>CM019696.1:9440007-10663555 GCA_009760885.1 Achatina immaculata | reverse complement strand
CAAAAATTAAAAAACACGGAAAGAAACCCAAAAAAGAAATTAATTCACAAAAAAGGAAAAACAAAAAAAACAGAAAAAAGTGACACGCAAAATGGCAACGGGGGAGGGGGGGAGGGGGATGTGTGGGGAATTTAGAAGGATGAATGTGTTTTGCAGAACATGTTATCAACCACATTTGTTAACATCAATCCTTACGTTGAATCGATACCTGCGCCTCCAATGTTTACAGCCAATTTCTCGTGCATCTAGTAAATCATATAGTAGCCATAGTAGTCAGTGTTGGTTGGAATGTTTGTTATAGACAGTTGTTTTCTTTGATTCATTTAGTATCCTCTGGCGGCTATATATTCAGATGCAAACCGTCGGAGTTTTACATTTTCTTGTCCGTTGTTTTGTAAAATGTGGCAAAAAAGAATGAGAAAAGTGTAAGAAGCAGTGTAGGCGTTACTAAGTGCCACTTTTTATGTGTATCGGTTGTTTTCAATTTCTATTTTCGTATAATTGTATGTGTTGCAGTGGAGGAGTACTGTTATCATCGCATTATATAGTGTAGTCCAGTATGACGACTTGTGAGGATTCAATCTTTCAGTTATCAGATTTTCGGACTGTCGGTGAGAGAGAGTGCACCACCACAGAAATATCAGTATCGTCTATTAGTTGTGTACGCGGAGTCTCTCTGGCCATGTCGTTGTCGGATAATTTGTCTGTCAAGGACCATTTCCAGATCAGTGGCTACGGAATGCTCACAATTGTAGAACACTGTTTGCAAACTCGCCAATGACAAAGAAACATGTTTCCATCCACACTTAGATGGAGGACATGGCCTAATTTTCGAAGACGTATGATGTGTAGCCACCAGTAAGATACTTTTCAGTTACTTTTTACAGTTACTTTTCAGAAGCGTATGCTTCTTGAACTAGAAGTGTTCCGTCTTCTCATCAGATAGATAACTGCAGCCCTGTTCCAGAGAAAGGCGGTTCTAAGATGTGGCAGTTGGTCTTCAAAGCCAATAATGTTGGGAGGGGAAGGTCTGTCATTTACTGATGATTTTCTGGTGTATCGAAGAGAACTGACATTCGCATTGAGAATCTGGTGAAAGTAAAGAGATCTAACTACGATGAACTTTATCAGAGATGAAAATCGTCACCAACAATGCGCCTTGTAGAGATCTGACATTCGCATTGTAAATCTGGAGTGAAACTAACGAGATCTAACTACGATGAACTTTTTCAGAGATGAAAATCGTAACGAACAATGCGAGTTGTAGATCTGTGGCAAAGATTGACATCTGCTGAGAACTAACATTCACATTGCGAATCTGGAGTGAAAGTAACGAGATTAACAATTTCAGAGATGAAAATCGTCACGAACAATGGGAGTTGGAGATCTCTTGCAAAAATTGACGTCTGGTGAGAACCGTCACTCGCATTGCGAATCTGGAGTGAAACTAACGAGATCTAAGTACGATAAATTTTATCGGAGATGAAAATCGTCACGAACAATGCGAGTTGTAGATCTGTGGCAAAGATTGACATCTGCTGAGAACTAACATTCGCATTGCGAATCTGGAGTGAAAGTAACGAGATCTAAGTACGATAAACTTTATCGAAGATGAAAATCGTCACGAACAATGCGCTTTGTAGAGATCTGATATTCGCATTGCAAATCTGGAGTGAAACTAACGAGATCTAACTACGATGAACTTTATCAGAGATGAAAATCGTCACGAACAATGCGGGTTGTAGATTTCGGTGAGGGTTTGGGTTAGGGATTTACTTTAGCAGCTTGTTGCACAGTGACAGTGAATCATGTTGATTTCTTTGCCGCGTCAATTTTACGATTTTGTTACCACTTGCATTAATAGCTCAGAGGAATCGTCCTGTCTTTTGTTTCCTGAAACCTGATCTTGTTTAGATTAACTATCTCCAATGGAAGTTGGACTCTATGCCTCAAGCTAATATCGTAAGAATAAGTGCGGAATGTTCTGTAGGTTGCGGTAAACGTCAGCCGTTGTCAAGTGTTAACGTTTGCTGTAAGGTTCTACACTTTACTCCTTGAACATTAGCAACATCTGCTTTTCACCTTTATTTTTCTTTTTGTATGGTTTTCTGTATTTATTTTTATTTGTTTCCTTTCTGTTGTACTTTTTTGTACTTTGTTTTTGTTTTTTTGTCTTTTTTCCGATTTTTATGTTTTCTTCTTGTTTTCCTTTTTGTCCTTTTTTATATTATTATTTATAGAAGAACTGTAATTATTACTTCGAAATTTTGCTTTATTCATTAAAACTGCTAGCATTGGTTATCTTCACATTATCTAACAAAGAATTTGAAAAACTACTTCCTCCAGAACAGATTTTGGCCTATCCCAGGTGCTGCAAACGTCGGCAAAGATAACCAATATGCAATGGCACACTTCTTTTCCGTTCTCTTATAAATACATCATAGTTAGTTCTCATTAGTTTCACTCATTAGTGTTTGCAATTCCACGGTTGGTTCTCACCAGACGTCAATCTATGCAACAGGCAAAAATGAAGTCCTGTAACTGCCAAACATGTATTTTCAATACAAAACATCCATTAAAAAAGTGTATTCCTTTTGCAAAAATATATCACTGTAGATTCTGTTCGTGACGATTGTCTCACTCATACTATCCACATACTTCTCATAACTTTCTTTCAAGACAATAAAAAACTTTATTTTTCTTTTGTTTGTTTCTTTTTATTTTTAGTGGGTTTTTTTTTTGTTCTTTTTTGTTGTTTTTGTCTTCTGTTTGGTTTGTTTTTTTTTTGTCCTTTTTTCACCTTTTTTTCTTTTTGTTCGTTGTTTTTACTTTTATGTTTTTTTTTTAATTTTTCCTTTTCTGTTGTTTTTGGTTTGTTTTGGTCGATTTCTTTTTTTTTACTTTTTTCACCTTTTTTTCTTTTGTTCGTTTTTTTCCTCTTTTGTCTTTTTTTCTTTCCTGTTGTTTTTTTTTTATTTTCTTAGGTTCCTTTTTTGTCCATTTTTTCACTTTTTTCTTTTTGTTTCTTTGCTTTTTTTTCTTGTTCTTTTCCGTTGTTCTTTTTGTTTTGTTTGGTTTCTTTTTTTGGCCTTTTTTTCACCTTTTTGTTTGTTTATGTTTGTTTTTTGTTATTTTTATGGTCTTTTTTGGTCTTTTCCGTTTTTTTTGGTCGTTTTGTTTAATTTCTTTTTTGTCCTTTTTCCACCTTTTTTTCTTTCTGTTTGTTTGTTTTAATTTTTTTGTATTTGTTTTTGTTCTTTTCTGTTGTTTTTTTTTGTTTTGTTTGATTTCTGTTTTTTGTCCTTTTTTTGACTCTTTTTTCTGTTGGTTTGTTTGTTTTTTTTCATTTTTTTGGGTCTTTTTTTGGTGTTTTGTTTCGTTACTTTTTTGTTCTTTTTTTAACCTTATTTTTTCTTTTTGTTTGTTTGTTTTTATTTATTTGTCTTTTTTTTCTGTTGTTTTTTTTTGTTTTGTGTGGTTTCTTTTTTGGTCTTTTTTCACCTTTATTTTTCTTTTTGTATGGTTTTCTGTATTTATTTTTATTTGTTTCCTTTCTGTTGTACTTTTTTGTACTTTGTTGTTTTTGTTTTTTGTCCTTTTTTCCGTTTTGTATGTTTTGTTCTTGTTTTCCTTTTTGTCCTTTTTTATATTATTTCTATTTTCTTCTTCTTGTTGCATATTCTTATATATTTGTTCGTTTTTGTTTCCATGATTAATTTATGTATTTCTGAGATGTTTTGGCAGGCATATGTTCCGATGGGAAAGATGCTTTATTTTTTAAAATCCGTCTCCACACCTCCTATAGTTATTTTACTTCTTTCAATTTTTCCTCATAAATATGCTACCTTATTTGTTTTGCCTGTTGTCATCACTTTAGATGATCTCGGAATGAAGTTTTGCTTCTTCACTATTCTTACGGACTGACATAATTAGTTTTCCATTCCTGTTTTTACATTTTGTAACCTAAATTCTTATGGCATCTTATATTCTCACTATATTTTCACGATACACAAAATATGCACACCTGATGTCAAATTTTGTCCAAATTTTGTTTGACCGTTTCTGCCTTTTTAATATCATAGGAGTGATATTAATTCTATGAAATGTTGGGAATTCTTGCTGTTGTACACAACAATTGTCCTATATTTGCAAAACTTACTATAAACAGAAAAAAAAACATTGCCAAGTACTTCTCGCTAGTTTGATGAAAAAAAGTTACGTTATACACTTTTCACTGACAGCTCAGAATGAAATCTACAAATTTTTATTGTCTTGAAAGAAAGTTATGAGAAGTATGTGGATAGTATGAGTGAGTTGAGACAATCGTCTTGAACAGAATCTACAGTGATATATTTTTGCAAAAGGAATACACTTTTTTAATGGATGTTTTGTATTGAAAATATATGTTTGGCAGTTACAGGACTTCATTTTTGCTGGTGAGAACCAACCGTGGAATTGCAAAAACTAACGAGTGAAACTAATGAGAACTAACTATGATGTATTTATAAGAGAACGGAAAAGAAGTGTGCCATTGCATATTGGTTATCTTTGCCAACGTTTGCAGCACCTGGGATAGGCCAAAATCTGTTGTGGAGGAAGTAGTTTTTCAAATTCTTTGTTAGATAATGTGAAGATAACCAATGCTAGCAGTTTTAATGAATAAAGCAAAATTTCGAAGTAATAATTACAGTTCTTCTATAAATATTGAAAAGAAGCAGATGTTGCTAATGTTCAAGGAGTAAAGTGTAGAACCTTACAGCAACCTACAGAACATTCCGCACTTATTCTTACGATATTAGCTTGAGGCATAGAGTCCAACTTCCATTGGAGATAGTTAATCTAAACAAGATCAGGTTTCAGGAAACAAAAGACAAGTGGTAACAAAATCGTAAAATTGAAGCGGCAAAGAAATCAACATGATTCACTGTCACTGTGCAACAAGCTGCTAAAGTAAATCCCTAACCCAAACCCTCACCGAAATCTACAACCCGCATTGTTCGTGACGATTTTCAACTCTGATAAAGTTCATCGTAGTTAGATATCGTCAGTTTCATTCTAGTTTTCCAATGCGAATGTCACTTCTCACCAGATGTCTATCTTTTCAACAGATCTTTTCAACTCGCATTGTTAGTGACGATTTTCAGCTCTGATAAATTTCATCGTAGATAGACCTCGTTAGTTTTACTGCATTGCGAAAGTCGGTTCTCGCCAGACGTCAATAAACAGATCTACAACTCTATCATTGTTCATGAGGATTTTCATATCTGATAAAGTTCATAATAGTTAGAACTCGTTAGTTTCACTCTAGTTTTGCAATTCAAATGTCTGTTCTCACCAGACGTCGATCTTTGCAACAGATCTACAACTCGCATTGTTCGTGACGATTTTCATCTCTGAGAAAGTTCATCGTAGTTAGATCTCGATATTTTCACTGCAGTTTCGCATTGCGAATGTCAAATCTCAGCAGATGTCAATATTTGCAACAAAGCTACAACTCACGTTGTTCGTGACGATTTTTATCCCTGATCAAGTTCATTGTAGTTGGATTTTGTTAGTTTCACTGCAGTTTTGCATTGCGTATGTCGTTCTCACCAGATGTAAATCTTTGCAACAGATCTACAACTAGTATTCTTAGTGACGATTTACATCTCCTATTAAGTTCATCAAGTTCATCATCATTAAGTTGCTAGTTAGATCTCGTTAGTTTCACTCCAGTCATGCAATGCGAATGTCAGTTCTCACCTTACGTCGATCTTTCCAACAGAGCCACACCTCGCGTTGTTCGTAGATCTCATTATTTTCACTCCAGTTTTCCATTGCGAATGTCAGCTCTCACCAGATGTAATTTTTGCAACAGATCTACAAGGCGCATTCTTGGTGACGATTTTCACCTGTGATAAAGTTCATCGTAGTTAGATATCGTTAGTTTCACTCCAGTTTTCCAATGCGAATGTCAGACCTCACCAGATATCAATCTTTGCTACACATTTACAAGGCACATTCTTCGTGACGATTTTCATCTCTGATGAAGTTCATCGTAGTTAGATCTAGTTATTTTAACTCCAGTTTTGCATTGCGAATGTCAGTTCTCACCAGATGGCAATATTTCCAACAGAGCTACAACCCGCGTTGTTCGTGACGATTTACATCTCCTATTAAGTTCATCATAGCTAGATCTCGTTAGTTTCGCTCCAGTCGCTATTGCGAATGTCAGTTCTCACCATGCGAATGTCAGTTCTCACTAGATGTCAGTCTTTTCAACAGATCTAGCATTCTTAGTGACGACTTTCATCTCTCATAAAGTTCATCGTTGTTAGATCTCGATAGTTTTACTGCAGTTTTCCAATGCCAATGTCGGTTCTCAACAGACGTCAATTTATGGAACTCGCAGTCTTCGTGACGATTTACATATCCTATAAAGTTCATCATACTTAGATCTCGTTAGTTTCACTCCAGTCATGCAATGCGAATGAAGTTCATCGTAGTTAGATCGCGTTAGTTTCCATCCTGATATGCGAATGTCGGTTCTCACCAGACGTCAATCTTTTCAACAGATCTACAACTCGCATTGTTAGTGACGATTTTCAGCTCTGATAAATTTCATCGTAGATAGACCTCGTTAGTTTTACTGCAGTTTTGCATTGCGAAAGTCGGTTCTCGCCAGACGTCAATCAACAGATCTACAACTCTATCATTGTTCATGAGGTTTTTCATCTCTGATAAAGTTCATAATAGTTAGAACTCGTTAGTTTTGCAATTCAAATGTCTGTTCTCACCAGACGTCGATCTTTGCAACAAGCTGCAAATCGCATTGTTGGTGAGTATTTTCATCTCTGAGAAAGTTCATCGTAGTTAGATCGCGTTAGTTTCACTCCAGATGTGAATGTCGGTTTTCGCAAGTAATCGATCTTTGCAACAGATCTACAACTCGTATTTTTCGTGACGATTTTCATCGTAGTTCATCGAAGTTCATCGTAGTTAGATCTCGTTAGTTTCACTCCAGTCTTGCAATGCGAATTTCAGTTCTCACCTGACGTCGATCTTTGCAACAAGGCACATTCTTCCTGATGATTTTTATATCTGAGAAAGTTCATTAGTTAGATCTCATTATGTTCACTCCAGTTTTCTTTTGCGATTGTCAGTTCTCACCAGAGCTACAACAAAGCATTGTTCTGGACGATATTAATCTCTGATAAAGTTCATCGTAGTTAGATCTCATTATTTTCACTGCAGTTTTGCATTGCGAATGTCAATTCTAGGCAGACGTCAATCTTTGCAACAGAGCTGCAACTCGCATTGTTCGTGACGATTTTCATCTCTGCATCCTGGTTAAATCTTCTTACTTTTATTCCGGTTTTCCAATGCGAATGTCAGTTCTCACCAGATGTCAATGTTTCCAACAGATCCACACGGCAAATTCTTCGTGACGATTTTCATCTCTGAGAAAGTTCATCGTTATTTTCATTGCAGTTGTGCATTGCGAATGTCAGTTCTCACCAGACATCAATCTTTGCAACAGATCTACAACTAGCATTCTTCATTACGCATTTCATCTCTGATAGTTCATCGTAGTTAGATCACGTTATTTTCACTCCAGATATATAATGCGAATGTCGGTTCTCGACAAAAATGATCTTTCTAACAGATCTACAACTCGCGTTGTTCGTGACGATTTTCATCGCTGATGAAGTTCATCGTAGTTAGATCTCGTTATTTTGACTCCAGTTTTCCAATGCGAATGTCAGACCTCACCAGATATCAATCTTTGCTACACATTTACAAGGCACATTCTTCGTGACGATTTTCATCTCTGATGAAGTTCATCGTAGTTAGATCTAGTTATTTTAACTCCAGTTTTGCATTGCGAATGTCAGTTCTCACCAGATGGCAATATTTCCAACAGAGCTACAACCCGCGTTGTTCGTGACGATTTACATCTCCTATTAAGTTCATCATAGCTAGATCTCGTTAGTTTCGCTCCAGTCGCTATTGCGAATGTCAGTTCTCACCAGATGGCAATCTTTGCAACAGAGCTAAAAGTCTCTTTCTTCGTGACGATTTTCATCTCTGATGAAGTTCTTCGTAGTTAGATCGCGTTAGTTTTCACTCCGGATATTGAATGCTAATGTCGGTTTTCAACAGACGTCAATCAACAGATCTACAACTCTAGCATTGTTCATGATGATTTTTATCTCTGATAAAGTTCATTGTAAAGATCATTTCGTTATTTTCACTCTAGTTTTCCATTGCGAATTTCAGTTCTCACTAGATGTCAATATTTGCAACAGAGCTGCAACTCGCAATGTTCGTGACGGTTTAGAAAACTGCAGTAAAACTATCGAGATCTAACAACGATGAACTTTATGAGAGATGAAAGTCGTCACTAAGAATGCTAGATCTGTTGAAAAGACTGACATCTAGTGAGAACTGACATTCACATGTGAAAACTGGAGTGAAACTAACGATATCTAACTACGATGAACTTTATCACAGGTGAAAATCGTCACCAAGAATGCGCCTTGTAGATCTGTTGCAAAAATTACATCTGGTGAGAGCTGACATTCGCAATGGAAAACTGGAGTGAAAATAATGAGATCTAACTTTCTCAGAGATGAAATTCGTCACGAAAAAAGCGAGTTGTAGCTCTGTTACAACGATCGAAGTCTGGTGAGAACGACATTCGCAAGTGCATGACTGGAGCGAAACTAACGAGATCTAACTATGATGAACGACATACGCACTGCATACGCATTGTTCGGGACGATCTTCATCTATGTTAGAGATGAAAATCGTCCCAACAATGTGAGTTGTAGTTCTGTTGGAAAGATTGATGTCTGGTGAGAACCGACATTCGCAATATTTCCGCAGTGAAAACTAACGCGATCTAACTACGATGAGATGAAAATCGTCACGAACAACGCGAGGTGTGGCTCTGTTGGAAAGATCGACGTAAGGTGAGAACTGACATTCGCATTGCATGACTGGAGTGAAACTAACGAGATCTAACTAGCAACTTAATGATGATGAACTTGATGAACTTAATAGGAGATGTAAATCGTCACTAAGAATGCTAGTTGTAGATCTGTTGCAAAGATTTACATCTGGTGAGAACGACATACGCAATGCAAAACTGCAGTGAAACTAACAAAATCCAACTACAATGAACTTGATCAGGGATAAAAATCGTCACGAACAACGTGATTTGTAGCTTTGTTGCAAATATTGACATCTGCTGAGATTTGACATTCGCAATGCGAAACTGCAGTGAAAATATCGAGATCTAACTATGATGAACTTTCTCAGAGATGAAAATCGTCACGAACACTGCGAGTTGTAGATCTGTTGCAAAGATCGACTACTAGCGAAAACCGACATTCACATTCAATATCTGGAGTGAAACTAACGCGATCTAACTACGATGAACTTTCTCAGAGATGAAAATCGTCACGAACAATGCGAGTTGTAGATCTGTTGCAAAGATCGACGTCTGGTGAGAACAGACATTTGAATTGCAAAACTAGAGTGAAACTAACGAGTTCTAACTATTATGAACTTTATCAGATATGAAAATCCTCATGAACAATGATAGAGTTGTAGATCTGTTTATTGACGTCTGGCGAGAACCGACTTTCGCAATGCAGTAAAACTAACGAGGTCTATCTACGATGAAATTTATCAGAGCTGAAAATCGTCACTAACAATGCGAGTTGAAAAGATCTGTTGAAAAGATCGACATCTGGTGAGAAGTGACATTCGCATTGGAAAACTAGAATGAAACTGACGATATCTAACTACGATGAACTTTATCAGAGTTGAAAATCGTCACCAAGAATGCGCCTTGTAGATGTGTTGCAAAAATTACATCTGCTGACACATTCGCAATGGAAAACTGGAGTGAAAATAATGAGATGTAACTTTCTCTGAAATGAAATTCGTCACGAAAACAGCGAGTTGTAGCTCTGTTACAAGTCTGGTTAGAACGACATTCGCATTGCAAAACTGGAGTGAAACTAACGAGATCTAACTACGATGAACTTTATAGATGTAAACCGTCACGAACAGTTGCAGTTCTGTTGTAAATATTGACATCTGGTGAGAACTGAAATTCGCAATGGAAAACTGGAGATGATCAGAGATAAAAATCATCATGAACAATGCTAGAGTTGTAGATCTGTTAATTGACGTTTGTTGAAAACCGACATTAGCATTCAATATCCGGAGTGAAAACTAACGCGATCTAACTACGAAGAACTTCATCAGAGATGAAAATCGTCACCAAGAAAGAGACTTTTAGCTCTGTTGCAAAGATTGCCATCTGGTGAGAACTGACATTCGCAATAGCATGACTGGAGCGAAACTAACGAGATCTAACTATGATGAACTTCATCAGAGATGAAAATCGTCACGAAGAATGTGCCTTGTAAATGTGTAGCAAAGATTGATATCTGGTGAGGTCTGACATTCGCATTTGGAAAACTGGAGTCAAAATAACGAGATCTAACTACGATGAACTTCATCAGCGATGAAAATCGTCACGAACAACGCGGGTTGTAGATTTCGGTGAGGGTTTGGGTTAGGGATTTACTTTAGCAGCTTGTTGCACAGTGACAGTGAATCATGTTGATTTCTTTGCCGCGTCAATTTTACGATTTTGTTACCACTTGCATTAATAGCTCAGAGGAATCGTCCTGTCTTTTGTTTCCTGAAACCTGATCTTGTTTAAATTAACTATCTCCAATGGAAGTTGGACTCTATGCCTCAAGCTAATATCGTAAGAATAAGTGCGGAATGTTCTGTAGGTTGCGGTCAAGTGTTAACGTTTGCTGTAAGGTTCTACACTTTACTCCTTGAACATTAGCAACATCTGCTTCTTTTCAATATTTATAGAAGAACTGTAATTATTACTTCGAAATTTTGCTTTATTCATTAAAACTGCTAGCATTGGTTATCTTCACATTATCTAACAAAGAATTTGAAAAACTACTTCCTCCACAACAGATTTTGGCCTATCCCAGGTGCTGCAAACGTTGGCAAAGATAACCAATATGCAATGGCACACTTCTTTTCCGTTCTCTTATAAATACATCATAGTTAGTTCTCATTAGTTTCACTCGTTAGTTTCTGCAATTCCACGGTTGGTTCTCACCAGACGTCAATCTATGCAACAGGCAAAAATGAAGTCCTGTAACTGCCAAACTGTTTCAATACAAAACATCCATTAAAAAAGTGTATTCCTTTTGCAAAAATATATCACTGTAGATTCTGTTCGTGACGATTGTCTCAACTCACTCATACTATCCACATACTTCTCATAACTTTCTTTCAAGACAATAAAAATTTGTAGATTTCATTCTGAGCTGTCAATGAAAAGTGTATAACGTAACTTTTTTTCATCAAACTAGCGAGAAGTACTTGGCAATGTGTTTTTTTCTTTTTATAGTAAATTTTGCAAATATAGGACAATTGTTGTGTACAACAGCAAGAATTCCCAACATTTCATAGAATTAATATCACTCCTATGATATTAAACAGGCATAAACGGTCAAACAAAATTTGGACAAAATTTGACATCAGGTGTGCATATTTTGTGTATCGTGAAATTATAGTGAGAATATAAGATGCCATAAGAATTTAGGTTACAAAATGTGTAAATAAAACAGGAATGGAAAACTAATTATGTCAGTCCGTAAGAATAGTGAAGAAGCAAAACTTCATTCCGAGATCATCTAAAGTGATGACAACAGGCAAAACAAATAAGGTAGCATATTTATGAGGAAAAATTGAAAGAAGTAAAATAACTATAGGAGGTGTGGAGACGGATTTTAAAAAATAAAGCATCTTTCCCATCGGAACATATGCCTGCCAAAACATCTCAGAAATACATAAATTAATCATGGAAACAAAAACGAACAAATATATAAGAATATGCAACAAGAACAAGAAAATAGAAATAATATAAAAAAGGACAAAAAGGAAAACAAGAACAAAACATACAAAACGGAAAAAAGGACAAAAAACAAAAACAACAAAGTACAAAAAAGTACAACAGAAAGGAAACAAATAAAAATAAATACAGAAAACCATACAAAAAGAAAAATAAAGGTGAAAAAAGACCAAAAAAGAAACCACACAAAACAAAAAAAAACAGAAAAAAAAGACAAATAAATAAAAACAAACAAACAAAAAGAAAAAATAAGGTTAAAAAAAGAACAAAAAAGTAACGAAACAAAACACCAAAAAAAGACCCAAAAAAATGAAAAAAACAAACAGAAAAAAGAGTCAAAAAAAGGACAACAAGCAGAAATCAAACAAAACAAAAAAAACCAACAGAAAAGAACAAAAACAAATACAAAAAAATTAAAACAAACAAACAGAAAGAAAAAAAGGTGGAAAAAGGACAAAAAAGAAATTAAACAAAACGACACAAAAAAAACGGAAAAGACCAAAAAAGACCATAAAAATAACAAAAAACAAACATAAAGAAACAAAAATGTGAAAAAAGGCCAAAAAAAAGAAACCAAACAAAACAAAAAGAACAACGGAAAAGAACAAGAAAAAAAAAACCAAACAAACAAAAAGAAAAAAGTGAAAAAATGGACAAAAAAGGAACCTAAGAAAATAAAAAAAAACAACAGGAAAGAAAAAAAGACAAAAGAGGAAAAAAACGAACAAAAGAAAAAAAGGTGAAAAAAGTAAAAAAAAAAGAAATCGACCAAAACAAAAAAAAAAAAAAACAGAAAAGGAAAAATTTTAAAAAAAAACATAAAAGTAAAAACTATGAACAAAAAGAAAAAAAGGTGAAAAAAAGGACAAAAAAAAGCAAACCAAACAGAAGACAAAAACAAAAAAAAGAACAAAAAAAACCACTAAAAATAAAAAGAAACAAACAAAAGAAAAATAAAGTTTTTTATTGTCTTGAAAGAAAGTTATGAGAAGTATGTGGATACTATGAGTCAGTTGAGACAATCGTCACGAACAGAATCTACAGTGATATATTTTTGCAAAAGGAATACACTTTTTAATGGATGTTTTGTATTGAAAATATATGTTTGGCACTTACAGGACTTCATTTTTGCCTGTTGCATAGATTGACGTCTGGTGAGAACCAACCGTGGAATTGCAAAAACTAACGAGTAAAACTAATGAGAACTAACTATGATGTATTTATAAGAGAACGGAAAAGAAGTGTGCCATTGCATATTGGTTATCTTTGCCAACGTTTGCAGCACCTGGGATAGGCCAAAATCTGTTGTGGAGGAAGTAGTTTTTCAAATTCTTTGTTAGATAATGTGAAGATAACCAATGCTAGCAGTTTTAATGAATAAAGCAAAATTTCGAAGTAATAATTACAGTTCTTCTATAAATATTGAAAAGAAGCAGATGTTGCTAATGTTCAAGGAGTAAAGTGTAGAACCTTACAGCAAACGTTAACACTTGACAACGGCTGACGTTTACCGCAACCTACAGAACATTCCACACTTATTCTTACGATATTAGCTTGAGGCATAGAGTCCAACTTCCATTGGAGATAGTTAATCTAAACAAGATCAGGTTTCAGGAAACAAAAGACAGGACGATTCCTCTGAGCTATTAATGCAAGTGGTAACAAAATCGTAAAATTGACGCGGCAAAGAAATCAACATGATTCACTGTCACTGTGCAACAAGCTGCTAAAGTAAATCCCTAACCCAAACCCTCACCGAAATCTACAACTCGCGTTGTTCGTGACGATTTTCATCGCTGATGAAGTTCATCGTAGTTAGATCTCGTTATTTTGACTCCAGTTTTCCAAATGCGAATGTCAGACCTCACCAGATATCAATCTTTGCTACACATTTACAAGGCACATTCTTCGTGACGATTTTCATCTCTGATGAAGTTCATCATAGTTAGATCTCGTTAGTTTTGCTCCAGTCATGCTATTGCGAATGTCAGTTCTCACCAGATGGCAATCTTTGCAACAGAGCTAAAAGTCTCTTTCTTCGTGACGATTTTCATCTCTGATGAAGTTCTTCGTAGTTAGATCGCGTTAGTTTCACTCCAGATATTGAATGTGAATGTCGGTTTTCGCTAGTAGTCGATCTTTGCAACAGATCTACAATTCTAGCATTGTTCGTGACGATTTTCATCTCTGAGAAAGTTCATCATAGTTAGATCTCGATATTTTCACTGCAGTTTCGCATTGCGAATGTCAAATCTCAGCAGATGTCAATATTTGCAACAAAGCTACAAATCACGTTGTTCGTGACGATTTTTATCCCTGATCAAGTTCATTGTAGTTGGATTTTGTTAGTTTCACTGCAGTTTTGCATTGCGTATGTCGTTCTCACCAGATGTAAATCTGTGCAACAGATCTACAACTAGCATTCTTAGTGACGATTTACATCTCCTATTAAGTTCATCAAGTTCATCATCATTAAGTTGCTAGTTAGATCTCGTTAGTTTCACTCCAGTCATGCAATGCGAATGTCAGTTCTCACTAGATGTCAGTCTTTTCAACAGATCTAGCATTCTTAGTGACGACTTTCATCTCTCATAAAGTTCATCGTTGTTAGATCTCGATAGTTTTACTGCAGTTTTCCAATGCCAATGTCGGTTCTCAACAGACGTCAATTTATGGAACTCGCAGTCTTCGTGACGATTTACATATCCTATAAAGTTCATCATACTTAGATCTCGTTAGTTTCACTCCAGTCATGCAATGCGAATGAAGTTCATCGTAGTTAGATCGCGTTAGTTTCCATCCTGATATGCGAATGTCGGTTCTCACCAGACGTCAATCTTTTCAACAGATCTACAACTCGCATTGTTAGTGACGATTTTCAGCTCTGATAAATTTCATCGTAGATAGACCTCGTTAGTTTTACTGCAGTTTTGCATTGCGAAAGTCGGTTCTCGCCAGACGTCAATCAACAGATCTACAACTCTATCATTGTTCATGAGGTTTTTCATCTCTGATAAAGTTCATAATAGTTAGAACTCGTTAGTTTTGCAATTCAAATGTCTGTTCTCACCAGACGTCGATCTTTGCAACAAGCTGCAAATCGCATTGTTGGTGAGTATTTTCATCTCTGAGAAAGTTCATCGTAGTTAGATCGCGTTAGTTTCACTCCAGATGTGAATGTCGGTTGTCGCAAGTAATCGATCTTTGCAACAGATCTACAACTCGTATTTTTCGTGACGATTTTCATCGTAGTTCATCGAAGTTCATCGTAGTTAGATCTCGTTATTTTGACTCCAGTTTTCCAATGCGAATGTCAGACCTCACCAGATATCAATCTTTGCTACACATTTACAAGGCACATTCTTCGTGACGATTTTCATCTCTGATGAAGTTCATCGTAGTTAGATCTAGTTATTTTAACTCCAGTTTTGCATTGCGAATGTCAGTTCTCACCAGATGGCAATATTTGCAACAGAGCTACAACCCGCGTTGTTCGTGACGATTTTTATCCCTGATCAAGTTCATTGTAGTTAGATTTTGTTAGTTTCACTGCAGTTTTGCATTGCGTATGTCGTTCTCACCAGATGTAAATCTTTGCAACAGATCTACAACTGGCATTGTTAGTGACGATTTACATCTCCTATTAAGTTCATCATAGCTAGATCTCGTTAGTTTCGCTCCAGTCATGCTATTGCGAATGTCAGTTCTCACCAGATGGCAATCTTTGCAACAGAGCTAAAAGTCTCTTTCTTCGTGACGATTTTCATCTCTGATGAAGTTCTTCGTAGTTAGATCGCGTTAGTTTTCATGCTAATGTCGGTTTTCAACAGACGTCAATCAACAGATCTACAACTCTAGCATTGTTCATGATGATTTTTATCTCTGATAAAGTTCATTGTAAAGATCATTTCGTTATTTTCACTCTAGTTTTCCATTGCGAATTTCAGTTCTCACTAGATGTCAATATTTGCAACAGAGCTGCAACTCGCAATGTTCGTGACGGTTTAGATCTATAAAATTCATCGTAGTTAGATCTCGTTAGTTTCACTCCAGTTTTGCAATGCGAATGTCGTTCTCACCAGACTTCGATCGTTGTAACAGAAGTACAACTCACTTTTTTCGTGACGAATTTCATCTCTGAGAAAGTTAGATCTCATTATTTTCACTCCAGTTTTCACATACGAATGTCAGTTCTCACTAGATGTCAGTCTTTTCAACAGATCTAGCATTCTTAGTGACGACGTTCATCTCTCATAAAGTTCATCGTTGTTAGATTTCGATCCAGTATTGCGAGTGTCAATTCTCACCAGATGTCAATATTTGCAACACTGCAATTTTCCAATGCCAATGTCAGTTCTCAACAGACGTCAATTTATGGAACAGGTCTATAACTCGCAGTCTTCGTGACGATTTACTTCACCTATAAAGTTCATCATACTTAGATCTCGTTAGTTTCACTCCAGTCATGCAATGCGAATATCAGTTCTCACTAGACGTCGATCTTTCAAACAGAGCTAAAACTAGCATTGTTCGTGACGATTTTCATCTCTGATAAAGTTCATCGTAGTTAGATCGCGTTTGTTTCCATCCCGATATGCGAATGTCGGTTCTCACCAGACTTCAATCCTTGCAACAGATATACAACTCGCACTGTTCGTTACGATTTTCATCTCTGAGAAAGCTCACTGTACTTAGATCTCATTATTTTCACTCCAGTATTCCATTGCGAATGTCAGTTCTCACCAGATGTAAATCTTTGCAACATATCTACAAGGCGTATTCTTGGTGACGATTTTCACCTCTGATAAAGTTCATCACAGTTAGATATTGTTAGTTTCATTCCATTTTACCAATGTTAGTTCTCACCAGATGTCAATCTTTTCAACAGATCTACAACTCGGAGTGTTATGACGATTTTCATCTCTGATAAATTTCATCGTAGATAGAACTCGTTAGTTTAACTCTAGTTGTGCACTTCAAATGTCTGTTCTCACCAGACGTCGATCTTTGCAACACAGCTGCAATTCGCATTGTTGGTGACTATTTTCATCTCTGATAATGTTCATCGTAGTTAGAACTTGATATTATCAGTCCAGTATTGGAATGCAAATGATCAATTCTCACCAGACGTCTATCCTTGCAACAGATCTACAACTCGTATTGTTCGTGACGATGTTCATCTCTGAGAAAGTTCATCGTAGTTTGATCGCGTTAGCTTCACTCCAGATATTGAATGTGAATGTCGGTTCTCACCAGACGTCAATCTTTGCAACACATCTACAAGGCGCATACTTGGCGACGATTTTCATCTCTGATAAAGTTCATCGTAGTTAGATGTTGATATTTTCACTCCAGTATTTCATTGCGAATGTCGGTTTTCGCTAATAGTCGATCTTTGCACCAGATCTACAACTCGTATTGTTCGTGACAATTTTCATCAGCAATAAAGTTCATCGTAGTTAGATCTCGTTAGTTTCACTCCAGTTTTGCAATGCACCCGTGGTCAGTCTTACTACAAGGCATTGTTCGTTACGATTTTCTGAACATTAAATTAAACTCACATTCTTCTCATAACTTTTTTTCAAGACAATAAAAATGTGTAGAGTTCATTCTGAGCTGCCAGCAGAGCTGCATGAGAAATGAAAGAAAACTGATTTCAAATTCCATGCGGGTAGGCTCTGGCCAGTGAACAAACGGGTGGAACATGAACATGACAATCCACAAGACATTAATGGGGGTTCCAGTGGAGTCTATAGTGTGCGACAGATGATACCAGATCGTCTTTAAAGAAAAGACAAGAAATGAGATGGAAATGAAATTCAAAATTAAAAATTTCGGGTGAAATCAGTGCAGAAATGGCAGATTTCCCTTATTGGATAAGAACCCGTGAAAGTTTTCTGGTTCATATCGGTCATATATCTGGCGTAGAATTTGCAACAGTGACCAAAAGAGTGAGAATCAAGAGCTAGCAGCTAAAAAAACAAAGCTAGATAGATACAGAGCTGTCACGTAAAGATAAAGGGAACTCAAGAACAATCCAGGGCATGCAGGAGATACATGGCAATGATGTGTTTCTCTGACTGACAGACAGACATGTAGGACAAGGACTGTACATAAAAGACAGGTGCTGGGCAGATCAGAAATGCAATTATTTTAACACGTCATTCCACATTCATTAATATCACATTGAAACTTACCTTTTTTCTGTGATCTAATAAATTCATCTTCATCTAGTGGTTAACCAACCACAGGTAAGCTGGGTAGGACTGTAAGATGGAAAAATGATGCTGAAATCAATCTTATGCTATTTATACGGATGTGCTATATATAATGATGTGATATTTATATATATTGTCCTTATGTGTATCAGTCGTATCCGTATCGTCCCGTATCCGTATCAGTCGTATCCTTGTTGTCACCTACACGTATAATGTAATTATAAGGAGACTGATGAAACTGGGACATCTTAAGGGTGCTGGCAGTAAATCCGAATTGTGTTGCACAAGAAAAAAAACACGTAAAAAATTATTTTTCTTTCAACTTTACCTCCCAATATAGTTTTTCGGATTCCTCTATGCTCTTTGAAATGCACAAAATAAAAGTTTAATTTCTAGTTTTTATTCATTCTTTCCATTTCATTTCTTTCAGTATGTCTTTGTCTTATTTTTCTCTCGCTGAAATACATAATCCCATTTCAAAGGCCTAAACTTCTCTACATATTCTCATGTATCAATGGGAAACATGCAACAGGGACAAGATATGAAAACTTTCAACTTTAATCTCCATTTCTTGCTCATATTTTTCTCATTCTACTGCAAGTACATTTAGCCATTTGGACTGTAATAACTATGCCATGAAATATTCACTGAATATGGCAAACAGATGAGATACATATGGCATACAGATGAGCTGCATATGGCACATAGATGAGCTACATGCTACATATGCATGAGGTTGCATTTGGCATGACCATGATTGTAGAAACATTCAGATCGGCAGAGCTGCCAAAATACTATGTATACAGATGTGCTTTTCATATGGATGTGCTATTTATATGGATGTGCTATTTATATGGATGTGCTATTTGTACAGATGTGTGTTTATACTGATGTGCTATATATATCGTCCTATATGTGTATCAGTCTTATCCGTATCGTCCCGTATCCGTATCAGTCGTATCCGTATGGTACCGTATCCGTGTAAGTCGTATCCGTATCGTCCCGTATTCCGTACCGTCCTGAATCCGTATCAGTCGTATCCGTATCGTCAGGTACTGGTAACAGTCGTATTCGTATCGTCCCGTATCAGTATCAGTCGAATCCGTATTGTCCCGTATCCGTTTCGATTCGTATCATTATCAGTTGTATCAGTAAGGAGTCGTATCCGGATCAGTATCTTCTCGTATAGTCCCGTATCACTATCGTCATGTATCGTCGAGTATCAGTATCAAACTGTATCAGTATCGTCCCATATCAGTATTGTCCATATCGATACGTATGCGCATCGTACCGTATCGGTATCAGTCATATCCGTATCGTTCCGTATACGTATCAGTCGTATCTGTATCTAGTCGTATAAGTCATATCCGTATCGAGTGGTAACCTTATCAATATCGTCCCGTATACGCTGTGTACTTGATCGTCACTTATACGTGATCGTCCCGTATACGTGATAGTTTCGTACCGTCCCATATACGTGACCGTCCCGTATCGTCCAGTATACGTGATCATCCCGTATCGTTCCGTATATGTGACCGTCTCGTATCGTCCCGTATAAGTGATCGTCCGTTATCGTCCCGTATACGTGATCGTCCCGTATACGCGATCGTCCTGTTTACGTGATCATCCCTATAGTCCCGTATACGTGATCGTTAGTTATAGGTGATCGTCAGCTATCGTCCCGTATGTGAAAAATACTTATCATCCCGTATACGTGATCGTTCCTATTATCTGATCGTCCCGAATAGTCCCGTATACGTTATCGTCCCGAATCGTCCCGTATACGTGATCGTCCAGTTTTAGTGATCGCTCTTATCGTCCCGTATACCTGATCGACCAGTATATGTGATCGTCCCGTATCGTACTGTATATGTGATCGTCCCGTATTATCCCCTCTACGTGATCGTCCCGTATAGTAACGTATACGTAATCGTTTCGAACGACCCGTACCCGTATCAGTCGTATCCATATCGTCCCGTATCCGTATCAGTCGTATCCGTATCGTCCCGTATCCGTATCAGTCGTATCAGTATCGTCCTGTATCCGTATCAATCGTATCCATATGGTTCCGCATCCGTGTCAGTCGTATCCGTATCGTCTCGCATAAGTATCAGTCATATCTCTATCGTACCGTATCCATATCAGTCGTATCCGTATCGTCCGAAATCCGTATCGTTTTATAACTGTGTTCGTCCCGTATCTGTATCGTTCCTTATTCGTATCGTCCCGTATCTGTTTCATCCCGTATCTGTATCAATTGTATCCGTATCATCCTGTCTCCGTATCAGTCATACCATATCTGTATCAGTCGTATCTGTATCGTCCCGTATCCGTATCAGTCGTACCCATATCGTCCAGTATCCGGATCAGTCGTATCCGTATCGTCACCTATCCTTATAACGTAATTATAAGGAGACTGATGGAATTGGGACAACTAAAGGGTGCTGGCAGTAAATCCGAATTGTGTGGCAGAAAAAAAACAACATTGTAAAAAATTATTTTTCCTTCAACTTTACCTCCCAATATAGTTTATGGGATGCTTCTATGCTCTTTGAAATGCACAAAATAAAAGTTTAATTTTTCTATTTTGGATTAATTCTTTCCATTTCATTTCTTTCAGTATGTCTTTGTGTTATTTTTCTCTCACTGAAATACATAATCCCATTTCAAAGGCCTAAACTTCTCTACATATTCTCATTGGGGAACATGCAACAGGGAGAAGATCTGAAAACTTTCAACTTTAATCTTCATTTCTTGCTCATATTTTTCTCATTTCACTGCAAGTACATTTAGCCATTTGGACTGTAATAACTATGCCATGAAATGTTCACTGAATGTGGCACACAGATAAGATACATATGTCATACAGATGAGCTGTATATGGTATATAGATGAGCTACATGCTACATATGGTATGAGGTTGCATTTGGCATGACCATGATTGTAGAAACATTCGGATTAGCAGACCTGCCAAACAGTTATGTATACATATGTGCTATTTAAATGATTGTGCTATTTATATGGATGTGCGATTTAGACTGATGTGCTGTTTATAAAGATGTGGTACTTATACGGATGTGGTATTTATATATATCGTCCTGTATGTGTATCAGTCATATCCGTATCATCCCGTATTCGTATCAGTCGTATCCGTATCGTCCCGTATCAGTATCAGTCGCAACCGTATCGTCCCGTATCCATATCGAGTCGTATCACTTTCAGTCGTATCAGTATAGAGTCGTATCCGGGTCAGTATCTTCTCGTATCGTCCCGTATCAGTATCGTCTTGTATCGTGGAGTATCAGTATCATCATGTATCAGTATCGTCCCGTATCAGTATTGTCCGTATCGTCCCGTATGCGTACCGTACCGTATCCGTATCATCCCGTATCCGTGACAGGTGTATCCGTATCGTCTCGTATCCGTATCAGTCTTATCCGTATAAGTCACATCAGTATCAGTATCGTCCCGTATCGTCAGTATACTTAATTGTCCCGTATACGTGATCGTCCCGTATCATCCCGTAGTCGTGATCGTCCCGTATCGTCCCGGAAACGTGATTGTCTCGTATCGTCCAGTATACGTGATCGTCCAGTATCGTCCAGTATACGTGATCGTCCCGTATCGTCCGGTATACGTGATCATCACGTATCGTGCCGTAATGTCCCGTATACGTGATCGTATCGTATAGTCTCGTATTGCAACGTATAGGTGATCCTACCTATCGTCTCGTATACGTGATCGTCCCGTAACTTCCCGTATACGCTATCGTCCAGCATCGTCCCGTATACGTAATCGTTAGTTGTCGTCCCGTACACGTGATCGTCAATTATCGTCCGCCATACGTGATCGTCCCTTATCGTCCCGTACACGTTATCGTCCCTTATCTTCTCCTATACGTGATCGTCCCTATCGTCCAGTATACGTGATCGTTCTCTATCGTCCAGTATACGTGATCGTTCCCTATCGTCCCGTCTGCATGATTGTTCCGAATCGTCAAATATACATGATCATTATGTATGTGTGATCGCTCTATATACGTGATCGTCAAGAATAGTCCTGAATGCCTCATATTATCGAATCGTCCCATATACGTCATCGTCTCGAATCCTCCCGTATACTTGAACGACGCGTAAACGCGATCGTCCCTTATCGTACAGCATACGTGATAGTCCCATATTGTCTAGTATACGTAATCGTTTCGTATCGCCCGTATCCGTATCAGTCGTATACGTGTGATCCCGTATCCGTATCCGTCATATCCATATCGTCTTGTATCCGTGTAAGTCGTATACGTATCAATCGTATCCGTATCAGTCGTATACGTATCAGTCGTATCCGTATCGTCCCGTACCCGTAACAGCTGTATCCGTATCGTCCCGTATCCGTATCAGTCGTATCCGCATATAGTCGTATAAGTCATATCCATATCGAGTAATATCCATATCAGTATCGTCCTGTACCGTCCGTATACTTGATCCTCCGTTATACGTGATCGTCCTGTATCGTCCGTATACTTGATCGTCCGTTATACGTGATCGCCCCGTATAGTGACAGTCCCGTATCGTCACGTATACGTGATTGTCCCGTATCATCCCGTATACGTGATCGTCCCGTACAAGTGATCGTCCTGTCTAGTCCTGTATACGTGATCGTTCCGTATCGTCTCGTATACGTGATCGTCACCTATCGTCCCGTATACATTTAGGCATTTGGACTGTAATAACTTTGCCATGAAATGTTCACTGAATATGGCATACAGAAGAGCTGCATATGGCATATAGATGAGCTACATGCTACATATGGCATGAGGTTGCATTTGGCATGACCATGGTTGTAGAAACAATCGGATTAGAAGAACTGCCAAACAACTATGTATAGAGATGTGCTATTTATATGGATGTGCTATTTATATGGATGGGTTATTTATACATATGTACTATTTATATGTATCGTCACGTATCTGTATCAGTCGTATCCGTATCGTTTTGCATCCGTATCTGTATCAGTCGTATCCGTATCGTCCGGTTTCCGTATCAGTCGTATCCGTATCGTCCCGTATCTGTATCAGTCGTATTAGTATAGTCCAATATACGTATCAGTCGTATCCGTATCGTCTCGTATCCGTATCAGTCGTATCCGTATCGTCCCGTATCCGTATCGTCCCGTATACGTATCAGTCGTATCATTATCTGTCGTATCAGTATCGAGTCGTATCCGGATCAGTATCAGTATCTTCCCGTATCAGTATCGTCCTGTATTGTTCCGTATCAGTATCATCCCATATCAGAATTGATACATGCCACATAGAAATTCTAATAAATGTAAGATCATTACTGGAAACTCTTCAGTGCAACAAACTACTAATCCTTGGATAGATGCCTTTGTCACAATTGGTCAAAGAGGGCACTGAAATGGATCAATCAGAAGAAAAGCATGATCAGAACCTACAGAAGCCAGTAACATCACCATAACAACTAAAGAAATGGACAAGAAATTAGACTCTTTTGAAAACAAATGCGTAAGGAAAATACTCGGCATCAAGTGGAACGAATTCAAGAACAATGCAGAGATAAGATAGATGACTGAACAACAACCGGTCTCATGGGTGGTCAGGAAAAGGAGATGGACATATGTTGGTCACTTGATGAGAAGAGATGATCAGAGAATCCGAAAACAAGTTATCAAGTGGAACACAGCAGGCCGAAGAAAAAGAGGCACACCGCGTCAAACTGTGAAGAGGACATTGTTAAGAGAGGCCAAATTAACAAGCATAAAATCTTTTGACGAGGTTGAAAGACTCGCCGAAGGCAGGAAAACTTTTCGAACTACTTTGTGAGCCCTATGTGACGTTTAACGGCGAGGGAAGGATATAAGATATAAGATAAGAAATAAAAAGAAAATAAGGAGACAACTAATGTCCAAATACATGCTGTGAATGTATGCTTGATACAAAACAACGTATAAATCATAGGGAACTTCAATTAAAAATCTAGGACCTAGTAGAGCTGGTGTAGCATCCCACCCATTCTTTAAACACAAGTGTCTTGGTGAAAATGGAATGGTGCTCGTAGAAGGAAGGAACAACAATGTCAGTCCAGAGGAACTGTTCAAGCACAGACAAACATCAGAACACACAGGGAAAGTCATAACAGAACTTTAAAGAAGTTAAAGAGAAACTTTAAAAGAGAAACAAGCAACTAACAGAAACAAAACCAGTGGCAAGCAGCAAAAAGATACATATAGTACTATGAAAAACGCAGACAGAGAAATGAAAACAGCAGCATAGTGGAATGATGAGCTGAAGAGTTCGTTTACGGAAAAATAAAGAAATAAAGAATGGATATCGAATTGCAAAAAAAAAAACGACACTAAGCGGGTAAAAATAAAACCATAGCATGAATACAACACCAAGAGCATCACAATAATGATATACTAAGGTCAAATTTCATAGTGCAAATCCTCGACCTGTTGTGTTCCACTTGATAGTTTGTTTCTTACTCATTTCTCAGGTATATTTCATGCTTATATTATAAAAAAGGACTGTACATAACAGACAGGTGCTGTACACATCAGAAATGCTATTTCTTTTAACACGTCATTCCACATTCATTAATATCACATTGGAACTTACTTTTTTCCGTCATCTAATAAATTCATCTTCATCTAGTGGTTAACCAACCGCAGGTAAGCTGAGTAGGGCTGCAAGATGGAAAAATGTTGATGAAATCAGTCTTGTGTATGTCCTTTAAGGGAACCAATTTATTTTATTGAAATCATTTAAATCCTACTGCTGCCTATTGGACTAGATACATTAGTTGCGCCACATGTGTTGGAAATCCCTTTTTGTTGGTCCAATATTTTTCCCAGGTTTGATTAGTCTACAAAAAATATAGATTCACATTAGATTCTCTTTATCTCATCTTTGTTTAAATAAAATTGTAAATTGCAGATTATACAAACAATTTAGTAGTGGACCATCAGTCTTACAACAAAAGTTGGTGTGATACATTCATTTCTTTAAATATTTCACTATGTCTTCCACACTTCTGATGTTCTTCTATTCTTTCAGAACAATCTTTTATCTATTGTTTTTTGTCTTTTCTTATGTTTCTTCGTACTTCTTTTGTTAAAGTTTTATTTTTCTCTTTGTTGTTGTTTGTCACTTTCCATTGCGTCTTCATTTCTCTATGTTGTTTTATCAGTTCTAGTGTACCTGCTGTGATCCATCCATTCTTTTGTATTTTCTTTACTGGAACCATGTCTTTAGTTGTTGTTATTAAGATATCTTTGGCCTCCGTAGCCAATTAATCTGGTGTCATCTCCTCCTGCACAGCCATCAGGATTTCGAAACGTTTCTTCACTTCCATACCGTTTTATTCTGGTATATTTGTAAGATCAAAGTGAAGTGGTCTTGATCCTTTAACTATCGTTTTTATCTTTATCTTCATGTCTGCTATTAATAACTCATGGTCCATGTCACAATCAGCACCTGGTAAAGTTTTTCCTGATGTTATACTTGGCCTCCACCTTCCTTGCAAATAAAATGTAATCTATTTGATTGCCGGTTTTCCCATCATGTGACGTCCATGTATAAAGTATTCATATCGTCCTGTATCCGTATCAGTCGTATCAGTATCATACCTTATCCGTATCAGTAGTATCCGTATCGTCCTGTATCTGTATCAATCGTATCCGTATCGTCCCGTATCCGTATCAGTCCTATTGATATTGTTCCGTATCCGTATCAATCGTATCGGTATCGTACCGTATCCGTAGTAGTCGTATCCGTATCGTCCTGTATCCGTATCAGTCTGAACCGTAACGTATCGTATCCGTATCAGTCGTATCCGTATCGTCCCCTATCCTTATCAGTCGTATCCGTATCGTCCCGTATCCATATTTCCACCTATCCGTATAATGTAATTATAAGGAGACTGATGCAATTGGGACAATTTAAGGATGCTGGCATGAAATCCGAATTGTGTTTTTGGGATGCTTCTATGCTCTTTGAAATGCACAAAATAAAAGTTTAATTTTTCTATTTTTTATTAATTCTTTCCATTTCATTTCTTTCAATATGTCTTATTTTTCTCACACTGAAATACATAATCTCACTTAAAAGGTCTAAACATCTTTAAATATTCTCATGTATCAATGGGGAACATGCAACAGGGAGAAAATCTGAAAACTTTCAACTTTCTTCCTCAAATTTTTCTCATTCCACTGCAAGTACGTTTAGCCATTTGGACTGTAATAACTATGCCATGAAATGTTCACAGAATATGGCATACATAATAGCTGTATATGGCATATAGATGAGGTACATGCTATATATGGCATGAAGTTAAATTTGGCATGACAATGATTGTAGAAACATTCGGATTAGAAGAACTGCCAAACAATTATGTATACAAATGTGCTATTTATACGGATGTGCTATTTATACGGATGTGCTATTTATACGAATGTGATATTTATACAGATGTGCTACTTATACAGATGTGCTATTTATAAAGATGTGGTATTTATATATATCGTCCTGTATGTGCATCAGTCGTATCCGTATCGTCCCGTATCCGTATCAGTCTTATCCGAATCGTCCCGTATTCGTATCTGTGGTATCCGTATCGGCCAGTATCCGTATCGTCCTGTATCCGTATCAGTCGTATCCGTATCTTGAGGTATCCCCATCAGTCCTATCCGTATGGTCCCGTATCATTATCAGTCGTATCCATATCGTCCCATATCCGTATCAGTCGTATCCGTATCGTCCCGTATCCGTATCGAATCGTATCAGTATCAGTCGTATCAGTATCGAGTCGGGATCAGTATCTTCTCGTATCGTCTCGTATCACTATTGTGCTGTATCGCCTAGTATTAGTATCATTCTGTATCAGTATCGTCCCGTATCAGAATTGTCCGTATCGTCCCGTATTCGTATCGTACCGTATCCGTATCAGTCATATCCATGTCGTCCCGTATGCCTAACAGATGTATCAGTATCGTCCCGTATCCGTATCAGTCATACAGGTCATATCCGTATCGAGTCGTATCTGTATCAGTATCGTCCCGTATCGTCGGTATACTTGATCGTCCCGTATACGTGATCGTCTCCTATTTTCCCGTATAATTGATCGTCCAGTATCGTCCTGTATCGTCCCGTATACGTGATCGTTAAGTACCGTCCCATATCGTCAGGAATATGTGATTCTCCCATATCGTCAAGTAAACGTGATCGTCCCGTATCGTTCCGTATACGTGATCGTCCGGTAACGTCCCGTATCGTTCCGTATACGTGATCGTCCCATATCGTCCCATATCCGTATCAGTCGTATCCGTATCGTCCCGTATCCGTATCGAATCGTATCAGTATCAGTCGTATCAGTATCGAGTCGGGATCAGTATCTTCTCGTATCGTCTCGTATCACTATTGTGCTGTATCGCCTAGTATTAGTATCATTCTGTATCAGTATCGTCCCGTATCAGAATTGTCCGTATCGTCCCGTATTCGTATCGTACCGTATCCGTATCAGTCATATCCATGTCGTCCCGTATGCCTAACAGATGTATCAGTATCGTCCCGTATCCGTATCAGTCATATAGGTCATATCCGTATCGAGTCGTATCTGTATCAGTATCGTCCCGTATCGTCGGTATACTTGATCGTCCCGTATACGTGATCGTCTCCTATTTTCCCGTATAATTGATCGTCCAGTATCGTCCTGTATCGTCCTGTATCGTCCCGTATACGTGATCGTTAAGTACCGTCCCATATCGTCAGGAATATGTGATTCTCCCATATCGTCAAGTAAACGTGATCGTCCCGTATCGTTCCGTATACGTGATCGTCCGGTAACGTCCCGTATCGTTCCGTATACGTGATCGTCCCGTATCGTCCCATATACGTCATCGTCCCGTATACGTTATCGTCCCGAATCGTCAAATATATGTGATCATCACGTATACGTGATCGTTCCGTATACGTGATCGTACCGAATCGTGCCAAAAACCTCACATTCCCGAATCGTCCCGTATACGTCATCGTCCCTATCGTCTTGTATATGTGATCGACTCGTATGCATGATCGTCCCTTATGGTACCGTATACCTGATCGTCCCGTATTGTCCCGTATACGTGATCATCCCGTATAGACCCGTAGACGTAATCGTTTCGTATCATCCCGTATCCGTATCAGTCGTATTCATATCTTCTTGTATCCGTATCAGTCGTATCAGTATCATCCCTTATCCGTATCAGTCGTATCCGTACCGTCACCTATTCTTATAACGTAATTATAAGGAGATATTTGGGCTGTAATAACTATGCCATGAAATGTTCACAGAATATGGCATACAGAAGAGCTCCATATGGCATATAGATGAGCTACATGCTACATGTGGCATGAGATTGCATTTGGCATGACTTCGATTGTAGAACAATTCAGATTAGCAGAACTGCCAAAAAACTATTTATACAGATGTGCTATTTATATGGATGTGCTTTTTCTATGGAATTGCTATTTATACGAATGTGCTACTTATATGGATGTGCTATTTACACAGATGTTCTATTATACAGATGTGCTATTTATACTGATGTACTATTTATATATATTGTCCTGTATGTGTATCAGTCATACCCGTATCGTCCTGTATCCGATGAGTTGTATCAGTATAGTCCCGTATCCGTATCTTCCTGTATCCGTATGAGTCGTAACCTTATAGTCCCGTATCCGTATGAGTCGTATCCGTATGGTCCCGTTTCAGTATCTGATGTATCGTCCCGTATCCGTATCGTCCCCAATCCGTATGAGTCCTATCCGTATCGTAACGTATCCGTATCAATCGTATTTGGATCGTCCCGTTTCCATATCAGTCGTATTCGTATCATCCGGTATCCGTATCGTCCGGTATCCGTATCGTCCGGTATCCGTATCAATCGTATTCGTATAGTCGTGTATCCATATCAGTCGTAACCGTAACGTCCCGTATCCGTATCAGTTGTATCCGTATCGACCCGTATCCGTATCAGTCGTATCCGTATCGTCACCTATCCGTATCAGTCGTATCCTTATTGCCACCTATCCGTATAATGTAATTATAAGGAGACTGATGGAACTGGGACAACTTAAGGGTGCTGGCGTGAAATCCGAACTGTGTGGCACAAAAAAAAACACATTGTAAAAAAGTATTTTTCTTTCAACTTTACTCCCCCCTCCCCCTGTAATATAGTTTTTGGAATGCGTATATGCTCTTTGAAATGCACGAAATAAAAGTCGAATTTTTAAATTTTTTATTAATTATTTCCATTTCATTTCTTTCAATATGCCTTTGTCTTATTTTACTCTCACTGAAATACATAATCCCATTTCAAAGGCCTAAACGTCTCTACATATTCTCATGTATCAATGGAGAACATGCAATAGGGACAAGATCTGAAAACTTTCAACTTTAATCTCCATTTCTTCCTCAAAATTTTCTCATTCCACAGCAAGTACATTTAGCCATTTGGACTGTAATAACTATGCCATGATATGTTCACTGAATATGGCAAACAGATGAGCTACATATGGCATACAGATGAGCTGCATATGGCATATAGATGAGCTACATGCTACATATGGCATGAAGTTGCATTTGGCATGATAATGATTGTAGAAACATTCGGATTAGAAGAACTGCTATACAGATGTGCTATTTATATTGATGTGCTATTTATACAGATGTGCTATTTATATGTATCTAGTCGTATTCGTATCGTCAAGTATCAGTATCAGTAGTATCCTTATGGTCCCGTATCAGTATCAGTCGTATCAGTATCGAGTCGTATCCAGATCAGTGTCTTCTTGTATTGTACCGTAACAGTATCATCCTGTATCATCGAGCATAAGTATCATCCTGTATCAGTATCGTCCATTTTCAGTATTGTCCGTATCGTCCCGTATGCGTATCGTACCGTATCTGTATCAGTCATATCCGTATCGTCCCGTACCCGTAACAGTTGTATACGTATCGTCCCTTATCCGTATCTAGTCGTATAAGTCATATCCGTATCGAGCCGTATCTGTATCAGTTTCGTCCCATATCCTCCGTATACATGATCGTCCTGTTAACGTTATCGTACCATATCATCCCGTATAATTGATCGACCAGTATCGTCCCGTATACGTGATCGTCTCGTATCGGATATCGTCATCTCTCTTTCTTATATCAGACCGTCCCGTATCGTCCCGTATACGTGATCGTCCCGTATACGTTATCGTCCAGTATCGTCCCGTTTACGTGATCGTTCCTATCTTCCCGTATACCTGATCGTCCCCTATACGTGATCGTCTGCTATTGTCCCGTCTGCGTGATTGTCCCGTATCGTCAAATATACGTTATCATCACGTATAAATGATTTTTCCGTATACGTGATCGTCCCGAATACTTCACATTCCCGAATAGTCCCGTATACGTCATCGTCCCGAATCCTCCCGTATACGTGATCCTCCCGTTTACGTGATCATCCTTATCGTCTCGTATACAAGATCGACTCGTATACAAGATCGACTCGTATAAGTATCGTGCCATGTACGTGATCGTCCAGCACTGTCCCGTATACGTGATCGTCCCATATACGTAATCGTTTCGTATCGTCCCGTATCCGTATCAGTCGTATCAGTACCGTCTCTATCCGTATCAGTCGCATCTGTATCGTACCCTATTCGTATCTTTCTACATCTGTGATCATCCCGTATCTGTATCGTCCCTTATCCATATTATCGCGTATACGTTTGGTCTGGTATCCGTATCGGTCGTATCCGTATCGTTCTGTATCCGTATCAATCGTACCGTATCCGTATCAGTCGTATCCGTATCGTCCCATATCCGTACCATTCGAATCAGTATCGTCCGGTATCCGTATCAATCGTATCGGTATCGTCGCGTATCCCTATCAGTCGTATTCATATCGTCCTGTATCCGTATCAGTAGTATCAGTATCACACCTTATCCGTATCGGTAATATCCGTATCGTCCTGTATCTGTATCAGTCGTATCCGTATCGTCCCGTATCCGTATCAGTCCTATTGATATCGTTCCGTATCCGTATCAGTCGTATCCATATCGTCCCGTATCCGTATCAGTCGTATCCATATCGTCCCGTATCCGTATCAGTCTGAACCATAACGTACCGTATCCGTAACAGTCGTATCCGTATCGTTTCGTTTTTTTAACAGTCGTATCCGTATCGTCCCGTAACCGTATCAGTCCTATCCTTATTTCCACCTATCCGTATAATATGATTATAAGGAGACTGATGCAACTGGGACAACTTAAGTGTGCTGGCAGGAAATCCAAATTGTGTGGCAAAAAAAAACCAACATTTTATAACAAATTATTTTTCCTTCAACTTTACCTACCCCCCCCCCTCCCCCCCCCCATAGCGTTTTTGGGATGCTTATCTCCTCTGTGAAATGCTAAAATAAAGGTTAATTTTTCTATTTTTTATTCATTCTTTCCATTTCATTTCTTTCAGTATGTCTTTGTCTTATTTTTCTCTTACTGAAATACATAATCTCATTTAAAAGGCCTAAACTTCTCTAAATATTCTTATGTATCAATGGGGAACATGCAACAGGGACAAGATCTGAAAACTTTCAACTTTAATCTCCATTTCTTGCTCAAATTTTTCTCATTCCACTGCAAGTTCATTTAGCCATCGGGATTGTAATAACTATGCCATGAAATATTCACTGAATATGGCACACATATGAACTACATATGTCATACAGATGAGCTGCATATGGCATATAGATGAGCTACATACTGCATATACCATGACGTTATATTTGGCATAATCATGATTGTAGATACATTGGGATTAGCAGAATTTCAAAACAACTATTTATACAAATGTGCTATTTATACAGATGTGCTATTCATATGGATGTGCTATTTATACGGACGTGCTATTTATACTAATATACTATTTATACGAATGTGCTATTTATACAGATGTACTATTTATATGTATCGTCCTCTATGTGTATCAGTCGTATCCGTAACGTCCCGTATCAGAGTCAGTCCTATCTCTATCGCCACATATCCGTATCATCTTGTATCAGTATCGTCCCCTATCCGTATGTCCAGTATCAGTATCAGTCGTATCCGTATGGTCCCGTGTCAGTATCAGTCGTATCCGTATCGTCCCGTACCCGTAACAGCTGTTTCCGTATCGTCCAGTATCCGTATCAATCGTATCCGTATCTAGTCGTATAAGTCATAACCATATCGAGTCGTATCTGTATCAGTATCGTCCCGTAGAGTGCGTATACTTGATCGTCCTGTATACGTGATCGTCTTGTATCGTCCCGTATACGTGATCGTTCGCTATCGTCCTGCATACATGATCGTCTCTTATCGTCCCGTACACGTGATCTTCACGAATCTTCTAGTATACGTCATCGTCCCAAATCCTCCCGTATACTTGATCTTCCCATTTACGTGTTCGTCCCTATCGTCTCGTATGCGTTGATCGTCCCTTATCGTACCGTATAATTCATCGTCCAGTACTGTCCCGTATACGTGATAGTCCCGTATGGTCCTGTATACGTAATCGTTTCGTATCGTCCTGTATCCGTATCAGTCGTATCTGTAGTGTCCCGTATCCGTATCAGTCGTAACCGTATCGTCTCGTATACGCATCAGTCTTAACTGTATAGTCCCGTATCCGTATCAGTCGTATTGGTATCATCCCGTATCCTTATCAGTCGTATAGGTATAGTCCCGTATCAGTATCAGTCGTATCTATATCGTCCCGTATCCGTATCAGTCGTATCCGTATCCTCCCGTATCCGTATCAGTCGTATCCGCATCGTCCAGTATCCGTATCAGTCGTATCCGTATCATCCCGCATCCATATCAATCGTATTCGTATCATCATGTATCCATATCAATTGTATCCGTAACTTCCCGTATCCGTATTAGTCTTATCGGTATCGTCCCGTATCCATATCGTCCCATATCCATATAAGTCGTATCCATATCGTCCCCTATCCTTAAAATATAAATATAAGGAGACTGGTGGAACTGGGACATCTTAAGGGTGCTGGCAGGAAATCCGAATTGTGTGGCAGAAAAAAAACAAATTGTAAAAATTTCTTTTTCCTTCAATTTTACCCCCCCCCCACCCCAATATAGTTTTTGGGATTCTTATACGCTTTTTGAAATGCACAAAATAAAACTTTAATTTTTCTATTCTTTATTAATTCTTTCCATTTCATTTCTTTCAATATGTCTTTGTCTTATTTTTCTCTTACTGAAATAGAAAATCCCATTTCAAAGGACTAAACTTCTCTATATATTCTCATGTATCAATGGGGAACATGCAAGATCTGAAAACTTTCAACTTTAATCTCCATTTCTTCCTCAAATTTTTCTCATTCCATTGCAAGTACATTTAGCCATTTGGACTGTAATAACTATGCCATGAAATGTTCACTGAATATGGCAAACAGATGAGCTACATATGGCATACAGATGAGCTGCATATGGCATATAGATGAGCTACATGCTGCATATGGCATGAGGTTGCATTTGGCATGACCATGATTGTATAAACTTCGGATTAGCAGAACTGCCAAACAACTATGTATACAAATGTGCTATTCATATGGATGTGCTATTTATACGGATGTGCTATTTATATATATCGTCCTGTATGTGTATCAGTCGTATCGGTATCGTCCTGTATCCGTAGCAGTCGTATCCGTATCGTCCCTTATCCGTATCATTCCGTATCCGTATAATCCTGAATACGTATCAGTAGTATCCGTATCGTCAGTTATCGGTATCGGTTGTATCCTTATCGTCCCGTATCAGTATCAGACGAATCCGTATTGTCCCATATCCGTATCTACTCGTATCAGTATCAGTCGTATCAGTATCGAGTCCTATACTGATCGGTATCTTCTCGTATCGTCCCGTATCACTATCGTCCTGTATCGTCGAGTATCAGTATCATCCGGTATCAGTATCCTCCCGTATCAGTATTGTCCGTATCGTATCGTATGCGTATCGTACCGTATCCGTATCTGTCATATCGGTATCGTCCCGTATCCGTAACAGTTATATCGGTATCGTTCCGTGTCCGTATCTGTCGTATCTGTATTTAGTCGTAAAGTCATATCCATATCGAGTGGTATCAGTATCAATATCGTTCCGTATCGTCCGTATACTTGAACGTCACGTATACGTGATCGTCCCGTATCGTCCCGTATTTATGATCTCACGTACCGTCCCGTATGCGTTATCTGCTATCGTCCCATATACGTGATCTTTCCGTATATGTGGTCGTCCTCTACCGTCCATTATACGTGATCGTCCCTATACGTGATCGTACCGTATAGTGATTGTCCCGTTTACGTGATCGTCCCTCTCGTCCCGTATATATGATCGACTCGTATACGTGATCTCCAAGTATCGTACTGTATATGTGATCGTCACGTATTATCCCCTATACGTGATCGTCTCGTATCGTCCCGTATACGTAATCGTTTCTTATCGTCCAGTATCCGTCTCAGTCGTATCCTTATCGTCTCGTATCCGTAACAGTTGTATCCATATCGTGCCGTATCCGTATCAGTCGTATCCGTATCTAGTCGTATAAATCATATCCATGTGGAGTCGTATCTGTATCATTATCGTCCAGTAGAGTCCGTATACTTGATCGTTCCGTATACGCGATTGTCCAATATCATCTCGTATCGTCCCGTTTACGTGAAAGTCCCGTATCGGAGATCATCCCATATCGTCCCGTGCATATGATCGTTCCGTACCGTCCCGTATACGTGATCGTCCCTTATCGTCCAGTATACGTGTTCGTCCAGTATAGATAATCGTCCCGTATCATCTCGTATACGTGATCGTCCCGTATAGTCCCGTATACCTGATCGTCCCGTATACATGTTCGTCCAGTATACGTGATCGTCCCGTATAGTCCCGTATACATGATCGTCCCGTATCGCACCGTGTACGTGATCGTCCCGTATCGTCCCATATACGTGATCGTTCCGTATCGTCCCGTAAAGATTGTCGTCCAGTATGCGTAATCGCCCCGGATCGTCCCTTATACGTTATCGTCCGGTACTCGTGATTGTCGCGTATCATCCCGTATATATGATCGTCCCGTATCGTCAACTATACGTGATAGTCCAGTATACGTGATATTCCCTGTCGTCCCGTATACCTGAACCTCCCGTATACGTGATCGTACGCTATAGTCTCGTCTGCGTGTTTTTCCCGTATCGTCAAATATACGTGATCATCACGTATACGTGGTCGTTCAATATATGTGATTGTCCCTAATCGTTCCGAATACCTAACCTTTCCGAATCGTCCCGTATACGTCATTGTCCCGAAACCTCCCGTATACGTCATCGTCCCGTTTACGTGATCTTGCTTATCGTCTCCTATAGGTGATCGACTCCTATTTGTGATCGTCCCTTATCGTGCCGTATACGTGATCGTCCTTTATCATCCCGTATACGTAATCGTTTCGTATTGTCCCGTATCCGTATCAGTCGTATCCATATGGTCCCGTATCCGTATCAGTCGTATCCGCAACGTCCCGTATCCGTATCATCTCTTATACGTATCAGTCGTATCCCTATCGTCCTGTATCCGTATAAGTCGTATCCGTGTCGTCCAGTATTCGTATCAGTCGCATCCGTATCGTCCCCTATCCGTATCAGTCGTAACCGTACCGTGCCGTATCCGTGTCAGTCGTATTCGTATCGTCTCGTATCAGTATCATTTGCATCCGAATCGTCCCGTAACCGTATCAGTGGTATCCGTATCAGTCGTATCCGTATCGTCCAGTATCCATACCAATCGTATGCTTATTGTCATCTATCCTTATAATGTAATTATTAGGAGACTGATGGAACTGGGCCAACTTAAGAGTGGTTGCAGTAAATCCGAATTGTGGGGCAGAAAAAAAAACACATTGTAAAAAATTATTTTTCCTTCAACTTTACCTCCCAATATAGTTTTTGGGATGCTTCTATGATCTTTGAAATGCACAAAATAAAACTTTAATTTTTGTATTTTTTATTAATTCTTTCCATTTCATTTCTTTCAGTATGTCTTTGTGTTATTTTTCTCTCACTGAAATACATAATCCCATTTCAAAGGCCTAAACTTCACTATATATTCTCATGTATCAATAGGGAACATGAAACACGGACAAGATCTGAAAACTTTCAAATTTAATCTTCATTTATTGCTCAAAGTTTTTTCATTCCACTGCAAGTACATTTAGCTATTTGGACTGTAATAACTATGCCATGAAATGTTCACTGAATATGGCATACAGAAGAGCTACATATGTCATATAGATGAGCTACATGCTACATATGGCATGAGATTGCATTTGGCATGACTATGATTGTAGAAACATTCGGATTAGCAGAACAGCCAAACGATTATGTATACAGATGTGCTATTTATATGGATGTGCTATTTATAGAGATGTGTTATTTATACAGATGTGCTATTTATACAGAAGTGCTATTTATATATATATTTTTTTCTCTCAATTGGGAACATGCAACAGGGACAAGGTCTGAAAACTTTCAACTTTAATCTCCATTTCTTCCTCAAATTTTTCTAATTCCACTGCAATTACATTTAGTCATTTGCACTGTAATAACTATGCCATGAAATGTTCACTGAATATGACACACAGATGAGCTACATATGGCATACAGATGACCTGCATATGGCATATAGATGACTACATGCTACATTTGGAATGAGGTTGCATTTGGCATGACTGTGATTGCAGAAACATTCGGATTAGCAAAACCGCCAAACAACTATTTATACAGATGTGCTGTTTATATGGATGTGCTTTTTATAAGCAATTGCTACTTATACCGATGTGCTATTTATACTGATGTGTTATTTGTACAGATGTTCTCTTTTTACGTATGTGCTATTTATGTATATTGTCCTGTATGTGTATCAGTCGTATACATATCGTCCCGTATCCGTATCGATCGTATCAGTATAGTCTCGTATCCAGATCGTCCGGTATCCGTATCATTCGTATCCGTATCGTCCTGTATCAGTATGAGTCGTAACCGTATAGTCCCGTATACCTATCAGTCGTATCCCTATGGTCCCGTTTCAGTATGTGTCGTATACGTATAGTCCCGTAACCGTATAGTCCCGTATCCGTATCAGTCGCATCCGTATCGTTCTGTATCCGTATCAGTCGTATCCCTATCGTCCCGGTTCCGTATCAGTCGTATCCGTATCGTCCTGTATCCTTATGAGTCGTATCTGTATCATCATGTATCCGTATCAATCGTATCCGTATCGTCCGGTATCCGTATCATCCTGTATCCGTATCAATCGTATCCGTATCGTCCGGTATCCGTATTAATCGTATTCCTATCGTCCCGTATCCATATCAGTCGTATCAGTATCGTCCCGTATCCGCATCAGTCGTATCCGTATCGTCCCGTATCCGTATCAGTCGTAACCGTAACGTCCCGTATCCGTATCAGTCGTATCCGTATCGACCCGTATTCGTATCTGTCGTATCCTTATTTCCACCTATTCATGTAATATAATTATAAGGAGACTGATGCAACTGGGACAACTTAAGCGTTCTGGAATGAAATCCTAATTGTGTGGCACAAAAAAAAACACATTGTAAAAAATTATTTTTCCTTCAACTTTACCCCCACAATATATTTTTTGGGATGCTTCTATGCTCTTTGAAATACACAAAATAAAAGTTTAATTTTTCTATTTTTTATTAATTCCTTCCATTTCATTTTTTTCAGTGATTATTTGCCTTATTTTTCTCCCACTGAAATACATAATTCCATTTCAAAGTACTAAACTTCTCTACATATTCTCATGTATCTATTGGGAACATGCAACAGGGACAAGATCTGAAAACTTTCAACTTTAATCTCCATTTCTTCCTCAAATTTATCTCATTCCACTGCAAGTACATTTAGCCATTTGGACTGTAATAACTATGCCATGAAATGTTCACAGAATATGGCATATAGAAGAGCTGTATATGGCATATAGATGAGGTACATGCTATATAAGGCATGAGGTTAAATTTGGCATGACAATGATTGTAGAAACATTCGGATTAGCAGAACTGCCAAACAATTATGTATACAATTGTGCTATGTATATGGATGTGCTATTTATACGGAGGTGCTATTTATGCGAATGTGATATTTATATGGATGTGCTATTTACACAGATGTTCTATTATACAGATGTGCTATTTATACTGATGTACTATTTATATATATTGTCCTGTATGTGTATCAGTTGTATCACTATCGTCCGGTATCCAATCAGTTGTATCAGTATAGTCCCGTATCCGTATCTTCCTGTATCCGTATGAGTCGTAACCTTATAGTCCCGGATCCGTATGAGTCGTATCCGTATGGTCCCGTTTCAGTATCTGGTGTATTCCTATCGTCCCGTATCCGTATCGTCCCCAATCCGTATGAGTCCTATCCGTATCGTCACGTATCCGTATCAATCGTATTCGGATCGTCCCGTTTCCATATCAGTCGTATTCGTATCATCCGGTATCCGTATCGTCCGGTATCCGTATCAGTCGTATCCGTATCGTTGTGTATTCGTATCTGTCGTATCCGTATCGTCCGGTATCCGTATCAATCGTATTCGTATCGTCGCGTATCCATATCAGTCGTAACCGTAACGTCCCGTATCCGTATCAGTTCTATCCGTATCGATCCGTATCCGTATCAGTCGTATCCGTATTGTCACCTATCCGTATCAGTCGCATCCTTATTGCCACCTATCCGTATAATGTAATTATAAGGAGACTTATGGAACTGGGACTACTTAAGGGTGCTAGCGTGAAATCCGAATTGTGTGGCACACAAAAAAACACATTGTAAAAAATTATTTTTCCTTCAACTTTACTCCCCCCTCCCCCTGCAATATAGTTTTTGGAATGCGTATATGCTCTTTGAAATGCACGAAATAAAAGTTGAATTTTTAAATTTTTTATTAATTCTTTCATTTCATTTCTTTCAATATGTCTTTGTCTTATTTTACTCTCACTGAAATACATAATCCCATTTCAAAGGCCTAAACGTCTCTACATATTCTCATGTATCAATCGAGAACATGCAACAGTGACAAGATCTGAAAACTTTCAACTTTAATCTCCATTTCTTCCTCAAATTGTTCTCATTCTACAGCAAGTACATTTAGCCATGTGGACTGTAATAACTATGCCATGATATGTTCACTGAATATGGCAAACAGATGAGCTACATATGGCATACAGATGAGCTGCAATTGGCATATAGATGAGCTACCTGCTACATATGGCATGAAGTTGCATTTGGCATGATAATGATTGTAGAAACATTCGGATTAGAAGAACTACTAAACAACTATGTATACAAATGTGCTATTTATATTGATGTGCTATTTATACAGATGTGCTATTTATACAGATGTGCTATTTATATGTGTCTTCCCGTATCCGTATCAGTCGTATTCGTATCGTCAAGTATCAGTATCAGTCATATCCGTATGGTCCCGTATCAGTATCAGTTGTATCAGTATCGAGTGTATCCAGATCAGTGTCTTCTTGTATCGTACGGTATCAGTATCATCCTGTATCATCGAGCATAAGTATCATCATCGGTATCAGTATCGTCCATTTTCAGTATTGTCCGTATCGTCCCGTATGCGTATCGTACCGTATCTGTATCAGTCATATCCGTATCGTTCCGTACCCGTAACAGTTGTACACGTATCGTCCCTTATCCGTGTCTAGTCGTATAAGTCATATCCGTATCGAGTCGTTTCTGTATCAGTTTCGTCCCGTATCCTCCGTATACTTGATCGTCCCGTTAACGTTATCGTACCATATCATCCCGTATAATTGATCGTCCAGTATCGTCCCGTATACGTGATCGTCTCGTATCGGATACCGTCCCGAATCGTCCCGAATACCTCACATTCCCGAATAGTCCCGTATACGTCATCGTCCCGAATCCTCCCGTATACGTGATCATTCCGTTTACGTGATCGTCCTTATCGTCTCGTATACAAGATCGACTCGTATCTCCCTTATCGTGCCACCTACGTGATCGTCCAGCACTGTCCCGTATACGTTATCGTCATATATACGTAATCGTTTCGTATCGTCCCGTATCCGTATCAGTACCGTCTCTATCCTTATCAGCCGCATCTGTATCGTACCCTATTCGTATCGTTCTACATCTGTGATCATTCCGTATCTGTATCGTCCCTTATCCATATCGTCGCGTATCCGTTTCGTCCGGTATCCGTATCAGTCGTATCCGTATCGTTCTGTATCCGTATCAATCGTACCGTATCCGTATCAGTCGTATCCGTATCGTCCCGTATCCGTACCATTCGTATCCGTATCGTCCGGTATCCGTATCAATCGTATCGGTATCGTCGCGTATCCGTATCAGTCGTATTCATATCGTCCTGTATCCGTATCAGTAGTATCAGTATCACACCTTATCCGTATCAGTAGTATCCGTATCGTCCTGTATCTGTATCTGTCGTATCCGTATGGTCCCGTATCCGTATCAGTCCTATTGATATCGTTCCGTATCCGTATCAGTCGTATCCGTATCGTCCCGTAGCCGTATCAGTCATATCCATATCGTCCCGAATCCGTATCAGTCTGAACCATAAAGTACCGTATCCGTACCAGTCGTATCCGTATCGTCCCGTTTTTTTATCAGTCGTATCCGTATCGTCCCGTAACCGTATCAGTCCTATCCTTATTTCCACTTATCCGTATATGATTATAAGGAGACTGATGCAACTGAGACAACTTAAGTGTGCTGGCAGGAAATCCAAATTCTGTTACCCCCCCCCCCCATAGCGTTTTTGGGATGCTTATCTCCTCTGTGAAATGCTAAAAAAAGGTGAATTTTTCTATTTTTTATTAATTCTTTCCATTTCATTTCTTTCAGTATGTCTTTGTCTTATTTTTCTCTCACTGAAATACATAATCTCATTTAAAAGGCCTAAACTTCTCTAAATATTCTCAGGTATCAATGGGGAACATGCAACAGGGACAAGATCTGAAAACTTTCAACTTTAATCTCCATTTCTTGCTCAAATTTTTCTCATTCCACTGCAAGTACATTTAGCCATCGGGATTGTAATAACTATGCCATGAAATATTCACTGAATATGGCACACATATGAACTACATATGGCATACAGATGAGCTGCATATGGCATACAGATGAGCTACATGCTACATATACCATGACGTTGTATTTGGCATAATCATGATTGTAGATACATTGAGATTAGCAGAACTGCAAACAACTATTTATATAGATGGGCTATTTATACAAATGTACTATTTATACGGATGTGCTATTCATATGGATGTGTTATTTATACGGGCGTGCTATTTATACTGATATGCTATTTATATGGATGTGCTATTTATACGAATGTGCTATTTATACAGATGTACTATTTATATGTATCGTCCTCTATGTGTATCAGTCGTATCCGTAACGTCCCGTATCCGAGTCAGTCCTATCTCTATCGCCACATATCCGTATCATCTTGTATCCGTATCGTCCCCTATCCGTATGTCCGGTATCAGTATCAGTCGTATCCGTATGGTCCCGTGTCAGTATCAGTCGTATCCGTATCGTCCCGTAACCGCAACGGCTGTATCCGTATCATCCAGTATTCGTATCAATCGTATCCGTATCTAGTCTTATAAATCATATCCGTATCGAGTCGTATCTGTATCAGTACCGTGCCGTAGAGTGCGTATACTTGATCGTCCCGTAGACGTGATCGTCTCGTATCGTCCGGTATACGTGATCGTCCCCTATCGTCCCGCATACATGATCGTCTCTTATCGTCCCGTACACGTGATCTTCACGAATCTTCTAGTATACGTCATCGTCCCATATCCTACCGTATACTTGATCTTCCCATTTACGTGTTCGTCCCTATCATCTCGTATGCGTTGATCGTCCCCTATCGTACCGTATAATTCATCGTCCAGTACTGTCCCGTATACGTGATCGTCCCGTATGGCCCTGTATACGTTATCGTTTCGTATCGTCCCGTATCCGTATCAGTCGTATCCGTACTGTCCCATATCCGTATCAGTCATAACCGTATCGTCTCGTATACGCATCAGTCTTAACTGTATAGTCCCGTATCCGTATCAGTCGTATTCGTATCATCCCGTATCCTTATCAGTCGTATCGGTATAGTCCCGTATCAGTATCAGTCGTATCTATATCGTCCCGTATCCGTATCAGTCGTATCCGTATCCTCCTGTATCCGTATCAGTCGTATCTGTATCGTCCAGTATCCGTATCAGTCGTATCCGTATCGTCTCGTATCCGTATCAGTCGTATTCGTATCGTCCGGTATCCGTATCAGTCGTATCCGTATCGACCGTATCGGTATCAATCGTATTCGTATCGTAACGTATCCATATCAGTCGTGTCCGTATCGTCACCTATCCTTATAACGTAATTACAAGGAGACTGATGGAACTGGGACGACTTAAGGGTGCTTGCAGTAAATCCGAACTGTGCGGCAAAAAAATAAAAACCGTAGTGTACCAATTTTTTTTCACTTCAACTTTTCCTCGCAATATAGTTTTTGGGATGCTTCTATGCTCTTTGAAATGCACAAAATAAAAGTTGAATTGTTCTGTTTTCTATTAATTCTTTCCATTTCATTTCTTTCAGTATGTCTTTTTCTGATTTTTCTCTCACTGAAATACATAATCCCATTTCAAAGGCCTAAACGTCTCTACATATTCAATCTATCAATGGGGAACATGGAACAGGGACAAGATCTGAAAACTTTCAACTTTAATATAGATTTCGTGCTCAAATTTTTCTCATTCCACTGCAAGTACATTTAGTCATTTGGACTGTAATAACTATGTCATGAAATGTTCACTGAAAATGGCAAACAGATGAGCTACATACGATACACAAATGAGCTTCATATGGCATATAGGTGAGCTACGTACTACATATGGGATGAGGTTGCATTTGGCATGACCATGATTGTAGAAACCTTCGGGTTAGCAGAACTGCCAAATAACTATTTATACAGATGTGCTATTTACATAGATGTGCTATTTACATGGAATTGCTATTTATATGGATCTGCTATTTATATGGATGTGCTATTTATAGAGATGTTCTATTTATACGGATGTGCTATTTATACTGATGTGCTATTTATATATATTGTCCTCTATGTATATCAGTTGTATCCTGATCTTCCCGTATCCGTATCAGTCGTATCAATATAGTCCAGTATCCGTATCAAATGTATCAGTATCATCCAAAATCCATATCAGTCGTATCAATATAGTACGGTATCCGTATCAAATGTATCAGTATCATCCCATATCCGTATCAGTCGTATCCGCATCGTCCGGTTTCCGTATCAGTCGTATCCGTATCGTCCTATATCCGTATGTGTCGTATCAGTATCGAGTCGTATCAGTATCAGTCTTATCAGTATCGAATCGTATCCGGATCAGTATCTTCTCCTATCGTCCCGTATCAGTATCGTCGTGTATCGTGGAGCATCAATATCATACTGTATCAGTATCGTCCCGTATCAGTACTGTCCGTATCGTCCCGTATGCGTATCGTACGTATCCTTATCAGTCATATCCGTATCGTCCCGTATCCGTGACAGGTGTATGCGTATAGTTTTGTATCCGTATCCGTCGTATCAGTATCTGGCCGTATAAGTCATATCCGTATCGAGTGTTATCCGTAACAGTATCGTCCCGTATCGTCCGTATAATTATTTGTCCCGTATACGTGATCGTCACGTGTCGTTCCGTATACGTGATCGTTACTTATCGTCACGTACACGTATTTGTCAATTATCGTCCCCCATACGTGATCGTCTCGTATCGTCCTGCATACCTGATCGTCCCTTATCGTCCCGTATACGTTATCGTCCAGTATCGTCACTATACGTGATCGTCCCTTATACGTGAGCGTCCCGTATCGTCCTGTATACGTTATAGTCCGGTATACGTGATCGTTCCGTATACGTGATCGTCCCCTATCATCCCGTCTGCGTGATTGTCCCGAATCGTCAAATATACGTGATCATCACGTGTGCGTGATCGTTCCGTATACATGATCGTCCCGAACCGTCCCGAATACCTCACATTCCCGAATCGTCCCGTTTACGTCATCGTCCCGAATACTCCCGTATACTTGATCGACTCGTATACGTGATCGTCCCTTATCGTTCAGTATACGTGATCGTACAATATATTGTCCCGTATACATGATCGTCCCTTATCGTCTTGTATACGTAATCGTTTCGTATAGTCCCGTATCCGTATCCGTCGTATCCGTATCGTCCCGTATACGTACCAGCCGTATACGTATCAGTCGTATCCGCTACGTCCCGTATCCGTATCAGTCGTATCCGTATAGTCTCGTCTCCGTATCAGTCATATCCGTATCGTCCCGTTTCCGTATCGAGTCGTATCAGTACCGCTCGTATCAGTATCGAGTGGTATACAGTTCAGTCATATCCGTATCGTTCTGTATCTATAACAGTTGTATCCGTATCTTCCCGCATCCGTTTCAGTCGTATCTACATCTATTCGTATAAGTCATATCCGTATCGAGTCATATCCGTATCGAGTCGTATCAGTATCAGTATCGTCCCGTATTGTCCACATTCTTGATCGTACCGTATACGTGATCGTCCCGTATCGTCCCTAATAGTGATTGTCACGTATCGTCCGGTTTACGTGATCGTCCCGTCTCGTCGTGTATATGTGATCGGTCCGTATCGTCCCATATACGTGATCGCCCCGTGTCGTCCCATATAGTGATCGACCCCTATGGTCACGTATACTTTATCTTCTCGTATACGTGATCATTCCATATACTTGATCGTCCCGTATCGTCCTGTATACGTAATCGTCATTTATTGTTCCGAATACCTTATCGTCCCTATCGCCACGTATACGTTATCGTCCCTTATAGTTCCATATACGTGATCGTCACGTTTATATAATCGTCCCTATCGTCCCGTATACGTGATTGTCCCGTATAACTGATCGTACCTATCGTCCTGTCTGATTGATTGTTCCGTATCGTCAAATATACGTGACCATGCCGTATACGTGATCGTTATGTATACATGAAGCCTCGAACCGTCGCGAATACGTCATCGTCCCGTATACGTGATCGTCTCAAATCGTAACGTAAACGTGATCGTCACATTTACGTGATCGTCCCTATCGTCCCGTATACGTCATCGAGCCATATACGTGATCATCCCGTATAGTATTATATACGTGATCGTCCCTTATTGTCCCGTATACGTGATCGTCTCGTATCGTCCACTATACGTAATCGTTTCGTATTGTCCCCTATCCATATCAATCGTATCCGTATCGTCCCGTATCCGTATCAGTCGTATCCGTATGGTCTGTATCTGTATCAGTCGTATCCATAGCGTCCCGTATTCGTATCTGTCGTATCCATATCGTCACGTATCCGTATCGTCCCGTATCCATATCAGTCGTATCCTTATGATCCCGCATCCTTATCAGTCGTATCCGTAGCACCCCGTATCCGTATCAGTTGTATCCGTATCGTCGTGTACACGTATCATCGTATCTGTATCGTCCTGTATCCGTATCAGACGTATCCGTATAATTCCGTATCCGTATCAGTCGTATCCATATCGTCCCCTATCCGTATCGCTCTATACCTGTGATCGTCCTGAATCGGTATCGTCCCTTATACGAATAATCCCGTATCTGTTTCTTCCCGTATCCGTATAAATCGTATCCGTATCGTCCTGTATCCGTATCAGTTGCACTGTATCCGTATCGGTCGTATCCGTATCCTCCCGTATCCATATCAGTCTTATTCGTTTCGTCCCGTAGCCATATCAATCGTATCCGTATCGTCCCGTATCCGTGTCAGTCGTATTCGTATCGTCCTGTATCTGTATCAGTCGTATCCGTATCGTCCTATATCCATATCGTCCCGTATCCGTATTAGTCGTATCCGTATCGTCCTGTATCCGTGTCAGTCATATCTGTACCGTCATTTATCCGTATCAGTCGTATCGGTATCGTCCCGTATCCGTATCAGTCGTATCCGTATCGCCACCTATCCTTATTATAACGAGACTGATGGAACTGGGACAACTTTAGGGTGCTGGGAGGAAATTTGAATTGTCTGACAAAAAAAAATACTGTAAAAATTTCCTTTTTCTTCAACATTACACACCAATATAGCTTTTGGGATGCTTCTATGCTCTTTGAAATACACAAAATAAAAGTTCAATTTTTGTATTGTTTATTAATACTTTCAATTTCATTTCTTTCAATATGTCTTTGTCTGATTTTTCTCTCACTGAAATACATAATCCCATTTCAAAGGTCTAAACGTCTCTACATATTCTCTATAACTATGCCTTGAAATGTTCACTGAAAATGGCAAACAAATGAGCTACATGTGGCATACAGATGAGCTGCATATGGCATATTGATGAGCTACATGCTACATATGGCATGAGGTTGCATTTGGGATGATCATGATTGTAGATAAGTTCAGATTAGCAGAACTGCCAAACAACTGTTTATACAGATGTGCTATTTATTTGCATGTGCTATTAATATGGATATGCTATTTATACGGATGTGCTATTTATACAGATGTACTATTTATATGTGTCGTCCCGTATCTGTGTCAGTCGTATCCGTATCGTCCCGTATCCGTATCAGTCCTATTACTATCGTCCAGTATCCCTATCAGTCGTATACGTATCGTCCCATATCCGTATCAGTCGAATCCATTTCGTCCCGTATCCGTATCAGTCGTATCCATATCGTCCCGTATACGTATCAGTGGTATCCGTATCGTAACCTATCAGTATAATGTAATTATAAGGAAACTGATGGAACTAGGACAACTTAAGGGTTCTGGTAGGAAATCCGAATTCTGCTGGAAATAAAAGCACAGTGTAAAAAATTCTTTTTTCCTTCAACTTTACCCCGCAATATAGTTTTTTGGATGTTTCTATGCTCTTTGAAATGCACACAATAAAAGTTGGATTTTTCTATCTTTTATTAATTCTTTTCAATTCATTTCTTTCAGTATGTTTTTGTCTTATTTTTCTCTCGCTGAAATACATAATCCCATTTCAAAGGCCTAAATTTCTCTAGATATTCTCATGTATCAATGGGGAACTAGCAACAGGAACAAGATCTGAAAACTTTCAACTTTAATCTCCATTTCTTCCTCAAATTTTTCTCATTCCATTGCAAGTACATTTACCCATTTGGACTGTAATAACTATGCCATGAAATGTTCACTGAATATGGCATTACAGATGAGCTACATATAGCACACAAGTGAGCTGCATATGGCATATAGATGAACTACATGCTACATATGCATGAGGTTGCATTTGGCATGACCATGATTGTAGAAACATTCAGATTAGCAGAACTGCCAAATAACTACTTATACAAATGTGCTATTTATATGGATGTGCTATTTATACAGAATTGCTATTTATACGTATGTGCTATTTATACTGATGTGCTATTGATACGGACGTACTATTTATACTGATGTCCTATTTATACGGATGTGCTATTTATATGGATGTGTTATTTATACGGATGTGCTATTTATATGGATCGTCCCGTATCTGTATCAGTCATATCGGTATCGTCCCGTATCCTTATCACTGAAATGGAGCAATCAGAAGGAAAGCATGATCAGAACCTACAGAACCCAGTAACATCACCACATTACCGTTCACAAAATCCGTGATACTATCTCAGAAAGAATTATAACTATCTAAAGCATGTGAAAGCTGGATAACAACTAAAGAAATGGACAAAAAATTAGACTCTTTTGAAAACAAATGCGTAAGGAAAATACTCGGCATCAAGTGGAACGAATTCAAGAACAATGCAGAGATAAGATAGATGACTGAACAACAACCGGTCTCATGGGTGGTCAGGAAAAGGAGATGGAAATATGTTGGTCACTTGATGAGAAGAGATGATCAGAGAATCCGAAAACAAGTTATCAAGTGGAACACAGCAGGCCGAAGAAAAAGAGGCACACCGCGTCAAACTGTGAAGAGGACATTGTTAAGAGAGCCCAAATTAACAAGCATAAAATCTTTTGACGAGGTTGAAAGACTCGCCGAAGGCAGGAAAACTTTTCGAACTACTTTGTGAGCCCTATGTGACATTTAACGGCACGGGAAGGATATAAGATATAAGATAAGAAAGAAAAAGAAAATAAGGAGACAACTAATGTCAAAATACATGCTGTGAATATATGCTTGATACAAAACAACGTATAAATCATATGGAACTTCAATGAAAAATCTAGGACCTAGTAGAGCTGGTGTAGCATCCCACCCATTCTTTAAACACAAGTGTCTTGGTGAAAATGGAATGGTGCTCGTAGAAGCAAGGAACAACAAGGTCAGTCCAGATGAACTGTTCAAGCACAGACAACATCAGAACACACAGGGAAAGTCATAACAGAACTTTAAAGAAGTTAAAGAGAAACTTTAAAAGAGAAACAAGCAACTAACAGAAACAAAACCAGTAGCAAGCAGCAGAAGATACATATACTACTATGAAAAACGCAGACAGAGAAATGAAAACAGCAGCATAGTGGAATGATGAGGTGAAGAGTCCGTTTACGGAAAAATAAACAAATAAAGAATGGATATCGAATTGCACCAAAAAAAAGAACGAGACTAAGCGGGTAAAAGTAAAATCATGGCATGAATACAACACCAAGAACATCACAATAATGATATACTAAGGTCAAATTTCATAGTGCAAATCCTCGGCCTGTTGTGTTCCACTTGATAGTTTGTTTCGTACTCATTTCTCAGACATATTTCATGCTTATATTATAAAAAAGGACTGTACATAAAAGACAGGTGCTGTACACATCAGAAATGCAATTTATTTTAACACGTCATTCCACATTCATTAATATCACATTGGAACTTACTTTTTTTCCGTCATCTAATAAATTCATCTTCATCTAGTGGTTAACCAACCGCAGGTAAGCTGGGTAGGGCTGCAAGATGGAAAAATGTGTATGTCCCTTCTGGAACCAATTTATTTTAATGAAATCATTTAAATCCTACTGCTGCCTATTGGACTAGATACATTAGTTGCGCCACATGTGTTGGAAATCCCTTTTTGTTGGTCCAATATTTTTCCCAGGTTTGATTAGTCTACAAAAAATATAGATTCACATTAGATTCAGAACAATCTTTTATCTATTGTTTTTTGTCTTTTCTTATGTTTCTTCGTACTTCTTTTGTTAAAGTTTTATTTTTCTCTTTGTTGTTGTTTGTCACTTGCCATTGCGTCTTCATTTCTCTACGTTGTTTTATGAGTTCTAGTGTACCTGCTGTGATCCATCCATTCTTTTGTGTTTTTTTACTGGAACCATGTCTTTAGTTGTTGTTATTAAGATATCGTTGGCCTCCGTAGCCAATTCATTTGGTGTCATCTCCTCCTGCACAGTCATCAGGATTTCGAAACGGTTCTTCACTTCTATACCGTTTTATTCTTGTATATTTGTAAGATCAAAGTGGAGTGGTCTTGATCCTGTAACTGTCTTTCTTATCTTTATCTTCATGTCTGCTATTAATAACTCATGGTCCATGTCACAATCAGCACCTGGTAAAGTTTTTCCTGATGTTATACTTGGCCTCCACCTTCTTTGCAATAAAATGTAATCTATTTGATTCCTGGTTTTCCCATCATGTGACGTCCATGTGTAAAGTCTTCTAGGGTGTTGTTTAAAAAGTGTGTTAGTGATCATTAGCTGATTTTCCAGCAAAACGCCATTAGATTGTCACCTGCCTCATTTCTATGTCATATGCTAAATTTCCCTACAACATGTCCTTCATGTTCTGTTCTTTCTGTACCAATCTTTGCATTAAAATCACTCATTAATAATACAATATCATTTTTCCGTACCTGGTCTATTGTCGTTTGCAGTGTGTTATAAAAGTTTTGTACTTCCTCTTATTCTGCTGCTGATGATATATATCATACGACATGTGCATATATCACTACTAACTGGAGATACAATGATATAAAAGTATAAAGGAGGACATCTATCGCTCTTCAGAAGGTAAAACAAACAAAGAATCTGTGGAGAGGAGCAGACAGAACCACAAAAATAAGAATTTTAAGGGCATGCATCTTTCCCATCGCAACATATGCCTGTGAGACCTGGACACTTAACAAAACAGCTGAGAAACACATAAATGCCTTTGAATGTAAATGCTACAGAAGAGTTCTCCAAATATCATGGACACAAAAAGAAACAAATATATCTAAACTAAAAGAGCTTAATATTGAAGAAGGCTGGTTAGTAAAGAGGATTAAAGAGAGAAAACTTAAATATTTTGGACACATTAAACGTCAGGATAATTTAGAGAAGACCGTATTGGAAGGATACATAATGGGAAAAAGAAAGAGACGAAGACCAAAACGAATATGGCTGCAGGACCTCGTTGACAATCTGCAAATGGATGCAGCAGCAGCAGGCCATCTTGCTCACAACCGAGAGGCCTACAGGAGTGCTGTTTGGGAGACAGAGTTCCGCAAGGGACATGCAAATGAATGGATAAATGAATGAATGATACAACAAAAACCTTGACACTGTTCCCTAGAGATATATCAAGGAGATAGTCCTGTTGGAAAGTCTGGAAATAAAAGAGCAAGAAAGAATGTTGCGATTTATCCTAAATTCTTTAACATATAAGATTTATGTCAGTAGAGTAAATTATTTCATTCTGTAATGTGAAAATATCATCAGCAATCAGCTTCATGTACTCAGTCATTTTTTAAAATCCCAAATAACAATGGCATTTTAAAAAAATAATAAAATCTATATGCCAAATTTCTTTAGGGAATGCAGGATATGTTTCGAATCTCGAGATGTCTGAAAAATTCAGACCCAAGTGTCACTGCATTCAGGACAGCCCCATATATGTTCCATCACATGCCGCAGCATCCACCTAAGTTTAATAATAGTTCCTGTCAAGTGGTCCAACAATGACAATTCCTTGGGATTACAGTTAGGATTTCCATTTTTTGTCCGAGATCCTGCAATCTTATTTTAATTATACTGTCCTTTATTCCTGCATAAATAGTACAGGAGTTTTTTTTAATATAGAAAGGTACTTTGGAATTAAAAAGCAAGGAAAAACGAGGTTATGTCCTACAGAATTTGTAACTGTTTTCGTTTCATTCTCTCTTAAGTCAGTTGCTTATTATAATGATTAGTTGATCAAGAAAGACACTTAGAAAGTCTCTTAGTTTTGTCGGAGTAGGACGTAGATCCGGTCTGGTATTGTTTTGTTTGGTCACTTTGGTATGGTTGGTTACGTTTGGTCCAGTCTCTTGTCGTCTGATTTCAAACCGGATCAAATGGGATGAAATATTGGATCAAACCGGACAAAACGGGACCGAACCGAACTGGATCGAACCAGACCGAACCCGATCGAACCGGACCGAAACGGATCGAACTGGACCCAATCGGATCGAACCTGACTGAACCGGATTGAACCAGATTGAGAGGACTGAACCCGAATGAACCAGACTGAACCGGACCGAACCTGATCGAACGGGACCGAACTGGATCGAATCGGACCGAATCGGAACGAAACGGATCGAACCGGATGGAAACGAATCGAACCGGACCGAATCCGACCGAATCGTACAAACCAGATCGAACCGGACAACCAGATCGAACAAGAATGAACCGGGCCGAACTCGATCGAACCAAGCCGAACCCGATCTAACCGTACCAAATCGGACCTAATGGTGCCGAACCGTACCGAATCGGATCGAACCGGATCGATCTGGGAACCTAACAGAATCGGATCGAACCGGACAGAACCTGACCGAACTGGATCGAACCAGATCGAACCAGATCGAACCAGATTGAACCGGACCGAACCTGATCGAACCGGACTGAACCAGATCAAACTGGATCATACCGAATCAAATCGGCTCAAACCAGACCAATGAACAAAATGCGAAAAAGAAATTAGGGTTGCCGTGCGGCGCCGATAGGAAAAGATGATGGACGGTATGTCCAATCGTCTCGCGGCATGGCACCTCTGCTCTACAGGCCGCCCGCCCATACTGAAACCGGCTTAACCCAGGAGTGAAACTTGATGATTACTTATGACACGGTTACCTGAGCTCGAGAGGTCGGTCACGTCCTAAAAACGCCCATGCTGGGATAATACGCATTAAACCGGCATAACCACAGGCTGAAACTTACTAGAGGCCAGCATTCGTCCTCCTGGACAAATGCTCCGTCCTGGTCACAACTAGGAAGGGTAGCGGCCACGACCACAAACTGCTGAAGTCGGAAACACTGGACTAGTGCAGAAACACCTCTCACCCGACGAGGATGTTTGCGTATCCTAATCAAGATTAGGTTTTATAATGAGAAAGTCCAACGCTGGACTGGATGGTCAGCAACCTTTCACCCAGCGGAGATATAATCATATCCAAAACCGATCGAGATTTTCAGGGGTGAGAAAGTCCAACTCTAGATTAAACTGGTGCAACGAAAACAACAGTGTCACGCAATTCTGCGACCCACCGAGAATACAGGCTCAAGCCCAGCGATACTCTGAATCTCTCGTGGATTTCGTGTTTCATTTGGGATATCATTGGGATAAGACATGTGCGCTAATATTCTTTATCTGATCTGATAATCTATGTTTACGTCTCTAGCTCCAACCTTTGTTATAGCCATTCTAACTCTACCGACATTTTCAGCATTACATTGCATTAACTAATGCATTCTGGCAGTTTTCTGCTACTGTATTTTTGGGCCAGTGTTCTGTTAGTGTTCTGTACAGATGACATCATCATCATCATCATGTGCCGTGCCGACTGGCGTTGGCTATTATGCTTCTCCAGAGTACACGATCCTTCATGCAGGCCATCAGCTCAGTTGGTGATCTCCTCTCACACCATCCCGTCAGACTGTCCAGTATCATTTCTCTTGGTCTTCCTCTTGATCTTCTTCCTTCTATTTTTCATGTTGTTATAATATTTTCAATGCCCCCTCTTCTCATTGCATGTCCTATGAAAGTACATTGTCTCTCTCTTATCTTTTTGACAAGGTTTTTTGTCTCTCCAGCTCTTCTCCTACATTCTTCATTAGTTATTTTTGCTGTCCAGGGGATTCGCAACATTCTTCTAATAAACCACATTTCTGCTGCTTCCAATGATTTTTGTGCAGACTTGCCTATTGTCCATGATTCACTTCCATATAACAAGATAGGTTCAATATAGCATTTTAGGACTCGTTTTCTAACATTCATTGATAAGGATGTGTTGGTCAATATGTTTCTCATTCTCTGAAATGCAGTCTTTGCTTGGCCTATTCTGTTCCTAATTTCTGTTCTGCATTTCCCATCTGAAGTTATTACTGCTCCAAGGTATTTGAATTTCTGCACCTGCTTTAGAACAGTTCCGTTTAATTTAATACAGATGACATCTTTTCCTTAAAAATGGTGCGAGGAGGTGCGAGATAGTGCATTTCGATAGTATGCTATTCTCTCGTGGCTTGACCTGCTCGTGGTTTGAATCCCAATTAATTATTCTCTTGTGATTTTTCTTTCTCTCCCGTCTCACGTTTACAATTTTCTTTCGATGTTTACGAAATAATACCACAGGAATAACAGAGTGTACAATACAAATGTCCTACAGGACATAAATGTAGATATAAAGTGGAATGAGGCAGAATTGTGCGGTATCGTTGAAAACGACAAAGAAGTCAACATACAAACTCCACAAAACTGGCAAAAATTATGTAACAAATTTCTATTATTTAATTATTATATAAAAAATAAAAGTAGCGACAAATCTCGCTGAGATTGAGAACAGATGCAGTGGTGAACCTAGGCGAGGATATATCATAATCATGATGGAAAATATTTTCCCTTTCATGTCTTTTCAAGATTATGAAAGATAGAAGCATGTCAAATTCATTTTCTGTCACACAGTTCGGATTTACTGTCCTATAGCTCCAGTAGTCCTTACAGCAATGTTCGCCCATGTCCATTAACATGTCTGTCTGTCTGCCACATCATTGCCATGTGTATACCTTGGATTGTTCTTGTATTGCCTTTTTCTTTACGTAACAGCTCTCTATCTAGCTCATTATTTTTTAGCCGCTAGCTCTTTAGTCTGATTCTCCCTTTTCCTACAACTGGGATGTGGTCACGTTTCCGCATTAGTAGATGTGTATTGGTCTCTTCTGGCCTGTATCAGAGAACGACATCTCCTTGACATCCGTTGTTTCTGTTGTTGTGTTATGGCTGCCCACTCAGAAGAGGATTATTTCAGCCCCCACTCTCAGTCGGAGATCTCTCAGTTGGAGATAGGTTTGGCGCCACGTCTTGCTGTTAAATTCTGTTGAATTCATCTCATAGTGTTCTTACTGAATGGTCACGGACGTCATTGTCAGCGAGGAACTGGGTGCTGGAGCTTGCTACATGAGGTCGAGCGTTATCCTACTGAAAAATCGAATCTGGTGCAGCCAGAAGTGAAAGGACGTGAGGACGAAGAATTTCGGCGACGTATATTTGAGCATCTTAGGTTTCGCTTCTTAGTTTACACTGCATTTAGGTCAGTTCTTCCCATCAAGTTGATCGTCGTCCACCACCATGTTTAGAAGCCTCATCCACCGCGGTCCATGAGGTAAATTCTTCTTCGAATATTTATAACTAAACCAAAATCTCTCCAAATCATTCGCAACGGTCCATTGACGATGCTGGGTTCGCCCACTGCAGTCGGTTCTGGCATTGCTGGAGGGTCTTTAGCCCAAAGACAGTGTCGTGCAGCCCGTTCCTGACCGTTTGATGTGAAATTTAATGAGCTGTTGAGGATGTAGATGCAAATAGATTCGTGAGGTGACGCAGCGGTCTTAGGTCAGCAACTGGCTACACTTAGATGACATCTGGATACTGGACACCCACATTTACAGACTGCAACAGAACGAGGCAATGAGAGTGGTCACCAGGGATACTGATGGTAGCCTTTGCGCTTTCTGCTTGATTTGCTGTGTGTATGCATATACATACATGCTCAGAATGCTTAGACAAAGCATACAGTATCCCTTCTCTCAATAATGAAATGGGGAAGACGCATCAAACGTGGCAGAGGATTCAAAGTCTGTCTGGTTAGAGGTACCTCAGCTAACAAAAGGGGCAGAGGATTCAAAACAGTCTGGTTAGAGATACCTCAGCTAACAAGAGTCGCTATAAAGGTCGTCAATATCAAGACTGGGCGCATGGAGCAGTTGAACTTGTTGACAGACAAATATAGACGGCAAAGACCCGAGGATTGTAAAACATCTATACTGGCAGCAAGAAGCAGCAATTCCAGTTGGAAATAGAACTGGAAATGTTAACCTATAAAACAAGGGATGCGACAAAGATGCATACTATCTCCAGACCTTTTTTCTCTGTACAGTGAGAATATTCTAAGAACGATCATAACATAACAAGCAAAAAAAAATGTAGGATACAATATTAACAACCTTCTGTATGCTCACGACACAGTACTGATAGCTGAGAACCAACGTCTTGTTGCAAAATCTCTTGGATAAAGTGGCCAAAGAAAGTGAACAAAGACTTTACTTTAAACATCAAAAAGAAAGAGAATATGGTTATATCTAAGAAACATAATCCACCAATATGCAGTATAAAATTAAACGGAACTATTCTAAAGCAGGTGCAGAAATTCAAATACCTTGGAGCAGTAATAACTTCAGATGGGAAATGCAGAACTGAAATTAGGAACAGAATACTCTAAGCAAAGACTGCATTTCAGAGAATGAGAAACATATTATCCAACACATCCTTATCAACTGAATGTTAGAAAACGAGTCCTAAAATGCTATATTGAACTTATCTTGTTATATGGAAGTGAATCATGGACAATAGGCAGGTCTGCACAAAAAATCATCGGAAGCAGCAGAAATGTGGTTTATTAGGAAAATGTTGCAAATATCCTGGACAGCAAAAATAACTAACGAAGAATGTATGAGAAGAGCTGGAGAGGCAAAAACAAAACCTTGTCAAAAAATAAGAGAGAGATAATGTACTTTCATAGGACATGCAATGAGAAGAGGGGGCATTGAAAATATAACAGGACAAATAGAAGGAAGAAGGTCAAGAGGAAGGCCAAGAGAAATGATACTGGACAGTCTGACGGGATGGTGTGAGTGGAGATCACCAAGTGAGCTGATTGGCTTGCATAAAGGATCGTGTACTCTGGTGAAGCATAATAGCCAACGCCAATCGGCACGGCACCTGATGATGATGATGACTTGTATTAACGTGTTTTGTTGACCTATTTCCCTAAATGTATTTATTCCCCTGCTGCTTTTTCAGAACTCTGTAAATGTGTCTTAATAATAGATATTGTAGAGGAGAAGAATATTGTGTCGTCAGAGTATACAATTTCTCCCATCCCATGAATAAAGATTCTAGTGTCTTCTGCCTGATTTTATTTAGGTGTGGCTCCAGAGTGAGCACCCCTGAAGTTACAGATCTGGTTAGCCATGTTGGTTTAGGATATGATTTATTAAATCCTGGTTTGTTATATAGAATTCAGACAAAGTTTTCTGGATTCCTCCATTTCTGGAGAACATTGTCCAAATGTAATCTTGGAAACTATTTGTTGAAGGCCTTCTCTTGGTCCAGTGACAAGATTGCTTGTCCCTCAAAAGAGAGAGAGAGAGAGCACTATGGCTCTTACTCTCTCTCTCTCTCGTAAGAACCATAGTGCTATTTAAATGACATGAAATATACACCTTAATGTCAGAAGAGAGGTTTATATACAGTACTATAAAGCTCTCTTCCATTGCTTGCTTTAAAGCGTGTACAGCTGAAATGTTAGGGAGAGAGTCATATGCAAAATTAATTTGAAAGGAAACACCAGTAAAGTAGGTGGATTTTTTTCTTTCTATATATCTATTTATAGGATATATACAGCATTTGTTAACATTGTTCAGCAAACTTTCACTATAACACATCTGATTAGCCTGGCATTGTCAAGTAAAAATGTCTCGTGCCTGTCCCTAGGGAAGCTGTCCTCATATACACAAAAATAACTTCGAAATACATCGTGTTTCTAATATACAAATGCGTCTGATTTTGTAAAAAGGTAAAATTCCCGTTTCCATGCATGCTGCGGATACGGCCTTCGGCACATGAAAGTGTGATGTGGTCAGTATCCTGCCTGGCCGATTTTACCGTCCCAGATTTCTATCGTACCGATTTTAAGAGACTAGGTCGACCTGGAGATCTTTTTGACCAAGATCAGAACGAAATTGGGACTGAAATGCTTGGACTGAAAACGGTAACACCGGATTACCAAACCGAACCTGCCCCCCCCCCCCATTGATATCATGCTACTGTAAATTCCCAAAACTAATCACAAATAAAAGCCCGCAAAAACCAGTACTATCACATGTGGCCTCTTGTTCGAAAACAACTTATATACAATTCAATTTTGCTTTTTCAGTCACAAATCAATTTTTCACCATATTTTTTTCATTCCACATTAACAGCAAACAAGATTTCTTTCTTTTGTAATATTGTGATTAAGAATTAACTTCACATACTGCTACGCTGCTATTTTCAGCAATGTGATCATTATCTTTTGAGACCTACGGGGTGAAAAAGATTCACTGGACATACGCAAACATGTATTAAAAGAGTATTAAAAATAATACTTCTATTCTGGCATAGGCACTTTGTACCTACGTAATTGTACCTACCTTGTAAGTAACGACTATAGTATTATTATTATTAACGAATATGATAATGAATATGATTATGAATGTGATTATGGATATGGTTATGACTATATTGTAGGCATAATAATATCTAATAGCAACAGAACAAGTAAATAAGAAAAGTAGAGCAAGATAGAAAAACAAAATTCCGTGACACTGTATGTCTGGAGGCTGACACGTGTAAACAGAATAGAAGAGACGAATAAGAAGGATAGATATAATGAAAAGTGAGCACAAAATAAAACCTTCGACATGAAAGAGCAAGATAATTACTTACGTAAATGACAATTGTATAGACGGAGTTGACGCAGACTGGCACGTATGACACGTAATAGCTTGCTACTCTTAGAACGCTATTTTATAACTCCTTTGGTCAACTGACCAATTAAATATTTAGAAGCGTGGCCTATTGGACACTGATTTACGACGTTACAAGCTGGAAAGGAGGGCGCCCGAAGATGGAGGAACAAGGATGGTCAGTGAATAGAGACCGGCACAACCAAGGGAAAAACAAAATGACAGACAACCAAAGAAGAACAGCAGAATAAGAACACACATCAGAGAAGACAGAGAGAAAGAAGACGTATGGAACAGACTGACAATTAGAGCAATTCAGGAGATCCTAACCACAGTTAGTTTTAAGACAGACAGAAATTGTCTCAAGTTCGTAAAGTGTTTATTTTAGTACCTGATACTTTGTGTAAAGGATGCAGACGAGAAATTAGTTGACCACGTGTTGCAGATCTATTAGGAAACAGGGTCCTAGTAACATACTGAAGTTGAAAACAGTGACGAAATGCTGTATGTATAATATGATAGAGTTTGATATACTGATTATGTGCTTCAAAGACAAAACTAATGAAATTTATGTCATTTTAATTTTAATACAAGTGATGTTACCAATTACTGAATCTGATACCTTAGTTGTCAGAATTAAATAATGCAGTGAACTTTTGATCGGACTTGATCAAGTTTTCTTCTTTATTCACTTCTACCACCAAGACCGCCCCGTCATCCTAATGATAGCCCTACTCGATAGGTCTCGCGGTCCCCCTGTGGTCCCTGACAGGACCACAAGAGGTTCAGAGTATCGCAGGGCTTGAGCTTGTATTCTCGGTGTGTCTCAGAAGCGGGAATGCGTGACACCGTGGTTTTCGTTGCACCAGTTTAATCTTTAAAACCTCAACGTGTTTTGGATAAAAGTATATCTCTTTTGCTTGAGAGGTGGACTAGAGTTGGACTTTCTCACCGAAAAACCTCAGCGTGATTAGGATTTGCATACAACTCCGCCACCTCTCACCCGCGACTGCCTGTCTAGACTGCACTGGTCCAGCATTTTGTGGTCGTGGCGCTCTCTTTCACACTGGTGACCAGGACGGAGCTTTTGTCCAGGAGGACGAATCCTCGCCACTAGTAAGTTTTATCTCTGGGATGAGCCGGTTTAGGCATATTATCATAGTATGGGCATGTTTAGGACGTGACCGACCTTTCGAGCGGAGGTACCGTGAAATGAGTAACCATCCCTGGTTTAAGCCGGTTCAGGCATTTCGGCCGATATGAGTGCACATAAGACGTGACCGATCTCTAGACCAGAGGTGCCGTGATTTGAGCAGTCCTAAACTTTTCTTTCACCTTTTCCACAGTAGTGCCGCGCGGCAACCCCGTTCTCACCTTTCTTCACTGGCTGGGAGGAGCTCCACTCCACGCACGGCAACTGAAGAATCTCTCCAGCAGAGGTAGATCAGCTACCAAGAATGACTCTCATCTACCCGAAGCGTCTGGTTTTCAGGCGCCAGATATTAGCCTTCGGCCCTTCTCCTGTCAATCTGAACAGTTCTGCCACGAGAAGGCCAGGAGCTGGATTGACTTCAAAGGCTATTTGAGATGCACGCCATGGAGACATTTCATTGGAATGGAAAGCGTATCCCCCACCCCACCTTTGGATATAACAGTCCTTAGAACCACTTGATCTAGTGAATGTGGTTAAAGTTTTGTGAAACCTGTAATGTGTGGTAATCAAAGAGCATATGTAAGATTGAATACTATATAACTTCAGAATTAAAATAGTTAAAAATTATCAATAGTATACTGACGCCGGTGACTTTTCCCCCGAAATTTGGGAGGAAACGAAGGTGTGCCAGCGGTCACAATGGGGAATGTTAACTACTAACGATCACGTGCAGGAATAAACTGATGTGAATTAGGCAAAGAACACTTCGTGGTAAACAGAGAACATTAAATTAGACATTCATTAGAAGGACCAACGGCCAGACAACGAAGGAGGAAATCTCACATCATCCCAGAGGAGGAGCACGAACAAGTAATGATTTGGCAATTGTTTGTTTTTTGGTTGAGTGCATATGTTGCAAGTGATTATATAGAGTAAATTTTAGGTGGTGAGAGACAAAATGACACAACAGATGGCAGAAAAACCGGAAATAGATATACTAAATTGGTGCTCAGATATCTGAAGAGAGAAGTAGCTAGGTTAGATAGAGAGTTGAGACAGTAAAGAAATATGAGAAAACAGTTTTTACCCAGCACTTTAGACAGTCAAACAATAATTTTTACAGAAATGAGAGGGAGGGAACAGTACAAATTTACCATAACCCTGGACATTATAAAAACATGAGTTACCAAGACACACAAAAGGCCCACAACGACAATAGGAACAGGGCAAAACACCAACGCAAAGGAAATAGTTGGGAGGACTGTAAAGAAAGAAGTATACGCTGTAGTGGGTACGAAATCATGCAAAGATAGACGAAATAATAAACAGACGAAGATGAAATAAAAATAGATCTAGTCGAGACTAGTAGCCAGAAAGTTAACGAAACAAAAGATAGGGCAACAGATAAAGTAACGAGAGACGCCTACACATCTGTGTCAGACAAAGACCTAGGTAGATTAGCTGCCACAACAGTTGATATAATTGTTGGTGTGAGTGAAGATTGTTATGTAAGAAAGCGAGATGTAGCCACAACCACTGTACCCACTGAGACACATAATATTTGCTTAGGATCGTTATTACAGATATGTTAAGATGCCAGTCATAGGACCTTAAAATGCTCGGTGATCAAAATTATGTCTTCGTGTTATCCAGCGTTTGACACAGAACAGAGAAGAGAACATATAGCAGATTTTTAGAGAGTCTCGTTTCACATGACCCAGAATTACAAAAATGGCCTCATTTATTCATTCATTTGCATGTCCTTTGCAAAACTTTGCCTCCCAAAAAAGCATCCTGTAGGCCTCTCGGTTGTGAGCAAGATGGCCTGCTGCTGTTGCATCCATTTCCAGATCGTCAACGATGTCTTGCAGCCATCTTCGTTTTGGTCTTCCTCTTTTTCTTTTTCCCATTATGTATCCTTCCAATACGGTCTTCTCTAAATTATCATGACGTTTAATGTGTCCAAAATATTTAAGTTTTATCTCTTTAATCCTCTTTACTAACCAGCCTTCTTCAATATTAAGCTCTTGTAGTATAGATATATTTGTTCTTTTTTGTGTCCACGATATTTGGAGAACTCTTCTGTAGCATTTACATTCAAAGGCATTTATGTGTTTCTCAGCTGTTTTGTTAAGTGTCCAGGTCTCACAGGCATATGTTGCGATGGGAAAGATGCATGCCCTTAAAAATCTTATTTTTGTGGTTCTGTCTGCTCCTCTCCACAGATTCGTTATTTGTTTTACTTTGTGAAGAGCGATAGATGTCCTCCTTTTAATTTCCCTCATTGTATCTCCATTATTAGTTAGATGTAATCCAAGATATTGAAAACTCTCCACTTCTTTCAGTTTTTCCTCATTGATACATATTTAAGTTGCCTTTTTTGTTTTGTCAGTTGCCATCAATTTAGTTTTCTTTGCATTAAGATAGAGGTTCTGCTCTTCGCTGTTCTTGCGGACTGACATAATTAATTTTTCCATTCCTTTTTGTGTTGTGGACAGTAATACTGTGTCATCAGCATATCTAATCTCTGGTATTTCATAACCTCCAATTGTTATGGCATCGTAATATTCTTTGTCTACATCTTCTCTAACATTCCTCATTATATTTTCAGTATACAAGTTAAATAAGTAAGGCGACAATATGCACCCCTGACGGATCCCTTGTTTTATGTCAAACCAAGTTGTTGTTTCATCATTTATTCTTACTGCTGCTTGTTGGTCTAGACACAGCAGTGACGTTAACTGTATCAAATGTGTTGGAAATCCCATTTTTTCCATTATTTCCCAAAGTTTCTGGTGTTGTACACAATCAAATGCCTTTGAGTAGTCTATAAAGATAAATATAGATTCACATTAAACTCTCTGCATTTCTCTATTATTAATCTTAGACTGAATATATTTTCTCTTGATCCTCTTCCTTGCCTGAAACTTCTTCTATTTTCTTTCGAAGTCTACCCATTATGATTTTTAACAGAATTTTACTGGCATGACTAATCAGGGCAACAGTTCTGTAGTTTGTGCATAATTTCAGGTTACCCTTTTTTGGCAGTGGTATGAATACAGTTCTTTTCCATTCTTTTTGCCAAATACCTGAATGCCATATCTTTTTACATAGTGCATGATAGATTATTGCACACTCCTTTCCTCCTGCTTTAATAAATTCAGCTGTTATCTCATCACATCCAGGTGATTTACCATTTTTCAGATTCTTTATTGCCCATAAAACTTCTTCTATTGTCGGTTCGGGTTCTTTCTCCTCCAATAACAATTCAATTCACACTGTTGATTTCTGTTTCCACAGTCGGTTGTTTCATACATTCTTTTGCAATATTCCTTCCATCTTTCTAGAATTTCCTCTGTCTCTGTCAGGGTATTCCCCATCTCATCACAAATTACATTTAGCTTAGGTGTGATATTTCTCGTCAATGTCTTCATTTCTTTAAACATTTCACTATCCCTTCCACACTTCGGATGTTCTTCTGTTCTTTCACAACAATCTTGTATGTAATGTTTTTTGTCTTTTCTTATGTTTCTTCGTACTTCTTTTGTTAGAGTTTTATATTTTTCTTTGTTGTTGTTTGTCACTTTCCATTGTGTCTTCATTTCTCTACATTGTTTTATCAGTTCTAGTGTACCTGCTGTGATCCATCCTTTCTTTTGTGTTTTCTTTACTGGAACCATGTCTTTAGCTGTTGTTATTAAGATATCTTTGGCCTGCGTAGCCAATTCATCTGGTGTCATCTCCTCCTGTACAGCCATCAGGATTTCGAAACGGTTCTTCACTTCTATACCGTATTGTTCTGGTATATTTGTAAGATCAAAGTGGAGTGGTCTTGATCTTGTAACTATTTTTTTATCTTTATCTTCATGTCTGCTATTAATAACTCATGGTCCGTGTCACAATCAGCACCTGGTAAAGTTTTTCCTGATGTTATACTTGACCTCCACCTTCTCTGCACTAAAATGTAATCTATTTGATTCCTGGTTTTCCCATCAGGTGACGTCCATGTGTAAAGCCTTCTTGGATGTTGTTTAAAAAGTGTGTTAGCGATCATTAGCTCATTTTCAATGCAAAACGCCATTAGATTGTCACCTGCCTCATTTCTATGTCATATGCTAAATTTCCCTACAACATGTCCTTCATCTTCTGAAAATGGCCTAGTATACTGAAAAATAAATATGATGAAATTAGCATAAATCACAAGGTACAACATTGTAATTTAGTGCAGAAAAGAAGAGAAATAGTTATCCCAGATGACGTAGACATCATTAGAGTAGTGAGGAATGAGAGAATAATTTATCTTAGATACTGTAGATCGTATGCTAAATGATGAGAGGTATTCACTGAGGGAAACCCAATGATGAAATGACAAAAATACTCTTGGATTTGAAATGTATGCGCATCCATGTAATATATATGTTCAGTAATACGTTAGCGATGATAATGTGAACAGAAATTATTTTTTTCTGTTTATGAGAGGCGAGACTAATATGTTTCGCACTGATGTGTAATTTTCTTGGTATTATTAATATTGTATTGCCCTAAAACTATGAATGTCAGTGTTAAACCAGATATTACCTAGGTATTTTTGATAATGAATTACATGCCTCAAATATTTTAGATATCGCTGTAGGACTGCCGCATAATAGATAGAGTGAAATATTTGGGTTTTGCCATATTGTTTAGTGAAACCGGTAAGGTTGTATTGGGAGTTTTCATGGTATGCGAAATCGCCTATGTTTAATAGGCACGGTTTTGAACAAGATGTAAATATTGTCATACATGTTTTTTTTTCTGTGATGGTTATTGAAGGATGATATTGAGAGAATTTAATTACCTTGTATTTAGAAAAAGCAAGTCGATATAGTTGGGGGTTAACGTTCTGAATAACAGCAAGGGGAGGTGATTGCAAAGTGATTTCTTTTCTGTTGTCGTTCAACTGGAAACATATTTTGGTGGTCTATTACTTACAAGGGACTTTGCAAGTTTTTAAAAATATTCATAACGTTAACAATATGATTAAAACATGAGGTAGTATGTAGCATGGCCATATAAGTAATGATTATACTATTATTATTATGAATTATGAATATAATTATAAATGTGATCATAAGTTTGATAATGAATATGATTATGAATATGATTGAATGGGAGTATGGATATGGTTATGAATATATTGTTGGCATAATAGCATCTAATAGCAACAGAAAAAAGTAAATAGGAAAATTAGAGCAAGGTATAAAAATAAACTTCTCTGACACTGTATGACTTAACACTGATACGTGTAAACAGAATAGAAAAGGCGAATAGAAGAAACAGACACAATGAAAAGCGAGGACAAAATAAAACCTCCGACATGAAAGAGCAAGACAATCTTAGGTAAATGACAACTGTATAGACGGAACTGACGCAGACTGACACTTGTGACACGTATTAGCTTGCTAATCTTAGGTCACTATTGACACGGCTTAAAATAAAGGAGTGACCAGCTAGGCCAGCTGACCAATAAAATATTTAGAAGCGTGGCCTATTGGACAATTGACATACGACATTTAATTCACTGGGCACTTGGAACGGAGAGAGCCTGAAGACAGAGGAACAAGGACGGTCAGTGAATAAAGACCGGTACAGACAATAGAAGTATAGAAGGATAGATAATCAGAGAAGAACAGCAGAAGGACAGCACACACCAGAGAAGACACGAGAGAAAAAGAAGACGGAGGTAACAACAGATGGGATATAGGGACAATTAGAGCAATAAATATTCAGGAGATCAGTTTAGAACCAAGTTATTTTGAAATTATCTCAAGTTCGTGAAGTATTGCGTGAGGAACGCAGAAGACCTGATACATCTGAAACTTTGTATAAAGGATGCAGACGATGAATTAGTTGACCACGTATTGCAGATCTATTAGAAAACAGGGCTTAGAATCGTTCTAGTAAACAAATTTAGAAAAAAACAGTGACAAAATACTATGTAGAATATGATAATTTGATATTAGACGAAACTAACGAAGTTTATGTCATATTACATCTTAGTACAAGTGATGTTACCAACTGTTGAATGTGATATAATTGTCATAATTAAATCATGCAGTGAACTTTTCATCGGACGATCCAGTGAATATAGTAAAGTTTGTGAAACCTGTGTTAATCAAAGACCACCTGTAAGATTCAATACTATAGAATTATTCTACAATATGGAACTATTCAGAATTATAATAATTCACAATTATCAATATTATATAATGTGTGACAGCGACGTCATTTTAAAAATTGGTAATGTTGAAGATAAACTGAAATTTGTACACATAATATGCAGGAGTTAATGATTTAATATGATTAAGAATACTGTGATTTCTTACCTTTTAAGAAATAAAAAAAAACTCAAAATAGACCACGCAATGATGTACCTCGCTACTAGACAATATGCATGGACAATGTGCCTTATCGACCCCGTCGTATTTGTTGTTTATTGTTATCTGCGTGGTGGTAAAAAGTGCTCCGTACAATTTTTCGCTTTGGAAATTAACATTGTCTTTAAAATATTTTATTCTTGTATGTTGCAATGGCAAGTGTACCCTAGATGTCTGCGGTCACAAAAAGAAAAAAAAAACAAAAACCTGTGACATTAAAAATAAAACCAGAAGTTTTAAATACGTTTTTGCTTGTTTGCTAATGACAGTCGTAAATTTATTTGAAGATTTCAGAATTTATATGGAAGAAAGAACACCATCGTGAGTGTTTTAAGAAACATTAATAACTACATAACATACAGGACGCAAATCTGAACGGACTGAAAACAGTTGAAAATTCCTTTAGTATTTTTGGGAGTATGTAGCACAGTAACTGGCGCGAAATTAGAACCAAAGCATGCTAGCAACCGTTCAGTATGGCGTGTGTGTGTCGTAGCATGTACACGAGAAGAACAGTGCGAGATTGTTCGTTTTCTGTGGAAGAAAAGTCACTCGACAGATGACGTACATAAAGAAATGTACATCGAAAAGTGCGTTATTTTAATTTTAATTTTTAAAAAATATATTTCTAATTTTAATTAAAATAATTGAATTTTTATTATTAAACTATCCAAGAATGAATTCAAGCACATCAATAATGGACAAACAGGGCTATCTTGTGGAGGCTGCAACCAAAGTTACAATTTAGTGTGATGAACCACGCTGACCGACGCTGGTAGTATGGATTTTATCTAGTGGAATTGCCTGAACGACCAGAATTCCATAGTGTGCACACTTAATAGTGAAGAAGGCTGGCTAGTAGAGAGGATTAAAGAGAGAAAACATAAATATTTCGGACACATTAAACATTTAGAGAAGACCGTCTTGGAAGGGTACATAATGGGAAAAAGAAAAGGAGGAAGACTAAGGCGAAGATGGCTGCAAAACATCGTTGATGATCTGCATCAGCAGCAGGCCATCTTGCTCACAACCGAGAGGCCTACAGGAGTGCTGTTAGGGGGACGAATTTTGAGTCCAACACTTGCAACCAGAATGGAAACGAGCCTTCGCGGGGAAACACCCCTCGTCACCAAAAGGTTCGAGGCTTATGTTAAGCATTTTTTGTAGGAATCACAGGGCATTATATCGGCTGAAACGGCCACCTGATACTATGTCATCTTGAAGAATCTGCGGCAATCCATTCGACGAAAACGCCCTGGTATTCTGAGCCCTGACATGATTCTCCTGGATGACAATGCCCGCCCTCACAGGACCAAAACAACGAAGAAGCTACTGAAAACCTTCGGTTGGGAATGCTTGGAGTACAGCCTTTATAGTCTTCACAGCCCCTAGTAGTTATCCATCTTTCTGTGCCCCTAAACAAGCACCTGAGTGGTCGTCATTTCAATCACGTAGGTAATCAGTCAAGTATGTAAGTCATTTTAACAATTGTTTTTCAAAGTGCCTTGTTTTTAGGCCTCTTCCTTGGGTCATTTCGTACGCTGTTTCAGAAAATTGCATTCGATAGACTGCATTAGCTCTAGTTTATTGGATATGAATTTATAAAATTTTAGTCCGCTATTTAAAAATCTCTTCTGCAAAATTGGGATGTCGTAACAATGTGAACGGTCATTCGAAGCCCATTGGGGTACAAAGTGGGCGGAGGGTGGGCGTTTACATAATCCGGGGGTGGATGAACCCATATAATAATCGAGGAAAAGCGTTGCTAAGGGGAGACAATCTAGAGGAAAGATAGCGGGGCTGAGTTCGTTTCGTGTGATTCTCGTCAATACTTAGCCCCAACCGACCTCACACTGTTAATAATGTATTGTGAAAACATAACGTGCTATGGATTTTGTCATTTATCATCTTATATGGAGATTCTCTGATTCCTGGTGATATTCGTCACATATATATTTTGGATGGGCACGCATCAAGGTCCATCATGTTTCATTTACTATGTCAAGGTACCAGGAGATACATAACCTGGCAGCAGGCAGCTGCACCATCAATGATGTGCATAGCACATGGTAATTCATGGAGATAGGAGGTGAGGCACTATAACGGCGGATATGTGGATGATTGTACATTGGCACAAAGGGAGATATGTTAATGATTCAGTGCTTTGGCACAAGGAGGAGAAATGTGTGATGATTCATTGGGTTAGCACAAGGGAGGTATGTTGTGATATTCAGTTCATTAGCTGGAAATTATGTGTAGCACGGGGAGATACAAGTTTCATAAGAGCAGCAGTAGCTGCAATGTGCGCTGGCACAATTTAAATGGGTATGTATTTGCTTAGGAGGGCCAAATTAGGTCCGTATGATTTCAATTGATGTTATGTGTTTTCACTCATGATGTGCAATGCCAAATCTGTGTGACTATTAACGGGTATTTAGTGTGGAAAACAAATATATTGATTGATTTAGTTGCTTGACTTGGTAATGTCATGTCATTTGTATAAATGCATGCAATATGCTGCATAACTAGCATACAGCATCCTTGGAGAGAAAATCCTTAGATGGCCACCCAGTGCAGTAGTACATAAGCCATGGATTTGTGGGTTGCAGCTGGGTGTTTGGTAATGTCCCTTCCATAATTTATCCCCAATTGTAGATCTAGCGCCCGCTCATTAAGGCGTATTGGGATATATGCTAGGGAAAGATAAATTGTCATCAATGGGTGATGTGTATAAATTTTCTTCTTGGTCAACAAAATGAATACACAAAACCTCACCTTTGGCATAAAGAGAGTCAAAGATATTCGGCAAGAAAAGCCTGCGAGGGCTGGTAGTAGTTAGAAGACAAAATGTAGTCACTCTCTTGCTTTGGTAACACAAGATACTCCCACCATTACATATAAAAAGCATGAAGTGTGGTTTTACTTGACGATACAAATTCATGAAGAACAGCAGAAGGAGAACACAGCAGAAGGAGAACACATCAGAGAAGACACGAGAGGGAAAGAAGACGTATGGAACAGACTGACAGTTAGAGCAATTCCGGAGATAAGAGTTAGTTTTATGACAGACAGAAAATGTCTCAAGCTCGTAAAGTGTTTATTTTAGTACTGCGTGAGAAACGCAGTAGATCTGTTACATTTGAAACTTTGTGTAAAGGATGCAGACGAGGAAGTAGCTGACCAGATATCTGTTAGAAAACAGGGTTTAAAATCGTCATATTAACACGAACTTTAAAACAGTGACGAAATACTGCATGTAGTTTATGATAGAGTTTGATATTGTGAACAAATGATTATGTGCTTCAGAGACGACACTATGAAATTTATGTCATATTACGTCTTAGTACAAAAGTACCAACTGTTGAATCTGATACCTTAATTGTCAGAATTAAATATGCAGTGAACGTTTCATCGGACTTGATATAGTCAATGTGGTAAACTTTTGTGAAACCTATGATGTGTTCATCAAATTGCATCTGTAGGATTCATTACTATAAAACTATTCTATAATATGGAACTATTCAGAATTATAATAGTTCGCAATTATCACTATTATATAATATGTGACGGTGACATCATTTTCAACGTTGCTAATGATGATGGTAAATTGAAATTGTACATATTAAATGCAGGAGTTAGTGATTTAATATGATGAAATATTTAACTTTTATAGTTATATATATATATATATATATACATGTATATATATATTTCTGTTATATATATTCTATATACATATTAATATATATTTATATATTTATAGTGATTTAATATGATTAAATGATTACAATATGACAAATATGACAACTGGCATTGTTTCATAATGTCGCCTTACGTATTTAACTTTTTTATTTAAAAAGAAGATGTAGCCAAAGAATATTACGATGCCACAAAAATTAGAGGTTATCATACAGATATGCTGATGACACAGTATTACTGTCCACAACACAGAAATAAATGGAAAAACTATTTTTGTCCGTCCACAAACAAGAACAGCGAAGAGTAAAACCTCTATCTTAATGCGAAGAAAACTAAATTTATGACAACTGACAAAACAAACAAGGCAGTTGATATCAATGAAGGAAAATTGTAAAAAGTGGAGAGTTTTGAATATCTTGGATCACTAACTAATAATGGAGATAGAATGAGGGAAGTTAAAATGAGGACATGTATTGCTCTTCAGAAAGTAGAACAACTAAAGAATCTGTGGCGAGGAACAGACAAAATAATATTTTTAAGGGCATGAATGTGAGATCTGAACACAACAAAACAGCTGAGAAACATATGAATGCCTTTGAATGTAAATGCTACAGAAGTTTTATTTTCATTAGTAAAAATATGCCAAGGTACCAGGAGATACATAACCTGGCAGCAGACAGCTGCACCATCAATGATGTGCATAGCACATGGTAATTCCTGGAGATGGGAGGTGGATATGTGGATGATTCAGTGCATTGGCACAAAGGGAGATATGTGTGATGAATCAGTGCGTTAGCGCAAGGGAGATATGTTGTGATATTCAGTGCATTATAGCAGATGAAGCCACTGACAACAATTATTGAGGAAAGACGCTGGCGATGGTTGGGACATGTGCTCCGAATGACTGACAACTCACTACCAAAAATAGCACTAAGATGGACACCACAGGGGAACAGAAGTAAGGGTAGACCAAAAGAGACATGGAGAAGAACAACAGAAAGGATGTTGAGCAATAGAGGGCTCAGCTGGGCAAGAGCAGAAAAAAAGGCGAAGGACAGGCATTTGTGGAAAACCCTTGCGGAAGCCCCATGTGCCCTGGGCACTTAAGGTTCAGAGAAAGAGAGAGAGAGAGAGAGATAGCACAATGGATGGTATGTGTAGTACGGGGAGATGCGAGTTTCATAAGCGCTTCTGAGAAGGCACACATACAAGCTCTTTTATAATATAGTGGTATGTATAACCATACACGAAGCCATTGCAGTAAAGCTCTAATAAAACGTAAAACTATATTTTAAAAAATAGGAACAGCTTTATTTATGGGATTATTTATGTTATCTAGATGATGATGATGCTTCACTTTTCTCCTCCACAAAAATAATAAACAAAGAATAAAGTTAGTTCCTCATCCAGAGGTGGCAAGTTACTCACTGTAAGCAAGGACTCTAAATGAAAACATCAGCAATTGTTTCATGTGAATGCAGATTGCAAGTACACCCATACCAAAACTTGTATATAACTCTACTTGTATATAACTCTACACAAAAGTAATGCGATACCAAAATGTATAAACTAGGAAAAATATAGGAATAGATTTATTATTTAACAATTACACAGTTGTGACGTTTTTTACATTTTATTAGAGCGTTACTGCAGTGGCTTCATCATGCTTCATTCTTTTTAACTAGTCATGCGTACCACTTATATAATTGAGCTTGTATGAGTGAAAAGAATATTTTTTTAATGATTTCTTATCACCAAAAAGAACCAAACTTCATAATTTTTATATGTAGTAGTTGGAGTATCTCGTGCTACCAAAGGTTCATTGACTATATTTTGTCTTTCAACTACCACCATCCCTCGCAGGCCAATCTTTTCTTGCCCGATGTTTTGACTCTACAATCCTAAAGGCGTAAAAACCAACGATGGTCACTTTGTTGACCAAGAAGAAATTTTACACAAATCACCCATTGATGCTCTTGTTAATTTGTAAGCACAGTATCCCATTATGCGTTAGTGGCATGAAAACGGAATTTTACGACATCAGATGCATTTCTGTTTTTGTTTACATGAAGACAGAGAAGCTTGGGGAGATTGATGTTTTTGGTAATTTATCTCTTCCAAGACGTGAAAAGGTAGATTACGGATAGGAATTGAACAATATTTATTGTGTGTTGATTTCAAAGTACGTCGACGAAAAAACGCTACAAAGTTTCCGATGCCATCAGAGAACGTTTCTACATTACAGAGAAATGTTGTTTTCTGTGAAAAAAGGTAATCCTTCAGTAAAATTTAATTTTCGTTCCAGGCTGAAGTACATTCCTGAAAAATATTCCCTCATCACTCAGTTTATTCTGATCAAAACGATCACGAAGTGAAGTTTGGAATTTACTCTTCTCCCTCATGCGATATCGGACATGCAAGACACCGAGAGCTGTGGTAGTTCAAGGAAAAGTGGAACTGGTACAAGATCCAAGTGTGGAACATGTTTCCTAGTAGAAGACTACTTGACACAGTTATTTCGATTGATACCAGTGATATTTAACAATACAAAAATAACAGTCGTCGAGGTGAGTTTTGGAGCTTCTCTTTTGTCCAGTGCCGCACATGCTTCGTACAGTTTTTGCATACAGTATGATATTGTAGTAGTCAAAAAGCCCATCGCTTTTGATCACGAAAAGCTTGAGACAATACATATGCTTTTTTGTTTTTTTACAAACTCAGAAGCAGGTTTCAGTGTGTCTTCCTCCCTTCAGGATGACTGAAGCAGAAGTAGCTACGGTGTTCGATTTGCAAAAATTAGATGATATGAGTGATATGCACTATTGTGCAGCCCAAATGTTTTTAAACAGTTCAGGCTGATAAACATTTGAAATACAAATTCATGCAGCCTACGAAAACCATGAAAATCATAATTTTGTCCACAAAAATAAAACAAGAAAAGCGATTTTGTTATTTGCTTATACATTTTTATCACGTGCGTTATAAGAAACGAAGTAGATGTATTTGTGACACTATATTTCCCACTCAAATTGATGCAGTCTCAATGAAGGGATCATTGCTCACTGGAGTCCTCGCGTCCGACACTTGCAAAACTTTTCTTAGAGCGTTACACTCCACTGAATCCAGTATCAGACACTCTAGCTTTATCTATCGCTTTTCTATGAAGCAACGAACACAAAATCAATACACAGGCTAGGGCCTGTTGACGATCTCGTAATCTCTAGAATAAAAACCATACTCAAAGATGGAAAACTGTCGCAGTCAATCTTTGTCATTTCACATTGCACTATCTTGCGTTACTAAGCACACAGTGTCAAGGATTTTTTTTCTTTGAATTGGGGGTGCTTACCCGTGAGATGAAATAATGAAATATTAGACAAAATAGACTTTGTGATAATAATCATTTGATGATAGTGATTCGTATAGTAAAATTATACGTTAAGTAAACATTTACAAAGGATTTATTTATGCATTGAGAGGTTACACAGGTTTTTGGTAAGTTCTTTCTCTCCAGCTTTTTTGTTTTAATTTACACTATCCAAAGATACATGATAAACTTCTCGTTCATTTGAACACTCTATCAGATTGATAGAGTTCTCTATCAGAGTATGTTGCTGGTTACAAAAGATCGCTTTCTTCCTCTTTCTTGTATCTCTCGTGGAGAGACATGGTCAGACCATTATTTTTACTTAGAAACAGACCTAGGAAGGTGGTAGGAATATCTCGAATATTTCAGATATGATTTCACTGGTTTTTGGTGTGATATTAACTGAGATGCTAACTGCGATGCGTAGTTTGTGTATGTGATTTGTTTTACAAATCACTCATTGTTTCGTGTTCTTGGATTTGCTTGTTGAACTGTGAGTTGTTTGGTGGGATTAGTTCTGATAGTCACATGTAGTAGTAATCTGGTTTGGGTGTTTGATGATGCGACCTATGTGGCCGATTCTGAGTGCTTGTATTTTTGTTTGCATGTCCTGTAAGGAAATACCTCCGTGTGGTTTGTCCTGTATGGTGAAGTGAGTGTCTAAGAAGTGAGTGTCTAATGTGTGTTGATTTCCCATATTGTCTGTAGCGAAAATTTGGAATGATGTATGGTGCTTATACGAAATATTGTCGCTGTTTTGTATCTATCGTTGTAACATGACTGGTTTTTGTGTCTTGTCTGCGTGATAGGCTCACACTGTTTAGGAATTTCATCTCATAGAAGAGTTGTAAGAGAAGAAAGAAGAAAAATTGAAGTGAAAAGTGGTTTTCTTGCATTGTTTTGTACTAGTTTTTTGCTTTTTTGTGTGCTTGCTTGTCCTGTTCGGTAAATTTAATGTACTGCATTTGTTCTGTATGTGTGTTTCTGTTCTTTCATCTGTGTACAGGCTCTCTAAAGTACTATGTTTTGTGTTTCTGTCTGTCTGTTCCTTGTTCCGTCTCTCTTTATCTTGTTTTCTGCGTTGTATCTTATGCATAGGCGCATTTCTGTGAACAAAAGTCATCATATAAGCAGCAAATGCTTATGTAATGAGTTTTGTTCACAGATATGCGCCTGTCTGTGCTGATCTAGTACTTTTTTGTAGTGTAAATAGTAATGAGTTTGTCCATCTGCTTTCTCTCTGTATCTGTGTTGAGTGTTTATGCTTTGTCTCTTACTGCGTGTTTTAATATTTCCGTTCTTGGATGTGTAGATACGTCGTCCGTGAAAGTGTGTATCAGTTGTGTCATGTGTTCTACAAATTACTTATTTTGGAGGAGTGTATTCTTGAATTTCCAGTGTGGTAATCAATTTATAGGTATATTTCTAGGTACAGTTCAAATTGTGATCCGTGAAGGAGGCGTTTAATTACCTTTATGAGTGATGGTTCTAACTATATATTCTATTGGGCTGGCTTCTGCCATGTGGCAGAAATATATTGTAATTCTCCCCCTGATATCTCTTTGACCTGACTACCTCCCACCTGATGTCTGCTACGTGTGTGGCCAAGTTGAAGTATGCGTATTCTGAAGCCTATCTATGTTGTGATCTGTGCTGAGTATGTGCGTATATTTGTTTCTTGTATGAGGATGAAATCTGGTTTATATATATGTTGTATTTTTGTGCACAAGCCTCTGATGTTCCTACGTGACAGTCCGTATCCATTACCTAAATTTGAAATACAATTCTTGTTTTTTAAAATCCTTTTAAGTTTCATCTTACATAAGTTTATTGTTTTCGTGTTTGCTCCCTGTTCCGGGAGTTCACAACACAAGAGGCACTTACCCCCGTCGCCTGCACAACTGTTAAGCTTGAAAACTCAATTGTTTTCGTGGAAATGGCACGTACGATACAGCAGGTACGCCGTAAAGAGGTACGTATGAAACCGCGCCGGGACCTGGAGTGCGGTGAAAAGCATGAACAAGGAACACCTTATGTCACCAAGTGACATATTCCGTCATATCCACCGGTGTAGAATAGGCGTCATCGCAGCACCGTACCGATTTTGAAGTAAGTGGCAGCAGCCCAACACAATCGACTGCAAGGGAAGAACTTTTGATGACGGCCACCCCAAAGTGACCAACCACGGTGGAACACCTTGAAAAAGATAACCAAATATAGTCTTTGCACTGGATCCCACCAACAATGAAGCAAGACGAACGTGGAAAGTGCCCAGAAAAGAAAAAGAAGAGTTAGCAAGGTAGACACCTCCAGAAGACATACCCTACTAAAGGATCAGATCATTCTCGAACAAGGGGGGAAAGAAAAGCCAAAGCGGTCAGGGACAATAGACTGCGCGAGACAATTCGTCCAAGGCTACCAGCACCATCGACGCCCGAGCGTTCCCCCCCCCCCCCCCCCCCCCCCCCGCGAAACGACCCGACGGACAATTCAGACAACGGGGAAAAGCCAAAAGACAAAGCACATCAGTGGCAAAGAAAGTAACCTTTTTTTTTTCAATACAGATCCATATTCTCTGCTAAACGTAGATTACAGAATCTTACAAAAGCGCTCACTAACAAGCTCTAACCTTTCATGCACAACCTCATACACAAAGATCAAAAATGAAGTGTAGCACACAAAAGGACTAATCAGGACGTAAGGTGCACGTTAAGTGTTCCATAAGGTGTGACATAAGGTGTTCCTTGTGAATGGATTCACATTGGTAACATAGGGTGTTCCTTGTTCGTGCTTTTCACCGCACTCCAGGTTCCGGCGCGGTTTCATACGTACCTCTTTAGGGCGTACCTGCTGTATGGTACGTGCTTTTGACAAAATGCAACACTAAACACGTACACACTGCAACACAGGGAATTACTTTAAAGGACGGATTCTCATTCTCTATTCCAAACCTGAGAGCAGAGTCTTAGTAAGCCACACGCTTACAGACTTTCTGTACATACTCATTTAGAGAAGATCGGACAAGACACAACAGTCCAGGGAACATTCATACCTAGTCAGAGAAAGTTGTTTGTGTACGCAGACGACGTAATCTTCTTCACAACAACGGACAGTCTGGTAAATGTAGCAGAGCCCAACTAAACATACAGAAATATGGGTCAATGGCGAGACAGAAGGGATTCCCCTTTTCGCCTCCCGTATACAGACAACATCAAACTGTACGGCGTCACATTACGATCACATCCAAATAAAATACACAAACTCACATGGGATAACCTCGTAACAACCCTAGTCCAGTGTCTCCGTCTTCGGCATTTTGTGGTCGTGGCGGCTACCCTTCCTAGTTGTGACCAGGACGGAGTTTTTGCCCAGGAGGACGAATCCTCGCCACTAGTGACTTCCACCTCTGGGGTGAAGCCGGTTTAGGCATATTATCCCAGTATTTGGGTGTTTAGGACGTGGCCGACCTCCAGAGCAGAGGCGCCGTGGTATGGGTAGCTCTCGCCACAACACTACTGGACATACCGATTAAGCTTCACTTTCCCATCACCTTTTTACGTCGGCGCCACACAGCACCCCTGATTGCTTTTTCCGCATTTTCTTCCTTGGCCAGGAGGAGCTTCACTCCAAGCGCGGCATCCGAAGAATCTCGCCAGCAGTGTCTTAGATAGTTCAGGCATTTCACCCGATACGAGTGCACAGGACGTGGCCGTCACCCAGACCAGAGGTGCCATGATTTGACTGCTGTTTACTTCGCTTATTCCTTTCTTTCACCTTTTCCACACGGCAACCCCATTTGCTCCTTTCTTCATTGCCCGGGAGGATCCCACTCCACGCACGGCAACTGAAGAATCTCGTCAGCAGCGGTAAATGAGCTACTAAACATGACTCATCTACCCGAAGCGTCTGGTTTCAGGCGTCAGATATTCGCCTTCGCCCCTTCTTCTGTCAGTTTAAACAGTTCTTCCACGAGAAGGACTGTCAGAAGCTATTTGAGAAGCACGCCATTGGAGTGGAAAGCGTATCCTCCACCCCACCTCCTGCAATAACAGTCCTTAGAACCATTCCAAACCTTTCAAACTCAGTCCGCTACAGGACTCGTTATGTTCACAAACACTATACACAGCATTCAACAACAAACAACACGACAAACTACAAGGAGATATTTCCTTGCAGGACATACAAGCACTGACAATCTACCACAGTGGACGCACAATTCTAATTCCCACCAAACTCCGAAACACACATAACAACCCTAGAATAATTAATACCACCAATCCAAGTACACAAGCATTGCAAAACAAATCACAAGTAAACCTTTGGTCAGAAACCAAGGTTAGGGTACGCAGACAGACCATACTAGAATACACCTCACATTAAGATATATACATACGCACCAGAAATATGGCACGGTCTGCTTGTTGTGTCGTGTGTGTTTCTATGGTGTTCTGCATTGTTTTACGGTGGTTGTCCTTACAGTTATTCTGCATCACATGTTCTTCTGTTTCTGGTGCGTTTATTCTGCATCTTGCCATATTTCTATGTGTTTGTCTGTCATGGGTGTATGAATGTGATTTATCTGGCTTTTGGTGTGATAATTGAGGCTTTTGAACGGTGTCGGTGTAGTGTAGTATGCGTTCTCTCTCAATCCTTAGAATCCTTGGACAGTAATGTCGGTTTACGACCAAAATACAGTGTACAAAAATGCTGTTTTGCAATGAATGAGTGTTTCTTGTCCTTGGAATACTTGTATGCATTTTTTGTAGAAGGATTACATTTGAGTCTGACCATGTATTAGTGAGCTAGCAGTTACATATCTGGTTGTTTGATGGTATATGTCTTATAAGGCAATCCCTCCGTGTAGTTTGTCCTGTATGAGAGTTTCATGTTGAATGCTGTATACAGTGCTTTTTTAATATAAAGCGTATAAAGTGTTGTGGAAGGTCTTATCTTATATCTTATAACATTATTGACATTATTTTTGTTTTGTCCTTGTTAATTTCAAGTCCTATTTTGCAAGCCAGTGAAGATAGGCTATCTGTTTTTTCTTGCATGGAATTCACATTATTACTGATAAGAGTTATGTCATCAGCAAAATCAAGATCTTCTAGTTGGGTCCCATGTACCCAGTCAATACCTGTGTTACCTGTGCAGCATTTTTTCATTATGAAGTCTATTGTAATCCCAAAAAGTAAAGGAGACAGTATACATCCTTGTTTCACGCCTGTTTCAATCTGGAACCATTCACTCATCCCTTCTTCTGTCTTGACTGCACAACCATATCCATTGTATAAGTCCTTAATGATGTTGACAATTTTAGATGGTATTCCATATAGACATAAAATTCTCCATAATGAATCTCTGTGTATGCTATCAAATGCCTTCTTAAAATCTATGAAATTCAGTATTAATGGTTTCTGCTTTTCAATATGTTCTTCAAGTATTATTCTGAGAGTAAAGATCTGGTCGAGACAGCTTCTCCCTTTTCGAAATCCTGCTTGTTCTTCTCTCATTGCAGTATCCACTATATCTTTGAGTCTATTCAAAATGACCTTGCAAAATACTTTTGACACAACTGTGGAAGGTCTAGCGGTGTATAAATTATATTTCTCGAACGATGTATGGCGCTTCTACCAAATATTGTCGCTATTTTGTATTTTGTATCTGTATCGCTCTGGCGATATCACAAAAATAAGATTTTTAAGGGCATGCATCTTTCCCATCGCAACATATGCCTGTGAGACCTGGACACTTAACAAAACAGCTGAGAAGCACATAAATGCCTCTGAATGTAAATGCTATAGAAGAGTTCTCCAAATATCGTGGACACAAAAAAGAACAAATATATCTATACTACAAGAGCTTAATATTGAAGAAGGCTGGCTAGTAGGGAGGATTAAAGAGAGAAAACTTAAATATTTTGGCCACATTAAACGTCATGATAATTTGGAGAAGATCGTATTGGAAGGATACATAATGGGAAAAAGAAAAAGAGGAAGACCGAAACGAAGATGGCTGCAAGACATCGTTGATGATCTGGAAATGGATGCAGCAGCAGCAGGCCATCTTGCTCACAACCGAGAGGCCTACAGGAGTGCTGTTTGGGAGGCAAAGTTCCGCAAGGGACATGCAAAGGAATGAATGAATGAATCGCTCTGGCTTTTGTTCTGAGGTTGTCCCATGTGTTTGGGTGTGATGGGAATGTGACGCCATACAGTTTGATGTCTTGTGTGCGGGAGGGGAAAATGGAAGTCTCTGTTGCCTCCCCATTTGCCCTATTGCCCATGACGCAACCCTTGCCAAACTCTATGAAGGAGTAATCTACATGTTATTCATCTGTGTCGTCTGCATATGCAACTTCCTCTATCCCTTACTACGTATGAAAGTTCCCTGGATTTTTGTGTCTGTCTAATCTACACAGTGGTTCTAGTTCAAAGTGGTTCTAAGAGTAAAGGGGACAGTCTCAGTAAGGGGGTGGTTTCAGGCTTTGGATAGAGAATGTGAATCGATTGTAATTCCCTAATTTGGAAGTGAGTAATGCTGATCTACAGAAAGAACTGACGTTGCGTCTATTATGTCTCTTTTGGAATGTCTGCTCGGTTAGATGTTTTGCTTAAGTACTGTTTAGTATGTATTTTTCGTGTTTTGTTCTCAGAAATGCGCTTTAAATTCTGTGTTTTCTGTGTTTATCTAGTTGTAAACTAGTTCTTCTAGTGTGAGTATATGTAGTGAGTTTTTTCCCATCTTTGTCTGTGCATATCTATTGAGAGTGTTTGTGCTTTGTCTCTGTAATGTTGCATGTGGTGTGTAGGTATGTCGTCTGTGAGTATGTGTATCATTTGTGTCATGAATTCCACACATTTTTTGTTCTGGAGAAGTGTGTTGTTAAGTTTCCAGCATGGTGATCGTTTTCAATTATTTTGGGTACCGTATTTACTGTTGAGACGACTGTTTTGAGGGTCTGTACTACGTAGTTTCTTTGCTTGTGTTATACGGCATGGGTAAACCTATCTTCTCTGCTGTGCGTGTTGCTATTGAGTGGTTTCTCTGCCTTTGGGGGGGGGGTGAGTCTGTATGTATCCACGAAATCATATGTGTTTATTATGTCTTGCAAAAAATGTAGCTGGTGTCTCTCTTCTGTTTTTATTTTCTGTGTGCAGCTTCAAACGGAAGCGGTGGTGTTAGCGGCGTTGGTTATGGGTGGCTCCGAGTCCGTGCTGTTCGATCAGCCCATTTTCTATAGACCTGGAAGTCGTCAACAGTGAGCCAGTCCTCATAGCTTGCACTGATCGTCTCGGGTTCTGGTTTGTCTTGTGAGATAGTAGTTCTTTGCGGTGTCGTGGGTATCACTATTTCTTTTTCTCTGGCCACTGGCTTGCCCAGTGGTCGCCTTTGCGACACCTCGGAGAGGGGGGTTGTCCTCTCTGGGGCTTCAGAGTCCGTGGTTGGTCTGAGGGTGACATTCTATGATGGTAGGCAGATGATCTCAATGTAGGGACAATGGGTATGATCACTTAATAGTACTGTCACTGCCCGGAAGGAAAGCAATGGTAAACTGAAAATGTACTAAGAAACCCAAACACCAAAAGGGAATGTCAAATAGGAAAAATATGTGGTGATGAGGTATAGTGATGAGGTCCCCGGGGAAGAGTGTGAGGTCAGTACTAGTAAGTGTGATGACGGACAAAATCCTGACGGTGTTTTTTCTAATGAAAATCCTGCATCAAACTAAAAAGAAAAATAAGAGTAGGTACATGGGATGTTTGTACGAGGGAAAGTAAGTGACGAGATGAAAAAAACGGGCAATACGCATTTTGGCAATCTGCAAACTTCGATGGAAAAGATCAGGACACTGCAAGAGCGAGAATGATACGACATGGACGAGAAATTTCCCACCTAAGCTAAATGTAATTTTTGATGAGATGGAGAATACCTTGAGAGAAACATAAGAAATTCTACAAATATTGCAGACTGTGAAATCAACAGTGTGAATTATCATTGGAGGAGAAAGAACCCGAACAGACAATAGAAGAAGTTATAAAGAAGAAGCAATAAAGAATCTGAAGAATGGTAAATCACCAGGATATGATGAGATAACAGCTAACAGGAGGAAAAGAATGTGCAACCATCTATCATGCACTATGTAAAAAAATATGGCATTCAGGTATTTGGCCAAAAGAATGGAAAAGAACTATTCACTGCCAAAAAAGGGTAACCTGAAATTGTGCACAGAACTGTTTCCCTGATTATTCATGGCAGTAAAAATTCTGTTAAATATCTTAATGAATAGATCGTTAGAAAATAGAAGAAATCAGTATCGTCCAGCTTTGATATCGTTTCAGGCAGGGAAGAGGTTCAAGAGATCATATTATTCAATAATAGAGAAATGAAAAGTTTAATATGAATATATATAGACATTTGATTGTGTACAACACCAGAAACTGGGAAATATTGGAAAAATGGGATTTTCAACTTATTTGATACAATTAACATCACTGCTGTATATAGACCAACAAGCAGCAGTGAAACAACAACTTGGTTTGACATAAAACAAGGGGTCTGTCAGAGATGCATATTGTCGCTTTACTTGTATAGTAAAATAAAATGAGGAATCGAAGAGAAGATGAATATTGGAGGTTATGAAATACCAGAGATTAGATATGCTGATGACACAAAAGGGAATAGAAAAACTAATTAAGTCAGTAGGAAAAGCGAAGAGCAAACCCTCTATTTCCGAAGAAAACTAAATTAATGACAAATGACAACACAAACAAGGCAGCTGAATATGCATCAATGAGGAAGAACTGGACGAAGTGGGGAGCTTTGAATATCTTGGATCACTGCTATCTAATAATGGAGATACAATAGGGAATGCTTTCACATTCAATGTTTCATACATTCCTCTGCAATATTCCTTCCATTTTTCTAGAATTTCCTCTGTCTGTGTCAAGGTATTCCACATCTCGTCACAAATTACATTTAGCTTAGTTGTGACATTTCTCTTCAATGTCTTCATTTCTTTAAACATTTCACTATCTCTTCCACACTTCTGATGTCCTTCTTATTCTTTCACTACAATCTCCACCTTCTTTGAACTGAAATGTAATCTATTTGGTTCTTGGTTTTCCCATCAAGTGATGTCCATGTGTAAAAGTCTTATTTGGATGTTTAAAAAGTGTTAGCAATCATTAGCTCATTTTCCATGCAAAAAGCCATTAAATCGTCCTATGCTGAATTTCCCTTCATCTTCTGATCTTTCTGTACCAATCTTTGCTTTAAAATACCCTATACAATATCATTTTCCGTACCTGGTCTATCGTCGTTTGCAGTGTGTTATAAAAGTCTTCTACCAGATAACTCAGATGAACTAAACACATCAATTACAAACATGGCCGAAAATTTTGCAAGTCCTGCAAAGAAGTCTATTGACATAGTCGGCGATAGAATGGAAATCATGACAGCAGAAGAGTCTGTACCAGAAAACGCTGTTATTATCACCAGCAAAGAAGCCTCCAGCAAACATGAATCACTGTCTACACTTGCTGCAGAAGAACCAATAATCCCAGATACTGCTGGAGAACAAAGAGCAACAGCTTCTACTGAGGAAGCTCCACTTTCTTCAGACTCATAAAGACAACCCAGCTAACAGTTCTAGCGAAACTGATATAATAACGGAACCAAACTCCGAAAATCTTTGAAGAGCAATGTACCAAAACTTAGTGAGACTGTTGGTACAGGTACAAAATTACTTACTTGTCTCTGTGGCCATGACTTCACAGAAGTTATTAAAGACTTCGTGAAAATACTCATCAGTGACATGAAGTCGGAAGTTGTAAAGTCACTTAGTGAGGAGAACGAAAATATAAAAAAGAGGAACAGCTGAGAGAAAGAAAATACCAAGCTGAAGCTGCTCATTCAATCAACGAACAGCGAAAACCGCAGTAGTAGAAAACTACAGAAAAACAACCAGACAGAAACTGGTAGTCACAGTGGCTGCTAGTCAAACTAATCTTAACATGACGCCGAAATCTTAGTCATCGTCGCCAGCCAGAGTAAACAAACTTCACAAGAAAAACGACCAACAAAAACAGTGAAGTCAGTGAATCTTTATTAGGCGAGCAAGACCAGCATATCACAAAATACGAGTACCCCATCGAGGTCCAGATCACCAACAGATTTGACCAACAGATCTGACAAAAGCTCAGTACCAGATACTCAGCAAACAGACAGGACGCAACAATCACCTCAGTCAAACAACGCATCCCACCTCCAGTCACGAACTAACCAAAAACAACGTGAACGAAATACGCAGCAAATTCCCATTCACAAAATCACGGACAGCACAACACATTTAATGATTGGGGATTCTCTGCTAAAGGGCGTGTATGGCGAGCGGATGTCCATAGCAGACGAAGACATTGTCTCAGTAGTTGCAGTACCGAGAGCTGGTATTGCGAAAATAACGCAAACACTGAGAAGTTTTAATACAGACCAGGGCGTGAGGAAAATCTCCGTACATGTTGGCATAAATGACAGCATGAATGGCCAGAACATCAGACGTTCCGACATGCAGGCTTTGACTTCCGCCATTAAGGAATAGTATCCCACTGCAGCAATCTTCCTATCTTCCATCATTCCACCCTGCTCCGGTCCTGGACGCCGCCTGGTAGACATCAACAACAAGGCACTTCAGTCATACTGTCGTGTTAACAACATTGTTTTCATAAACCACACTGTGTTCTTCATCTCAGCCTCTGGTGCCCCGAAGAAACGGATGTACAGGGACCACATACATACATCATAACTTGGGACCAGCATCTTTGCCAAAAATCTAAAGTTTCCAGAACGTACACTACAGAAAGACGTAGTACAGTTGGATGTCCACAAACAAACACCCACATCCAACAAAAAACCCCAATAAAGCCAGCTCTACTCCGAGCACTAAAACCATAGGGACCTCCAAATCTGCACCACCTGTTCCACAGCAAACCACCGACTATGACACAATTTTTCCACCCCTACCCTCACGTCAGCCTCAGACGGTCAGACGAGCCGATACTAGCGTCAACAACGTCAGGATTCTTCCACAGTCACACAGCTCATTGGAAGAATTCAACACACAAGAACGTTCCATGCAACATCCTCAAAGAAATCTGGAGCTGCAGTATTTGTTGCAATTTAGTCCTGCAGCCTTGAGTCACAAACTGAAACCTTCAACCCGCAATGCCGAAAAAGAATTATTACTCAGCAAGACATGGTGACTGATACCTTCTTTCTTAAGTTTATTTAGAATTCTTTACGTTTTATTATTGCATTTTATTTCTTGCCCCTTTTCTTTTGTATCTATTTTTCTAATTCGTGTCAACTTTCTATAGGTCCTTGCAGTTTGTGAGTTGTATCTGTTTTTGTGTGAGAACTATATACTTAATTATTCAACTTGTTAGTGAATTCACATATTTCAGCGGTTAATTATTCAGTAGTTATACGTGTCTCTCTTTCAGCTTCCAATTATTTCACCTAGTGAGTTGTGTACCAGTTGAAAGTTTAGTATACAGAGTGTGTCTCTGTGTAGTATTTGAAAGTTTATTTACTTCAGTATTAAGTATCATAATAGGAATTACTTTCAAACCGGCAACAGGAGACAAGAAAATAAAATGACCCCACCTACCGAAAAATGGTTACATAAAGAAGGACTTCGAATAGGCTATATGAATGTATATCACCTATTAGGTAAAATTCCTGAAGTAACACACATATTAAATCAAAATTTCCACATTTTTGGCTTCTCGGAAAGCCGTTTAAATAGGAACATAACCGATGAAGATATTAGAATTAACGGTTTTAACCTGATCCGGCGTGACCCAACCAGGAAACTAGAAACAGGTCTAGTAATGTATGTCTCCACAACTATCCAGTTTAGTCGTAGAGAAGACTTCGAATCATCAGAGGTAGAGTGTATTTGGGCGGAAGTTAAAATGCCAAACCAGAGTCCATTAGTTATTGGACTTTTGTACCGTAATCCAAATGCATCATCCCTGTGGTACGATCACTTCACGACTATGATGGATGAGGTTTCAACCTTTAGGTTCAAAGATATTATCATTCTTGGAGATTTCAACATAGATCTAACACAATCAAATCCAACTTGGAGAAATATTATATAAATCCTATAATCTTTGCCAAATTGTCACCAAACCTACTAGAGTAACAGAAGTATCATCCACATTATTAGATCATATATATGTAGCCAACCAGAAAACATCGTTGAATGTAACATCCCTCATACTTCGTTAAGTGATCATTACCCAGTCTGCTGTACGTGGACAAGAAAGGGTTATAAACTTCCTAAACACAATAACATCTGTATGAAATTTAGAAGCTTCAGAAAATTTAACCTAGAATTATTCCTTAATGATTTGCAAGAATCTTCACTTACACACGTGTCCAGCTAACTGACCCTGATGAGGCAATAGAATATTGGCTAAAGATCTTCAGAGATATATTAGACAAACATGTTCCCATGAAAGAGGTGAGAGTAAAACACCAGACGAAGTCACCTTGGATAACACCTGAAATATTACAGTCCATGAGAGAACGTGACCGGGCGCACAAAATCAAGGACTTTAGGACCTACCGTTCACTCAGAAACAAAGTTCAATACTTAATAAGACATTCATTCATTCATTCATTTGCATGTCCATTGCGGAACTTTGCCTCCCAAACAGCACTCCTGTAGGCCTCTCGGTTGTGAGCAAGATGGCCTGCTGCTGCTGCGTCCATTTGCAGATCATCAACGATTTCTTGCAGCCATCTTCGTTTTGGTCTTCCTCTTTTTCTTTTTCCCATTATGTATCCTTCCAATATGGTCTTCTCTAAATTATCATGACGTTTAATGTGTCCAAAATATTTAAGTTTTCTCTCTTTAATCCTCTTTACTAGCCACCCTTCTTCAATATTAAGCTCTTGTAGTATAGATACATTTGTTCTTTTCTGTGTCCACGATATTTGGAGAACTCTTCTGTAGCATTTACATTCAAAGGCATTTATGTGTTTCTCAGCTGTTTAATAAGACAAGAGAAAAAAATTACTTCAGGAACCTAATACAGAATAAATCAGACAGTAAATCAATTTGGAAAGCCATAAATACCCTATCAAATAAAAGAAAAGAATTTGATTTTCAAGCCATCAATCCTGCATACTCTAGCGCACATATCAGTACACATTTCAGAGACGAAATCAACATTCTTAAATCACCAATATCAGCTCCTGTATGCGACTTACATGAACAACAAACATTCCTGGACAGCAGATGTACTGATTTTAAACAGTTACACATTCCATTCTTAACAGTCAGTGAAGTTCACAGTTATCTTTTAACCTTAAAAAACAACAATACAGCTGGGCTTGATGATGTTAGTAATAAGATCTTACGTTATGCTGCACCTGTCATTTCACATACACTAACATATATTTACAACCAGTGCATTGCAAAATTGTATTTTCCTGAGGCTTTTAAAACTGCTAAAGTGTATCCTCGCTTTAAATCTGGCTCATCGAACAATCTTACCAACTATAGACCAATATCCATATTATCGTCATTATCAAAACCACTCGAAAAACACATACACAAAATAACTCTGCGGCACATGCAAGAGAACAATTTACTCATTGATAGTCAGTCAGGCTTTAGACCCAATCATTCCTGCCACACAGCTCTTACCAAAATGACAGAAAACTGGTTAGTAAACATAAATGACGACAGACTATGTGGTGCCATCTTTGTCGACTTTAAAAAGGCATTTGATATAATTGACCACGATATTCTTGTAAGAAAGATAAAGACTTATAAATTGCACCCTGACCTAATAAAATTAATTGCATCGTTTCTTTCAGACAGACAACATGTAGTTTTCTTCAACAATTCTCTATCAAATTCTGCTACAGTTGACACTGGTGTTCCGCAAGGTTCTATTCTAGGACCGTTGCTCTTTGCTATCTATATCAATGATCTTTCACTTCATCTTAAACACTCTTCCTGTGACTTTTTTTGCCGATGACTGCACAGTCTACACTAGTGACTACGATTGTGTTAATCTAGAATCAACTCTTCAGGTCGAGTTATATAATTTAATTAGATGGAGGAAAATAATGGCATGATTATAAATACCGATAAAACAAAATCAATGCTCATAACAGCAAGACAGAAACTACAAAACGCAACAAAAACAACACTTCAGCTCTGTACAGAAACATCACAGATAGAAAATGTTAGCGAGCACAAAACACTAGATCTTATTATTGATCAACATCTGACCCGGAACTCTCATGTGCAATGTTTAACAAAACTCATCGCATAAAAAGTATACCAGTTAGCCACAATTAAGGACTTCATCGGTCAAGACACTATGAAGACATACTACATATCTCATATACAAACACATTTAGACTATTGCTCAACAGTTTGGGATTGTTGCTCAGTGTCAAATACAAAGAGGCTTTGCTCACTCCAAAAGCGAGCAGTAAAGCTTATTAGTGACAAAGATCAAGTACAAACAACTAACCAGCACAAACGTATCAAAATACTACCTCTTAAGAACAGGTTCCTCTTCAACAAAGCCAAGTTAGTACATCAAATTCTTTCACGGCATGCCCCGCCTTATCTATGGAACCTGTTTAAATTTAGCCCAAAGTGCAGCCAACGCTTGAACAACATATGTCTTCTAAAACCTAGACTTGATCTTTACAAGAAAAGCTTTAGTTATTCTGCTGCTCATCTTTGGAATACTCTCCCATCCTGTATAAAAAAAATATAAATTGTGCTCCTTCCTACAACTACAAGCTTTCCCAATATCTATTTGATGTCGACTACATGCCTCCATGAATTATAAAACTTAAAAGTTATCTTAAACTGCTCTTACAGACACCGAATACAATTAATTGTTTTCTGAATAGTCCCGAAAATTTTGTTTAGTAGATAGTCATTTATAATGTATGTAGTTACTTCTGTACTGAGTGAATGTTTAAGAGCGAAATGTAAATATTATATTTTATTTTATGTCTCTCAGCTTCAATGTTAATTATGTTTGTTACATGAACAGCATATTTGTAGAATGTCTGGAATAGAGTGAAAGATGTATGATAAAGGACAGAATGTCAGACGGGCCTGCGTGCACAATTCTTAACCCTTTTGAAATAAAGATCAATCAATCAATCAATCTTCTGCTGCTGATTGTAGGTGCATATATCTGGATGAATGTTGCATTTCTAGGAGTGCCCTTAAGTCTGATTGTCAGGAGTCTATCACTTACTGGATGCTGTAATGCTTTTGATGTTGATTTGTCCATTCTTTCCTCCTAATTCTCCACCAGAGTATATAAAGATATTATCATTCTCGCTCTTGAAGGGACCTGATCTTTTTCCATCGATGTTCACAGATTGCCAAAATGTGTATCTTCGTTCTTTTCATCTCACCACTTATTATTTGATACTTCCCCTCATAATACTTCTTACATTCCATGTTCCTACTCTTAATTTTCTTTTTAGTTTGATGCAGGGGTTTTCCTTAGTAACACCGTCAGGATTTTGTCCGTCATCCCCAGTGTTAAAAATTACGTCTATCTATCCGCGGGAGGCCTCACCACCAGATCTTTTCTGTATGGCCAGACATAACATGGTACCTCCAACTGTAGCATGGCCTTGTGAGTAACGGATATTGTTATTATTATTATTATTTATTTGACTTTCCATGACTGCTGTTTGGATTTCTTGGTATATTTTCAGATTTATGGTATATACAAGTATTCAGTGTTGTATATTGAAATTACTATATACTATTAATTGGTTATCTCTGATTATTGTTTACTAATTTTCAAACCTCCTCGATCACTACTATTTTATACCTCAGACATGACTGGAAATAGGTCTACACCTCTAGCTGACTGAGGTCAGCAGAATGTTACAACGACTATCGATAGATTTTTATAAGATAACCCAGTTCGCAACGCACTTGAGAAGATCCCAATTCCGATGTTGGTTGAGAGAGGTAGAAACGCATGTATGTGTTGGCATATGAACAGTAAAAGAAGACAGTGACACTGTTGACTGTTAAGAGGTCAGTAGGAGAATTCATTCCTATGGATTTAGAAAAAACAACATGAGGAGTCACGGGGAGTGTTCAAGGAAAAATTAAAGGAGAGGTACAGGGAGCACGAGCATGGCAATGCGAAGGGCGAGACAGAAAGGGTCGGAAGATATACAAGATTTTGTTGATACTTTAGTTGAATTTGCAGAAAGAGCCTAGGCACGAATGGACAACTGAACCATTAATACAGGATTTTTAGTTAACCAGTTCATTGACGGCGCAAAGGAGTGACGGAGTTCGATTGAAACGTTTAAGGGAACGACCAGCTACATTAGAGAGAGTCTTGAAGATAGCTAGAGCAGAAGAAAGCATTAGAAGACAATTTTTTATATGAGGAAAGAAGAGAGGAACCTAAAGAACGGAGAGTCGGGCTCAGGACTCACAAGGGAGCAAGGGGATCAGGTAAGCAGGTATGGGCACTATCCACAAAACCGAGAGATAATCATCACCGAGATCAGTATGGAGAAAGAAACACATCACCTGATGACGAAGCTCTGAGATTCTCTAAGAGAGAGACGGAATATAGACATAGTAGGCTGTCAGATACCCATGTTCAGAGGCCAGAGCGTGCGCAGGTAGATAGCCACTTAAGTAATCGTATCTACGTAAGTGGCTATCTACTTGCACACTTCTTATGGTCGCGGAGTCAGAGAACTCTCGACCCAGCATATTAGGCACGAGAATAAACTCGAAAAATACCATAAAGGTATATAATACTAGAGGGAATCTCAGAACAAATCAGTTTGAAACCACGGGGATAGAAGAATCGGACAGAATGAACAGATAACACACCACAGAGGAGACAAGAGTCCCTTCCAAGAGGAGAAATTCACTGTTTTAGATGCGGAGAAGGCCACATCGCTAGACCGTCCCCGATAAAAAGGGGAGGCTGCTTAAATGATGGGGTCCATTTGAGTAGCGATGCAAAGATATCTATCAAGGAAGGGTCAAGAGGAGTGAGCAACGAATACAGGTTCGGAGAAAAAGAAACAAATAACAGATACACCAAGTTAGTGTATAGTCGAAATTGAAAGACAGCGGTTAAAGACAGCTTTAATCGATACGGGAGCGGAGGTATCCTTCATGTCGGCTTATCTTATCTTGCAACACTGTTCAGTAAGGAAACACCAGAGTTGTACGGTATTAACGGGTAGTTTAAGAACAATGACTGTTGTCTTCACGCTAGGAGAGAACTTACAAGCACGACGTTATGGTAGTTAGAAATACTATTATAATTGGGTGGGATTTCCTAGGAGAACAGAATACTATATGACACAAAGCTCACACAGGCGAACAGTACTTATGTGAGATTAGAAAACGAAAGCGTCAATAATTAGAGCCTTCCTATTTAGACCCTAAACAACTAAATCTTCTGCAAGCCAAAAGTATCCAGTACTTTAAGAGTTCAACCGTTCGACATTTGACTAGCGACCTAAACATTTATTTGATAGATACCATGACCCCACTAGACGATGAGGGACACTCAGAAGCGACCATTATAAATGGGAGCAATATGTCTGTAAAAGTAAAGAAGGGATGTGTGGTGCGACATATTGGAAATGAATTTCAATACAGTTCAGTTACGTGTGCAACGCAAAAATTGGTTGAGAAAAAATCAAGACATTTGCCGTTAAAGACCTAGAATTTTGACGAACCCAAAGTGACAATGGGAACAAATTCCATACGACTAAAGTCGTACTCCCTTCGGTACCGACCGATGGTTGAAAAAGCGATAGAAGACATGTTAAGAGCACGTTCTGTTCAAGGAACAGCTCCGACTGGTCCTCGCCCATTGTGGTAATGACGAAACAGGACGGGTCACACAAGTTTTGCTGCGATTATCGAGCACTTAATAGAATAGCAGAAACCGTCTCCTATCTTTATCACGACTTGACGACATTTTAGGGATTTTGAAAACTTTAGATGCTAGGTCGGGGTTTTGGTGCATACCGTTATCTGAGGATGCCCAACGAAAGCAGCCTTTACTTGTCATATGGGTCAGTTCACTTATCTTCGTGTTTCTTTTGGTCTAAAACATTCACCCGTCAACTTCATGTTTTTGATGGATAAGGTGCTTGAAGGACTGCAGGCATTGAGGAACATATCCAGACAGTGTTCCACAGGTTGCGACAGTATAAAGTAAAGCTGAAGATAGATAAGTGCAGATTTTCGTGTCGCATGAAACTAAATACCTAAGTATTTATATATATTTATATATCATAAATACCTAGAGGATTAGTCCAGATCCACACAGAGTATCGGCAATACAGAACATGGTACCTCCAATTGTAGATGGCCCTGTAAGTAACGGATATTTTGTTATTATTATTATTAATGAATATGATTATGAAAATATGCTGTAAAGAAAATAGTAACATCGAATACCTTCAGAGAAAAATGGAGAGGAAAGGAAGAGAAAGGTATAGAACTTCAATGACACTAGAACAAGACGCAGATAAAAGTAAACAGTGGAAACAGTGAATAGAAAAAGACGAGACTCAGTGACGCTGATTTTTAGGTAATACAAAGGTAGGACGTCAGAAAGTAGGATGGTTCAGTGATCACAAAGCATTGACTGGACGTTAACACGAGTAAACAAAATAGAAAAGACGAATAGAAAAGGCAGACACAATGAAAAGCAAGGACACAATAAAACCTCCGACATGAAATAGAAAGATAGGTAAATAACAATTGTATAGACAAAACTGACACAGACTGACGCGCGTTAGGACGCGACTGAACATGGTTTTTAAATAGAGGAGTGACAAACTCGGCCAGCTGACCAATTAAATATTTAGAGGCGTGGCCTATTGGACAATTGACTTACGAGATATTAGTCACGGGGCACGTTGAATGACGGACAATGAGAACGCTCGTGGGAACCTGAAGGGTGGAGTCAAAATACTTCAAGCTGCACTTGAAGATATAAAAAGAGCCAGGAAGGGGGAACGAGGAAGAATAAGAGACAGAGGAGGGAGCCCGAAGACGGAAGAACAGACAATAAGAACAAGGAAGAAGAACCAAGAAGGAAGAAGAAGAGGAGGCAGAGGAGTGAGCCCAGAAGACGGAGGAAAAAGGACGGTCAGTGAACTGAGTCCGGTCCAGACAAGAGAAGAAGAGAATGACAGACAATCAGAGAAGAACAGCAGAAGGAGAACACACACCAGAGAAAGAAGACGTAGTTAATGACAGTTGGAATAGATGGAAAATTAGAGCAATAGATACTCAGGAAAAGCATTCTTGCAGAAGTAGTTCTAGGACAGATTGAAGATGTTTCAAGTGATTCAAGTGATATGAATATTTGTTACTTTTAAACTTCGAGTATAGTGATTTTAGACGAGGAACTAATTGACCACGTGTTGCAGATCGAATATAGTACAGAGTTCAGAATTGTTCTCTTATCAAATGTGTAGAATATTGTGAAATAGTGGAACATTGAGAATTGCTGCATGTAGAATATGATAGTTTGATATTGATGTGCTACAACGACGAAACTAACGAAGAGTATGTCATACTGCATCTTAGTACAAGTGATGTTGTGAATTCTAAGTCGAATATCTTGTTTAATTAAGTCAGAATTAAATGAAATCTGTAGAGAACATCTCATCGAACTTGCTCTGCTCAGATCTAGTGAAATGGCAATGTTCGTGAAACCTCTATGTGTTCTATCAAAGAACAAAGAACTTCGACTTCATTAATAATATGATAGTACACACATTATTATACAAGGAATACCAAACACGTCCAGGGATTCATAGGTGGGATTCATAGACGATTTATACCACGTTTTTCAGAGATAGCAGAGCGCTTGTTAAATTTAACTAGGAAGATAGTAAGATTCCAATATCTGAGACAGCATTTAAAAGTTTATGAAATAGTCTGACGAAGATATCGTTATTGGTATAACCGTTTGTGCTATATACTGATGCATCAGATACTTGTGTATGCGTCGTTTTAGTAGAAGTAGGAAGCAGCAAAACAGAGGATAGGGGTAAAAGAGAATACCCTAAATATTTCATATCTCAAAAAAAATAGCCCACCTTATAAAAGGAATGCTATTTATGCCCTTCAAAATTTGATTTTTATCTACACAACGTACACTTTACCACAAAGACGGACCATCACCCATTGTTAACGCTGGTCAGAAAAAGTAACATCAACAATTGAAAATTACGGACCTGGGTTTTAAACATTTCTGCTTCTGATTGCGACATATTATTATTCCTTATTAAAGGAACGCAAAATATAATCGCAGATACACTTCCAAGACATGCTCACACAATCAAAACGAGGTAGGGATGTGCTAGACAAATTAGACAAAACCTTGGAGGTCGGGGCTATCAACTCGAATGAATTCAATCCAGCACAATTTTACAACTGCGCTGATATTTACCATTCTACAGAGGATACGGGATGAAACCCATTAGAAGAGTCAATCCGACAGTTCGACATGAAACGAAAATACATACAGAAAATATGGGTCAGTGGCGAGATAAAAGGGACTCCCCTTTTCGCCTCCCGCATACAGACATCAAACTATATGGCGTCACATTCCGATCACATCCAAATGAAATAAACAAACCCACATGGGACAACCTAGTAAAAAAATCCACAGACATGTTACAACGAACAGATACAAATCAGCAACATAGTAGAAGCACCATAGTAAACATATACCAAACATATTCCAAACCTTTCAAACACATTCCAAAAATATTACACACCGCTACAGTAACAGACACTCCAGGAAATCAACAAACACGCACCAGACACAAACACTGTACAAAGCATTCAACAACAAACTACACGACAAACCATACGGAGATATTTCCTTACAGGACATACAAACAATAACACAAGCACTCACAATCAACATCATCAAACACTCAAACCTGCAACTGCTAGCTCATAAATACATGGGACTTACAAATTAATCTCACCAAACTCCGACAAATACACTATAATCCTAGAACAAACAATACATACCAGCAATCCAAGGACACGAAGCATTGCAAAACAAATCACATGTACAAACATTTGGTCAAAAACCAAGCTTCGGGGACGCAGACACATCATACTAGACTACACCGACACACTGACCCTCACATTCAACTCGCCAGAAATATGGCACGATGTCTGCTTGTTGTGCCGTGTGTGTGTTTCTAAGGTGTTCTGCATTGTTCTTACGGTGGTTGTCCTTACAGTTGTTCTGCATTGTTCTTACAGTGGTTGTCCTTACAGTTGTTCTGCATTGTTCTTACAGTGGTTGTCCTTACAGTTGTTCTGCATTGTTCTTACGGTTGTTTGTAACAGAATAACATTCTGTACAGATTGTTTTGTGTGTAACCCTGTATGCCAAGCACGGAGAAAATATCTCGTGTTTCGAGAGAATTCTGAGTCACGTGGTTTAGGTTAGGCGGGAGGTGTGAATGAGCGGAGAGGGGAGTTTTTGGTCAGAATGTTGTAGCGATAGGTCGTGATTATTCAATTCTAGTAGGAATGTAGTTATTTATTTATTTATTTTTTTTAGTTCAGTATGTAAGGTAGTTGGATTGTCCTTGTTAGGACAGAAATTTGTTGTAATGGATGTAATGTTCTTTCATTGGAAAAAAGGTCCAAGTAGCATGTAGACTGTGTGTTGATTGTCCCGTTATGGACAAGTTTTGAATGTCTGTCTTAGTCCCATGGCGATGTTAGTCGCCCGGACATATTTCTTGTAATCGTTGTACTATTCTCATTAAGTTTTATACTTCACATCATTGCAACACACATCTAACAAATGGGTTTTCATCATTAAACATTTTTTTGAACTGTGTCTGATGAATCCTGTGATGTTTGGATTTATGTTAAGTGTTAACTGTGGTGTAGAGTTGTTGATTTACATGTAACTGGTCATGTCGTTCGGCAGTTCGAGTTGAAAATAGAACTGGAAAATATCAACCTATAAAACAAGGTGTGCGACAAGGATGTGTACTATCTCCAGACCTTTTTTTCTCTGTATAGCGAGAATATTCTAAGAACAATCATCACAGAACCAGGCATAAAAATTGGAGGATACAATATTAACAACCTTCGGTATGCTGACGACACAGTACTGATAGCTGAGAACCAACAAGACATGCAAAATCTCTTGGATAAAGTCGCCAAAGAAAGTGAACAGAAAGGCCTTACTTTGAACATCAAAAAGACAGAGACTATGGTTATATCTAACAAACAGAATCCACCAGCATGCAGTACTAAATTAAACGGAACTATTCTAAAGCAGGTGCAGAAATTCAAATACCTTGGAGCAGTAATAACTTCAGATGGGAAATGCAGAACAGAAATTTGGAACAGAATAGGCCAAGCAAAGACTGCGTATCAGAGAATGAGAAACATATTAGCTAACACAATGAATGTTAGAAAACGAGTCCTAAAATGCTATATTGAACTTATCTTGTTATATGGAAGTGAATCATGGACAATAGGCAAGTCTGCACAAAAATCATTGGATGCAGCAGAAATGTGGTTTATTAAAAGAATGTTGCGAGTCCCCTGGACAGCAAAAATAACTAATGAAGAATGTATGAGAAGAGCTGGAGAGACAAACAACCTTGTCAAAAAGATAAGAGACAGACAATGTACTTTCATAGGACATGGAATGAGAAGAGGGGGAATTGAAAATATTATAACAACAGGAAAAATAGAAGAAAGAAGAGCTAGAGGAAGACCAAGAGAAATGGTACTGGACAGTCTGACGGGATGGTGTGAGAGGAGATCACCAACTGAACTGATGGCCTGCATGAAGGATCGGGTACTCTGGAGAAGCATAATAGCCAACGCCAGTCGGCACGGCACATGATGATGATGGTCATGTCGTGTATTGATGAGTAGTGGAGTCAGTGTTATCTGGGTTGTCCTGTTACTGAGTGTATATCATTGTAACATATGTTGGGTGTCTCTGAGCCTAGTGCTCATGTAAGAGAAACTGTAATAATACACAGTACACGAAGGAAAGCAATCTTGTAAAAATGTTACCGTGTCACATTTTAATAGTGGTACACGGACTCTGTTTTAGTAGTACCGTGTCACTAATTTTGTAGTGACCGGGACACTGCTTTAGTGGTGCCGAATCGGGCCACTCGTCACGTCCAGTGTTTGTTTACACGTTGACCAGTTCATGCACGTATTTTGTAGCCCACAGTTGTGTGTTGGTAGTACGTTTTCGTCAGGGATTTTCAAGTTTTGGTTCGTCATCATCATCAGGTGCCGTGTACTATAAGTTTTGGTTAGGGAGTTATATTTTTGTCTAGTGTTAGAGATAGCTATAGTAGAAGTTGTTCAAGGCGGCGATGATGTCCAGCCTGCCCGAAAGTTTGCGCCACATCTAGTTCCTGGGGGCCTAGGCAGTGCAGCTACTGACGCTTACCTGTGCCTGCAATCAAGTCCAGTGAGCCTGAACCTGAACTAGAATCCGGTGAGGAACCAGAGCGGTTTGTTCCAAGCGATATTTCAACCAGCTCTACCCAGACAGCCTTGTTACTTCTCAACCAGCTCCACCCAGACAGGGGAGGTAACATGTTGTCAAATTAACTGTTTTCTGTATTTTCAGCAGTTACTTTGGGGCTTCAGCTTTTCTGCAAGAAGGAGCACTCTGTATATCGCTGCCTGATGAACTTTGCTGGGTTTGTTTGAATGACATTATTTGGCAGATAGACAGAAGTGGACACTGGTAGATGATTCAATCGTTGGATGTGCTCTTTATCTGTGGTGTAGGATCAAGGACATTTTAGCTTCAGTTATATTTGGAATAGACATTTTAGGACATTCTTCTCTAGTGTCATTTGTTGGACTTTATTGAACATTTAATTTAGTTTTGATATTTGGGACAGTGCATAGAATTATTGTTGCTTTCCATTTAAGATATGACTTAGTTGTAGTTAGTTTAGTTAGTTCGTGGTATTGTATTTAATTGAATATTCTTGTCTATGTTAAATAGTTGTATGGCATTAGTGCATGATGTGGAAAATTGATATGCCATTGCTTTGAATAATTGTTGACATTACCTTATATGGTGGTATTGTATTGACTCAATTGTTATTACTGACAATAAGTAGGGTGCACTACAGGTAGACGCACGATGGCTTCAGCTCCAATTTGCTGAGGTTATTGCAAGATACCCTGTCCCAAGTCAGCAATCACTTGAGGTTTTTCCACGTCATGTCAGCTGTAGCAAAGTTCGACGGGGACCCAGCAAAACTGAAACCATGGCTGGATGAGATTGATAAGCTTATGGACATCTCTAATGCTGATGTGCCTAGTACGAAGAACTTGGTGTATTTACGCACCACAGGTTCGCTGGCAGAATTCGTCAGACAGCGTATCCAGATTCAAGAGACATGGGAGGAGTTCGTGTCTGTTTTGTTGGCACGATATAGGGTGCTGCAGACTCCTCAGGAGGCCTGGCATGCACTAGCCTCTACTAGACAGTCTCCTGGAGAATCCATTCAAGCGCTGGCTGATCGCATCAGTGAGGCAGCCAGAGTTGCTTACTCTGCGGCAGAATTGGTAACTCCGCTGGCGCAGAGGCAAATGGTGCAGTCGTTTGTAGATGCACTACTTTCTAGATTATTAAAAGCGAAATTATTAAGAGATAAACCTCTTCTATTTTCACAGGCGGTGGAGTTAGCCTTACAAGACAATGCTCTCATGAAGTCCGTGAATCTTAGTTGTAGTTCCCGACAGGGTTTTATTTCAGGCTCTCGACCGACCAGTGAGGTGACGACACATAGAGAGACTCCTAGTATGGATTCGCAGAGAGTACAGCTAGTCTCTCATCAGGAGAACTCTCGATTGACACCTTCCCACTTCGAAGAAGGTAGGACAGACCACCAGAGGTCTAATACCAGGAGGGCTAAACCTTCGAGTATACAACCACGAGAAAATAGATCTTGTTACAACTGTGGAAAGCAGGTTCATATAGCCAGATTCTGTAGACAGAGTGTACGTAAAGATCGTTCACATTTTAAACTGACAAGTCGGCGCATGAATAGCTCCCATGTGTCCGACCGTATCTTTACACCATCTAGGTCTGCCAAACAGTCTCATTTTCGCATGCTACACCATTACTCTCGGTGGCTGCGAATCCCCCAACTCCTACTTCTGTCCTTGATTCTGTTGGTACTTGTAGAATTAGAGCATTGTTAGACACAGGAGCTAGTGTCTGTCTTATCAAGGATTCTGTTTACAGATCCTTACGTTCTGCTCCTAAACTCTTGCCCGCTAGAATTACTCTGCAGACTGTTACTGCAGCTTCCATGAGAGTAATTGGCAGAGTTTACGTACCTATCTCCATTGCTAGAGTCACTGTTTCTCATTGCTTTTATGTGGTTCGCAACATGAACCGTTCTGCCATTCTTTGGCGTGATTTTTTGTCTCGTTCTGGTGCTATCATAGATTACAATTCTAATACACTAAACATACATAACAAGAAGATTCCTTTAGAGTTAGATGCACACATTGCTTCTATTCTTCGTGTTCAGCGTTCTTCTCTTCTTTCTCCAAGTCCAGTCAATCTTATTCCTCTTAAACTGAACGTCTAACCATATTTTCCCCCTGGAAATTCTTTTATGGTTCAGGGTATTGAGACAACATTCTTACTGTCACAACCGGAGAGCTGGTAGACTCAGTATGTGAGTTCCACACTAATCGCTATCCCGTGTTGACAGTAATTAATTATTCTAGTGAACACATCGAGCTCAAGCGTGGATGTGTTCTGGGTAAATTGACACCATTCACAGAGTCACTTGACTCTATCCAGCAAGATTCTGGTTCTGAGGAGTCAACATCTGAAAGTCGTTCTGAGACTATCGTTCGACAAGTTCAGTGCCCTGATGTGCACAAGGACATAATATCTAAGTTGTTGACACAGAACAAGGATGTCTTTGCCTTGACGGATTCCGAGATTTCGCATACCTCGACAGTGCAGATGGAGATTTACAGGCGATCATCCGCCAATCTCCAGGAAACCCTACCGCACTCGTTGGCGAGTAGAGAGGTGATAGAGAAGGCCGTCGAGAATATGTTGCGTGACGGAAAAATTTCCCACACGATCTCAGAGTGGTCATCACAGAGTTGTCTTGGTGACTAAGAAAGATGGTACGCATCGTTTCTGTTGCGACTACCGTGCACTCAATGCTGTGACACGTTCATTGTCATATCCATTGCCACGCATTGAGGATATTCTGAGCACGATAGGAAAAGCCAAATTTTTCAGCACTTTGGATGCTCGATGTGGCTTTTGGTGCATTCCTTTGTCCGAAGACGATCAACAGAAGTCAGCTTTTAGCTGTCATCTTGGTTGTTTCCGGTTCAACTACATGAGCTTTGGTTTAAAAAGGGGACACTATCTACCTTTGTCGCACTCATGGACACAGTATTACAAGGCTTAGGAAAGTTTGCACAAGCCTATATTGACGATATACTGGTGTTCACTGATGGAACGATAGAAGACCATGTTCGCGATCTTCAGACGGTATTCAACCGATTGCGCGAACACAAGGCCAAGCTAAAGCCATCAAAATGCCACTTTGCGGCCTCTCAGATAAAGTATCTCAGTTACATCATCAGCCAGTCTCAGAAGGAACACTGTCCTCACAGTGAAGACTATTTCCCTGAAGAGATTTCACCTAGTGCCGACTGCGATACGGAGATTGATCAGTTGTACGTCTCCGATCGTAAGCTCGTTGTGGCAATAGGGCCAATAATGGATAATGGATATCGTGGACTTAGAAACGTTCACAATGAAAGATCTCCATAAGGCACTTATGGAAAAATTCCCACTATTGGAACTGGATGACAGAAAGCAGTTCATAGAACGTGTTGTAATCAACATATTAACTGCGCTTCATTCTACTGCATAGTTCGAAATCTACAGGGATTTCTAAAAACAAAAGCACAACAGACACTGGGTAGTGTTCTTCAAGTAAGGAGTTCATCCTTTGCTCCTGTCCTATTTCTATGGCAGTAGAAATAGATGGTGAAGTTCACAGCACATTATTATTAAAATGTTGTAAATATATGTATATTTATGTTTGCAGCACAAATGTTTAAATTACTTTTTTTGTACAAATTGTGGTTGCACGAAACTTTTGTAGCTGCATAATCAGCTTTGTTTGAGTGTTTATAGCCCAACTTTAGTGAGAGTTATCTGTTGAAGTTAGTAAATTTTTTTGCAGATATTTAATGGCCAAATATCTACTGTACAGATTGTGGTTGTGGTTTGGTAGACCACAACTCATCACTGTATGCCAAGCAAGGAGAAAATATCTCGTGTTTCGAGAGAATTCTGAGTCACGTGGTTTAGGTTAGGCGGGAGGTGTGAATGAGTGGAGAGGGGAGTTTTTGGTCAGAATGTTGTAGCGATAGGTCGTGATTGTTCAATTCTAGTAGGAATGTAGTTATTTATTTATTTATTTTTTTAGTTCAGTATGTAAGGTAGTTGGATTGTCCTTGTTAGGACAGAAATTTGTTGTAATGGATGTAATGTTCTTTCATTGGAAAAAAGGTCCAAGTAGCATGTAGACTGTGTGTTGATTGTCCCGTTATGGACAAGTTTTGAATGTCTGTCTTAGTCCCATGGCGATGTTAGTCGCCCGGACATATTTCTTGTAATCGTTGTACTATTCTCATTAAGTTTTACACTTCACATCATTGCAACACACATCTAACAAATAGGTTTTCATCATTAAACATTTTTTTGAACTGTGTCTGATGAATCCTGTGATGTTTGGATTCATGTTGAGTGTTAACTGTGGTGTAGAGTTGTTGATTTACATGTAACTGGTCATGACGTGTATTGATGAGTAGTGGAGTCAGTGTTATCTGGGTTGTCCTGTTACTGAGTGTATATCATTGTAACATATGTTGGGTATCTCTGAACCTAGTGCTCATGTAAGAGAAACTATAATAATACACAGTACACGAAGGAAAACAATCTTGTAAAAATGTTACCGTGTCACATTTTAATAGTGGTACACGGACTCTGTTTTAGTAGTACCGTTTCACTAGTTTTGTAGTGACCGGGACACTGCTTTAGGTTGTCCTTACAGTTGTTCTGCAATGTTCTTACGGTGGTTGTCCTTACAGTTGTTCTGCATTGTTCTTACGGTGGTTATCCTTACAGTTGTTCTGTAATGTTCTTACGGTGGTTGTCCTTACAGTTGTTCTGCATTGTTCTTACGGTGGTTGTCCTTACAGTTGTTCTGCAATGTTCTTACGGTGGTTGTCCTTACCGTTGTTCTGCATTGTTCTTACGGTGGTTGTCCTTACAGTAGTTCTGCATTGTTCTTACGGTGGTTGTCCTTACAGTTGTTCTGCATTGTTCTTACGGTGGTTGTCCTTACAGTTGTTCTGCATTGTTCTTACGGTGGTTGTCCTTACAGTTGTTCTGCATTGTTCTTACGGTGGATGTCCTTACAGTTGTTCTGCGTTCGTAGAAACACATGTTCTTCTGTTTCTGCTGTGTTTTTCCTGCATCGTGCCATATTTATGTGTGTTTGTCTGTGATGGGTGTCTGAATGTGATTTATTTGGCTTTTGGTGTGATGTTTCTGAGACTGAGGCTTTTGAAGGTGTCGATGTAGTCTAGTATAACTTCTCTCTTAATCCTACGTAGTAATGTTGGTGCATGGTTTACGACCAAATACAATGTGATCTGTTTTGCAATGAATGAGTGTTTCGTGTCCCTGGATTACTTGTATGCATTTTTTGTAGAAGGATTAGATTTGATAGTTTGTCCCACGTATTAATAAGATAGCAGGTACATGTCTGGGTGTTTGATAATGCGAACTACGTGGCTGATTCTGAGTGCTTGTATGTCTTATAAGGAAATCCCTCCGTGTATGAGAGTTTCATGTTGAATGCTTGTGAATATAAAGTGTATAAAGTGTTGTTGAAGGTCTAGCTTCATACATAGATGTATGACACTTCTACCAAATATTGTCGCTATTTTGTATCTGTATCACTGTAACATGTCTGTGGCTTTTGTTCCGAGTTTGTCCTATGTGTGTTTTGTTTGAAAGTGATGAGAATGTGACGCCATACAGTTTGATGTCTTTTGTGCGTGAGGGGAAAATGGAAGTCTCTTTTCCCTCGCCATTTGCCCTGTGCCCATGACGCAACCATTGCCAAACTCTATGAAGGCGTCTAAGATGTATATTATTCATCTGTGGGGAGAAGATAGTGTCGTCTGCGTACGCAATTTCCTCCATCCCCTACCACGTACGAAAGTTCCCTGGATTTTTGTGTTTTATCTAATCTACACAGTGGTTCTCGTTCAAAGTGGTTCTAAGAGTGAGTATGTATAGTAAAGGAGAAAGGGGACAGCCATGTCTCATAGATAGCCTGAAAGTCTTAGTAAGTGCGTGGTTTCAGGCTTTGAATAGAGAATGTGAATCAATTGCCTAAAAGTAATTCCCAATGTTGGAAGTGAGTAATGTCTTGTGTAAGTGTGACAGTCTGTCAAACGCTGATCTAAAGAAATAACTGACGTTGAGTCTATTATATCTCTTTTGGAATGTCTGCTTGGTTGGATGTTTTGCTTAAGTACTGTTTACTAGGTTTTTTTGTGTTTTGTTCTCAGAAATGCGCTTTGAATTCTGTGTTTTCTGTGTTTATATAGTTGATAAATTAGTTCTTCTAGTGTGAGTATATGTAGCGAGTTTTTTCCCATCTGTTTTGTCAGTTTGATTGCGTCTTCTAATATCTTCTCTCAACCTTTCTCTGTGCATCTGTATTGAGAGTTTATGCTTTGTATCTGTAAGAGACACCTTTGTAATAATGAATGTGGTGTGTGGGTGTGTCGTCTGTGAAAGTTTGTGCCATGAATTCTACAAATTTTTTGTTCTGGAGAAGTGTGCTGTTAAATTTCCAGCGTGGTGATCGTTTTGAATTGTTTTAGGTACCGTGTTTTTACTGTTGAGACGACTGTCTTGTGGTCTGTATTACGGAGTTGCTTGTCTTGTGTTATATGGCATGCCTAGCCTAGTTTAACTTAGCTTCTCTGCCTAGCCTAGTGTAACCTAGCTTCTCTGCTGTGGGCGTTGCTCTTGAGTGGTGTCTCTGCCTTGGAGGGGGGGGGGAGGAGGTTGAGTCTGTATGTATCCACGAAATCATGTGTTTATTATGTTTTGCAAAAAGTGTAGCTGGTGTCTCTCATCTGTGTTTTCTACCTATGTGAGTGTTTAGCTTAGCCTCCTATAATGTCTAAATCTGATGTTACAGAATTGAAATCTCCGCCTAAATTATATTATATTATTATGTTGTGACCTCCGTATAAGTGGTTGAGTAGAGATTCTACGATGTCGTAAAAGTTTGACTGGTACATGTGGTTAGGTGGGGCGTGTATATTTTGATTATAGTGTAACTAATCGTTTGTTATCTCAACTACAGCAACTCATCTATTTGTCCTGACTACTTTCCATCTGACTGAGGTCAGTATTATTGCTATCCCGGATCCTACTGCGCGCGTGGAAGCTAAAATATGCGTGTTTGAAACCTTTGTTGTGATCTGTGTTGTGTCTGTCTGGTTTGTGTGTATGTGCTCTAGTTTTGTGCTTCCGAAAAGAAGAAGAAAAATTTCGCCTATTAGGGTGTGTTAGCAAATTTTGTTGTAAATTATGTTAACATACGTAACTATACTGTCCTGTGTTTCCCAGTGACATCTTCTCGCTCTAAGGTTGATGTGACTGAAACTCTGGTCTTCTTGTGGTCCAGTCTGGTTTTGTGCTGCTTGGTTGAGCCCCTTCGGATATTTCTTCCCAAGACAGGAGCCTTTGGAGTCTCTGACCGTGTCACTATCCTCCCGTTCTAACGTTTTTTCATCGTCTAGAGGCCGATGTTCCGGCGTGGGTGTGAAGCAGAATACTCATTGTGGTTCTATTTTCTGCTCTTCTAAGTGCAGAATGTAAACTTTTTGCTTATCTCTCTGTAAATTTCCACTATTGTCCACTGTAATAATGTTCTTTCTGTTTACAACGACAAGTCAACGCTTTATCAATTACTGTTAATAATATCTCATTTAATCTACGACTATTCTACATTGTTTTGCATCTGTTTTGTTGCTCACTTCACAGACTTACTTGCTCCCAGGTTCATTCCCTCTCAGTGGAAATAGTAGTACGGAAGTAGCAACTTTACATTTGAAATGACTTTAATGATGCACGGGGTGACGATGAGTCGATGAGCGATATGACGAGAACGACAAAAGGCATCAACAAAATCCATGGACACAATACTGGACATCTCCACGATATAATATATGTTCCCGGCAGATTACTGTCGCCATCAGAACAACCTAATACACTCTATTCTACATCTATTTCACTAAACAATTCTAACAGACTAATCTACGTCTATCTCAGACGATACACAAAACACAATTGCCTCTTAGTGATATGATTTCTCTCTCACCTGACCTTTTTCCTGTTATAGCTTAACCATGACCCTCGTGCAATCCGATACAAAGCAGACAGACTGTACTGATTACTTTAGAAGATAACTCTTTTTATACAAATGTTCCAGTTGTCATATGAGCTATTTATCTCACATCCTAACATTCAATATACTGCTAAAGGTGGAGCTTCAAGCGGAAGCGGTGGTGTTAGCGGCGTTGTTTGTACCAGTGCGGGTGGCTCTGAGTCTGTGCTGTTCGATCTGGCCCTTTTCCTATAGATCTGGAAGTCGTCAACAGTGCGCCAGTCCTCATCGCTTGCTCTGATCGTCTCGAGTTCTGGTTTGTCCTGTGAGATAGTAGTTCTTCTAGGTGTCATGCACTACGTTCCTCTTTCTCTTTCTCTGGGCACTGGCTTTGCCCAATGGTCGCCTTTGCCACACTTCGGACAGGGAGGGCGACCTTGTGGGGCTTCAGACTCCGTGGTTGGTCTGAGGGTGACATAAGTGCGCGAACTGTTTCCTCGGTCTGAAAAGGAAATTCCATTTGTCCTGGGCGACCTCTGCTCTAGAGACCTCTGGATTGGGATTTGCGGTTATATGGGTCATGAATCGTTTGATTGCCTCATTTTTAAAACTTGCAGCCAGCCAGCATAATATGTCTTTCTGGCGCTCTTTGTCGATGCTCGACTGTTATCGTCATTCTGGGCTGGCTTGCTTCAAACCGTTTTCCCGTGTAGCCTTGCGTAGTGGCTGTGTGCGCGGTGGTGGTCAGCTTCACGTACCACCGGGTCTGGTCCTGGAGATGGTAGAGACCAGTTATACCACTAGCCCCCACTCCTGGAAGGCCAGGTCACTGAAATGAAATCAACTGGCTGCTTTCTCTTCCTTGTCGGCGGAGTTGTGAGATGTACGAGACATATTTAAGTTTCGGTGATGTGATAATTTCACAGTGGTGCAGGGTTTTTTGCCAGCTGCTCTTCTTTTCTCTGTCTTTTGTTTTTGACAGACCGCTCACTCAGTCTGAGAGAAAGAAAGTAGCCGATACTGTACCGCGTGGATGGAGTTTTATTTATGCCAGAAAAACCCAGCTTACTTCGAGTTCTTAGCGATGAGATTTGGACAAAGATAAATTCCACATACATGATAGTGCACGAGCGTAAATTGCCCACAAGTTCTGTTACGAACCTAGTGAATCACCGCTATTAAAGAAGGTGGGTTCTTTATTGTTCAAGCCACCTGGTCAGTGATGAAAAATCCAGATTCGGACGATTCCAGCACCCCTCTAAATCCAGCACAGTGTTCAGTTAAATCGTTGCTAGTAACTAAAGTTATGCCAAACTAGAGGAAATAATTGCAGCACATTACCCGGGCGGATCCCGTGGCAATAACAATAACAAAACCGACTAATCTCACCAATTGTTACCTGTGCAACGTTTATCATCACACTATCACATTAATTATTGCACTTAGTTGTGACATTTCGGATTGTAGAACAATTTTATAGGGCAAAAAACAGGGAAAGAAGATTCAGATGAATGCTACACAACAAATGGGTTTAAAAAACACTTATTATAATACTGACATTTGTGAATTATATATTTCTGAACCACTGTATTATTGGAGATGATTACGTTGTTCGTTGAGTTTACTGTCTTGTTTCTTCACGCACTACCTGATTGCTGTTGTCTCTATTAGTTTTACATCATTCGCTAGACCAAGTCCGATGAAAGGTTCACTGAATTACTTTATTCTGACAAATAAGTTCAAGATGTATTGTCGACAACATCACTTGGATTGAATCACGTGTTCCCAATATCAAACTCTATCATATTCTACATACAACATTTCGGCAATGTTCTCAACTTCAAGATATTGCACATTGCAACACGTGGTCTGCTAATTTCTCGTATGAAATCTAGTCGAAGTTTCAAAGTAACAAATCTTCATTTGAATCACTTGAACATCATTTTTCGTCTAACACTATTTCTATATCGTCTCGCTTTCGCTCTTGTTATTCTGTGTTTCTGTCCCCTCCGCTCTATTATTTTTCTGTTCTTTTTTTCTGATCTTCTGCTCTTATCTGATTCTACACTTGTCTGTGTGATCCTCTCTGACCGTCTTCTCTGCTTGTCAGGACCGGTCTTGTCACTGACCTTCCTTGTTCCTCAGTCTTCGGACTCTCTCCTTTCCAACTGCTCCGTGATTTATATGTCGTGAGTCAATTGTCCAAACAGGCCACGCCTCTAAATATTTAATTGGTCAACTGGCCGAGTCGGTAACTCCTTTATTTAAAAACCGTGTGCAATAGCGTCATAAGATCAGCGTCAACTCCTTCTATACTATTATCATTTACCTAAGTCAGTATCTTGCTCTTTCATGTCGCTTGTATTGTGTCCTCGCTTTTCATTGTGTCTGTTTCTTTTATTCGTCTTTTCTATTCTGTTCACATGTGTCAGCATCCAGTCAAGGAAGTTTGTTTTTTTACCTTGCTCTAATCTTTTTTATTTTACTGTTGCTATAATGTTACTATTATGCTTTCAATACTCATTAATAATAATAATATCAACAACTATTAATTTTTATTAATTACTTACAAGTCCATGCTACATTACAAAGGGAGGATTCTTTCTACACAATTTTATTCCCTCTTTATCAAATTCTAAACCTTCGTCACCAGCAATACTTATTTCAAAATCTCATTGCATTAGATTACTAAAGCTGTTGCCTAACAAAATAAAGGAAGACATATTTCACACCAAAAAAAAAAACGAGTGAATCTTTAAGTTATCCCTTAAGTCACTGCTAAGTACGTTGATAACACCACCGCAGACATCTGGAATATCTGCAACCAGACCTGTGTACATAGCATCAGTATCATAGAACAAGTTTATCTTACCATTTTACATCTGTCCCTTGAAACTTCAGATAGGGCTCGCACAGTTCGCCAAGTTTTCTTGTTTTCGGCGAGCTTTTCAACCTCATCAAGGGATTTTATGCCTACTAATTTGGCTTATTTAGAATTTCACGTGATCGATATACTTTTCTTCGGCCTGTTGTGTCCACTTGATACCAAGTGTTTTGGGATTTTCTGATTGTTTCTTTTCATCACGTAACCGATACATGTCCTCCTTTTTATATAATTCAGTAATTGAAACATTCGGTTAGCGGAGTAGGGGTATCCCCTGTCAAAGGAGAATTAAGACACCTCCCTACCTCCGTCAGTCTTCAGGACCTTGGGCAAGGTAGAGTTCCCGTATAAGCCCCCACCCCCCACCCCCGATCAAGCTGAAGTGAAGCCGTGGGAGCAGGTGGTGGATGGAATGGGAGAACAGCCGACAGATAATGTTGGTTATGGTCATCATTCTATGATGGTAGGCAGATGATCTCAATGTAGGGACAATGGCTACGATCACTGACTAGTACAGTCATTGCCCGGAAGGAAAGCAATGGGAAACTAAGTCATTTGCATGGCCCTTGCAGAACTTTCTCTCCCTAACAGCTCTCCTCTAGGCCTCTCGGTTGTAAGCAAGATTTCTTGCTGCTAATGCATCCATTTGCAGATTATCAGTGATGTCTTGCAGCTATCTTTGCCTTGGTCTTCCTCTCTTTCTTTTTTCCCATTATGTACCTTTCCAAGATGGTCTTTTCTAAATTTTCATGAAGTTTAATATGTCCAAATTATTTACGTTTTCTCTGTTTAATCATCTTTACTAGCCAGACTTTTTCAATATTAAGTTCTTGTAGTATGAATATATTTGTTCTTTTTCATGTCCATGTTTGAATAAGGTAGATAGAGGTGTATGGTGCAGTTTTACAAAGTGAGGGAGGGAGTGAGAAAGGTGAGAAAAAAACGAATAGAAAGTATGAGAATGTATAAATGAAAAACATACAACATCCGATATTTCGGCGTGAGCCTTATTCGAGGATACATACACAACGAAACAAAAACACGAAGAATGTATCTGAATATGTCTTCCTCCAAGTCGAAAACAGAAATGTGTGTGGTTGAAGGGAGAAGGAAAAACTACGCTGCCTCCAAACAAAAGATGACCGATAGAGCCAATCGTAAAGAAGAGGTGGAGAGAGAGGAGGAGAACAAGTGGAAGAAAGGGGTGGGGGAAGGGTTAGGGTTAGGGGAATGCAATAGAAACATGATAGCCGCCAGAGGTGTGGGGGGGGGGGGGAGGAAGAAGAGGGGAAGGAAAAGGGGACGCGGAGAGATCATGAATGAAGAACATAAACACCTACAGGGAGAAAATGTGAAACTGGTGAATAGGACAAGCCAATATTTTGGCAGAGAAGAAAAAAATAGGGTAGTGGTAGGGAGGGGTAGCATAGAGAAAGAAAGTAGAGTTTTTAAAAAAAGTGGACAAATAAAGAAGTTACAGAAAGCTGAAGACATGGTTAATTCCACCTGGATGGAGACAGCCAGTCTGGAAAATAAGGCCCTGTTCTAGGACCCTCCGAGATCGTACATCAGCAGAACAAGAGCGGATCGCATTAACAGAAATGTCCTGTTTATCCCTGTGGTTGCCAAGGCAAAAATGTTTAGCCACAGGTGTCCAGGCCCTCTTAGAAATGTCATTGAGATGCTGGCGAAATCGATCTCCTAACCGTAAGACAGTCTCCCCTATGTACTTCAAACCGCAACGTGTGCACATGATAGCATAAATGACATTTCGTGAAGTACAGGTGAAACCCTCCCGAACTGATAACGTGGACTTAGGGAAGGAGATCTGGCTAGCCTCGACAACAAATGGACAAGTGTTACATCTACGGCGTCCGCAACGTCTGGTACCATAAAAAGTGTCATCTGTCTTAAGATGACTACGAATTAAAAGGTCCCTGAGGTTCTTGTCTCGTCTGTAGGCCACCAATGGGGGTTCCCCAAAAAGTTCACGTGTCTCAGGCTCGGTCTGGAGGAGATGGAGATGGCAAAACAATATGTTTTAACTGCCAAGCTATGAGGGTGGTACATGAGTACTAGTTTCACTCTGTCCTAGCTACAGTGCGGTTTAGGGGTGAGGGCTTGTCGCCGCCATATATGGCTAATGCGGTTCCAAGATGATATTTGAAGAACGCTTCTGTAGCATTTACATTCATATGCATTCTCAGCTGTTTTGTTAAGTGTTCAGGCCTCACATGCATATGTTGCGATGCGAAAGATGCATGGCCCTAAAAATCTTATTTTTGTAGTTCTGTCTGTTCCTCTCCACAGGTTCTTTAGTTGTTTTACTTTCTGAAGAGCGATAGATATCCTCCTTTTAATTTCCCTCATTGTATCTCCATTATTAGGTAGTAATGATCCAAGATATTCAAAACTCTCCACCTCTTCCAGTTTATCGTCATTAATACATATTTCAGCTGCCTTATTTGTTTTGTCATTTGTCATCAATTTAGTTTTCTTCGCATTAAGATAGAGGCTTTGCTCTTCACTATTCTTACGGACTGACATAATTAGTTTTTCCATTCCTTTTTGTGATGTGGACAGTAATAATGTGTCATCAGCATATCAATCTCTCGTATTACATAACCTCCAGTTGTTATGGCAATCTTCTGAAAATATACCAAGAAACCCAAACATCAAAATGGAAAGTCAAACAGGAAAAATATCTGGTGATGAGGCCCCAGGCAAGACAGATCTAATTTTAACACCGGGGAAGAGTGTGAGGTCAGTACTAGTAAGTGTGATGACGGACAAAATCTTGACGGTGTTTTTACTAAGGAAAACCCCCTGCATCAAACTAACAAGACAAATAAGAGTAGGAACATGGAATGTAAGAAGTATGTATGAGGGAAAGTATAAAATAATAAGCGCCGAGATGAAAAGAACGGGGAAAAGAATGGGGCATTTTGGGAATCTGCAAACTTCAATGGAAAAGATCAGGACACTGCAAGAGCGAGAATGATACGACACAGAAGAGAAATTTCACACCTAAGCTAAATGTAACTTTTGATGAGATTGGGAATGCCTTGAGAGAAAAAGAAACAAATAGCAGATACACCAAGTTCGTGTATAGTCGAAATTGAAAGACAGCGGTTAAAGACAGCTTTAATCGATACGGGAGCAGAGATATCCTTCATGTCGTCTTATCTTATCTTGCAACACTGTTCAGTAAGGAATCACCAGAGTTGTACGGTATTAACGGGTAGTGTAAGAACAGCGACTGTTGTCCTCACGCTAGGAGAGAACTTACAAGCATGACTTTATGGTAGTTAGAAATACTAACAGGGCTATGATAACTGGGTGGAATCTCCTAAGAGAACACAGAGCCAGAATACTATATGACACAAAGCAATTACAAGTGAACAAGTGTGAGGATAGAAAACGAAATCGAGGTAGCGTCAATAATTAGAGCCTTTAAAGCCCTCGTATTAAAACCCTAAACAACTCAATCTTCTGCAAGCCAAAGGTGTCAAGTACTTTAAGCGTAAAAAAAAATGTTTGCGTTCGACATTTGACTAGCGACCCAAACATTTATTTGATAGATACCATGACCCCACTAGACGATGAGGGACACTTAGAAGCGACCATTATAAATGGGAGCAATATATCTGTAAAAGAAAAGAAGGGATGTGTGGTGGGACATATTGAAAATGAATTTCAGTACAGTTTATTTACGTGTGCAACGCAACCTGGTTGAGAAAAATCAAGACATTTGCCATTAACGAAATGAAACAGTGACAATGGGCAATGGGCAATCTCCTACTTTAGGAGATCACGATCCCGTACGACTAAAACCTTATCGTACTCCCTTGGGTACTGACCGATAGTTGAAAAAGCGATAGAAGACATGTTAATAGCACGTTCTGTTCAAGGAACAGCTCCGACTGGTCCTCGCCCATTGTGTTAGTGACGAAACACAAGTTTTGCTGCGATTATCGAGCACTTAATAGAATAGCAGAAACCATCTCCTATCTTTATCACGACTTGACATTTTAGGGATTTTGAAAACTTTAGATGCTAAGTCGGGGTTTTGGTGCATACCGTTATCTGAGGATGCCCAACGAAAGCAGCCTTTACTTGTTATATGGGTCAGTTCACTTATCTTTGTGCTTCTTTTAGTCTAAAACATTTGTTTGGTCTAAAAAATTCACCCGACAATTTCATGTTTTTGATGGATACGGTGCTGGAAGGGCTGCAGACATTGAAGAGCACGTAGGACATATCCAGACAGTGTTCAACAGGTTGCGACAGCATCAAGTGAAGCTGAAGATGGATAAGTGCAGATTTTCGCGTCGCATGAAACTAAATACTTAGACTATATCACAAATACCTAGGGGATTAGTCCGATCCAAAACAGAGTATCGGCCATACAGAACATGTTATCTCCAACGAATACCAAACAAGTCCAGGGATTCATAGACGATTTATACCACGTTTTTCAGAGATAGCAGAGCGCTTGTTAAATTTAACTAGGAAGAGTAAGATTCCTATGGACCACTATGTGTGAGACAGGATTTAAAAGTTTAGAAAATAGTCTGACGAAGATATCGTTATTGTTATATCCTGATTTAAGTAAACCGTTTGTGCTATGTACTGATGCATCAGATACTTGTGTAGGCGCCGTTTTAGTAGAAGTAGGAAGCAGCAAAACAGGGGTTAGGGGTAAAAGAGAATACCCGAAATAAAAAAAGGCCCACCTTAGAAAGGAATGCTATTTATTATCATCATCATCATCATCATCATGTGCCGTGCCGACTGGCGTTGGCTATTATGCTTCTCCGGAGAAGCATAATTTATGTCCTTCAAAATTGGATTTTTATCTACACAACGTACACTTTACCACAAAGACGGACCATCACCCATTGTTAACGCTGGTCAGAAAAAGTAACATAAACAACTGAAAATTATGGACCTGGGTTTTAAACATTTCTGCTTATGATTGCGACATACTATATATTAATTAATTAATTCATTCATTTGCATGTCCCCTGTGGAACTTTGCTTCCCTAACAGTACTCCTGTAGGCCTCTCGGTTGTGAGCAAGATGGCCTGCTGCTGATGCATCCACTATATATTAAAGGAACGCAAAATATCATCGCAGATACACTTCCAAGACATGCTCACACAATCAAAACTAAGTAGGGATGTGCCAAACAACTTAGACAAAACCTTGGGCTATCAACTCGAATGAATTCAATCCAGCACAATTTTACAACTGCGGTGATATTTACCATTCTACAGAGGATACCCATTAGAGAGTCAATCCGACAATTATTAAAAGCCTGAATAAAAAAAAGATTTCCAAACATCTAATTGATGATACTCTTTATTACATATCCAATACCGACGATCGGCGTAGATTGAGACTATGTTCCACCCCATTTAAAGTTATCTCAGTACCCCTTGAAATTTATATATCTGCTTATGCAATGACAAAAATTAGTATAGACTTCTCAAGGCCATATAAAGAAACAAGGAGAGGAAACAGACATCTAATGCATTTTGTCGATTGCTCGACGCGCTAGACAGAAACCTTTCCGACATCCTCAAAACAATGACATCGTGATTTACCACTTATTAAACAATATAATTCCGATGTTTTCAATTTCACTGTTCACTTTAACAGACAATGGACCAGCTTTTATATCATATTGTTTTGCAACTACTTTACGACGACTATTCATATTCGAACTATTTGTTACCATTCGCAATCGAACGGTATAGCTGAACGACAACATGACACTTTATAATTTACATGCAACGTAATCTGGATTGGGATATTTATATTAACCAGACAGTCGCTGCACTTAGAATGAACAAAAATAACAGTACCTGAATTTCACCTTTCAAATTTTTATATAGTAGAGAACCAGTTTTACCATTAGATATATTGTTGAAGACCAAGGAAAGATATTTAGATAAGGAAGGATATGAATTGTTACTGCTAGAGCAGCATAAAGCATTCTTCTCGTTCAATAGACGTATGAAGAAAATTCAAAGGAGAATTAAAGATCGGAAAATATGTTTGTATTTGAAAAATCACAGGAAAACATCTAAGTTATGTAAAATTGGTTAGGCGGGTATATAGTTATCGAGCGCCTCGGACCAGTCACTTGTAAGGTTAAAAATCAACTAACTAACCATTCATTGATTATACATCGTTCCCATTTGTAAAATGGGAGAAGCTGTCTCGACCAGATCTTTACTCTAAAATAATATTCGAAGAACATATTGAAAAGCAGAAACCATTAATACTGAACTTTATAGACTTTGAAAAGGCATCTGATAGCATACACAGAGATTCATTGTGGAGAATTTAAAGTCTATATGAAATACCATCTAAAATTGTCAGCATCATTAAGGATTTCTACAATGGATATGTTTGTGCAGTCAAAACAGAAGAAGGGATGAGTGAATGGTTCCAGATTGAAACAGGCGTGAAACAAGGATGTATACTGTTTCCTTTGCTTTTTGGAATTGCCATAGACTTCATAATGAAAAAATGCTGCACAGTTACAGTTAACACATGTATTGACTGGGTACATGGGACCCAACTAGAAGATCTTGATTTTGGTGATGACATAACTCTTATTACTAACGATGTGAACTATGCAAGAAACAACAAATATCCTGTCTTTACTAGCTAGCAAAATAGGACTTTAAATTAACAAGGACAAAACAAAAATAATGAAACTTCCCATTAATCAAAATGGAAAAATACATGTAGAAGGGACAGATAATGAAGAAATCAATCAGTCTGCATACCTTGGCAGTTACATAGACCAGGATGGTGACATCAGAAAGGAAGTTAGAATTAGAATTGCAAAAGCAGCAAAATCTTCAATAATTTTGAGAACATGGCATTCAAAAGCTATAAGCACACAAACCAAGTTAAGACTATTCAATTCAAATGTAATATTCACCCTCATTTATGCATGCGAACACTGGAAAACAACTAAAGAAATAGACAACAAATTAGACTCTTTTGAAAACAAATGCTTAAGGACGATACTTGACAATTTAAGAACAATGCAGAGATAAGACAGATGACTGAACAGCAACTAGATAGCGTCATATAGACAGAAACATAAGGGAGAGACAAATGTAGTCCAATAATAGTGGGACTAAAAAATCATAGGCGAGAAAACAGCATAAGTGATGACAATTTTGAATAATGTGAATGTATACCGGAAGTGTTATATTGATATTATAGTGGATATAACATAGGTGATCATAAACATGTTTTTCATTATGACCATATGTTTTTTCGTCCTTCACGACAGCATAGGTGAGAGACGTATATGTATTACATAAACGAAGTATTATATTGATATTATGGTGGATATAACTATAGTTAGTGGATATAATATAGGTTTCACCTCTCATCTTAGCTTGAACTTCTTTCGCAGCAAAACTGACGTTAGGGCTTTGTGCAGGAGGTAGCGACAACTGAATGAGTAGTAAAAATAAGGAATAGTGGCAACATCAAGGATGAGAACGGTCAGGTGTTGAAGACATGCAGAAAAAGGTGCAGCATTCCATTCTAATATCATCACGGTCTTAGCGCGCTTGTACCCTAATGCTGATGTATGCCTTGTGATGGACCCCTAGCGTTTCTCTCAGAGCATGGTAATTAGTAACTGCCATAATAAGGTAGTGGCTCCCAGTGAATGTTCCACGGTGAACACCGGAGTCAGGTCGGTATTAGACTGGTTTGAATCGTAGTCAGGAGTCAATTGCTACAGAAGAACTATGCACCAGCTTAAAAGCAGAAATACGCCTCACTAAAGAGTTTTCATTTTATTTAAAGCTATATAGTTTAATCAAACCAGTAATTATATATTTAAAAAAGGGATAATATAAGATTCTTTACACAACTCAACAAAGAATTTGTGGAAACGAACAATCAAATACTGTTAATACAAGAGCTCTATACCGCCCACCCAACGTAAACATGCTTAGGTCACTCCAGAAGCCTACGCCTCACTTGGCCATCGTGGAGACTGCTAAGACGAGGAATAACCAAACGACAGAAAACGCCTTTTTATCCTAAAATGATGCAGAGGATCGCCTAACAAGGGATGTTATGGAGAAACTAAACCAGCTCTCATGACAAACATAATAGCGCTACACTGTGGCACTAGGGAAACAAATTGGCTGTTAGGCTAACAAAAGAAGGCACAAAGAAAAAGCGATTCAAAATATTGCAAAAAGAAGTGACAACACTAGTGAAAAGGAAATACTAAAACACGCAAACAGTAGATATGCACGGGACCCTATATTAAGACTAAACAAACAACACCACACTACAATCTAAAGGGCCGGACACTACAGACTAAACGCACATCTTTGTAAGATAAAGGCTACGCCAACACCACAATGCATATTCCAAAACACCACTCACTCCTAAACACATACCACAGACCTGCACTATACAGATCTCAGGTATGGCCCGAGAGACGCCTGTAGCAACTGGACTGCGATAAGGAACAGTCTTCTGGCAGTTCAACCTCCGTTCCGATGGCAATTTAAACGTTGTGGTCCACCAGCGTGGTACGAGCTATTACGCGACTTATAATGTATACATCGTCAAGGGACGGTTCGTGGTAAAAGGCCAAGTGCTACCCAAGAGGCAGTCGTTCAAAGTGCGTGAAAGTCTTATTCCAAGCCCTATGAATTCTCTGTGGAGAGGACGTCGAGAACGAGAAAGTGTGAAAAATCTGTGGAAACGATCCCAGTCGTACCTGTAAAATTGCACCTGGTACAACAAAAATGCAGTCCAGACTAACGGTCAATCTAAGCGGCAGTCACTTTGTGAGGATTTACTGAGTATAATGGAAATGCATGATGAAAGGATGGAACAATTTTCATTTGTCTGGAAACATCAGCAGCCACAATATTTGGATATAGGATCCCAGAATCCCCACGTGGGATGGAGACTGAACGTGGCATTTCCAAAGTGTTTTGAGCAGCTTCCATAAACCGCGTATCTTCTTCGCCGAGAACATTGTCACATGAACGATGTACCTCGATATGCCGGAGAAGTGGCTAATGCCACGGATCATGGATAAGGAGGAACAGGAGTTTCTTCTTTAAAGAAAAGAAAATATGGCGCCACAACAGTGACATTTGCAGGTCCAGGAGTACCAAAGTGGATTAGTATCGTTTTATGCTTTTCAGCTGTGTACAAATTTACAAATTCTTCTCTTTCTTAGTCTGCAAATTCCTTTTGCCCAATTTCGAAGTTTCTAAATGTAATTATTTGCCAGATGACTCAGATTAGTTGGGGTATACTAGTGGCATCTCTCTATTACTCATCTCTGCTGCATTACCTCAACTAAGTGCACAAAAATGTGGACAAGATTTGTACAAATACAGTTCCAGAATCAGATTAATTAGATTAGTGCATGAATGAAACAAACTGGTACACAGCATGAAAGTAACAAAACCAAAATAATTATGTAGCCAACTAAATCACTGGCTAGTACTTTTCTACAGGAATGACTACAATTTTCTTTCTAGGCTTTAAACTTCATGACCTCAAAAAGGTTTTATCTTCACACAGAAACAAAAAGTTGCAGATCTGGTACTTGATTAAAACATTACTTTTGAACATTCTACAAAATTTACTGCAGACAACAACCACTTACAAGAGCAAACTACATTAATATTCATTACTGAAGCATTTTCATGATCTAGACTTTCTCACCGTGGACGGCAGAATAAATTTAGTGTAGGTATAAACCATTTTCCCAATCGCAACATATGCTTGTGAGACCTGGACAATTAACACAACAGCTGAGAAACACATAAATGCCTTTGAATGTAAATGCTACAGAAGAGTTCTTCAAATATCATGGACACAAACAAGAACAAATGTATTCATACTACAATAACTTAATATTGAAGAAGGCTGGCTAGTAAAGAGTATTAACGAGAGAAAACTTAAATATTTTGGACACATTAAACGTCATGATAATCTAGAGAAAACCGTCGTGGAAGGGTACATAATGGGAAAAAGAGAGGAAGACCAAAGTGAAGATGGCTGATGATCTGCAAATGGATGCATCAGCAGCAGGCCATCTTGCTCACAACCGAGAGGCCTATAGGAGTGCTGTTTGGGAGGCAAAGTTCCACATGGGACGTGCAAATGAATGAATGAATGAAAGGCATAAACCTACCCGAGAACGGGGCAGGAAGGGGCAACAGGCTCAGAAGGAAAATTGTGGATGGTCCCTGGGAAAAATGCGAGGTGGGCCAGTCTCCGAAGAGGACTGGTTAACAAAATAAACACATTTTAAGGTGGCTCCGTCTGTTCATAAGGAAAATATGCAAAGAATATATTCCTACTATAGTAAATAATGAGAGTAAACAAAAATTGAGTGAAAGTAATCGCGACGCCGTCATTCAGACGTAGACCCAGGAAACAGGTGTGCCAGAAAATTTGAAGTTAACTGAAATTCATTAATTAAACCAGCGGTACTTTTCCTCAAGCAGCCTCATTGAAACTATGGCTGTGACAAAAGCTTGGAGCTAATACTATGCATCTGTATCGACTCGATGAGCATACTGCAAAAACTCCAAGCTGGCTATTAATGACAGCAGTGGCTCGAATGCCTGCAGATGACAGATCATTTTAGTAAAAGGTCATACATAAAAGGTCATAAGGTAAATGAAAAACAGATCAGTGACTCAGCTATCATGAAGCAGACAATCGATGGTCCACCTTACCAGTGCTATGAGAGAAGCTGATCGGAAAAAGGATTGATTCAGTGCTGTTGAAAGATTGACTGATTTGGGGTGGCGAGAAACGAACAAGTGATCAAGAAGTGCAACGAAAGAACAAAGAAAGAGCACGTGTCATAAGTTACTGTACGCTGAAGGAGATTGTAACACTTATAGATGTGTCTGAAGTGCATGGATGTAATGTCCCTGTTGTAATGGACATTAATGGACATATCAGTAACTGATATGTACTTCCCAAACTAACTAGTAGGTTACAAAGTTCGTGAAGCTATCATCAGGAAGCTGTATAGTTAGGTGGTCGGCTTACTTAATCCGGTGACCAGAGAAATCTTGGTAGGTAGAGCGGACAGGGGTGATGCTGGCTCTACCCTGAACGTCAAAAAAAAATAATTTGGGGTCAAATATTCCGTTTCATTTCACCTAAGAAAGCCTCTAAACATTTGTGTGGATAGGAAGCAAATATTACATGAGCATTGTTACATATATGACTGAAAAGATCGTGATAGCTCCTCCTTTGATGAAAATGACTGAATCTTTTAATTCACACTTTTTCAAAATAGAGGTGTTGTGGAGCCAATGCTCAGTATGGGACTATACAATGAATTTCTCGCTTTAGAAGCTCGTTTTTCTCCAGTCGTAAACAATAAGAACCTTCAATACCCTTGTGGTTCATTTTGTATATACCAACAGTCTTTTCGAGAGCTTTTTCATGGTGTTGTTCATGTATTGATGGCATTCTGCATTTGGTTTCATAGAATCACTTGAAGAGACTGCTTACAAAGAAGGCGCTTACGCCTTTTCTTCTGCATTAACAATGATGGACCCGTCCACATTGAATGTATGAATCACCGTATCATAATTATTTAATTATTTATATTTTACAAACATGATGGAAAATGTGTTTTACAAACAAGTCTGTGAATATAAAAGAAGAAAGAGTGGAATAATTTCCCAGATAAAAATGTGGGCCATTTTATATACATACTTTATGTAGCGTTAGGTATAACAAAGTCAACTCTTTGCCCCCGTACAATTTACAAAGAAATAAGTGACAGATCACGTAATTCCGTGAAAAACAACACTTACAATGACGTGTGATTAAACCAAGCAAACAGTGATTTTCTTTAAAAAAAAATATCGTATACACATACGTTACCAACAAAATGGGGGATCGACATCACAAGAAGGTCAGAAGGCATGATAATACTATCCAATGATGTATGTCCTGGAAAGGAAACTACTAACAATTAGAAGCGGCAAAAATATGTAATTGAGTTCTTAAATGTGGTGCAGTATATCGGCCATAACATAGAAATAGTTTAATATGTGACGGTGAATAGTGATATCTCGTAATGTACAGTCTGTAGAATAATAGTTTGTAAGATCAAAAGTCCAAATAAGTCTGTCAATATGTATCAGAGGAATGGTGGTTCAATCCAAAATGGTTCACGAAAAGTTACACACAGTTCGGTCGTTTCAATTATAATACCGAGTCTCGGTATCATCGCTCCCATGATCGCTCCACCGCCATTCGCCATATCGTTCATCCAAACGGTTCTCTGAATCAGTCCTAATGATGACCCAGCAAAGACGTCACTTTAGGAGCTACAAGTCCAATGTCTGACTAGCCAGCGTCGCTCTGGTCACGAATCCCTTAGATAAGACGCCAAGTTAAACTAGGACACACAAAAGACCAGTACATTTCACCAATGGTCGAGCAGACAACGAATAATCGTTCACAATTCACAGTGGTGTTACAGCAATAAACTAATAGGCACACAGAACCGACACAAACACTTTCAATCGGCAGTGCAGAAATCCACCTTCATATCGAATATCATAAGAATCGGAGTGTCGCCTGTCAAAGCATGAAAGGGTCCTACCGCCATTGATGAACAGGAAATTATTACACTGTCTTCTCAGTAAATAAATGACGTTTCAACTCGTTTCATAGTGAATGAAATTTACTTCTTTGGCATACGTATTAGGACAATAATACTGCTGCGTGTTCAGGCGCTTTCAGCTTGACATATCCATCTTCCGCACTGCTTATTCTTAAGACCGCTTTCCTTTTTCTAAATTCGATCCTTATCAAATACAGCAATAAATGTGTGTGGCTCTAAGTGTGGTGACGTAGTGACGAAGCATTGCATAATAAATGAATAGTCCATAATAACTATAGAGAACTTTGTTCATGTTATTCTTGTACTGTCAGTAATGGCGCATGAGAGAAAAACTAAACTATTACGTGCATCTCACACTAAAGAACGCGGAAATGGCGGTTTAGTTTGCTTGTAAGATGTATACGAGACAGACCATGGATGCTGAAACTATAAGTGTGCAGGACTTTTCTTGCTTTTTTATGTTGTCTCAAGACTGAGATGCAAGCTTTCGTGAGAGGTGATGGCTCAAATTGTATTTACCATGGGGATTTGTGGGTATCGTCAACAGGGATAGTCCTTTAATGGTTGATAGATATATCAAGCATCATTTCTTAGCTCCACACATTAAAACGATATTCATGTCATTCCGTAGTTAATCTACCTTGCTCTTGAACATGTTCTGAGTTAGGCGTCAAAATTGGGATCATCCTCTTGTAGTGTCTAACTAGCACGGACAAACACGTGTTTGTTAGTATCTGACATGTTACATCTCACGGAACAGACCACTTCTACACAGCATGTATGAAGAAAGGGAACTTTCACAATTGGTGTCGCATGGGCGCCATTTCCACTCGCTTCTTCTTGCACTTGATGCAGCGACTTCCTCACGCTGTTGCATTGATTGATAGTGCTGTGCAGGGCCACCATCATTGCCTGTTAGTGGTGAGTCTACTTCCTACAGTGTCAGTTCCTGTAACGTAATATATTTATGCTGTATCAGCAATGACTAATGTTTGTTCATTTCCACTCAAGAGACGTTTTGTGTGGACCATTTCGTGCTGTATTACATCATGTATTTGGGGACACTACCTTGGTGTCCTCTGACGAGTGACAAAACTACCCCATGATGTGTTTCCCTGTGCTGTACTTTGTGCTGGAATGTCATCCACTGTAATTTCATTACAAATAGAATCATATGACGTATTCAGTAGGATACTGATTCTGTTTATTTTGCTTCTGATGTTATCTGTGATAGTATTGTTATTTTTTCATTCATTTTGTACCCGTGGTGTTGTGTATAAGTTAGGGCATTTGAGCTGTGATTAAATAACGTCGTGTATCTCCATATAGAACGTGTCGTCCTCCCTAAACGTCATCTTGACGTAGATGTCAATACTTCATAAATTAGCTGATATCAGTGATAGCTGAGTCATGATAGCAACCCACCCTCTCTCTGCGGCCGTAGTTTGTCACGAATGGGGCCAGGAATGGGTCACTAACTATATTGAAAATGTGAATCACGTTACTCAGGCTGGTAACAGGGACTAACTTCGCCAAGCAGATTTCAGTACAGGTTTTATCATAGATAACAGTGTACATATATTTTTGCTATGTGCTTCGTGTTTTTCCTCATAATGTCAATGTGAAGTAAGTCACAGTCATATTTTCCCCTCGCAAATGAACCTTACGGTTCAAACGACCGAGACTGAAGATCGACAAGCAGGCGTCTCAAAATGATGGACACAATGCCGACACGCGTTTCATTGCCATCAACTTTCGGTCATCTGGCGGAGTTCATAGAAGCTTCACTTGCATGTCTTGTTGATTTCTGATCACCAGAAACGGGGAGTGAACACGTTGCCTGGCTTTATGTGAATGGCATCAGACAGGCGACAGGGATTCTCGAATCTGCTCCAGATTTTCGTAGACCATAGACCTCATTCAAAATTAATTAGGAAGAAACCTTCTGTAGTGTGAACACTACAAAAGTACGCGTTGTCCCATATTCTGGACAAAAGCTGTTCTTTTTCATCAAAGAAGAACGGAAATCATCATATGAGTAGAAAGGAATACTGCTGTCCCTACACAATAGCCTAGGGCAATGACCAAAAATTTACCACCAGCAGGGAATTAACACTAACCAGACAATTAGTGTGAAAGTGCCTGGTGTGATGCACTTTTTGTCTTCCACTATAAGCATAAGACCAGGATGGTGACACTAGAAAGGAAGTTAGGATCAGAATTGCAAAAGCAGCATCAATCTTCAAGAATCTTGAGAACATATGGAATTCAAAAGTTATAAGCACAAAATACCAACTTAAGACTATTCAATTCAAATGTAATATCCACCCTCATTTATGCATGCGAAAGCTGGAAAACAACTAAAGAAATAGAAAAGAAATTAGACTCTTTTGAAAACAAATGCCTAAGGAAAATACTCGGCATCAAGTGGAATGAATTCAAGAACAATGCAGAGATAAGACAGATGACTGAACAACAACCAGTTTCATGGGTGATCAGGAAAAGGAGATGGACATATGTTGGTCACTTGATGAGAAGAAATGATCAGAGAATCCCAAAACAAGCTATCAAGTGGAACACAACAGGCCGAAGAAAAAGAGGCAGACCGCGTGAAACTCTGAAGAGGACATTATTAAGAGAGGCCAAATTAACAGGCATAAAATCCTTTGATGAGGTTGAAAGACTTGCCGAAGACAGGAAAGATTGGCGAAATACTTTGCGAGCCCTATGTGACGTTTAACGGCACGGGAAGGATATAAGATATAAGATAAGCATAACTGTGTTATTCTTGTTGTAGATAAATGGGACATTATGGCAAAGGAACTCACTCTGTGATGTTAAGACAAATACTGATAAATTCTGATGACATATATGAAGGAAGATCGAACGACGAATTTTTAATAGGCAAAAACATTAAATGCGTAAAAGCAGGTTATATTTTTTTATCTGACAGCATTTTTATGCCATTTCTGTGATGTATTTCTTGTTACAATTTCGTATTGATTTAATCTTATAAAATATAATACACTTCAATCTGTGAAATATATATTGTGTTGATTGAATGCGTGAGGATTTAGGCAAATATTAGTCTACAATATACCAAGGAGGGGAGAACCTGGGTTGGCGCTCATGATGGGTGAGCTAGATTGGCGTTGAGCACAAGCACCCACAGTTGAATCTGGACATATATGTTTCGTGTGTGGCAAAACTTTTAGAGCTTTTAGAGCTCCTATAGGGCTAGTTGGTCACGCACGGAAACACCTTTCCTTACTTTGACTAAGATGAATTTATGGTCATCATCGAAGACGATGGACGAACAACAACACCAACAACATTGCCAATGGAAATGTTGATCTGTAACCATCTAGAGAAAATATTCCTCCCACTAATTATAAATGCAAACTTGCACCAAACAAATTTTATTTACAACCACCCTGTTTGTCTAGCCTTACTGCACCACTATTAGAAGTGGTGTGCATCTGTCTGCTAGTTACATACACGGCAATAAGTAAAGTACTTCGCAACTGTGTAAAAGCCGCCACCCAAATGGTAAACTGTACTACTTTTCCTTACTCTATCTTCTGATTACATCTGAGGAATTTGAATGTGTAACTGAGAACGAACACATCTCAACAGTTTGAGAACCACTAATACTCAATTGATAATAGCAATTTCACATATTTATTACGGGAAAAATGAGTGGTGAATAAGTGAGGATGTAGCAATAAACTGAGTAAACAGATGAATAATCAAACTCCTTTCCAGATGAGAACTAGTTCGCCATGTAGGGAGGGAGTGGCAACAGCCACTTTTCTCAGGTAGGAAAATTAGGCATTCAACATGATGGAATAAGACCTAACTTACTAGCTCACTGGAAATGATATGAAACATAACTTCACATCACCAAAAATATCGGACTTAAAGTCCTAAAAAATCTCAGTATTTCACATTTCTTCTGTTCCAACCTATTTCTAACAACTCGTAGGTGCATCAAAAATTTACACATTTGATCCATGAGGAAAAAAAAAACTAATAGTTCACATCCTAGCATACTATCTGAAACATCCTTCTCAGTCAACCTCTACATAATGAACCTACAATCATAATGCCTCTCAACCTACGAATCAATCTGATCCTAATCCTAATCCTTTTTCTTCTACGTAAGGGTTTGGTCCTTAAACATCAACCACAATTCCTATTCCTAAATCTTCCCGAAGTTTCTATCCCGAGAATCACTCATCCCGAAAATAACTTTTCTGTTACCAACATGACAAGGCTAAGTTCATAAAAAATCTCGTGGAGTTTAACGTCTCAACCCTGACCTTTTAATTGCACTCTTATACAACCAAAAATACCAAGGGCTTTAAATCAAATGGTCAAAATATTAAAACACCCCGGAATATATCTATTTTATGATAATCCACGCTCCGTAATAGTAAATTTTCCAATATACTGTTATAGATATTCCCCCCCCCCCAAAAAAAAAAGTAGAGATTTGGCCATCAAAATCTCTTACAAGTTACAAGCGAACCCACTCATGATTGTATGCTACATCAATGTAAATGTATCTTCATCCACAATATGTACAATACAGTATGAACAACAGTTGTGGATCTAAGCGAAATACACACACAAAGACACACACACGCGCATATATATATATATATATATATATATATATATTATATTTTAATTTTACACCATTATTTTCTGCCATAGAAACAGGACAGGAGCAAAATATATCTTTAAGGCGGAAATGCAGTTAGTATGTTCATCACAATACATTCTATGAACTGCTTCCTGACATCCAGTTCCAATAGAGGGAACTTTTTCGTAAGTTCCTTATGGAGATCTTGCACCGTGAACGTTTCCAAGTCCACGGTATCTATTATCTGCCCTATTGCCACAACGAGCTTACGATCAGAAACGTACAGTTGATCAATCTCATTCACTAGGTGAATTCTCGCCAGGGATATAATCTTCACTGTGAGGACAGTGTTCCTTCTGAGACTGATGGCAGATATCGGCTCTCCTCCGTTTCTTCTGCCTATACCGGGGTCGCAAATCATCTACCGACACGGGAACTGCTGAGGCGGGAGCATTCACCTCCATATAGTGATCTGAGGGTTGAGCCACAGGGACCAGTCTTTGTTGGGTTTCCTTCAGGTACCATGACGGGAGCCTGGAACAAAACGTGGAAGCGGCGGAAGAGAAAATCTTTATCTAATGGGACGCGGCAAGTACGATCTACAACGATCTTGCACATACTGCCTCTGGAAGGTCCCACTAGGCAACGATACATTAATGGCGACGTCCTGAACAGCAGGACAAGATCTATTGGTTGCCCTCTCTACTCTCACTTTCTGCTGACAGGGACACGGCAGGTCAGTTTGCACCAAGCATTCTACTACAAGCGGGGGTACTGCCTGTGAATAGGCAGAGTTTATGAATGAATTCAAGAAGAACAAATTGTGGAACAATGCTCACTGACCTGATGTTACCTGTCTCAGACCCCTGTGACTGAGGGACGTCCATATCAAGGACATGAGCTGGTAGTGGTACACAGGTGGCACCATCGAAACTTGCTAACGTTTCCTCCCGCGCACCCGGATGACACAACATCTGGAAGTCCATGATGCGGAGATTAGCAAACCACTTCTGCAACTTGACGTCTGACATCTCCTGTCGACTAAGGAATGTATCCACCAAGGGTCTATGGCCAGTCTTCACAGGGAAGTGTCTATTCGTCAGAAAATATCTCAATTTCTGCGTGGCGTAATGGACAGCATACGCTTCTCTCTCGAAAGTAAAACACTTAGTCTCAGAGCGTGACAGCTTCTGCGAAAGGAAATAGAATGGCTCTTCAACTGAGAGCCCATCAGAAGTGGAAGCCGTCAGGCTCCAACCACAACATTAGAGGCATCTGTTTACATGGTAAGTGGTTTCTGCAAATCAGGATGCGAGAGAAGCGGTATCTTTTCAAGGCGGTCTTTCAGAGACTTGAACGCCATTTGATAAACTGGAGATCATATGAACCTATGACCCTTCTTGGTGAGGTCTACTATGGGAGCCACAATCTCCAAAAAATGGGGAATGAAACGTCGATAGTAACTACGTCCCCTTCACATTCAAAGGAGACGGCATTTCGGCAATGGCTCTGACCTTCTCATGATGACATAACCGAGATACTTTGTCTCAGAGGCAGCAAAGTGGCATTTTGATGGTTTTAGCTTGACCTTGTGTTCGTGCAATCGGTTGAATACCGTCTGAAGATCACGAACATGGTCTTTGATCGTTCCATCCGTGAACACCAGTATATCGTCGATATAGACTTGTGCAAACTTCCCTAAGCAATACAAAACTGTGTCCATGAGTGCGACAAAGGTAGATGGTGCCCCTTTCAAACCAAAGCTAATGAAGTTGAACCGGAAACAGCCAAGATGACAGCTAAAAGCTGACTTCTGCTGAGCGTCTTCGAACACGGGAGTGCACCAAAAGCCACATCGAGCATCCAAAGTGCTGAAAAATTTGGCTTTTAATATCGCGCTCAGGATGTCCTCAATGCGTGGCAATGGATATGACAATGAAAGTGTCACAGCATTAAGTGCAGGATAGTCGCAACAGAAACGATGCGTACCACCTTTCTTAGTCACCAAGACAACTCTGTGATGACCACTCTGAGATCGTGTGGGAAATTATTACATCACGCAACATATTCTCGACGGCCTTCTCTATCACCTCTCTACTCGCCAACGGAGTGCGGTAGGGTTTTACTGGAGACTGGCGGATGATCGCCTGTATCAATCTCCATCTGCACTGTCGAGGTATGAGAAATCTCAGAATCAGTCAAGGCAAAAAGACATCCTTATTCTGTGTCAACAAATTGGATATTATGTCCTTGTGCACATCAGGGCACTGAACGTGTCGAACGACAATCTCAGAACGACTTTCAGTTGTTGACTCCTCAGTACCAGAATCTTGCTGGGCAGAGTGAGTGAACTCAATTTACCCAGAACACATCCACGCTTAAGCTCGATGTGTTTGCTAGAATGATTGATTACTGTCAACGCAGGATAGTGATTAGTGTGGAGCTCACATACTGAGTCTACCAGCTCTATCTCCGGTTGTGACAGTAAGTAAGGTGTCTCAGTACCCTGAACCATATAAGAATTTCCAGAGGGAAAATATGGTTGGGCTTTCATGAGGAAAGGAATAAGATTGACAGAACGTGGAGAAAGAAGAGAAGAACGCTGGACACGAAGAATAGAAGTAATGTGTGCTCTAAAGGAATCTTCTTATTATGTATATTTAATGTATTAAAACTGTAATCTATGACAGCACCAGAACGAGACAAAAAATCACGCCAAAGAATGGCAGAACGGTTCATGTTGCGAACCACATAAAAGCGATGAGAAACAGTGACTCCAGCAATAGAGATAGGTAAGTAAACTCTGCCAATTACTCTCATGGAAGCTGTAGCAACCGTCTGCAGAGTGATTCTAGCGGGCAAGAGTTTAGGAGCAGAACGTAAGGATCTGTAAACAGAATCCTTGATAAGACAGACACTAGCTCCTGTGTCTAATAATGCTCTGATTCTACAGGTACCAATAGAAATAGGGACAGAAGTAGGAGTTGGGGGATGCACAGCCACCGAGAGTAGTGGTGTAGCATGCGAAAATGAGACTGATTGTTTGGCAGACCTAGATGGTGTAAAGATACGATCGGACACACGGGAGCTATTCATGCGCCGACTTGTAATTTTATATGTGAACGATCTTTTCGCACGCTCTGCCTACATAATCTGGTTATATGACCCTGCCTTCCACAACTGTAACAAGATCTAGTTTCTAGTGGTTGTGTACTCGAAGGTTTAGCCCTTCATGTATTAGACCTCTGGTGGTCTGTCCTATCTTCTTCGAAGTGTGAAGGTGGGAGTCGAGAGTTCTCCTGATGAGAAACTAGCTGTACTCTCTGCGAAGCCATACTAGGAGTCTCTCTATGTGTCCTCATCTCACTGGTTGGTAGAGGGCCTTAAAAAACTATGTCGGGAACTACAATAAAGATTCACCGACTTCATGAGTGCAGTTTCCTGTAAAGCTAACTCCACCGCCTGTGAGAACATAGAGGTTTATCTCTTAACAATTTAGCTTTCAATGCTCTCGAAAGTAATGCATCTACGAATGGCTGCACCAGTTTCCTCTGGGCCAGCGGAGTTACCAATTCCGCTGCAGAGTAAGCAACTCTGGATGCCTCACTGATGTGATCAGCCAGCGCTTGAATGGACTCTCCAGGAGTCTGTCTAGTAGAGGCTAACGTATGCCAGGCCTCCTGAGGAGTCTGCAGCACCCCGTATCGTGCTAGTAAGACAGACACAAACTCCTCCCATGACACATGACTCTTGAACCTGGAGACGCTGCATGGCGAATTCTGCCTGTGGTGCTTAAATACACCAAGTTCTTCTTGTTTGGCGTATCACCATTCCTTACGTCCAACAGCTTATCAAGCTCATCCAGCCATGGTTTCAATTTTGCAGGGTCCCCGTCCAATCTTTGTACAGCTGACATCACACAGGAAAACCTCAAGTCTTTGCAGACTTGATATCTTGCATTAGCTCCAGCAAATTTGACGTGGATGGAGCTGAAGCCATCGTGCGTCGTTCAGTAGTGCAAACTGCTTATTCTCATTATGTTAGCAATGGGGTAAATACAATACAAAAGTAAAAAGCAATATCATCAAGTATTTAATGCAATGCCATCTCAACATCAGAATATCATCAACTAATGCTATACTATAATTATACCTGGAAATGAAATTCAGTCATATCTCTCTCTCTCTCTCTCTCTCTCTCTCTTTCTTTCTTTCTCTCTCTCTCTCTCTCTGAGCCTTAAGTGCTCAACATCCTTTCTGTTCTTCTCCATGTCTCTTTTGGTCTACCCTTACTTCTGTTCACCTGTGGTGTCCATCTTAGTGCTATTTTCGGTAGTGAGTTGTCAATCATTCTGAGCACCTGTCATTGTCATCATTGCACGGAGCCCTTTCTTTGCTTTCTGAATGATCATGGCCACATGATGTCCCTTCAAACACATTCCCAAGGTATCTCAAAATTCTTTACCTCGATACTGCAGATCTGTTATCTAGAGTATCTTATCTTATATCTTTCCCGTGCCGTTAAACGTCACATAGGCTCGCAAGGTAGTTCGCCAATTTTGTTTGCTTTCGGCGAGTTTTCAACCTCATCAAGGGATTTTATCCCTGTTTATTTGGCCTCTCCTAACAACGTCCTCTTTAGAGTTTCCGTGGTTTGCCTCTTTTTCTGTGGCCTGTTGTGTTCCACTTGATAGCTTGTTTTGGGATTCTCTGATCGTTTCTTCTCATCACGTGACCAACATGGTATATATACATATAAGGATATACATATATATATATATATACATACATATAAGTACAGTTTATTATCAGTACACCAAGTTTCGATTCCTTTTGTTCAATTTTGTTTTAATTCTTCGATTGCAACTCCAAACTCATCATAAATGGAAATACTGTGGCATAATGCTAACTTAAAATGTTACATAAAAGCTACATAAATTAAGTAAAATATGTTATGCACAATAAAATATCTCATTACGCAACAAAGTACAGAACTGTTGCCCTGATTAGTCATGCCAGTAAAATTCTGTTAAAAATCATAATAGGTAGACTTCGAAAGAAAATAGAAGAAGAAGCCAATATGGTCCAAGCTGGTTCAGGCAAGGAAGAGGATCAAGAGATCATATATTCAATATAAGATTAACAATAGAGAAATGCAGAGAGTTTAATGTGAATCTATATTTAGCCTTTATAGACTACTCAAAGGCATTTGATTGTGTACAACACCAGAAACTTAGGGAAATAATGGGGAAAAATGGGATTTCTAATACATTTGATACAATTAACATCACTGCTGTATCTAGACTAATAAGCAGCAGTAAGAATAAATGGTGAAACAACTTGGTTTGACATAAAACAAGGGGTTCGTCAGGGGTGCATATTGTCGCCTTGCCTATTTAACTTGTATACTGAAAATATAATGAGGAATGTTAGAGAAGATGTAGACAAAGAATATTACGATGCCATAACAATTGGAGGTTATGAAATACTAGAGATTAGATATGTTGATGACACAGTACAACAATACAAAAAGAAATGGGAAAAACTAATTATGTCAGTCCGTAAGAATAGCGAAGAGCAAAACTTCTATCTTAATGCTAAGAAAACTAAATTGATGACAACTGACAAAACAAACAAGGCAACTGAAATATGTATCAATGAGGAAAAACTGGAAGAAGTGGAGAGTTTTCAATATCTTGGATCATTACTAACTAGTAATGGAGATACAAAGAGAAATTAAAAGGAGGACATCTATTATCGCTCTTCACAAAGTAAAACAAATAAAGAATCTGTGGAGAGATGCAGACAACAACAAAAATAAGATTTCTAAGGGCATGCATCTTTTCCATCGCAACATACTCCCGTGAGACCTGGACACTTAACAAAACAACTGAGAAACACATAAATGCCTTTGAATGTAAATGCTACAGAAGAGTTCTTCAAATATCATGGACACAAAAAAGAACAAATATATCTATACTACAAGAACTTAATATTGAAGAAGGCTGGCTAGTGAAGAGGATTAAAGAGAGAAAACTTAAATATTTTGGACACATTAAACGTCATGATAATCTAGAGATGACTATATTGGAAGGATACATAATAGGAAAAAGAAAGAGAGGAAGACCAAGGCGAAGATGGTTGCAAGACATCGTTGATGATCTGCAAATGGATGCATCAGCAGCAGGCCATCTTGCTGACAACCGAGAGGCCTACAGGAGTGCTGTTTTGGAGGCAAAGTTTCGCAAGGGACATGCAAATGAATGAATGAATGAATGTTTATTTGTTTCTTCCTTCGATATTATCGTGCATAACACGCAGGGTACACTGTATAAAACGTTTGGTATATGCATAAAAATTCGGTAAGCTTGTGATTTGAAGTGATCTTATTATATGAAAAAAAAATTCAATAAGCTATACATTTAATAAATATGTCAAAAGAAAATGTGTTCAATAAATATATAATATAAAGCTGGACACTAAAAAATACACAAAATTAAAACCAACAGATTGAAGTGTCTATATTTTATACGAAATTAGAACATGAAATACATCACAGAAAGGGCATAAAAATGCTGTCAGATAAAAATATACAACCAACCTGCTTTTACGCATTTAATGTTTTTGCCTATTAAAAATTCGTCCCTGAATTGCCTGGGTTCGATCTTCCTTCATATATGTCATCAGAATTGATCAGTATTTATCTTAAAACCACAGAGTGAATTCCTTTGCCATAATGTCCCATTTGTCTACAACAAGAATAACACAGTTATGCTTATAGTGGAAGACAAAAAGTCCATCACACCAACGAATATCTTTTGATCTTATTGGAAAATGTTCTGGAGTAAAATTATTATTTACAAATAAATTCCACCTTCATAATAACCTCGTGGATCTAGGAGTCATAGATGCGAGCGCGTACCGCCAGCTGGACACACCCCATGACACATGTAATCGGGAAACTGAAAGAAAACTGTGCAACAAAACTCTTTGATCTTCATGCCAAAATCAAAACACTTGTCTACCAACATCTGGGCTTTTTTAAACGTACAGCCGCATCTAAAATAATATCAGTCTCCAAATTTCCGTAAATCATATAAGAAGGGAGATTCCAACCGAATCGGTATTGGAATCTCCCTTTATATATTAGGAGCACGCCACATGGTCACATGATCTGACGAATAATGAAAATGTCACACTCTTGACGAACCTTACAATTCCCTGTGCAATATATTCCTAGGTTAGCTGAAAAGTCGACTACATTCAGTTCAAGTCAAATGAAAGCCAGGTGGATGAAACAGGATGAAGATAGACGCTGGTGGTACATATCTTATAGAACACAAATGTTGTACATATCTTGTAGAATACAAATAACGCTGCATGGAGCAACAATAGCCATCTGGTTCCATCAGAAAGTTAAAGAAAACACTGAAGAAATATTTGAACATTTACACCATTCCTCTGATGTTTTTGTGGAAAACAGAACTCTCTCTTTCTCTCTCTCTCTCTCACACACACACACAATCACGACATTAGATACAGGCTAACCAATCTTTCATGGACCAGAATTCACCCTCATAATATTTCCCAAAAATCCCATGCTTTTACACAAATTCACAAAACGTGAATGGATGGATAACTCAAGGGAAATCACCCCGAACTTAAAAAAAAGTGTAAATTTAACTAAAATTGCAGGGGAACGAACTCTGAAAATCCATATTCTATAGCGTGAATAGTACGGAATAAAGTGTAAACAATATGTGAGATAGTGATTTAGTTTGTAACAAGTTTTATTGTAACTGTAGCCAGCTGGCTAGCGAATATTTTTTGGATAATTTTTATTTGACGAGAGTGTGAGCGGACAGAAAGTAAAGTTCTGTTGAATTATGGTGGCCGGGCGGAGTTCAGAACATGGGAGACATGACAGATATTGAGAGATGCGGCAGATTACGTTGTTGTTGTCGTGATGCTGGGTGATGGCTGTAGTGTTGTGTAGACAGAATGGAATGTAGGACGAGGACTGGCGACTTGTGACTTCTTCTAGAAGCAAAGATGTCTAAACCTTTTGTTCCCACCTTCGTCCTAGCCTAAAGCTGAGTTTTCACCCCACCACAGAATTAATCAGTAAGGCCACAAAATATTATTTTAGCAATTACTGTCAAGAACAACATTGTTTTATTTTTATTTTACACAGACCTTTCTCCAATTTAGTTAGAAACCCTTGATGTAACACGTGAAGCTATGCCCATACTTCTAAATCATTCCCATATGACAGGTCCTAACATTTCCTAAAACATCTGCTTAATAATCTGCTCATAAATATTGTTATATTCTCTTTAAACGCAGTAATCTTCCCAAAAGCATAGTTATCTCCTCTTCATAACATGTAATCCTCGTCAAAAACACAGTGATATACAAAAAAATATACAGAAATATACAAGTAGTTATCTACTGGGAAGACACCCAGGATCGACAGCTACAAGATATATCACATTGATATGTCATTCTAGTGAAGATGGGCTTATATTGGACGGAAAGCCTGAGGAAAAACAAGTGGCTGATCTGAATACATCTCTCACCTGGTCGATCTGAAAATAAATTTTCTCCTGGTGTAAAAAATCACTTGGTTATAGAGACGCGGAAATCGCGTCCAGCACAATCGCATACGGTTTCTTTCTTGGGACTTTTTACATATTTTTCAGGCGTCATTAATCTAAGACACAAAGTTCCCATCTTTTAAAATAATTGAGAAAGATCGCCCAGCGTTTCAGAAAATGCCGTATAGCATTAAATGTAGTTAATATGCATGGAAAGGAGATGAATGCAGGCGATGAAAGTGGTTTTCAAGTTTTGGATTCATTCATTTGCATGTCCCTTGTGGAACTTTGCCTCCCAAACAGCACTCCTGTAGGCCTCTCGTTTGTGAGCAAGATGGCCTGCTGCTGATGCATCCATTTGCAGATCATCAACGATGTCTTGCAGCCATCGTTGCCTTGGTGTTCCTCTCTTTCTTGTTGCCATTATGTACCCTTCCAAGACGGTCTTCTCATGATTATCATGATGTTTAATATGTCAAAAATATTTACATTTTCTTACTGCTTGATAGTAGACAAATATCGTCCGCAAAGTCTGGTCCTCCAGCACTGTGTCCAATGGTCCACTGTAGTCGTCTGCGTTTGTCTGATGTTGTCTCCTTCATTAACCAGTCTACTGCCAAGATAAATAATGTTGGCGATAGTACACATCCCTGCTTCACTCCTGTTTGTATCCTAGAGCTGTTGGAGGCATGTTCTATACATATCAGTTTGCACTGAAAACCCTCGTATGATGATGACATTCACTATCTTATGGGGAAGGTCATGCCATCTTAGAATGTTCCACAATGCATCTCTATTAACATTGTCAGAGGCTTTCTTAAAATATATATACAGTGCATATTGTTGGACTATGCCACTCATTTGCCTGTAAGTACAAATATGTGGTCTATGCATGATCTTCCTTTCCTAAATCGTGTCTGCTCTTTCCGAAGTTTTCCATCAAGTGTTGGTACAATTCTGTTGATAATTATTCTGCAAAATACTTTACCGTTGAGTGGCAGTAGGATAATGCCTCTCCAGATCCCGCAATCTCTGAGGTCACCCTTCTTTGGTAGTTTTAATATAAGGCCAGTGTTCCACTCTTCTGGAGCCTTTTCTAGATCCCAAATTTGTTGTAGTATCCAGCAGAGTTGTTTTGGTATTTCTGTTTCTTCTGCTTTCAACATCTCAGAAATCACTTCATCTTCACCTGGTGCCCTGTCTAATTTTAGCTTCTTTATTGCCTCCTTTACTTCACTTATTGTTATTGATCCTGTTTAGTTTCGTTTTTCCGTCAGGTATGTCTATTGTCTGTGCTGCTTGCGTTCCCCTTAGTAGGGTGTTAAAGTGTCCCCTCCATCTTTCAATTTTTTTCTCTTTTTCCACTGATCAGTTGTCCCTTATGCATCCTTATTGCACTTTCACATTTTGTGCTGAAGTTAGCCGTCTTGTGATTTGTATATGGTTTTCATATCATTTACATATGCTGCTTTCTCTGCTGTTTCTGCTGAGTCGTCATAGTGCTGACGTTTATCTTTACTTCTTAGTCTTTTTGTACATAATTACTTCAAACGTGCTCTTTTACCCTTTGTGATTTGGTGCTCAGTAATTTTTTCTTGATTTCCTTCTTTGTTCTATCTTTTCTCATGTGATCTTGCTTATCCATTCTTCTTTTCTCCATTTCGGATATCTCAACACTTCTTGTTCTGTTTCCTGTAATGTTTCATTGAACTCTAGTATGGACATTTCTGCTTCGTCTTGTAGGACATTGATACGGTTCTTAAATACTATTGAGAATTCATTCCTTGTTTGCTGGTCTTTCAGTTTTGTTGTATCAAAACATGTCTTTCTGTGTTCTCCGATTTTGGCTTCCCTTAATTTTAGTTTTATTTTTGCTATCAGAAGGTTGTGACCTTTTCCTACTTCTGCTCCTTTCCTTGCTCTTACATCTTGGAGTGTCAGTTTCCACTTGTATGTGATCGATGTGGTTTCCTGTGGTTTTATCTGGAGACCTCCAAGTCACTTTATGGTTATTTGTATGTTGGAAAATTGTCCCTCCGATGGTCATCATGTTTTCTTCACAGAAACTGCAGTTTTTCTCCATTTTCATTTATTTATCCGATTCATTCTCTTCTCATGATTCTTCTTCTTTCTTCATTTCCCTCACCTACTTTTGCACTGAAGTCGCCCAAGATGAGTAGCATATCAGGCTTGGGTATTGTTTCTACTGTGGCTTGGAGGCTGTTGTAAAAATCTTCTTTTAATTCCTCTTCAGCTGCTTCTGTTGGTGCATAACAAACTATAATAGACAGCTTCGTGAATCTTGAGTTGAAGTGTGCATATAATAATCTCTCATTTATAGGGGTCCATTCGGCAATACTGTTGATGCTTCTTTTGTTATAATCAATGCTACTCCTCCTTCATGATGATCTTCTTTACCTGACCATATTATTGTATCTGAGCTGTGTTGTTAATTTCCTTCTACCTTGTCCTGTCTATCTTGCCACTTGGCCAAAACATGTCTATTTTGTGTCTGTGCATTTCCGTGATGGTTTGTGCTAGTTTTACAGTATGATTAAGTGTTCTTACATTCCAGCTGCCTATTTGCATCATGTTTTAGTCGATCTGTGGCTGGCTTTTATCCACAACCTTTATGGGCTCAGTTTCCTGATAAGCAATTCTCCTTCCATCTGCATTTGTTTTTCCCCTTGCTTCTGTTTGTGTTGTAGTCTAATGGGTTTTTTTTAATCAGATAGGGTTGTTGGCCCTATGCCGAATCCTCCTTAGTCGCCTTTTACGATCATTAATGGTAGGGTACAGTCATCTTATTCTTTGCTTCCCAGGCATGTGCCCAGGCCCCGGGTACAATCTACTAATTAAATAATTTTGTCTTCTTTTTTTCAGCACTGTAATTCGGCTTAAGAAGCCACTTAGATAATATTATACATTACATATTAATGCAGTTTATACTGATGTTTGCTCATCACTTGTAAAAGTATTTGTGCTAAAAACATATGATAGTTTAAGTATTTTTGTTAGAAAATATTTGTTTAAATGTAGTTCATATGAACTTATTTTTTTCATCTTTAAGTAAAGCTGTCGCAATATTCATCCTATTAAAGCATGGGGATTTCTGATGTCATTACAGGAAGTCGTAAATATTTTGTTTACGAAAGATTTTTTCGTTAGAAATGCGCAAATGTATTTTCTTCATTACCTGTATTGACTGCTCTAAATTTTATGGTTAATAAGCTGCTGAAACCTCCGTTAACGTTGAACATAAAAAAATATGGTACTTTATTTCTAATCGCATCGTGTGTAAGTCTAATTCCAACGATTTTTACTTTTTTCCATCTTTTGATCATAATACTTTCTGTAGCATTCATAAGCATCATTGCTTGATACTAAATATTCTCGCAATTGCTTATGTGACATTTTGGAGCTGTAAAATTGCTGTTTTAAAGTAGTGTACACGGCATCGAAGAACAGGAAGAACATCTTTACTACTTTGTCAATTTCAGTACAGCAACTTAAAGCCAGATCTCGTCACATATTTTACATTGGAAAATCGCTATAATAATTTTTTTTCAAGAAGTGCAAGGGCGACTAAAAACAAAAAGTTTGCTACAATTCAGTCTCTTTGCAGTGTTATCACTATGTTCCGCTGGTTAAACAAAATAAATCCTACGGCTGCTGACCGCCCTGTAAACGTAAGTAAACTCCATAAAACCGAATGCTATTTTCTGTTCTAATGTGTTATAGTTGTTATTACCTAACAAAATATAATACTATGAACAGAAAAAAAAATCTTTGCAAACGGGCTAACCAGCGTGAAGTCTTTCTCCACAGATGTTTCGAGCGCTAGCATTGATTCTGATACCCTTGCTGGCACTAGTCTGCTTAGCATGTTACTGGATGGTAATCAATGTTATTGAGAAAGGAGCGCTTGAAAACGTAAAACTTCAAGTCAACAAAGCTCAGACTATAGGTAAGTAGAAGTGTTGTTAAATTTTTTCTTTCTTTATTAATTTTTCTCACTGTTTCTACCAACATTCTGTTTATATTTATTACCATTAAGAAGTTTGGAAAGGTTTATAGCAGTAGTATACACGCCAATTTACAACAGTTAGGCGTCAAAATCTCCACCTCGAGTACTGAAATTCTGCTATCTGCTCTTACTAAAACATTCTCATATGTGTTTGAAGCATGTCCTCAAATCTTGTCTGTGTATTAAAATAGACATAACAATGTTTGGATCTCTTTAAAGATTTTATGCACGTTTTATAATAGTGAACTACCATTCGGATCCACATTTTCAGAAAATAACACATTATTATATAATAATAACGTATATATTAATATAACTACATATAATTATTATATAATAATATAACGTATTATTTTTTTGTGACATTTATTATTTATGACATAATTTTTTTTTTCTGTACGCACTAGAGAATCTAAGCAGTTCAGATATTTCTGATTTAGAATATTCTAGAGCTGTTCTTTTTCAAGGAAAATTATGATTAAAAGCTGCTTCTTCCTCTGCATACTCTCAATGAAAGTGGTTACATACAATTTTCTCATATCGGTACTGGTACTAGTTCAAATATTCTTATTGTTGATGTTATATCAACTAACTATTATGCCATTCTCTCTTTCAGTCACTCGGTAGACAGCAATAACCGGTAGGATCTTTATGATAAACTTGTGAATCTTGTTTATTTATCATTCTGTTTCTCAAGTCCTTGAGAATTTTAATTTGGTATAAAATGTAGAAAGTTCATTTGTCTTTTTTTCATATTCTAATCAAAGCTAAAGTTCTCATTGCGCTGACCACCACAAAATAATTAATCACACACACTGAGTTCAGCTCTCCCCGGTGAACTTCTAACTCTTACTGGCATAGTTCTAATAAAAATGTCACTAATCATGGCCTGAGCACTCATCAAAGATGCAGGGTGGCACATCAGGTGATTTTTTTTTTCATTTTCGCTCGACTAGTTTGATGTTGGCTGTGTCAAGTTATGTTTTGTGTGTACAGCGCACGATGTAGCTGGTCTTATTTCAGTCTTATTGGTCAACAATCAAAAACTTTTTTCCGTTTAAAGTTTTTTTTTTCTTTTAAAATTGTATTTTCATACTTGCTAAGAAAAAAAATGGTGCGGAGAATGTTCAATATTTGTTTTTATATTTTGAATTTTCAGTTTTCTGTTTTTAATAGCCATAATTAAAATATGTTAAGATATAATAAAAAAAGTATCCGGACGGAGGTCATAACTCCAGATGTGGATAGACTCAGGTTAACCGTGGCATATATTGCTTGTCTGATTGCTTTGTTCTGACGTATCTGAACCTATTCGTCGCATTTGTCATGTCGGAAAAAACTGGATCAACGAATTTGCACCAGATTTAGCCAAAAACTTGGCGAAACGTGCAAAGACACATACTTAAAGTTACAGGTAGTCTGTGGGGAGGATTTTATGAATCATATACAAGTTTATGAGTGCACAAACGTTTTAAAGATGGCTATAAAGGTGTTTAGAGTGATGAACAAGCAGAATTTGAGAAAATATCGAATTACTATTCGTGAGTTATCTGAAGACTTACGCATTAGTTTCGGTTCATTTCACCCAATGCTTACGGACAATTTCCGCATGAGACGTATCAGCTAAAGTAGTGCCTAAAGCGCTCTCAACTGACTAGTGTTTCGGCTGGTCGTGACCTGCTTGAATGCGTCGAAAACCAGGAAAACTTTTTAAAAACAATCATAACTAGTTTTGTGGTTATGAACCCTAAAATAAGGCCCAAGCTTCCTATTTGGAAGACCCCGACGTCTCCCAGAACCAAGAAACACGGCAAAGTCCCAGCAATTTCCAGACAATACTGTTTTTTTTTTCTTTCGATTGTAGTGGAATTATGCATCATGAATATATGTGCTCCATCAAGTCAGAGAACCAACAAGGGACATTACTGTGAAGTTTGTTTTTTTTTGCCTATGCGAGATGCAGTTCCTCGCAAAAAGCCGACATTGCATGAGAATGGTGTGGCAAGTCCACCATGATAATGCGCCTGCCCATGCATCACAACTTGTACAGCAGTTTCTTGCTAAGCATCGCATTTCACAAGTTGAGCAATCGCAATTTTCATCTGATATCGCCCCCCTGTGACTTTTTTCCTATTCCTAAAAAAAAAAACACTTGAAATGGGAAAGATTTCAGGATGCTGAGGAAATAAACGAGAATGCAAAAAGGCGGTTTTACTCCATATCAGAAATGACTTCAAGAAATGCTTCCAGTAGTGAAAACAGTAGTAAACTAAGTGTATTGCTTCAGAACTCTTATATTTTTTCTTTTTAATTAAGTCCAGTCCGATTACTTTTTTTAAAATCACACCTCGTATTTTAATTTTACAAACACAGAAACTGAAATTTCAAAATTTGTGCTTTTTAATTTCACCAAGGTTAGTTGGCAAAATTATTCAAAATTAATGTGGTCAGTATAGTAATATTACGTAAGATTAACGTATTCAAACTAGTAAGATTATTGCTTTATTAAAGAAGATTATTTAACACGCTAATGTATCGCTCTTCAGAAAGTAAAACAACTAAAGCATCTGTGGAGAGGAGCAGACAGAACCACAAAAATAAGATTTTTAAGGGCATGCATCTTTCCCATCGCAACATATGCATGTGAGACCTGGACACTTAACAAAACAACTGAGAAACGCATAAATGCATTTGAATGTAAATGCTACAGAAGAGTTCTTCAAATATCATGAACACAAAAAAGAACAAATATATCCATACTACAAGAACTTAATACTGAAGAAGGCTGGCTAGTGAAGAGGATTAAAGAGAGAAAACTTAAATATTTTGGACATATTAAGCGTCATGATAATCTAAAGAAAACCGTCTTGGAAGGGTACGTAGTGGAAGACCAAAACGAAGATGGTTGCAAGACATCGTTGACGATCTGCAAATGGATGCATCAGCAGCAGGCCATCTTGCTCACAACAGAGAGGTACAGGAGAGCTGTTTGGGAGGCAAAGTTCCGCAAGGGACATCCAAATGAATGAATGATTGAAGTATAAACCTCAACAGATATGTTATGAATTAAAGACAAAGACACATGTCAACAACTGAACCGATCTCTTGTTTATGATTTTTATGTTTAAAAACGCAATAATATTATAATATCAATTTATAACCTGTCTCATGGGTGATCAGAAAAATAGATGGACATATGTGTATGTAGGCCACGTGATGAGAAAAAACAATCAGAGAATATAAAAAAAGCTATGAAGTAGAGCAGAACAGGCCGAAGGAAAAAAAGGTCGACCACCTGCAATTCTAAAGAGGACATTATTAAGAGAAGCCAGTTTGGTGGGCATAACATCCCTTGACGTAGTTGAAAGACTCGCAGAGAACAGGAAAACTTGGCCCTATAGTTTAACGGCACGGCAAGGATGTAAGATCAATTTATACAATCGTATATCCTTTTACAGTTAAAACAATGTTTTTTTTTTTCGTTTTCCGATAGTCGGCGATTCTAACATAAAGATACATTTTTGTACTAGTCTGTAGGACTAGAATGTATACCCAACGACAAGCAGTTGTAACTGATGATGGCGGCCTTGCTTCCCCGCATATCTCGACCCTTGATATTTTATTTCAGCTTTATTTATTTACTGGTGTGCCATCGCGTTAGCTTGCTCATGGAACAGACAGGACTACAAAAATAAGATTTTTAAGGGCATGCATCTTTCCTGGACACATGACAGAACAGGTGAGAAACACATAAATGCCTTTGAATGTAAATGCTATAGAAGAGTTCTTCAAATATCATGGACACAAAAAGAACAAATATATCTATACTACAAGAACTTAATATTGAAGAAGGCTGGCTAGTGAAGAGGATTAAACAGAGAAAACGTAAATATTTTGGACACATTAAACGTCATGATAATCTAGAGAAGGATAATCTTGGAAGGATACATAATGGCAAAAAGAACGAGAGGAAAACCACGGCAAAGATGGCTGCAAGACATCGTTGATGATCTGCAAATGGATGCATCAGCAGCAGGCCATCTTGCTTACAACCGAGAGGCTTACAGGAGTGCTGTTTGGGAGGCAAAGTTCCGCAAGGGACATGCAAATGAATGAATGAAAGAACTTTATGCGTTTCATTTTGCTAGACAATACCTGTTGTACATGGTACTCTTCTTCTAAGTAACCACATCTCTGTTGGCTCTAGTTGTCACAAACAGGTTCAACGCAGCATTTTAGAACTCTGTTTCTGATTTTAAGTGAGAGAGATGCACTGCAGAGTTGTTTCTTATTTGGTTGAAAGTTGTTTTAGCTTGATATATTCTGTTCTTGATTTCATATGTGCATTTTCCATCTATGTTACTCGAGTACTCAAATATTTAAATGTCTCACGGTTGTTCCTTGCACTTTGACACTGCATATATAACACAGCAGATTGGTGAATTATTATAATAGATGTTCTGTTCTTTATTTATATATTGATGTAATGATGACTGTTCTGAACTATATGGTCCATTATAATGTTGATAAGTTCGTATTGGATAAAACTATAATGTTAGTGTTTCTGTTTGAATATAACCACGTTGCACTAATCAGTGATTTTCATGATCTTTATATGATAAATTGTCGTTCTTGCCGCGACAACATTTATTATTCCTTGTCAATTTTACTACAAGATGATTTCATGTATAGTCACTTCATTCGAAGGAACACTTGTAGAAGTTATTTTCACACGCATCACGAATGGCATCACAGATACTGTTTCGCCATCTCCATTTCCTCCAGACAGAGCCTGATACACGTGAACGTTTTGGGGAACCCCCATTGGTGGCCTACAGACTGGATATGAACCTCAGGGATCTTTTAGTTCGTAGTCGCCTTAAGATAGATGACACTTTTTGTGGTACCAGACGTTGTGGACTCTGTAGATGCAACACTTGTCCGTTTGTTGTCGAGGCTAGCCAGATCTCCTCCCCTAAGTCCGCATTATCAGTTCAGGAGGGTTTCACCTGCACTTCACGCAGCGTTATTTATGCTATATGTGCAAACGTTGTGGTATGAAGTACATAAGGGAGACCGGTTTACGCTTATGAAATCGTTTTCGCCAACATCTTAGTGATATTTCTAAGAGGGCCTGGACACCTGTGGCTAAACATTTTTGCCTTAGCAATTACAGGGTAAAACAGGACATTTCTGTTAATGCGATCCGCTCTTGTTCTGCTGATGTACGATTTCGGAGGGTCCTAGAACAGCGCCTTATTTTCCAGGCTGGCTGTCTCCACACAACTGGAATTAACAATGCCTTCAACTTTCTTTAGTTTTTCACCCCCGCTCTTTTTTTTTTACTCTACTTTCTTTCTCCTAGCCTCCCCCCCTCCCTATTGCCACCCTCTCTTCGTCTCTGGCAACATATTGGTGTTTATAGGGCCTTGTCCTATTCACCAGTTTCATATTTTCTCCCTGCAGGTGTTTATCTTTTTGATTCATTATCTCTCCGCTTCCCCTTCCCCCACCCCTCCCCCCGACACCTTCTCCTATCATATTTCTCTTGCCATCACCCCTTCAACCACCTGTTTTCTCCTCTCTCTCAACCTCTTCTTTACGATTGGCTCTATCGGCTTATCCTTTGTGTAGCCTGCGTGGTCTCTATGCATCTTCTAGTGGAAACGCATTTCTCTGTTTCCTACTTCTGGAGGAGGCCATATTAAGATAAGTTCTTCGTTTAGTTATTTGTTTTGTGTCCCATTTCTGCATGTAATCCTCGAAAAAGGCTCATGCCGAAATATCGGATGTTATACACAATAATTAGTGTATAAGTATATAACTATACACGAAGCACTGCAGTAAAGCTGTGATACCAGAATGTATAAAATAGGAAAAAGTAGGAGCAACTTTTTTACTTAACGATTACAAAGTTGTGACGTTTCGGCGTGAGCCTTAATCATACAAACACATATAGGACGAAGAAATAGAGAGAGGAGATAAAGTATAAATTCACATGAATACTATTTAAAAAAATTTTTTTTAAAGAGTACTTAGCTGTAAATTGTAAGGTGTGACTTGTCCGACGGTGTGTCAGGAATGGATTTAGTAGATCGTGGAGACTGTTTAAATAGAGACCTGTGACATGTGGTCGGTGGGTTGTAACTGGGGGTGGTGGATGGGGAACCGGGGAGGGGAGAGAGAGTGATACAATATTGACCTAGCTAGGAGAAGTTGAAACAGTGGTGTTGCCATGGGAACGAAAATGGGTCCCAGTTATGTATGTCTATTTATGGGCTTTCTGGAAGTCAAATTATGGGAAACCTACACTGTCAGACTTCCAGAATTCTATAAAAGGTACATCGATGATGGCATTGGAATCACAAGTATGCCACAGGAAGACCTTAAAAAATTTATTGAATTCGCCAACACACTCAATAACAACATAAAATTCACTTATGAAATTTCTGACACGTCTGTTAACTTTTTAGACATTAAAATTTCTTTTGGCACAAACAGGCTTGTCACCTCTGTAATTTACCAGCCCACCGACAGCCACAGCTATTTGCTTTATACCTCCTCCCATCCTGAAGCCTGTAAGAACTCCGTCCCATATTCCCAACTCCTCCGTCTTCGCCGCATATGTCAGGATAATTTGGACTTTATAGATCAGTCCAACAAGTTATTAGAATTTTTCCGTCATCGCCACTACCCAGAAAAGGTCCTTCGTGAAGCCTTCAACCGTATCAAACTAGTGAGCCGCAAAGAAGTATTCAGGAAAAAGCCTGTTACTCCATCTGACAGAGTTAAGGTAGTACTGCCTTTCCACCCGCACGGTCAGATGGTTAAGAAAATTCTTTAACGTCATCTGCCGATAATCCAACTCGACTCCGACACTCGCAACATTTTCTCTGATCCACCCCTACTGGCATACAAACGTGAGCCAAACCTTAAGGACATCCTGGTCCATAGCCACTTGAAGCAGAGCCTTACATATGTTGGTACCAGAAAATGTAACCGCCCCCGCTGCGTTACCTGCCCGGTAGTCTGAGAAACGAAAACAATCACCTTTCCCAAAACTATCCTCACTCTTCATGAGGGATTCGCATGCGAGTCCCGTAATGTGATATATGTCATCGTCTGGAAAAGATGCAGGATAACATATATTGGTGAGACTGGCCTCAGATTAGGGGACCGCATGCAAAAACATCTGTACGACATCGCCCAGTCCCAAATCATTTCAATGGCCACAACCACAGAGGCAAATCTGATTTTCTGGTAACAGTCATCAAACAATGTCACGCAGATGACACAAGCCGCCTGGCACATGAGAACCGCTGCATTCAAAATTATGGGACGCTGGAGCCACATGCGTTAAACTCGCTGTTTACCTACACGTAACATTCTCTTCAATCGTTATAGTACCTCTCTACAGTAAGTCCATCCCTTCTTACTTTTCAAACTTCCTCACAGCATCACTCTGCAACCCCTCTTTCCCAATCATCTGTTTCAACTTCTCCTAGCTAGGTCAATATTGTATCACTCTCTCTCCCCTCCTCGGTTCCCTATCCACCACCTCCAGTTACAACCCACCGACCACATATCACAGGTCTCTGTTTAAACAGTCTCCACGTTCTACTAAATCCATTCCTGACACACACCGTCTGACAAGTCACACCTTACAATTTACAGCTAAGTACTCTTTAACAAAATTTTTTTTAATAGTATTCACATGAATCTATACTTTATCTCCTCTCTCCATGTCTTCGTCCTGTATGTTTTTGTATGATTAAGGCTCACGCCGAAACGTCACAACTTTGTAATCGTTAAGTAATAAAGCTGCTCCTACTTTTTCCTATTTTCTATATATCGGATGTTATATGTTTTCCATTTATACATTCTCATACTTTCATTTCCTTTTTTTCTCACTTTACTCACTCCCTCTGCCACTTTGTAAAACTACACCATACACCTCTATCTACCTTTATTATTTAAACCAATTTTACTGCAGTCGCCATCCCTTTTATCTGTCACAGATACTTCGAGTTTCAATAAATCAAGCCTCTGCACAAGTTACAATTCCATTTACACAGAGATTCATTATGGAGAATTTTATGTCTATATGGAATACCATCTAAAATTGTCAACATCATTAAGGACTTATACAATGGATATGTTTGTGCAGTCAAGACAGAAGAAGGGATGAGTGAATGGTTCCAGATTGAAACAAGCGTGAAACAAAGATGTATACTGTCTCCTTTACTTTTTGGGATTACAATAGACTTCATAATGAAAAAAATGCTGCACAGGTAACACAAGTATTGACTGAGTACATGGAACCCAACTAGAATATCTTGATTTTGCTGATGACATAACTCTTATCAGTAATAATGTGAATTCCATGCAAGAAAAAACATTTAGCCTGTCTTCACTGGCTAGCAAAATTGAAAATAACAAGGACAAAACAAAAATAATGAAAACTCCTCTCAATCAAAATGGAAAAATACACATAGAAGGGACAGATATTGAAGAAGTCAATCAATTTGCATACCTTGGCAGCTACATAAACCAGGATGGTGACACTAGAAAGGAAGTTAGGATCAGAATTGCAAAAGCAGCATCAATCTTCAAGAATCTTGAGAACATATGGAATTCAAAAATTATAAGCACAAAAACCAAGTTAAGACTATTCAATTCAAATGTAATATCCACCCTCGTTTATGCATGCGAAAGCTTGAAAAAAACTAAAGAAATAGAAAAGAAATTAGACTCTTTTGAAAACAAATGCCTAAGGAAAATACTTGGCATCAAGTAGAATGAATTCAAGAGCAATGCAGAGATACGACAGATGACTTAACAACAACCAGTCTCATGGGTGATCAGGAACAGGAGATGGACATATGTTGGTCATTTGATGAGAAGAAATGATCAAAGAATCCCAAAACAAGCTATCAAGTGGAACACAACAGGCCAAAGAAAAAGAGGCAGACCGCGTGAAACTCTGAAGAGGACATTATTAAGAGAGGCCAAATTAACAGGCATAAAATCCTTTGATGAGGTTGAAAGACTCGCCGAAGACAGGAAAAATTGGCGAAATACTTTGCGAGCCCTATGTGGCGTTTAACGGCACGGGAAGGATATAAGATATATAAGATATAAGATGGGGGGATTAGTCCAGATCTCTTTACACAGTGTCCATCTGTCTGTCTCCATATTGTTGATTTAACCATTCAGTTTAGTCGTGTCAGGACTATTATAACCTGTGTGTATCTCCTTTAATTCGCCTTTATTATCGGCGTCCATCCTGTCATTGTTACAAAATTGCTCCTAATACCATGGGAGTGTTTCTCTCAAATTTTTCTCATCGTTTTTGTCCTACTTTCTTTCATTCAGTTGCATGTTCTTTGCGAAACTTTGCCTCCCTAACAGCACTCCTGTAGGCCTCTCGGTTGTCAGCAAGATGGCCTGCTGCTGATGCATCCATTTGCAGATCATCAACGATGTCTTGCAGCCATCTTCGCCTGGTCTTCTCTCTTTCTTTTTCCCATCATGTACCCTTCCAAGACGGTTTTCTCTAGATTATCATGACGTTTAATGTGTCCAAAATATTTAAGTTTTCTCTCTTTAATCCTCTTTACTAGCCAGCCTTCTTCAATATCAAGCTCTTGTAGTGTAGATAGCATATTTGTTCTTTTGTGTGTCCACGATATTTGAAGAACTCTTCTGTAGCATTTACATTCAAAGGCATTTATGTGTTTCTCAGCTGTTTTGTTAAGTGTCCAGGTCTCACAGGCATATGTTGCGATGGGAAAGATGCATACCCTTAAAAATATTATTTTTGTGGTTCTGTCTGTTCCTCTCCACAGATTCTTTAGTTGTTTTACTTTCTGAAGAGCGATATATGTCCTCCGTTTAATTTCCCTTATTTTATCTCCACTGGTTTCTCCATTGTATCTCCATCTCCTACTTTCTACTTATCAATAATAATAACTGCAATATAAATGTTAATAGTAATAAATAATAATAATACTATTATTATAATATACAAGGGACTATGCTATACATATAAGGTCGATTCTTTTGTTTTTTGTGATGCGATCATTTTTATATGTTCTTGCTGTTTAGGGTGAGTCTCGTCTTCACACTTATTTTACTATCACATGTATGTCTACATTTCTGCAGGCTCTTTTCATTTTGACTATTAGTACTGAAACATCCGTAGATTTTTTACAGGGTAAGCTCCAACAGCATTCTGACAACAGCCACCAAGTACTTCTGCCAAGGAGACCATCATGGAAAACTACACATTTCTGTAACTGCAATTTGCTCCTGTTCTTCTGATGAACGATGTCGGAAAGATCTGAAACAGCGCATTATTTTCCAGATTGGCTGTCTCCACCACGCTGGAATCAACAATAAGTTGGGCTTAACTACATTACAATTCCACCTAGCTGTTACCTCTTTTTTTCTGCTGTTCACGCCCAACTTTCTTGCCTTAGCCCGACTCACTTCGCTGAATTTTCTCATTCTTACCGCAAGCTGTTTAAATTTTATTTTCGAGCCTTTTTATCCCTTTCTTCTTGTTTGAAGGCCCTAGTAGGCTTTTTCCAGTCTGATTAAGTGTTCTTACATTCCAGCTGCCTATTTGCATCTTGTGTTTAGGCTCCAGAAGGTCTGTTGTCGGGCTGGGGACTTTCAGTAGCTGGCTTTCATCCAGAACCTTCATGTGCTCAGTTTCCTGATGTGTTCTGAATGACTGACAACTCACTACCAAAAATAGTACTAAGATGGACACCATAGGGGAACAGAAGTAAGGGTAGACCAAAAGAGACATGGAGAAGAACAACAGAGAGGATGTTGAACAATAGAGGGCTTACCTGGGCAAGAGCAGAAAAAGAGGCAAAGGAATTTGTGGAAAACCCTTGCAGAAGCCCCATGTGCCCTGGGCACTTAAGGTTCAGAGAGAGAGAGAGAGAGAGAGGGAGAGAGAGAAGGCTTTAGATGGACATATAACGGTCACGTGATGAGAGAAAACAAAAAATAAAAAACAAGCTATCAAGTGGAACACAACAGGCCGAAGAAAAAGAGGTCGACCAAGTGAAACTCTCTTAAAAGAGACCAATTTAGTAGACATAAAATCCCTTGATGAAATTGAAAAGCTCGCTGAAAACAGGAAAAACTTGGGGAACTATTATGTGACGTTTAACGCACGGGAAGGATGTAAGAAGATGTAAGTAGGCTTTGTTAGTTCACCTGTCTATGCATCCTAAACAAGCAGTCTTGTCCTGTCAATGGTCTCTATTCCTTATTAACCTTCTTCTATCCATTTTTCTTTCTCAACCTTCCTCCACTCACTCCTGCCCATATTGTCTTTTCACGCTTTTATAAGCTGCGCCATCTGGATGGCCATAGGTATCCGATGTGAAATAGCTGCGGTTATCTGGAGTATAACGACATGTTGTTTACTATATGATACCGTTTGTGATCCTCCCTTTACATAATTTCTCAGCCAATCGCTGGTTTCCATTTTGTGCATTTGGTGTTCGTCTTTCTTACTAGAAGGAGACCAAAACAGCTAAGTCTGTATTTTTCATCTGTTTTGTGTGTGTGTGTGTCTTTATCCGGTGTGTTCTTTTTTTTTGTAGGTGATCCTTGACTGTTGTATGTGTTCTTCATTTGTACGTCTGTAGTATTTAAGATTTATTGGTGTAGTATTTTATATTTACTTTTACTGACGTGAATTATTATTCAATCTTTTATTCTGTGTGGCCGCCGTCGTACTGAGTGGCGGAAGGGTGACTACACCATTACGTTCACACCTTACACGTAAATAATAAGAACGCGAAACAACAATCCTTTTTATAAAATCACGATCCTTGTATTTACAAAAGTTCTGATCCATAAGGCAACACAAATCAATCCTATGCACATGATGTCCATATAATTCCAACATGCACTACTAAATCATAAAAAGAAACATTTTCTTGAATAATACGAGTTCAATCCTGATTACAAAAGCACACAACTAAAATACACACGCCAGCCTCCATATATCGAAATGATCACCTTCGTCCAAGACTTTTCGCTGGACTTAAACGTGCTCAACTTATGGACTCCCCTTTAAATTTGTCTCTCTTGTCTTATATACCTGCTCTGCGACGGACTCGAAGGACTGGGATTTCCATTCAAAACGGGGCCGTCTCTGGCCAGTGGGATTTCCAATCAAAACCGGGTCACTGCTTGCTTTTTCTCCCACTCCTTACATACTCCCCCTGGTTTTGTTTACAAAATTTTTGTATGGAATACAATAAATTTTACATATACATTGTAGCATAGCTACATATCCTGAACTCAGGGTCTTTATGTCCTTCTTTTGGGACCAGCACACATGTTGCTGTAATTGCGAGTCGCCTTCCTCCGGTTAGACTGTTGGTATGTTGGTCTGGCCTATTTTTTGTAATTTTGTGTGCCTTGCAGTATTTCTCATATACTGTATTTGGTCGTGTAATGTGGGCAAGGCTGCTACTCGTTGTTCGACGCTCTGCTCTGTAGCTCCGTCTTCTGATTCGGCGGGTGGTTGGTTTTCATGTACTAGTAAGGATGTACTTGTTCGAGTGGTACTGTCTTCGCTGTCTACTCCTACCTGTGGGGTGGATGCGACTTCTTCCTCCGTTATTTCTACCTGCGTACTGTCAGGTTCGGTCTCTGATTCCAACGAGTCTACTACTATCTCATCGTCGGTGTCGTCATCGTTGTTGGGTGCTATACTGAGCGTAGCCTGTCTGCGCTGATTGTTTCTGTCGTCTGTAGGGATATTCCAATCTTGTTTGGCCTTTCTCAAATGGTTTGCGTGGACTCGTTGTATTTTTCCTGTCAGTTGGTTCTTTATTATAAATGATACTGAAGATAACTTTTTTAGAACAAAGAATCCCGTTTTCCATTTTTTTTCGTGTTTTGATGTCATATGGTGGTTTAATAAGTATACTGGATCGACTATAGAAATGTCCTCAGTTGTGCTTTGTTCGTCGTACTTTTGCTTTCGTGCGTCTTTGGTTCTGTTTATGTGGTTTATCACTTGTATAAAAGCCTTATGTTGTTTCATTAGCGTGTGTTCTATAGAATCATTTTCACTGTAGCAGTGTGTTCGTGGTCTCAGTATGGCGTCCAGGGGTAGAATGGGGTGTCTCCCGTACATGAGGAAAATGGGGAGTATCCTGTTCGTTTTGAAATGTTCATATTCATCGCTGCCACCGCCTGTGCCAAGTACTCGTCCCATTAACTGACCTCCATGTTTACCAGTTTGGCCACAATATCATTTAGTGTGCGATGATGTCTCTCGTTTGTCCCGTTGGTTTGAGGATGGTATGTTGTTGTGAAGATATGGTGAATGTTATAGCGTTTCACCATAGTTTGGAATTGTTCTCCGCGAAACTCGGGACCGTTGTCTGTGACTATAGTAATTGGTACTCCATGTCTTGGGACGATATTGTCGATTACCAAGTCAGCTACTGTTTTACTTTGGATGTTTGGCGTTGGAAAACACTCCGTCCATGCGGAATATTCGTCTGTTACATGCACGATGTACTTGTTGCCTGATATGGTGACTGGATAAGGTCCTGAACAGTCGATACTTAATTTCAGCATGCATGCCGGTAGGGTATCGAATATTTCTAGCGGATTTTTTAGAGGTAACAAGTTTCTTGTTTTGCACGTTTGGCACTGCTCTATGTGCTGGTTTACGTCCTGTCTCATATTTTTCCAATAGTATCCTATGGCTTTCAACGTTTTTTCCATCCCCATATGCTCGTTATTATCGTGGTATTGTGATAACACCTGTTGTTGTAGATGTTGGGGCGTGACGGTTCTCAACCTGTATTCGTCGTCGTCTTCTTCTACTTTGTATAGCACGTTATTCACTATTCTGAACTTGTCACTGGTGTTACTTGGTAATCGATTGTGCTTCATATCTGTTTTTAATTGCCTTATCTCTTCGTCCAGGTCTTGCTCATCTGCCATGATGGGAGGGGTGGGTAACTGTTCGGTGGGGGATGGTAAGACTTCAGATATTGGTTGTGGTTGTGGGAAGGGATCGTACATGGGGAAATCAGTTGGCAGAAAGGATGAAGAGTTGATGGTGTTTATTTCAAGCATGATATCCTGTTTGTTGACAGTTTCTGCCGTCTGGTGATTGTTGTCCTTACACTGTTATGTTCCTGGCCGAGAAAACTGGTCGGCTAGGTTCCGTGCTCCTGCGATATGACGAATGTCTGCAGTGTAGGCTTGGATGAAATGACTCCATCGTTGTATTTTGAAGTTCTTGTGCTTGGCGTTCATTTGGTTTATAAGTCCTATACTGTCTGTTTGGATGCTTAACTGGCTGTGTAACACATATTTGTGGAGTTTCTGTAACGCGTACACTATGGCGTATGCCTCTTTCTCGTTGATGTGCCACTTGCTTTGTGATTCACTTAGTCTATGGGATAGAAAGTAAATGGGTTTTAGGTTTTCCTCTCTCTGTCTTGTGCTGTTGTCTTGTAGCAACACGGCGCTTACTGTTGTTGCTGAAGCGTCTGTGTAAAGTATCATCGGTTTATTTAAATCTGGGAATGCGAGCATGGTCTGTCGCATGAGGTCATCTTTTAGTGTGTCGAATGCCCTTTGACATTCTGGCGACCAGGAGAATCGGCTATACTTTCTTGTGAGCGCGATTAAGGGCTCTGCCATGTGGGAAAAATTGTCTATAAACCTTCTTAGTATGATATTGTTCCTATAAAACTTCGTATTTGTTTTATTGTCCTTGGTGTGGCTATCTCTGCCATTGCCTTTACTTTCTCTTTATCTGGTGTGATGCCTTGGCTACTCATGGTAAAGCCTAAATAATTGATTTTGTTCTGTGCGAAGTTGCACTTGGCCATTTTCAACTTGACGTCATGTTGTCTTAGCCTGTCAAACACAGATTGTATGTGTTTGATGTGGTCCTGAATCGACGTCTTAGTAAAAATCAGGATGTCATCTATATACGCTATGGCATGGTCTGATAATCCGTGCAGTACTTCATCCATTAATGCCATGAATGCTGCTGCAGCGTTGGTGACGCCAAACGGAGTTCTGGTAAACATGAACTTTCCAAAACTAGACGTGAAACTGGTCTTCACTTTAGAGTCATCTGTTAGGGGTATACTCCAATATCCTGATTTAGCGTCCAGTGTGGTAAAGTATTTTGCGCCGTTGAGCACTGACATAATTTCTTCTACGTTTGGCATCTGGTATGTGATGGGAGTCGTGATTTTGTTTAGTCCTCTAAAATCGCAGCAAAAGCGATGTGTTCCGTCCTTTTTTCTTACTATAATTATCGGCGAGTTCCACTTGGACAGTGGTGCTCGTTCTATGATCTTTGCGTCTAGCATATCCTTGATTGCTTTCTCTATAATGACTCTGTGTTTGAGTGGCGTAGTGTATGATTTTGTGTATGCTGGTGGGTTGGATCCAGTGTCTATGTGCAGATTGACGGTATTAGTTCTGCCCAATTCTAAGTCGTTATTTGCAAAAATGTCTTGATTCTTGTCTATTATCGATTTGATAGCTGCTTCGTGTTTTGGATTTACCTGCATTTGTGTAAGCAGTTATTGGATTCTATCAGTAGATCTGGTGGTATTTGCGTTGTTCTGTGTTTGTTCTTTATTTATATTATTTATGTCGAGGCCGAACTCTGCTTTTGCTATGATTTGTCCTTTTTTTATTCTAAAATGCCTGTTGGAGTTGTTGGCTATAGTCACGAGGCATTTTCCTTGTTTATCAGGGTTAACGATACTGTCTATAGTTTCAGCACAAAGTTCGTGAAGTAATACACTGTTCTGGTGAATAGAGATCATTAACTCCGTGTCTTTAAATGCCGGTAAAAGTCTCTGCAATTTTGCTGGTACGATGGTTATTGTTTGTGGTTTAATTGCGACGTCACAAGTAGCTCTAATCGTTGAGCAAATCTCGTACTCGTTTTTCATAGGTACTTTGGTATTTCCAATCGATAGTTGCATGCTTCCGAAATCCACTGTTGCTTTTGTGTGAGATAGAAAATCTCTGCCTAGTATTGCGGGTCTGCACATTCTGTCTACAACTATAAACTTTTGTTTATGAGTTTGTCATCCTATACATATGTTTGTCCATGTGATTCCTTTTGCCCTTAATTCGTAATTATCGGCAGTCCAGAGTTTGCCTTCGCTGGGCAGTAATACCGTGTTTGAGCGAATAGTTTCCCATACGTCTTGTCTGATCAGACTGACTTCGCTGCCAGTGTCGATGAGTGTGTGGATGATGGTGTTGTTTATTTACACGGGAATGGTGGAAGGTTGCGTTTTTGCCGTTTTCCAGTGCTGTGATACGTCCTGTTGCTACTTAAAGGGGTGAGGTGGACCGTTTACCATACCTCCGTTGAAGTTTTCCGAGTTTTCTCTGTTGATTATAGACTCTGTATCTTGGTGCAGATTCTCGTGGTGTTCTGTATCGGTCCTCAGGTGGTCTGGTGAAACTGCGTGGTGTATATTCATGGTTGGATGGTTGGTCTGCGTGCTCTTCCATGAACTTCTGTTTGATACGGGTGCAGATTTATATCTGCATTGCGAGCTATGTGCCCATGAATACCGCAGTTGAAACATGGTTTTGATCTTATGTTCGTCTGTGTGTCCTGATCAGAGACCTGGGCCACGGTAGCCGTGCTTTGAATTACGCTTTCCGAGACAGCCTGTCTTTGTGTAGCACTGTCGGTGCGTAAAGAAGAAGTCATTGGTTCATTTCTCAGGCATGGGCTCTACCTATTGTCCATGCGGGATGTTAGTCTTTTTGTGAACTGCTCCATTTCGATAGCTGTATTGATTGCCGAGTTTAACGTCTGTGAGTCTTTATTGATTAACTTTGTTTTGATTGCTTTGTCATACACAGCATCTATAAAAAAATTTGTCAGCAAATGCTATGTGGCCGGTTGATGTATCTTGTCGTTGTCGAAGGCTTGTTTTGCCATTTTAATCATTGTTTCTGCCATGTTTTGGATTGGCTCTTCTGTGTGTTGCTTCAAATTACTTATTTTCTCAAGGCTGCGTGAGGATCGATGCCTTTGCTGAAACATTTAGCATATGTTTCGTCTGAGTTCTCTTGAATTCGCCTGGAGACAACGTCTGAAACACTCCCCTTGGCTGTAATAAGGAATATGTTTTTCTTTTGCGAATCCTGTAGGATATGTACAAGCGCATATTTTTCTGTCTGTTCTATCCATTGTCTGTGGATCGCCATTGTAGGTATCGATGTGGCAGGGTATACCTTGAGTGGCGAAGGTTAGCTTTAATTGTCTCAAGGCTTCGGTCATTATGGTGACTGGGTCAGCTTCTGGTTTGGGGTCGTTATTTGTTGCAGACTCCATGGTTCTTGGCTTTTAGACGAAGATTATCGGTTGAACATTTGTTGAAATATTTTCCAACAATTTTTTTAATACACTGTGTACTTCTTCACACTGCACCACTATGCGTGATTCTCCATACTGAATTATTGACCAGCCTGCCCGTTCCGAGACTAACACAGATTTCTTCCGGCTAGGACTGCTCCACTCTAACTGGAAATTCCAGCAGTGTTTTCCTCGGGAATTTTCTTCCAAGCACAGACTTGATGTGACGTAACACGCACGTGAGCGCTGAGCTTTGACCTTTCCGTGGTGGAATTTCCCCTGTACAATCGCTAAACACGGAACCCTGACTGGCCTCTTGCCAGCGATGTTTGCGCAAACGGTGACCTCCTATGTTCCAGTATTAATCCAAATGGTTTGTAACAAGGTCAGCTGACATATTAAACATATATTATCATATATGCCAACGAGCATTCGTTGGGTCACGGTCACCACATGTGGTATTTAAGATTTATTGGTGTAGTAGTTTATATTTACTTTTACTGACGTGAATTATTATTCAATCTTTTATTCTGTGTGGCCGCCGTCGTACTGAGTGGTGGAAGGGTGACAACACCATTACGTTCACACCTTACACGTAAATAATAGGAACACGAAACAACAATCCTTTTTATAAAATCACGATCCTTGTATTTACAAAAATTCTGACCCATAAGGCAACAAATCAACGAATCCTATGCACATGATGTCCATATAATTCCAACATGCATTACTAAATCATAAAAAGAAACATTTTCTTGAATAATATGAGTTCAATCCTGATTACAAAAGCACACAACTAAAATACACACGCCAGCCTCCATCTATCGAAATGATCACCTTCGTCCAAGACTGGTCGCTGGACTTCAACGTGCTCAACTTATGGACTCTCCTTTAAATTTGTCTTTGTCTTATATACCCGCTCCGCGACGGACTCGAAGGACTGAGATTTCCAATCAAAACCGGGTCACTGCTTGCTTTTTCTCCCACTCCTTACACGTCCACATCTTGTTTTCTGTCATCTTGTTGTCGGTCTGACTACTTCCTGGTTTCCCTGGCTTTCACTGTCCGGCTTTATGCTTCCTCCAGCTGGAGGCCCATCCTCCCCCAGGGCCGAAATATCTCTTGAGTCTCTTTTTGGCGTTTCTATGGCAAAGTTCTTTTTATAGGATAAGGTTGCTGGCCTTAAGCCAACCCTCCCCCTTTTTCCTGACTTGGGACAGGCAATGATCCATAAAATGGACCACTGGTGGGGTTATTCAAACGATTCCTGAGTTGAAAACTGCTGCTCCGAAGGAAAATCATATCTCGTCTCTCGATCTTAAAACACATGATAAAACTTCTCCTCGTGATAACCAACGAACTTCACAGTGTAGCAAAAATTCATGCTGTTCATTGTCCAAAAGACCTCATCAGCAAATGGAGATATAACCAGATGGCAAGGCGTGAACAAAATGAGGCGAGCGAAGACACAGAAGAAAAAGAAGCGAAGAAAATGTTATCTCTGAAACAGACAAAAAGAAACAAATATCTTATTTAACATAATAATTAAATTAATGTCATTATATAAATGTATACAGTACATTCGCACTCCCATACATTCCCATCGAAACATACTTCACCCTTCTATATTCCACAACCACTCCTTTACTAAATATCAGGACACCGCTTCAGACTTTAGAAACTGTTCTGAGATGAAAGATTAACTTCTTCCCGTCATTTGGGACTGCATCCAATTACAAAGTCACTGGTCAAAGGGATCAAGTCAGTTACGGTCACGCAGGTACTTAATTTCCCGTCTGACAATGTAAGCTGGCACACCCGCACCAATTTACCTAGAGTTTTACACCCCACTGGATCAAATGTCATGACATTCATACTTTTTACACTATTACAATGCAATGACACGAAGACAATAATTTCTTTCTACAACATTCACTTTGTTGACTATTAAACTCTACGATCATAATTATTCACTTAACAGCTTCATGAATCCGTTATCAGAAAAATAAAACAATGCAGCTTAAAATGAAAAATTACAATTACAGGCTAACTTACTAAAAACAACATGTATAATCAACGATCATGACAATACAGCTTGCAGAAAAACCTGTCCCTCGTACCACATTAGTGCACGACACTTACTAAAATAAACCTTTTACACGTAACCAAGGCAGCGGATTCCAGTGGCGTGGAAGGATTCTTCTTGTTTGAAATATCTGGACAGCACACACTATAAAGCGTTGACAGTGTCCTTTATACCTAAGAAAGGGGCAAACTCGATCCGCTTGAGTTCAAGGCTTGGCATTTCACCGCCTCCAGCTTTGTATAATTTCCGCGCTCTACTAGAGAAAAGTCGTCTATTTGCGTCCTGGGAACTTCCTAAGTGCACACGCTTAGAAACCATCTTTAATCTTATGTCCTATGTTGGCACGTGCATCTAATATTTTCCCGATTCTCAACCACAGCTGTTTATCTGTCTAATTATTTGTGATCAGCGAGGAATGTGTACAGTTTCCCCATTCTGGGCCCAAATACTATGTGTTTGTAAGTGATACCACCCTGGTTCCGATGCTGTCATAGGATCGACTCTTACTTGCATCTCGCAACGTTTATGTCCAATTCAATTCAATCCAATTCAAGTGCTATGCCGCGTGGCTTAGGCGATCATTTCTCTTCACAATTCCCTGTCTTTAGACTTGATTATGAGATAAGCCGCTGACTTTCTTCCTAGCCACACTGACAGCCCATTCACTAACTTCTCTCTCTGTCTTCTTCCCTCAGTTTTTCCAGTTGCCACAATGTGTTTCAATTTTCCTCTTCTCACAAAATGTCCTACAAATCTCGCTTGTCTGCCTCTGATCTTTACTGTAATTTGCCTTCTAACTCCAGCCTCTCTTAAGACTTCTTCATTGGTTTTCTTAGCTGTCCATGGTACTTTCATCATCCTTCTTATGAACCACATTTCCATTGTCTCCATTTCTCGCTGTACTCTCTTATTCATGGACCATGCTTCACATCCATAAACAAATTTGATTCGATGCAACAGTTAAGTACTCGGAATCTTGTTTCCACTGATATGGATATTTCTCATTTTCTGGAATGCTGACTTGGCCTGAGCACGTCTGCTTTTTATTTCGTTGTGATATTTCCCATCACCTGTTATAATTTTTCCTAAGTACTTGAATCTGTCAATTTGTTTTAGTTCTGTGCCATCGATGGTAATGTTACATTTTAGTGGTATTCTTTTCTTCGAGATGACCATACTTCAGTCTTCTTTGTGTTCAGGCTGAGACCTTTATTGTTACTTTCACGAACCACAATGTTCAGAAGAGCCTGTAGCCCCTCTTCACTTTTAGCAATCAGGACTGTGTCGTCTATGTTTATATTGTTTATGTCCAGGTACCTTAAACGTCGAACCTGAACCATTCTCGCTTCTTATATATCATATGGACCACCTACCACTTTGTACGTCTTATTTGACCTTTAATCTTAGCTCTCTCTTGGTAGTGCATTCTCTTCCTCACCAACTCCCCTACGAGTAATGGCGCTGCTCTTCACAATTTATCTTCCTTATACTTTCAGCCGCTAGCCGCCATATTTTCTGACCTTCCAATCACTCTCATTGTGACCCTTCATTACTGTTGGTGTTGAGCATGAAATCTACAGTAAACCTTGCTTCTCTTTAGATAACAAATAATAAAGTGAGTAGCCCTAGAGGTAGGAGGTGTAAAGTTTTAAATAGCAACCACTTCTGTTAAGTGCTCTGAGCACACTCTTTTCTAATTGTGAGATAATGGTCGCAAAGATTTTGCTGAATCTCTCACATTACCCAATTCCCACACCACGGGGATCGTATACAGTAGTACTGGCTTATAAGTATTCTGTACACACTGCAGTGGTTAGCTACCACCTCTGATTCAAACTTTCTTCCTTGATCAGAATGCAGTCTTTGGGGATCCATTTCTCTATCAGTATTAGCAACGGTTGTGGCTTTCTGATCTTGATGACGTATAATACAACATTTTGACAAACCTAGGAACACTGTTCACAAAACATACATGCAAGTTACAGACATGTGCGTCAATGGTAAGGCCGCATCAACAGTTAATGACTTTAACCCTTTCAACTCATGATGATGAGGGGAAATGACGATGAAAGTGGTGAAGTGACATCTCGAAAAGTGTAGGAAAACATGACGATTTTTAAAAATCCAGGCGAGTTTACAATCTACTCATTTCACTCCGCCATAGAACTGAATATACCGACATTCTAACAAGACAAACAAATCCACAAGTGCTACTGAGTGTTCTTTACATTTCCAACAAGTGTCAGAACCAGACACAGAACGAACTTTCTCCTACGACGTCTAATATTGGAATCTTGAAATTCACACACCAAAATCACACACTTTCTCTCCAAAACAAATCACAACACAGACTCGACACAAGAAAAAGATTGTGAAACCATAAGCATGTTTCACTGACACTAAAAGCTTAGTACAGTTGACCACGTATTGATAGTTACTGAACTTGTTATAACACATTGTGTTATAATCGTGTAGGTAGACTACAGAGAATGTGGTAAATACATCTGTCATACCGCCTACTGTGTTCTCAAGCACTATGAAATCAACAGTCATCACTTCTAAAGGTTTAGAAGCTAATAGGTTTTTCGAGGATCCTCTTGTTTTCAGATGAGGAGGCTTAGCTGTATTACAGAGCGTACATTGACGACAGAATGCTGCCATTTTTTTCTGTCATCCCTACCCAGAAGCATCTACTCCTCAAAAGTTGCAACATACGCTCTCAACCTTGATATGTGCTCTTTGTCGCCTTTGTGAGTTTTAGTTATGTGACATCCTAATATCCTTTTTCTCTACGTTAGCTACAGTATTTATGCACTCATCGGCTCTTTGCAGCGTCCTGAACTCTTCCTCTGTTGTATAGCAGTTATAGTTTACGCAATGGATCTATAATAGTAACTCCGTTAATATAATGTAATATAATATAATATAATATATAATATAATGTAATACAATATAATGTAATGTAATATATAATATAATATAATACATAATATAATATAATATATAATAGCAACTCAGTCACAAATACCTGCTGCCATTACCTAAACGAGACAAAAACAACACTGAATTAACAGAGTATCGCATCATCATCACCACTGAAAAACATTTATAGTAAGATGCTCTAGAAGATAATAGCTAAAATACTAACATGGGAACTGGAGAATAACAGAGCTTCCAGCCACACTATGCGTCTATCGACCTGGCAGAGACACAACAAGCATCATGTATATATTGGGTTTCAGAGGAAAGAAAAGACGGCAGTTGTTGTACTAGAACTGTGGGATGTCTGTAACAGAGTTGACTACAAAGCAGTGCTGTGTCTTATAACGGAAATGGGTATTGAAGCCTGGATTGTAGCCTCAGTGCTTCTAAGGAGAACAGTGGCACTGTGATAAGAATCATAAACCTCGTAGCCTAGGATCATTGTGCCAGGATTGCACAGCTGCACCAGACCGGCCCTGCAGACATCCTGACATGCACATTGAATTTGCAGACAGAGTACATTTATCCACATTCTGGAAAATATTGAACATATCATGGATTAGTGCGAGGATATCAACCCCACCAAGGCCAAAATCCTGTGTTGCTCATTAGATAACAGCTATATGAAGACCACCGTTCCGACAGTGCAATGTAACAGTGAAACCATAAAAAAAGGAACAATGTTTGATATTGCTTGGGATCATGTTCGACAGGGCTCTATCTTTCAGCCACCACATGGACGTGGTATTTCAGAAAGCAAAGAAAGGGCTCAGCGCATTGAAGACCATGGCTGGTGCAGGTCTACCACAACGGACACTTTTCCCGCTGATGCGGGCGTTGGTGATGTCGGTGGTTGATTATTGCCTCACCCTTCTGACTCTGTCCAAGACTCAAACAATTCTTTCCAGCTTAAAAGAATTAAAAAGGAGGCCATGACAGAAGTTCAATAGTTCTGGGGTACACCAGGGACAGTCCAGTCATATCTATGCGTTACTTGCTGGATATACCTGCATGAAAGTAAGACATAGATATGCTCAAGTGAAGACGTATCTCAGGACTGCCAAAATGGCAAACCAATCCCTTCTATCAGAGCTGAAGTCAGCAAAGGGTAAAGATGCATCAAGCGAGGGAGATCGTGGATGACTTAGGCGGAAGAGACACCGCCAGCGGGCTGTGACCCATAGCAGATATCCATAGAACTAGAAAAGGACTAAAGTGTCAAATATTAAGAAAATATTTAAGGTCGTTGTCCAGCTTGACCGTGAATGCCGAGACTGGGCTCAGAGTAGAACATAAGCCCAGGTGCGGGAACAGATTCAACACCATTCCAAACCACATGACCCTGTGATCTTCACAGAGGAGTCAGTGTCACGAGGACTAGAAAGTGGATGGAGCTATGTCGTCTACTGTAACAGCAAACCGGTTGCGAGTCAGTCAGGAGCCTATTCAACTACCACTTCAAGTATGAGAATGGAGGTTTAGAAGCAATTTTCTGGTTAATGGAGCAGGACGACTCAGATGGGGTCATTGTCACGGACTCCCAAAGCCATTTACGGAGAACTGAGAGGCATTTCTTCCGCATGGAGTGGATCCAGTTTCTAGAGTTGTCGGCAGTCCTGAGATACGTCTTCACCTGCGCATACACCTGCCCGAAGTTAAAGGACGCCAGTCTCTGATTATAGATTACAGATAATTCTGTCACTAACTTTTAATCCATTAATTAATTAATTAATTAATCCATTCGCGACATTCCTAGCTCAGGTGACAAGATTGGGAATGGGATTTCTGGTCTTGCTGTTAGCCTACGTATCACTGCCCCACCTTCCCTTTCAACCGTTCCTGTCACATCTACGGGGTATCGCGACAAGTAGTCAGCATTTCCAGTTGCCTCACTTGACTTATATTTCTAATTGTATAACTAAACATAGCCATTTGTGCTAACTACCTTCGGCTCAAGTGGTCTTAACATTGCTTTCTTTCGCAAGGATAATCCCCAATTATCACAAAATAGCCACGTTATTTCTTCGTTATCGCCCATTTCAAGCTAAATAAATCCATCTTCAAACTGCTTTTGGCGTTCTTCTCCGATGGCCACAGGGTTCTAATTGCATAGGCGATTACTTTTTTGTGTGTCTCTGTGACAGTATGACAGGAAGTGCACAGGATAAGCCGATTGAGCGGGAATTACAAATTGAGCACCAACTAGCTTAAACAGTAGATACAGAAAAGGAGCGGATATTGACGAAAGAGAGTACAGTTACTTAAGGGGAGACAGAAAAGAGAAGCAAGAAAAACCTGAGGAACATAGAGACGGACCTTTTGAGGGGGTAGGGGAAAGACGAGAAGCAATGACTCAACTAAATTGACGACGAACAGAAGTATACATTAAATGGAAATTGCATACTTGAATTGATGACTTTCGTCAAATAATAAAAAAATTAAAATAAACAAACAACTGGAAATTGTACACTTGAATTGGAGAAACTGATTAACTGTTGCCACCAGTTGGGCTTTTTGCTTGTGAGTTTGTTAGATTTCGAGTTGGCATAAGGCCGCCGGTGACATTCTATTTACCAATAACCAACATTTACGGTGACATTTATAGTGTCTTTTTAGCATTGATGCGTCACACAGCAGCGATCAGGGACCGACACAGACGAGATACAGACGACACGAATTGCAGTGAAACTTTGATCGATTGTGTACTCAAAATCATGGCAGATATAACTCATCCATAGAGGTCGTACAGGTCGATTGCCGTTTTTCTTTCCAGCCATCTTTGATCGATTGTTTGCTTAAAATCATGATAGATACAACTCATCCATTTAAGTCGATTACCGTTTTCCAGCCAAGTCGTTTAACGTTTGCTAGACGTCCTTCATCGTGGCCACAACTCGTTGATGGAAGTGGCACAGAACGGACGTGCATACATTATCTTGTACTTAGTATAAATATAGATTGTTGACCCTTGATCATTGATGCTAATTGTAAGTCAAGTCCTTTATTGTTTTATAAAAGTACCCATTTCGATCCGCCGGCATGATAGAAGATGGACAGAGATGCAGGACTCAGGACTTCGATGTTAGATAGACAGTGCTAGCAAGAATGTTGCGACGGCAAGTAGAGGAGGCAGTGAGAAGATAAAGATAGCCTCGTACCATACTCTTTGGACGGTAGGCTGTTTTCCTTAAAAAAAAGAGATGGAAAAGGGGTCTGGATGAAAGACCAAGGAGGATCCGTATCTGTTGGAGAAGTATAGAAACATTGGTAGGGTCGAGGACATGGACGGACAGAGTCACCAACATAGGGAAAACGCAAACATGACAAGGTTAAAAGTGAGAATTGTAGAGCATACAGACTGTGCAGTTAATACTGAGACGGTAAAATTTAGAAGTATTTGTAAGAATACAGTGGACGTTGGAATTTATACCCAACAACCAATTGCTCGAAGCATAGTTACCAATAAGGCACACAGACGATTCGGCACAAGGAATGACAATAGGACGGACCAAGAGAAATTTAACAGACCTAAAATCATTCAAGATCTTAAACGAAAAACATTGCAAGAAGAAAGAACATAAACTCAACTACCAATCCCAATGTCATCGTTATAACGACTCGATCCGTGACTCTACTGGTGACTTTAGCTGCGCAAGGTCCGGCCATAGTACTACATATATAGGAGGAACGAGGTAACCTCATTAACTAATGATATTTCTATAGAAGTTTCGGAATATTTAGGGGATGATGCAATAGGTCAGTCGTTATTTAATCCATATATTATCCCATCATATGAATTAATGAGGAAAAAAATGGAAGAGGTCGAGAGTTTTGAATATTTGGATCAAACTAATAATGGAGATAGAATGAGGGAAATTAAAAGGAGGACATCTATCGCTCTTCAGAAAGTAAAGCAACTAAAGAAGATGTGGAGAGGAACAGACAGATGTACGAAAATAAGATTTTTAAGGGCATGCACCTTTCCCATCGCAACATATGCCTGTGAAACCTGGACACTTAAGAAAACAGCTGAGAAACACATAAATGCCTTTGAATGTAAATGCTACAGAAGAGTTCTTCAAATATCATGGACACGAAAAAAGAACAAACATATCCATACTACAAAAACTTAATATTGAAGAAGGCTGGCTAGTAAAGAGGATTAAAGAGAGAAAACTTAAATATTTTGGACACACCAAACGTCATGATAATTTAGAGAAGACGGTCTTGGAAGGGTACATAATGGGAAAAAGAGGAAGACCAAGGCGAAGATGGCTGCTGCAAGACATCGTTGATAATCCGGAAATAGATGCATCAGCAGCAGGCCATCTTGCTTACAACCGAGAGGCCTACATGAAAGCTGTTAGGGAGGCAAAGTTCAGCAAGGGACATGCAAATGACTGACTGAGTATTCCACACTGTACAAGAGATATTCCATCACAAGACCATGGGGAAGAGAGTAAGAAAATAACAAATAAAAGTCCTACTTTCTCCGACAGGTTTCTTGTCAGAAGATAAAATTCCACTGGCGGAATTACGTAGGTTATGGGCCAGGGTACTCCAAGGGAAGTGACCTCCAAAATCGGCCGCCACCCCGGATACATTCTCCTCAGGGGAAAATCTTCCCCTGGCCTTACTTAGAGGTAAAGGGTCCGACCGCTGGCTAAAGAACGTAGTGAGACTCGAGTGTCTCCAACAAATAAGGAATCGACAGGGAATATTGCAATGATAGAGTTAAATTCTGAAAAACCCAGGTAAAGTATATCCTAATTACATATCAGACAGAGATTCATGGAAAAGTTATTAAAAACAATACATTATACCTCATAACAACACCCCTGAAAGTGCCAATAGAAAAAGTTGCGACCATTAGAAAAACGCCACCGACAAATCACACCCACGGCTTTCAAGAAGAAAAGTGTAACGCAGAGTTAGCTAAGAGAAAACATCCTGCTTCCAGTCATAAACAAAAAGCCTGCGTTCATTTACAGTCCGCTAAAGAACACGAAAGTACTAAAGACACTTTAGATTGTCAGGAAAACATTGCCTGTAATAAGGAACGGATTTTTGATGTGGATAAAGAACTTATGAGGATGGAGAGGTCGAATGCATGACGTTTCTCAACGGTCTCATCAAAAAGTACGAATAATTGCCGGTGTCATTGGCCATCGCATTACCAGAGAAACCATCCTTACTCATCCAAATCTTTCCGAAAGTGACAGACGGTTGCCTCTGGAGGGTTTTGGTACGGATAAGAATGGACATTTATATTATCAATTTTGACAAATAGATTCTACATAGATATTTAAGGGAATATCCAAAGTGAGCTCATTATGAGCAAACAAGAATACTAGACATATTTAGATAAACTAAGACTTAAAATGGGTGACCATGCATGTTTGAAGAATCATAGAAAAACTTCCAAGTTGGACGTTAATTGATTGGGCGGGTATATAGGTATGGAGCGCCCAGGACCAGTCACTTGTTAAAAATCAACTAACCAATCACTCATTGACTATACGTCGTTCCCATTTACAAAAGGTAGATTCTGATTGGGCAACACCGGTGGACGAACGCCGGCGAAACGCCCAGCAAGATATGAAGTCCACCCACATTTCGTGGACCGTATAAACAGCCCTACACACCCAGAGTCCAGTGACCACCTTGGATCTGTTCACAGCTTCCGTAATAGATATGTCTCGTGTGAAGGTAGTATTGATTAAATGCAAAGTTCGATTAATGAGTTAGATTTTGATTGTATTTCCAATTGCAGAAGTCAGGCTACAGACGAGATAGCGGAAGATGGTCAGCTGCGGAACGTCAGAACCATTAACCGCAATAAGATTACTACTACATTACGTAATAACCAGGTTGATGATTTATTTGACGAGTTTTCCACGGAAGACGAAATTCCCCTCGCGGAGTTATGAAAAACATGGATTAAGGACACATCACAGCAAACAGACGCGTTGAAGATTAGTTCTACAGATTCATCCGACAATAATATTCCCCTGGTGTTGTTGCTAAGTAGGGAGTTTATGGGGGAGGGGTGGCAAGGACGAGAAGCAAGGACTCAGCTAGACTGACGACGAACAGAAGGGAAGATTAATTGGAAATTGTACATTTGCACTGATGACTTTCGCCAAAAAATTTTTAAAAATGAAAACAAACAAACAACTGGAAATTACACACTTGAATTAACTGTTTGGAGAAACTGATTAACTGTTGCTACCATTTGGGCCTTTGCTTGTGAGTTGATTTCGAGTTGGCACAAGGGCGCCGGTGACTTTTTTTTTACCAGCAACCGATATCTACAGTGATAGTCTCCTTGCTCTTGAGAGAGTGGCGCCAGAGCCTGTAAAAGAACCATTAACCTCCGGTATGAATGGCAATAAAAAATCTGGGTATCCCAGTAGTGGAGCGGAAATGAAGGCTCTTTTCAGCCCACTAAACAATTCGTAGCACTGAAAGCCACCGATCGCCAGTAAGGTGGTCAACAGAGGTAGGAACCTCTCCTCTTATCACCTGATGTTTCTTCCTAGTTCAGTAGACCACTCATGTAGCGATCTCGCCTGGTTAGCTAATCCCCGCACAAAATACCCGTAATAACTCGCTAGCCCTAGAAAGGAATCTAACCTTTTCTATGATTTCAGTACTAAAGTTCATTTTGCACTGCCCTAACGGTAGTAACCGAACTATACTTTCCACAGAAATTATGGCCTATAAACTCTTGTCTTTGATTAGCAGAAACGACATATGTTCTTGCTGACATAAATATTTCATTATTCGAAAAACATTTTTTCCAGTCTCATCAAGAGGTCTGCAAAATTTGCAGAATATATCCAGGTACACAAGCAGCAGTTGAATCATCACGTTGTGCTTGATCTAATTGTTTCTCACGAGACTTAAATCACATGTTCCTTGTTACCTGGAAACTATCAAGGGGAACTGCTACGACTGTTCGTACTTCTCTTTGTTATGTCCCTTGCACTATAGCGTACTCTGCTATACTAGTCAGTATTTTCCTAAGAACCCTTTCTTTAATTTTCGAAACGGCTCGTAAAGTTGTGCAACAAGACATCTGTTCGAGAACAGCCTGCTCATTTATTTGCTTCTTGCATGCAAATTTATTCATTCATTCATTCATTTGCATGTCCTTTGCAGAAATTTGCCTCCCAAACAGCACTCCTGTAGGCCTCTCGGTTGTGAGCAAGATGGCCTGCTGCTGCTGCATCCATTTGCAGATCGTCAACGATGTCTTGTAGCCATCTTCGTTTTGGTCTTCCTCTCTTTCTTTTTCCCATTATGTATCCTTCCAATACTGTCTTCTCTAAATTATCATGACGTTTAATGTGTCCAAAATAGTTAAGTTTTCTCTCTTTAATTCTCTTTACTAGCCAGCCTTCTTCAGTATTAAACTCTTGTAGTATAGATATATTTGTTCTTTTTTGTGTCCACGATATTTGGAGAACCCTTCTGTAGCATTTACATTCAAAAGCATTTATGTGTTTCTCAGCTGTTTTCTTAAGTGTCCAGGTCTCACAGGCATGTGTTGCGATTGGAAAAATGCATGCCCTTAAAAATCTTATTTTTGTAGTTCTGTCTGCTCCTCTCCACAGATTCTTTATTTCTTTTACTTTCTGAAGAGCGACAGATGTCCTCCTTTTAATTTCCCTCATTGTATCCCCATTATTAGTTAGTAGTGATCCAAGATATTCAAAACTCTCCACTTCTTCCAGTTTGTCCTCATTGATATATATCTCAGCCGCCTTGTTTGTTTTGTCAGTTGTCATCAATTTAGTTTTCTGTGCATTAAAATAGAGGTTCTTGATCAGATCCTTCAATTTTGTAATAGCTTTTTTTGTACTACACCCCTGGAGTTCAAAATGCAAATGCAATTCAAAAAGGAATTGCAATTTTTCTCTTAAGAAAACTATGTAGAGTAGTAGACAGTGTATGATATAGACATATTATAACCTTCCTCTTTAGATACATGAGCGCGGAAACAGGTCAGCCATTTAAAAATATTATGTCAGCAAATGAGATCAAAGATGGCAGCTCCATTCAAACTATGCATGAGAATATAGTTATAGAGATCAGCTATTCGTTAATCGAGCAGTAAGGGTGAAAAATCTGCAGATATTTATGGCAGACTGAAGAGGCAGTATAAGAGACCCATGTGTATCTCTTCAGCAGGTATGTAAAAAGCACAGGAAGTTTAAAATGAGGTGTCAAAGCTGGGTGATGCTCCTATCCGTCTCTGACTGCGAATGCACCTTAAACTAACAATGATGCATGATGCAGAAAATAAGGCAGATAGTAAGTGCAGAATTTATAGTAACTATAAAAAAAACAAGTTGAATTCTTTCCATAGTAAATGTTTACGAAGAATTAGAAAAATATTTTGGCCAAACACCATCAGAAATAACATCTTGTTGGCATAAATGCAGATGAAGCCACTGACAGAAATTATTGAGGAAAGACGCTGGCGATGGTTGGGACATGTGCTCAGAATGACTGACAACTCACTACCAAAAATAACACTAAGATGGATACCACAGGGGAACAGAAGTAAGGGTAGACCAAAAGAGACATGGAGAAGAACAATAGAAAGGATGTTCAGCAATAGAGGGCTCACCTGGACAAGAGCAGAAAAAAAGGCAAAGGACAGGCATTTGTGGAAAACCCTTGCGGAAGCCCCATGTGCCCTGGGCACTTAAGGCTCAGAGAGAGAGAGAGAGAGAGAACTGCAGAGCTGAAGGTCAGTCATAGTTCAGAGCACCATATAGATTATAAAGTGCTGTAGTATAGAAAACAAATATTCGCCAAGTGGGTATTGAAACAACTCATTTCAGACCTGACAGAATAAAGTGAGGATGTTTCCAAAAATTGTTTAAAATAAATTGTTTACATTTTTGACGATGAAGGTGATGGGTTTATACGTTTAGTCACTGGAGACGAATGCTGTGCAAATTACGTCCAATCAGAGACAAAACGAGCCAGCTTCCTCTTCGTTGTTCGCTTAGACATCGACGCCTATCTCTCTCACAAATGTGACAGTTCGTATCTGGTATTTAGCATCAATGTAGAGTTTCTCTTGTAGGAGGCTGGAATCTGACCAGGTCCTTTGCCTGAGTGAGATGTGTAGCTGACAACACTGGAGGATGTGATGTGCTGTCTGGTGTTCTGTGCCACAGGCGCATAGGTCTGTCGAACCAATTTTCAGCTTCTGGTAAAGATGGTGTCTCAGCCTGCAATGTCCTGTTCTCAGTCGAAAGATTATCGCTTGATCATTTCTTGAGAATTTGTTGTATTCATCATCTGTTTTTGCTATAGGGTATTTTGTTTTGTTCATATAATTTCCCTGTTTGTTTTCCTTTGTTTATACGTATGCTGTGTTTCTATCATTCTGTTGCATTCTTTCTCCCTCTTTTGCCAGTCTATCTGCAAGTTCATTTCCTTGGAGGTTACTCTGAGCAGGTATATATGACTACTTTATTGAATACTGTGCTTGCTGGTCATAGGGCTTCTGTCAGGTTGTCCAGGTATTTAGTATTTTGGTGTTTCAGTGCTTGATTGTGAATCTGTGAAACAGACTGTTTCTCAGAGTGGTTTCTGTGTTCTATTATTTCACTGCTACAGTTATTACTTCTGTCTCTGCTATATAGTTATTGGAGTAGGCACTGGTTGGCGTAACTGTAGGAATGTATATTTTTATAGTAGTAATAATAATCTGTTAATTATAATGTTGCTTATATGTCTAATTTGTTATGATATGGTTGAAAGGGGATTATACAACTACACATTGACATATTACACAAATGAAAAGAAACACAATAAAACAACTCTTCTTCAACTAATCATGAAACTTATATTGTTAATTACAAGTTTACACAGTTAGAATAATCAAGAAATGAATAATCACTTTATAATGAAAACATCGGCTATACCGTTAACAACATAATCATTAAAATAATTTTCTTACATATTCAGATCAGTAGATTATCTTGATCGACAGTGGAACTTCTAAAGAATCAATTTTAACCCCTTGTATATAATCATACAAAAATCTCTAATCTTCATCATTAAATGATTGAGTATCTGATGTATTATAAGGAACTAACTGGCAATAATTGTTGCAACATACATATTCATAAATTTCAGCAATACGTATTTATGTCCACACATAAGGCATCATTGAACATTACCAAAACCTCTAAATCTCACATAGAGAAATATGTTACACTAAAATTATAATTATTCATGTATCCTTCAGTTATCATAATCATACCTAAGTGGGTCGGGAGTGGATTGGAGGAGTTGACATCACAGCCTTGCACGCGTCCACATGACAGAAATATAAACCCCAATATTAACCTAACACTTACTTGTACATGTTTATCCACAGACGATATACACTCTCATACACTCTCGAACGAAAACATGACCCCTCCCCCCCGATCCGCTCAGCGTACGAATCCCGACCTATTAAAATTCTGTCATGTTATCTTTATATTCCTGGCCAGTAAACCGATTTTTTTTTCTCAGAGTGTTGTGCATTTCTGAAAATTGACCAGTAACTGACTCATTATTCCTACTATTAGGGTTGTCAACCAACCTCAGGTAACTAGTACTGTCTATTCCCTACATAGCCTTCTGTATTGTTTGTTCTTGTTCTAGCTTTATAAATATACCTCCACTTTTATTCTCTGTGGCGTTTGTAGCTGTTTTTATTTTACTGTCTGGGTTCCTTTTTCTTTATGTATGTCTGGGATCTCACAGATCTGGGAATTTTTTTTACTTTCCATGGTGAGAATTTGCAAAATAATTGCAAAGGCTTGCTTTGTGTATGTGGTGTTGCTGGGTCATCTTGCAAAAGTTTCTGTGCTCTTTGGATAAGTTTGTTCTCTTTAGTCTGCCTTTGCCTTGGTTGTGCATACGATTATGTACTGGGTGTTCTTTCAATCTTTTAAATTTCTCTGTTTGCCGTACTGTTTTCAGTTCTCTTCTGTCTTCTAAATGGTGCATTTGTATTATACTTACAAATTATTTTATTTTATTTTGTTTTTAGTGCACCTGTTATGATTCATAGTGCCTGATTTTGTACTTTGTCTAGTTTGTTTTGGCTGCTGTTGCCCATGCTGTCACACTATATTTTAGTTTTGGCCTCCCTTTTTTCTGTGTATATCTTCTTTAATATGCCGTGGTTTGCTCCCCATGTAGTCCCTGCTAGTTTTTTCGTCATTTCCATTATGTGACCTGCGTTTTTTTTTACCTTTGTTGATGTTTTTCCAGGTCAGGCGGGGATCTGGTGTGATGCCTATGTATCTTTAGCTGTCTTCCATTGGGAGGTTGTATCTATCAATATCTAGCTCTATGCTTTTGTTTGACTGTGTATGTTGTCTTTTTTTCGTTAATAGTTATTAGACACATTTTGGTCCAGTCTTGAAGTTTTCTGAGCGCGTCTTGTAATTTTGTTGGTGGCTACTGTTGTGTTCTGTTCTGATGTCCACATTGCTACATCAACTCCATATGTGCTATGCATTTTCTGGTGGATGTTATTATTACAGTATTAGAGGGTCCAAAGGACAAGATGGGCAACAAAATATCAAAACATGAAAACTAGCACCTAAAAGCAATTGTGCAGAAAATTGCAGGAAGTAAGCGTGAAATCAAACCCCTGAAAGTAATTGTTTAGAGATAAAAGAAAATAGTTATTGTAACAAGGAAGTGCCGAAAAAATACCATGGTAGTTTGCCGTAGCCTAAAGACAATAAAAGAAGATAAAAGAGGGGAACGACAAGCTTGGAGGTAGATTGACACGGAGGCAGATAGAGATAGAGAGACACACAGAGATACGGACAGACACGCAGGGAGGGGTCTTTAACAATCTGTGTTTTAGTCAAACTTGTTTTAGTCAGTGTATAGATAGTTGTTTTAGTCAGTGTATAGATAGTTGTTTTAGTCAGTGTATAGATACTTGTTTTAGCAGTGTATAGATACTTGTTTTCGGAGATGTTTCCTTGCAACAATAATGAAATAAACATCGTCAAAGATCAAGTCTTCTTCAGTGTACCTATCGCTGCGTCATCAGTTCAGTTGGAGAATTCTTTGCCTCACGGGTGTTGTGTTCAGTTGTGGACTGACGTGTAACACATGATTTTTTTTAGGGAAAAGAAGATGACGTGGAAAGAGAAAAAATCCACGAGTTGTCGCAGAACACTATGTCGAATTGTAATCCCAATAACCTAAATGAAAAATATGAACCAGTGCCACCACTAGCATTTGCGGAACGATCACCAGCCCAATGGCAACGGCTCGCCGGCGATTGGAGATGGCTCGCCCACAGATGTTCTTGTGCCGTGAAATTTCGAACGAACAAAATACAGTAAGGAGAGCAATGCTTGCAGGAAATTCGATTGTTTTACGGTTATAATGACCTTGCCGGTTATCTACGAACCTGGTGTATAATTTGTTGGCACTTCAACTATATTATGGTTATAATGGCCTTGCCATCTATCTGTGAACCTGGTGTATAGTTAACACTTCAACTACATTGGGGTTATAATGACCTTGCCAAATATCTCGAATACGGCGTATAACTTATGGAAACTTTATCTACATTCACCTATCGCCCAGGACTCGGGAAACACAGCTCGGTGAGGTATCCACAGGAGACTTCTTCCGACCGTTTAGCTTTCCGACGCCTTCCGACTCGTTGTTCGCTTCGCAAATTACGACGACCTCACCTGTCGTCCGGGAACCAGGTTCACTGAGGTGTACCCACAAGAGATATTCTGGTATCATTTCTTTGATTACGTTTATATGTATAGATATGAATAATTTTTATGATTTGTACGTAAGCATAATATCCTAAATTATAAATGGAACATTACACCTCAAATTCGAAACAAGAGGACGGAAAGAACAAAGTGGAATGAAAAGGAGACTTGCGGTGAATTAAGAATAAATAATGAAACCTGCTTAAAGGAAAAACAGAAGTACATCTCAGGTGAGAAATATTCTTTAAAAAACATTGCAAATATTTCCAATTATAAACAGTCTAGAAACAGTAAAGTAAGAAGAAAGAAAATTATTTGAATGAACACAGAGATAACATGCTACTTGATTGGATGAGAAGATGAGGTGGCTGGATGAGTTGGTGGGACTGAATAGTGGTGCGATAGTGTATATAGTAGAGATCAGAAGAACATTAAGAAAACAAGACACTATACACAATATGAACCTGATACAGTATCCACCATTTCGATAGGAGCCTTAAATGACAATTTAGGACATTTGTAGGAAGATAGAAATGGTACAACGGTCAACACCACTAGCAAAAATTATTCCGATACTAGACGCAATGAACATGTAGATAGAAGTAAAGAAGGATCATATAAAAGATAACTGTATAATTCTTGAACCTAACAAACAAACAAACCCGTAGACACATTCTCTTCAGAAGAACATGTTCCCTTAGCTATACTTAAAAACAACATTACGAACAAATCAGTAGAAAGTAATAATGATATAGTATGAACAGTAGAAGCAAAGAACCAGGAAAAATCGGCATTGTAACTGCAAAAAATAGTTCATTCATTCGTTCATTTGCATGTCCCTTGCAGAAATTTGCCTCCCGAACAGCACTCCTGTAGGCCTCTCGGTTGTCAGCAAGATGGTCTGCTGTTGATGCATCCATTTGCAGATCCTCAATGATGTCTTGCAGCCATCTTCGCCTTGGTCTTCCTCTCTTTCTTTTTCCCATTATGTATCCTTCCAATATGGTCTTCTCTAGAATATCATGACGTTTAATGTGTCCAAAATATTTAAGTTTTCTCTCTTTAATCATCTTCACTAGTCAGCCTTCTTCAATATTAAGTTCTGGTAGTATAGATATATTTATTCTTTTTTGTGTCCATGATATTTGAAGAACTCTTCTGTAGCATTTACATTCATATGCGTTTTTCAGCTGTTTTGTTAAATGTCCAGGTCTCACAGGCATATGTTGCCATGGGAAAGATACATGCCCTTAAAAATCTTATTTTTGTGGTTCTGTCTGCTCCTCTCCACAGATTTCTTACAAAATAGTAAGAAATTAAATTTCAAATCCAGAATCCCCATTAGACGAAAGAACAGTCAAAATCCTAAAAAAATCTTTCGAAAATTCCTATACGGCGGAAAACATTAATAAATAATATTGGCAGTATACAATAACAAATAAAATATTAAAAGGCTTTATTAACTATTTCATATAACTACACCATACTGTTAGATGTGAACAAAGTTACATGCGCGTAACGCTATTATTTTTATACAAAACGAAGAAATTATAAATATGACTCATAATTTGGTCCTTTTGATTTGATAAATGATGCTTTGTTATTATATATATATATATAAAGCTTATAAATAGGAAAAAAGGGAATCATTGTTAAAATACCCCAAAAAAAGATAACCTCAGTGACCGCAATAACTGGAGGGGTGTAACTTTATTATCGGTTGTGTCAAAGATGTTTTGTAAAGTGATTTTGAATAGAATTAAGGATGTAGTGGATACTGCAATAAAGAGAAGAACAGGGAGAATTTCGAAAAGGGAGAAGCTGTCTCGATCAGATCTTTACTCTAAGAATAATACTTCAAGAACATATTGAAAAGCAGGAACCATTAATCCTGAACTTCATAGACTTTAAAAAATTATTGGATAGCATACACAGAGATTCACTGTGGAGAATTTTAAGACTATATGGAATACCATCTAAAATTGTCAACATCATTAGAGATCTCTACAACGGATATATTTGGGCAGTCAAGACTGAAGAAGGAATGGACGAATGGTTTCAGATTGAAACAGGCGTGAAACAAGGATGAATATTATCTCCATTGCTTTTTGGAACTGTCACAGAGTTTATAATGAAAAGATGCTGTACAGGTAAAACGGGCATTGATTGGGTACATGGAACCCAAATAGAAGCTCTTCATTTTGCAGATGACATAACTATTGACAATGTGAAATCGATGCAGAAAAAAACAGATTCCTTGCCTTCCTTGGCTAGCAAAATAGGTCTTGAAATTAACAAAGACAAAATAAAATAAAAATAATGAAACGTCTCATTAATTAAGAAGGAAAAATATACATAGAAGGAACAGTTGAACATACATGAAGTAAACCAATCTGCATACCTTGGCAGCTACGTAGACCAGGATGGTGACACCAGGAAAGAAGTTAGAATTCGAATTGGAAAACAGCATTGTCCTTCAAAACTCTTGAGAACATATGGAATTCAAAAGTTATAAGCACAAAAACCAAGTAATAATTCAAATGTGATATCCACTCTCATTTATGCTTGCAAAAGCTGGAAATCAACTAAAGAAATAGACAAGAAATTAGACTCTTCTGAAAACAAATGCCTAAGGAAAATATTTGGCATAAAGTGGAACGAATTCAAGAACAACGTAGAGATAAGACAGATGAGCAAACAACTACCTGTCTCATGGGTGATCAGAAAAAAGAAGATGGACATGTGATGTGAAGAAAACAATCAGATTACCAAAACAAGCTACCAAGTAGAGCACAACAGGCCGAAGAAAAGGAGGTCGACAGTGTGAAACGTAAAAGAGGATAGTGTTAAGAGAAGCCAGTTTAGTGAGCATAACATCCATTGATGAAGTTAAAGACTCGCCGAGAACAGGAAAACTTGGCAAACAACTATGCGAGTCATATGTGACGTTTAACGGCACGGGAAGGATGTAAGATGTAAGTAAGATATAAAAACTAAGAGCTGAAATTTCATTTTCCATGGCACTAAGGCATATTGGGGACACGGTGTTAGACAAACGGGGCTGAGTTGAATTCATTAAATGTTACGTACAATAATGTTGTGTGTTGAATGTTGCGTTGATGTTTCATCTTGATAACGTAGAGGTAAAAGAGACACAGAATAAAAGTAACAAACTTTGATTGTGATCGACTCAAAACTGACATTTTGTTTCGTTAAAAAAGTGGGAATAGTTACCGACTGAAGAAATAGAACACAATAAATAGTGATAAATAAAACATAATGAAATTTATAAAGGATGCTAGGAGATAACAGAACAGAAGTTTAAACTGAGAAAATATATGTACGATAATAGTAAGAAAACTATGAGTTCACTTGAGTTTGAAGAAAATATAACAATGAAGTCAAAATTTGTTTTTAAAATTATTATGATTTTACTTTCCTCACTTTGGCTTTGGGGGATAATCAGGTGTGAGTTTATCATATTTTGACACTTGTTTGTGATATTTTTGACACTTGACAATTACATGTTGAAGGTGTTATAACTACAACGATTACTATAATCTACACATAACAGACAGATGGAATTGAATATCAGAATAAGTCTTTATTTATAGTTATTGAGGGGGAACACTTTATGACGAGCGACATTTAGACACTTGTTTTATGACAATGTAGATAGTTGTCAGCGATTTTTGTGTGTGCGTGGACTTATGAGTTTTTTACATCACCGGTCCTGTATTATGAGTGACATGTGAAACTAAACTTTTTTTGGGGATGTTTGTTATCAATGATAAATGACATGTAAATAGTTATTATGTATTGTTGATCATCCGTAAAAAATATTGACAGATAAAAGGGATGGCGATTGCAGTAAAATTGGTTTAAATAAGAAAGGTAGATAAAGGTGTATGGTGCAGTTTTACAAAGTGAGGGAGGGAGTGAGTAAAGTGCAAAAAAAAAACGAATAGAAAGTATGAGAATGTATAAATGAAAAACATACAACATCCGATATTTCGGCGTGAGCCTTTTTCGATGATTACATACACAACGAGACAACAACAAAAAAACGAAGAACTTATCTTAATGTGGCCTGCTCCAGAAGTAAAAAGCAGAGAAGTGTGTGTCTTAGAATGAACACGCGGACCACACAAAGGATACCCGATAGAGTCAATCGTAAAGAAGAGGTGGAGAGAGAGGAGGAAAACAAGTGGTAGAAAGGGGTAGGGGGAAAAGCAATAGAAACATGATAGACGGTAGAGAAGAAGGTGTCCGGGGGGGGGGAGGGAAAAGGTGAAGCGGAGAGATAATGAATGAGGAACATAAATACCTGCAGGGAGAAAATGTGAAACTGGTGAATAGGACAGGACCCTATAAACACCAATATGTTTCCAGAGAAGAAAAGAGGGTGGCGGTAAGGAGGGGTAGCTAGGAGGAAGAAAGTAGAGTAAAAAAAAAGGGAAGTGGAAAATTAAATAAGTTACAGAAAGCTGAAGACATTGTTAATTCCAGCTGGGTGGAGACAGCTTTCTGTTAGTGCGATCCGGTCTTGTTCTGCTGATGTACGATCTCGTAGGGTCATAGAACAGCGCCTTATTTTTCCAGACTGGCTGTCTCTACCCAGTTTGTTCCAGTATCGTCAGGTGTCCTATGTGGAGTTTCAATGTATGTGAAGTCTATGGTTTGTAATTGTGGTGTTTCAATTCTTTCTGTTAGACGTCTTCGTGACAAGTAATGTGAGCTAGAAGTGTAAGTGTAAAGACATGATACATCATATATGTTGGGAGAAGTACCAAGGTGTTGAGAGATTAATGATGAACTCAGTTCAGTCATTTGCAAGTCCTTTGCGAAACTTTGGTCTCCCTAACAGGTCTCGGTTGTAAGCAAGATGCACTGCTGCTGATGCATCCATTTGCAGATCATCAACGATGTCTTGCAGCCACTTTCGTCTTGGTCTTCCTCTCTTTCTTTTTCCCATTATGTACCCTTCCAAGACCGTCTTCTCTAGATTATCATGACGTTTAAAGTGTCCAAAATATTTAAATTTTCTCTCTTTAATCCTCTTTACTAGTCAGCCTTCTTCAATATTAAGTTCTTGTAGTATGGATATTTATTGTTTTTTTTTGTGTCCATGATATTTGGAGAACTCTTCTGTAGCTTTTACATTCAAAGGCATTTATATGTTTCTCAGCTGTTTTGTTAAATGTCCAGATCTTATAGGCATATGTTGCGATTGGAAAGATGTATGGCCTTAAAAATCGTATTTTTGTAGTTCTGTTTGTTCATCTCCACAGATTCTTTATTTGTTTTACTTTCTGAAGACCGATAGATGCCCTCCTTTTAATTTGTCTCATTGTATCTCCATTATTAATTAGCAGTGATCCACGATATTCAAAACTCTCCACTTCTTCCAGTTTTTCCTCATTGATACATATATCAGCTGGCTTGTTTGTTTTGTCAGTTGTCATCAATTTAGTTTTCTTCGCATTAAGATAGAGGTTTTACTTATTCACTATTCTTACGGACTGACATAATTAGTTTTTCTATTCCTTTTTGTGGTGTCATCAACGTATCTAATCTCATTTATTTCATCATCAACGTATCTAATCTCATTTATTTCATAACCTCCAATTGTTATGGCGTTGTAATATTCTTTGTCTACATCTTCTCTAACATTTCTCATTATATTTTCAACATACAAGTTAAATAAGTAAGGCAACACTAAGCAACTCTGACCGCCTCCTTGTTTTATGTCAAACCAAGTTGTTGTTTCACCATTTATTCTTACTGCTACCTGATGGGCTAGACACAGCAGTGATATTAATTGTATCAAATGTGTTGGAAATACAATTTTTCCATTATTTTCCAAAGTTTCTGATATTGTACACAATCAAATGCCTTTCAATAGTCTATAGAAGATAAATATAGATTCAGATTTCAGATTAAATTATTTGCATTTCTCTATTATCTTATACTGAATATATATAACTTTATATAGAATATATGATCTCTGATCTTCTTCCTTTACTAAAACCAGCTTGGAACATATTGATTTCTTCTATTTTCTTACGAAGTCTATTCATTCTGATTTCTAATAGAATTTTACTGCCATGACTAGTCAGGGCAACAGTTCTGTAGTTTGTGCATAATTTCAAGTTACCATTTTTTGGCAGTGGTACGAATACAGTTCCTTTCCACTCTTTGGCCAGATACCTGAATGCAATATCAGTTCACATAGTACATTATAGATTATTGCACATTCCTTTCCTCCTGCTTTAATAAGTTCAGCTGTTATCTCATCACATCCTGGTGATTTACCATTTTTCAGATTCTTTATTGCCCATAAGACTTCTTCAGTTCTCATTTCAGGTTCTTTCTCATCCAATAATAATTCACATTGTTGATTTCTGCTTTCACCGTCCGTTGTTTCATACATTCCTCTGAAATATTCCTTCTATCTTTCTAGAATTTCATCTGTCTCGGTTAAGGTATTCCCAATCTCGTCACAAATTACATTTAGCTTAGGTGTGACATTTCTAGTCAAATTCTTTATTTATTTAAACATTTCGCTATCTCTTTCACACTTCTGAGTCCTTCTATTCTTTCACAACAACCTTGCATGTATTGTTTTTTGTCTTTTCTTATGTTTTTTCGTATTTCATTTGTTGTTGTTTGTCACTTTCCATTGCGTCTTCATTTCTCTACGTCGTTTTATCAGTTCTAGGATATGGAATGTAAGAAGTATGTATGAGGGAAAGTATCAAATAATAAGTGATGAGATGAAAAGAACGGGGATATACATTTTCGGAATCTGTGAACATCGATGGAAAGAATTAGGACAAAAGCGAGAATTATATCTTTATATACTCTGGTGGAGAATTAGTAGGAAAATGGAGTGGCTTTGTACTTGGACAAATCAACATCAAAAGCATTACTAGGTTACAATCCACTAAATTATAGAATACTCACAATCGATGGCTCTCATAAAAATGTAACAATCATCCAGATATATGCGCCTACATCAGCAGCAGAAGAAGAGGAAGTAGAAGACTTTTATAACACACTGCAAACGACAATAGATCAAGTAAGGGAAAATGATATTTTATTAATAATAGGCGATTTTAATGCAAAGATTGTTACAGAAAGAGCAGAAGATGAAGGACATGTTGTAGGGAAATTTAGCATAGGACATATAAATGCGGCAGGCGATAATCTAATGGCGTTTTGCATGGAAAATCAGCTAATAATTGCTAACACACTTTTTAAACAACATCCAAGAAGACTTTACACATGGACCTCACCTGATGGGAAAACCAGGAATCAAATAGATTACATTTTAGTGCAAAGAAGGTGCAGATCAAGTATGACATCAGCAAAAACTTTACCAGGTGCTGATTGTGACACGGACCATGAGTTATTAATAGCAGACATGGAGATAAAGATAAAAAAGACAGTTCGGGGATCAAGACCACTCCGCTTTGATCTTTCAAAAATACCAGAACAATACGATATAGAAGTGAAAAACCGTTTCGAAATCCTGGCGGCTGTACTGGAGGAGATGACACCAGATGAAATAGCTACACAGACCAGAGATGTCTTAATAACAGCAGCTAAAGACATGGTTCCAGTAAAGAAAACACAAAAGAATGGATGGATTACAGCAGGTACACTAGAACTGATAAAACAACGTAGAGAAATGAAGACGCAATAGTGACAAACAACAATAAATGAAGTACGAAATAAACATAAGAAAAGAAAAAAAAACAATACATACAAGGTTGTTGTGAAAGAATAAAAGGACATCAGAAGTGTGGTAGAGATAGTGAAATGTTTAAATAAATGAAGATATTGACGAGAAATGTCACACTAAACGTAACTTGTGACAAGATGGGAAATGCCTTGACAGAGACAGATGAAATTCTAGAAAGATGGATGGAATATCGCAGAGGAATGTATGAAGCAACTGACTGTGAAAGCAGAAATCAGCAATGTGAATTATTATTGGAGAAGAATCGACAATAAAAGAAGTTTTATGGGCAATAAAGAATCTGAAAAATGGTAAATCACCAGGATGTGATAACAACTGAATTTATTAAAGCAGGAGGAAAGGAATGTACACTATGTAAGATATGGCATTCAGGTATTTGCCAAAAAATAACTATACTAAATAACTATATTCATACCACTGCCAAAAAAAGGGTAACCTGGAATTATGCACAAACTACATAACTGTTGCCCTGATTAGTCATGGCAGTAAAATTCTGTTAAAAATCATAATGGGTAGACTTCGTAAGAAAATAGAACTCAATATGGTCCAAGCTGGTTTCAGACAAGGAAGAGGATCAAGAGATCATATATTCAATCTAAGATTAATAACAAAGAAATGCAGAGCGTTTAATGTGAATCTGTATTTAGCCTTTATAGACTACTCAAAGGCATTTGATTGTGAAACATTTGGAAATAATGGAAAAAAATTGGATTTCCAAGACATTTGATACAATTAACATCATTGCTGTATCTAGACCAACAAACAGCAGTTATAATAAATGGTGAAATAACATCTTGGTTTGACATAAAACAAGGGGTCCGTCAGGGGTGCATATTGTCGCCTTACTTATTTAACTTGTATGTCGAAAATATAATGAGGAATGTTAGAGAAGATTTAGACACATAATGTTGCGATACTACAAAAATTGGAAGTAATGAAATACCGGAGATTAGATATGCTGATGACACAGTATTACTGTCAACAACACAAAAAGGAATGAAAAAACTAATTATGTCAGTCCGTAAGAATAGTGAAGAGCAAAACCTCTATCTTAATGCGAAGAAAACTAAATTGATGACAACTGACAAAACAAACAAGCCAGCTGATATATGTATCAATGAGGAAAAACTGGAAGAAGTGGAGAGTTTTGAATATCGTGGATCACTGCTAATTAATAATGGAGATACAATGAGACAAATTAAAAGGAGGGCATCTATCGGTCTTCAGAAAGTAAAACAAATAAAGAATCTGTGGAGATGAACAAACAGAACTACAAAAATACGATTTTTAAGGCCATACATCTTTCCAATCGCAACATATGCCTATAAGATCTGGACATTTAACAAAACAGCTGAGAAACACATAAATGACTTTGAATGTAAAAGCTACAGAAGAGTTCTCCAAATATCGTGGACACAAAAAAGAACAAATATATCTAAACTACAGGAGCTTAATGTTGAAGAAGGCTGGCTAGTAAAGAGGATTAAACAGAGAAAACTGAAATATTTTGGACACATTAAACGTCATGATGATCTAGAGAAAACCGTCTTGGAAGGGTACATAATGGGAAAAAGAAAGAGAGGAAGACCAAAACGAAGATGGCTGCAAGGCATAGTATAACATTGTCAATGTGTGAATTATCTATTTCTGACCAAATATGTTCTTTATTTATATAACGACTTTATCTTCTCACACTTCCAGATTTCCTTTCTTTAGATTAGGCTTCCCAACATTACACTTCACTAAATCAGAGGAAGTCCGATGAAACATTCTCTACATATTTTATTTAATTTAACAAATAAGATATTCGACTTAAAATTCATGACATCACTTGTACTAAAATGCAATATGACATACTCTTCGTTAGTTTCATCGTTGAAGCACATCAATATCAAACTATCATATTCTACATGCAGCAGGTACTAAGGACTGTTATTGCCGGAGGTGGAGTGGAGAATTCGATCTCCACTCCAACGGCGTGCGTCTCAAACAGCCTCTTGCAGTCAAGTCCAGCTCCTGGCCTTCCCGTGGCAGAACTGTTTAAACTGACAGGAGAAGGGGCGAAGGCGAATATCTGGCGCCTGAAAACCAGACACTTAGGGTAGGATGAGTGGCATGTTTGGTAGCTCATCTACCGCTGGTGGCGAGATTCTTCAGCTGCCGTGCGTGGAGCGGTGCTCCTCCCGGCCAATGAAGAAAGGTGCAAATGGGGTTGCCGCGCGGCATCACTGCGGAAAAGATGGCAGAAAGCATAAAGCGAAGTAAACAGTCAAATCACGGCACATCTGGTCTGGAGGTCGGCCACGTCCTAAGTCCAGTCATATCGGGTGAAACGCATGAACTGGCTTAACCCAGAGGTTAAGACACTGCTGGCGAGACTCTTCGAATGGCGCGCGTGGAGTGAAGCTCCTCCCGGTCAAGAAAGAAAATGTGGAAAAGAAATAAAGGTTGCTGTGCGGCGCCAATGTGAAAAGGTGAAGGAAAGGATAAAGTGAAATTTGATTGGTATGTCCAGTAGTATTGCTGCGAGAGCTACACATACCACGGCCCCTCTGCTCTAGAGGTCGGTCACGCCCGATATACACCCATCCTGGTGAAATATGCCTAAACCGGCTCATAACAGGGGTGAAACTTGAAGGCTACGCATGTCGCGGTACCTCTGCTCTAGAGATCGGTCACGTCCCAAACTCGCCCGTACTGGGATAATATGCCTAAACCGGCTCAACCCAGGGGTGGAAGTCACTAGTGGCGAGGATTCGTCCTCCTGGACAAAAGCTCCATCCTAGTCACAACTAGGAAGGGTAGCGGCCACGACCACAAAATGCTGAAGTCGGAGACACTGGACCAGGGCAGTCTGGATAGGCAACCACCTCTCACTCGGCGAGGATGTCTGCGTATTCTAATCACACTGAGGTTTTCAGGTGAGAAAGTCAAACACTGGACTGGATGGGCAACCACCTCTCACCCGGCGGTGATACATGGGTATCTCAAAACACGTCGAGGTTTTCCGGTGAGAAAGTCAACTCAGGCCTGACTGGGCTACCACCTTTCACCCAGCGGGGATATACTGATATCCAAAACACGTCAAAGTCTTCTGGTGAAAAAGTCCAACTCTAGACTAAACTGGTGCAACGAAAACCACGGTGTCACGCAATCCCGCTTCTGAGACCCACCAAGAATACAGGCTCAAGTCCTGAGATACTCTGAACCTTTTGTGGTCCTCTCGGGGATCTCGTGTGGTCCTTTCGGGGACCGCAAGGGGGACCACGGGACTTAACGAGGACCAGAGGCGTAAATTCAGTAAGATCACAGGGCGGTCTTGGTGGTAGAAGCGAACGAAGAAGAAGAAGAAGAAGAGTACATGCAGCAGTTCTCAATGTTCTCCTATTTCACAATATTCTATACGTTTGATAAGAGGACAATTCTAAACTCTGTACTATATTCCATCTGCAACACGTGTTCAATCAGTGTTTAAATTTTAACTTTCAGTTTTTAATGTTCTCGGAGGACGTCTTCTTTTGTTTTCCTGTTTATATTTTTCCGAAGCAAAATCTCTGGTTCTTCGCACTTCGTTAGAAAAGACAAGTAGGCTAGATATCAAGACTTCGCTGATAGACTGGTAGAACAGGTTTAAAGAGTCTTCAAGAAAGAAGTCAGAGCCAACTCATTAGTAGAAGACAAAATGGTCGATCAACTCAATGATGGAATCATTGACCGATGAAACTATGAAAGAGACGAAAGACACTAGGGAGTACGTTATATATTGCTTAGGCAGAAGAATGTATTAGAAGTCAATTATAAGAAAGTCAGAGATATGAAGTGAAGGGAGAGACGAGTATAGAAAAACCAAGTGAACCATGAGAAATAATTGTAAGATGATCTGCCTACTTCATAACCAATGAAAACCTACAATGATACCGAAGAAGAGACGAAACCCAACAGAAACTACTTAATAAATATAAAAGGAGTTCGTCTAGGCCCGAAAAAAGTGGGACAAATTAGAGACATGCAAGTACCAATCAATGTTAAATAAGTGAGAGAAATTGTTAGAAAGTTATAACAATTTAGACGTTTAATTCCTGACTTTTCCAAGATTGCCGAATCTTTTAATCAGCCTAACATGCAAGAGTTTAGGTGGATTGTGACAAACATACCGAATATTTAGAAAAAAAAAGTCTGAATGTGGTACTGTTGGTAGTATACCCAAACTTGGAAAAGCCCTTTATGATATACATAGACTCTTCACAAAACTGTATAGGGGTAGTTTTAGTAAATAAAGCAAAACTGAGTGATGGAATGATACCAAGAATAAAGATGGAAGTACTTATACATTTTCTATCACACAAACTAACAAAGTCATAGATTTGTTATGCTATTAACTACCCATTCAGAGGTTGGTTTATATAGACATAACATGAAGTCTGTAGTAAAAACCGATCATAAACTCATAATGGATATTATAAAAGAAAGAAATATGGAGAACAGAAAAATACAGATGTGGACATTGAATGTTTACGCGTTCGACCGTGAAGAAGTTAACTTAAATGGGCAAGGAAAATATGTTTGATCTTTTGTCGATATTCAGAATAAAATAGGTTGGAAAAGAACTGGACACGGAAGAAGAGGTAATAGTCCAAGTGGACAAAACTATGGAAGTAACATACGAACAGTTTTTGGGTAAAGGTATTTATAATACTAAATATATAAACAATACATAAAACCATTGCAGGAAAGTGTGATAACAAAATGTTAAAACTATTTAAAACAAACGTTAGGAATAGTATTATTACTTAACAAGCACACAGTTGTAACGTTTCAGTTTATACCTTCATCATACAAAAACATACAGGACAGAGAAACAGAAAAAGAAGATAAAATATACATTCACATGAATGATATACAACAAATAAGAATGGAAAAAAAGAATAAAAATAAAGCACTTGCAATAACATATATTAGAGATTAATTAATAAAGGTATTCCTACTTTTGTTCTAACTAGTTTTAATAAAGCTATAGAAGTAAATACATTAAACTCAAACGCATTTGACCCAGCAATCATTTACAAAACTAGGTGTAAATGATAGAGCCAGCTTTAACGGATTGTCACCTGATGTAATCGTACAGTTAGATGTGAACGAAGAAGAAAAGAAAGACGAATGAAGAATGAATAATTAATATGTGTGACTCCCTCAGAACACATACGGCTTAAAAGTCTGTATACAAAAATGTTAGAGCAAGGATTATTTTATTACATGACGAAATCTACTGATGTTTTAAAATTCCAATGCTTGTGTTGCTACATATCAGAATGAAAATGGAGATCTCTGTAGAAGCAAAGTATGCGAGTCTCTCTCTCTCTCTCTATCTCTCTCTCTCTCTGAACCTTAAGTGCCCAGGGCACATGGGGCTTCCGCAAGGGTTTTCCACAAATGCCTGTCCTTTGCCTTTTTTTCTGCTCTTTGCCCAGGTGAGCCCTCTATTGCTCAACATCCTTTCGGTTGTTCTTCTCCAAGTCTCTTTTGGTTTACCCTTACTTCTGTTCCCCTGTGGTGTCCATCTTAGTGCTATTTTGGTAGTGAGTTGTCAGTCATTCGGAGCACATGTCCCAACCATCGCCAGCGTATTTCCTCAATAATTGTTGTCAGTGGTTTCATCTGCATTTCTGCTAATAAGATGTTATTTCTTATGGTGCTTGGCCAAAATATTTTTCTAATTCTTCGTAAACATTTAGTCTGGAAATCTTCTTCTTCTTCGTTCACTTCTACCACCAGAAACCGCACTGTGAACCTACTGAATTCACGCCTGTGGTCCTCGTTAGGTCCCGTGGTCCCCTGTGTGGTCCAAATAGCCCACACGAGATCCACGAAAGGACCACAAGGGGTTCAGAGTATCACAGTGCTTTAGCCTGTATTCTTGGTGGGTCTTGGAAGCGGGATTGCGTGACACCGTGGTTTTCATTGCACCTGTTTAGTCTAGGGTTGGACTTTCTCACCGGAAGACCGCGACGTGTTTAGGATATCAGTGCATCCCCGCTGGGTGAGAGGTGGTTGCCCATCCAGTCCAGGGTTGGACTTTCTCACCGGAAAACCTCAGCGTGATTAGGATACGCAAACATCCCCGCCGGGTGAGAGGTAGTTGCCTATCTAGACTTCCCTGGTCCAGTGTCTCCGACTTCAGCATTTTGCGGTCGAGTCTGGAAATAATTCAACTTGTTTTCTATGGTTTTGGTGATTTTCCAGCATTCACTTCCATGGAGTAGTACACTTAGAACATTACTCTTAAATATCCTGATTTTCATATTTATGCTTAGTTTTTTTTATTTCCATAGAGTCTGCAGCATTGCAAAAGCCTGGTTTGCTCTAGTAAGTCTGCTGTTGATGTCCTCTGTGCTGTCTCCATTTTCTACTACTCTGCTGCCAAGGTATACAAATTCGTTGACCTCCTCCACTAACTTGTTATCTACTCTGAGTACATTTCTGTTGTTCACATTTTGTTTCATTAACTTTGTCTTTCCTACGTTGATAGCCTATGTTATTTGCATTCTGAGTTAGCTTGTTTATTTTCTCTTCCATATCTTTGTGACTGCTTGATAATAGACAAATGTCGTCCGCAAAGTCAAGTCGTCCAGCACTGTGTCAAGGGTCCATTGTAATCCTCTGCGTTTGTCTGATGTTGCCTCCTTCATTAACCAGTCTACTGTCAAGATAAATAATGTTGGTGATAGTACACATCCCTGTTTCACTTCTGTTTGTACCCTAAAGCTGCTGGAGGTATGTTCTCCACAGATAACTTTGCACTGAAAACCCTCGTATAGGGCTTTGATTACATTAACTATTTTATGGGGGAGGCCATGCCATCTTAGGATTTTCCACAGTGCATCTCTGTTGACACTGTCAAAGGCTTTCTCAAAATCTATGAATAATGCATATGCTGTGCCATGCCACTCATTTGCCTGTTCTAATATTTGTCTAAGTACAAATATGTGGTCTATGCATGATCTTCCTTTCCTAAATCCTGCCTGCTCTTTCCGAAGTTTTTCCTCAAGTGTTGGTACAATTCTGTTGATGATTATTCTGCAAAATACTTTACTGGTGAGTGGTAGTAGGGTAATGTCTCTCCATTTCCCGCAATCTCTGAGGTCACCTTTCTTTGGTAGTTTTACTATAAGCCCAGTTTTCCACTCCTCTGGGGCTTTTTCTAGATCCCAAATTTGTTGTAATATCCGGCAAAGTTGTTTTGGTGTTTCTGTTTCTTCTGCTTTCAACATCTCGGCAGTCACTTCATCTTCACCTGGTGCCCTGTCTGATTTTAGCTTCTTTATCGCCTCCTTTACTTCATTTATTGTTATTGGTCCTGTATTGATGTTTAGTTCTGTTTTTGCTTCAGGTATGTCTATTGTTTGTGCTGCTTATGTTCTGTTTAGTAGGGTGTTAAAGTGTTCCCTCCATCTTTCAATTTTTTCTCTTTCTCCACTGACCAGTTGTCCAATTTGTGTTCTTACTGCACTTTCACATCTTGTGTTGAAGTTACCTGTCATCTGCTTTGTGATTTTATATATGGTTTTCATGTCATTTGTATATGCTGCTTTCTCTGCTGTTTCTGCTAAGTTGTCATAATATTGACGTTTATCTTGACGGCATGATTCCTTCACTTCTTTGTCTTTTTGTGCATAATTACTTAAAACTCGTTCTTTAAGGCGCTGTGATTTGGTGTTCAGTAATTTTTTCTTGATTTCATTTCTTTGCTCTATCTTTTCCCATGTGGTCTCGCTTATCCATTCCTCTTTTCTCCTTTTTCGATATCCCAGCACCTCTTTTGCTGTTTCCTGTAGTGTTTTATTGAACTCTAATATGGACATTTCTGCTTCGTCTTGTAGGACACTGAAGCGGTTCTTAAGTACTATTGAGAATTCATTTCTTGTTTGCTGGTCTATCAGTTTTCTTGTATCAAAATGTATCTTTCTGTGTTCTCCGATTTTGGCTTTCCTTAATTTTAGTTTTATTTTTATTTATTATTTTTATATATGCGAGTCTATAGCAATAAAATATTGCTGACCAAATTTTGTCAATGTAGCTAACATGTACAAAATTACTATATCGAATAAGAGACATAATTAAGTAAAGGTACCCTATACATAAACGTTTAGTGAGAATAAATACATGTTACATTTACTGGATAGTCTCACCTGATGGACAAAGACTTTGTGTACAAAAGATCAGTTCATCAATGTAGTGCTAAAACATTTAATGGAGGATATTATTTCGAAGTTCTCAGTATCACTGGTCATATTAATTGATAGTGGATCGGTTTATGCAATCAAAGCCCTATACGAGGGTTTTCAGTGCAAAGGGATCTGTGGAGAACATACATCAAGCAGCTTTAGGGTACAAACAGGAGTGAAGCAGGGATGTGTACTATCACCAACATTATTTATCTTGACAGTAGACTGGTTAATGAAGGAGGCAACATCAGACAAATGCAGAGGATTACAATGGACCCTTGACACACCTTGACTTTGCGGACAACATTTGTCTACTATCAAGCACCCACAAAGATCTCTCTCTCTCTGAACATTAAGTGCCCAGGGCACATGGGGCTTCCGCAAGGGTTTTCTACAAATACCTGTCCTTTTCCTTTTTTTCTGCTCTTGCCCAGGTGAGCCCTCTATTGCTCAATATCCTTTCTGTTGTTCTTCTCCATGTCTCTTTTGGTCTACCCTTACTTCATTTCCCCAGTGGTGTCCATCTTAGTGCTATTGTTGGTAGTGAGTTGTCAGTCATTCTGAGCACATGTCCCAACCATTGCCAGCGTCTTTCCTCAATAATTGCTGGCAATTGCCGGGATCTGCAAAGAATAGGGCCACTGTATCCTACCACGCATGATCGTAAAAGGCGACTAAGGAGGGTTGGGCATAGGGCCAGTAACCCTATCTGGTAAAAAAAAACTATCAGACTGCTACAGAAAAAGAAGCAAGGGAAACCCACAAAGATATACAAGATAAAATAAACAAGCTAACTCAGAAGGCAAACAACATAGGACTAAAGATCAACGTAGAAAAGACAAAGTTAATGAAGCAAAATATGAACAACAGAAATATAGATAGCAAGTTAGTGGAGGAGGTCAACAAATTTGTATATCATGGCATAGAGTAGTAGAAAATGGAGACAGCACAGAGGACATCAACAGCAGGCTTACTAGAGCAAACCAGGCTTTTGCAATGCTGCAGAATATATGGAAATCAAAATAAGCATGAACACGAAAATCAGGATATTTAAGAGCAATGTTCTAAGTCTACTACTCTGTGGAAGTGAATGCTGGAAAATCACCAAAACCATAGAACACAAGTAGAACTCTTTCCAGACTAAATGTTTGCGAAGAATTAGAAAAAATATTTTGGCCAAACACCATAAGAAATAACATCTTGTTGGCAGAGATGCAGATGAAACCATTGACAGTAATTATTGAGGAAAGACGCTGGCGATGATTGGGATATGTGCTCAGAATGACTGACAACTCACTACCAAAAATAGCACTAAGATGGACACCACTGGGAACAGAAGTAAGGGTAGACCAAAAGAGACATGGTGAAGAACAACAGAGAGGATGTTGAGCAATAGAAGGCTCACCTGGGCAAAAGCAGAAAAAAAGGCAAAGGACAGGCGTTTGTAGACAAAAGTGTATGGTTCAGATTTACAAAAAGAAAGAATGAGGAAGGTTGATACAAACGAGGGTGTCGGGAAGTAAGACGTATAAATGGAAAACATTATAACAATCCAATATTTCGGTAAATGCCTTTTTTCAATGACAACATACAAGAGCAATCATCATCATCATCATGTGCCGTGCCGACTGGCGTTGGATATTATGTTTCTCCAGAGTACACGATCCTTCATGCAGGCCATCAGCTCATTTGGTGATCTCCTCTCACACCATCCTATCAGACTGTCCTGTATTATTTCTCTTGGTCTTCCTCTTGATCTTCTTCCTTCTATTTTTCCTATTGTTATAATATTTTAAAGCCCCCTCTTCTCACTGCATGTCCTATGAAAGTACATTGTCTCTCTCTCTTATCTTTTTTGACAAGATTTTTTGTCTCTCCAGCTCTTCTCATACATTATTCATTGGTTATTTTTGCTGTTCAGGGGATTCGCAACATTCTTCTACTAAACCACATTTCTGCTGCTTCCAATGATTTTTTTTTTGCAGATCTGGCTATTGTCCATGATTCACTGCCAAAGAGCAACATATAAATACACGAAAAAAATAGAAAAATTAAACACTTTTGGTATCATTCCTGTGAGAAATATAGGACACAAAATGCATGCTATAAGAATGTTTGTTTAATTTATGAAGCTCAAGCGGGTATAATAAAGCTTAGATATGATAGACAGTACTTCAGAGAGTATAATGAAGTCAAAGGTATGCCTAGCAGACCACCAAACACCCTAATGTCATACAGTTTAGATATGGGCTACCAAATTAAACGATTGACCACGCCACTGACATAATCACCAAGCCAGTAATACCAAAAGCGTAGTACCAAAGGAGTCTTTCCTGGCTCAGCTGACATTGAGTTGCCCTCTTGTTTTCGAATACACACTTAATCTATCGCACGCTTTCTAAGGGAGTTACATACTTTAGCTATTTGTTTATCTTTCGCTTCTCTTTGTTCACATTTAACTGTAGATTACATCAGGTTTCTCGTTTCACAGGAGTCCGAGGCTTTAATCACATCATTCTCTCTCTTTCACTCACAGCTAATGTGATTTGAATATAGTTTTTTATTTAGGCTAATCTTTGCTAAACATGGGCTAAGTTTTGTTCCCAAATGTTATCGTGCGTTAATATCGTTGTTTGCAACTTCATTAAGTGTCGAGGTAATTTGAAGTGTCGATTGTTTTCTCTATGTGGACAGAAATAAAGGCGTTAGTGAGTTCAACTGTTTATTTGGAGCAAGCAGCAAGAAAATCACTCTGTTAGAGGAAAAGCACGAAAATCTTCGGGTAGCAGGAATGTCTGTTATAACGAAGTAAAAATTATCTTGTGAGATTTGAGAAAGCTTAGATTCTGCGCTGCTCGCAAACGATTGTAAGCACAACAGGCCAGGCACCTGTTGTTAATTTAATTATCAAGGAAGTGGCAAAGGCGCCATAAAAAGAAATCGGTTGATCTATCGGATAGGTATTCTAAAGGGTGACATCAGGCTATCACGGTACGGTTCTGGATTTTACTTCGTCGGTCTAAATTCCAAACTTGATCTCACACCCCCTTCCCCCCCCCCCCCCCCCAGCATAACATTCACGTACCCTGCCATTTACTAACAGAACTGGAAATAATACAATTCAATGAAACCTAGAAATCAAACCCCTTATAATCTGATTTCAGATCATTTGAATTCTCTATAATTCTACATTTCTTAACATGAATGCTGAATTAGATTTATAGGTCACTTTGAGAGTTCTAATAACCATCTTCAACCCTGTAGCTGCATACAAAAGAAGTTCTAGTAAAATAAACGCAATCGTTTTGATATAAAAGTCACATTTCTACGATATTTTATCCACTAGTTTTAAGCATCCAAGTCAGGGAGTGCTTTCTGCCAGAGTGGAGTACTTGCAGGTACCACTGAGTCTATAATCACTTCTCCCTGAGTGCTTGGTGCCTGCTGCACCGACGTTTATTGCTCGACCATTTGTGAAAATTCGAAGGTGATTAGGTTAAGGACGTTTCTCTCTTCAATATCTCCTTCCTCCTAAACACCGTTCCACTACATATCTGCAGCAAAGCTCGACTCTCTTTGAATTTTGAATTTTTTTTCACCATGAATCGGTTAAATAAGTTTTGTATGGAAGCATTAAAGACCCTACTGTAGCAACGTCAGAGACTCAAGAAGGCAAAGTATTTCAGTTTCATTTATTCAATTTTGTTTTTCATATGTTCTGTTTTTTTTTTTTTTTGGTAAGAAATGATGTGAGTTTAATACAGTTACATTAGTGGATCGGATGTCGTGGAAATCAGAAACTGAGTTCGTTCTGCGTTTACCAGTCACAATAACAACGAGACAACTGGATTTTACTCTTCCAACTGCAGAGTTTGCCTATAATCTCTTGATGCTACGTTTCAGTCCCCAAATCACCTATTTCTTAGAAAAAAGACGTTTGTGTCAATTATAAATTACATACATAGCAACCAAAGACTGTATTATGAAATAACGTTACTGAAAAAGTTGTAAGCGCAAAATGTGACGCAAAATACTATAAATTTATAGAAAGTATGCAGAATCAAAATTGTAAGCAATGCCTCATAAATATTCTATGATATTGGTATTGTCATTATCAACAACAAAGGTATTGGTCCTTGCAGAAATAGCTTCATATTTAAAAAAAAAATTATATTACTTATCTAATGTCCTTCAGTCAACTGAAAAGATCGTATTTAACGTTTGGTATCGCTTTAGCTGCACCTTTTTAACGCGTTGTATTTTAACACAAGAAAAAAAGTGTTAAAATTAATATAGATGTAGTATATTTGACAACCACCAATGTTAATTGGTGGTTGTCAAATATACTACATCTATATTAATTTTAACACTTTTTTTCTCTTCCTTTTACAGTAATATCTTATTATAACGGACTTCAAGGTGACTGGTTAACTAGTCCGTTACACCCAAAGTCAGCTATGTGCAGCCGGGACCAGTGGACCTGGTCCATTATTTATGTGGCTCCGTTTTAAACGGGATCCGTTATAACGGGATTTTACTGTATAACAATTTTAACAATTTGTTTTTCATTTTTATATTCTAATACAACACATTATAGTATCATTATATAACTATTAGCTTTTGAATATACACTTGAATGGATGATGCGGCATGCAGCGGAGCATATATGGGGTTGTACCGAATGCAGTGAATCCAGAGTTTGAATTTTGAACTTTGAACGTTATAGTATACAACCGCTATACCGTTTAAGGCCCATTGTTAAGTTTTTGGCCCTCATAAAATAGTTCTACCTCGTCACTGTATTTACTGCTCACCACTTTATTTCCCGTCCGGAGTACCTGGCATATTACTACTGGTAACTAGTCCATGAACACATGGTGTTCTTATCTGCTTCATACACATAGGTCTCTGCCTTCAACAGACAATTAACACGAACCTCTGTCACAGGTCCGTTCATAACACGATTCCTTTTATGATGGCAATCAGTATAGAACCAAGACTTCATTCCCATTTATCATCTCCAGCTATTTCATGGATTTACAGAATAGACTGTCATTATCAAATTCGTCACCGCTACAGGATGAACAGTTTAAACACTTTCATAATCATTTCGTAGACAGGGCACTCAGTGGTGTTTTCACAAAGATTGTTCCTTTTATCACACAAGGAACTACACGAGTACAATCTGTAACTTCACATATGCAATGCATGGTGGTGGTTTAACAACATTAAAGTGACTTACTATTCCTACTGGTAGCTCCGAATCACTAACTTCTAGATTCAGCTCTCAGAATTCTAGTTTCTAAGCTCAAATACATCACTAGGCCGAAACACACGGTTATCTCAGTTTTGGTACTACTTCTCTCTAGACTTTTATTTTTAGTAAATCATCTACTGATCATAGTCTGTCTGTCTTCCCCATCGTCTCTCCTTGTGGTTCTTCTTCTAAATCAATCTTCTCCTGATCGTCATTTTACCTTTTTCTTCTTCTTATGTGTATGTCTCAGACTCCGTGAGTGATTTTGTTAGGACCTTAACTCTGTGCGATTTGAAAACTCATGAGTAGTGTTCGTTGCTATACGACACACAAGTTTTTCTTCGTGTGTAAGAGTTCATTACTCATTCTCCAAAAACAATGATTTTACATTCATATATGTGGTAAGTATGCGTAAATCGGAAAGATCCTATGTCTTTAGTGACAATTCTTCCAATATTCCTTCTCTCGTTCTCCCTCCAGAAATGAATAGAAAACTCGTATTTGATTATCTCAGTCTCTTCCCTCTCTTTCTTCATCAGTCCATGATTCTACTTCTTCTTTACTGAAAAAGGTTCAGGTAGGGTTGCCAGAATCTGTACTGGACGGACTGTGGATATTATCAAATAATATCTTTGATTCTGAAGTTTGATTCGTGACAATAAGGGACAAACAAGTAATTGTAGTGTTCAGTTATGAATTGTTTGATGAGGGAACTCTTTGGCACGTATACTAAAGTCCCATCCTGTGTCCAGTGCTAATCTCATTCGCAGCTTCATTTAATGATATTTCTCCCCAGAAAAATGGGAGCAAATGAAATAGTGTTTCTTTCTCTTCAATTAGCTGCATAATATTTTCAGATAATGTGGTTAACTGTTAATGAGCAAACGCTATACTACACTAAAACACAGTATAAACTTGGTGAATTTTCAAAATGACAGTAATGTAGCTAATAAAAAATAGACAGCGATTTTCAACTTGTTCTGACAAAAAAACAAAGACCTTGAATTTTTGCTTTCTACCTCCACGGCGATTCCACGGACTGTTGGGGGTCCGCGGACCATAAATTAAGAATCACTGAGTTAGGCCGTTCTAATGATATCGTTCAGATCAGAAGAGCAGAAATTATTAGCATTTCATGTATATATAATATCTGTGTTTAATTTTTTATACTCTGCATGCATTTTCAAATTAAAATAGTTCAAATTTAATCCATTTGATGCAGAACATTCTGATCAGTGTACGAATGGATTTTACTGTTTGTTATTCACCTTCAAGATCCTGCATTACCCTGTCGTCCTGCGTCTTGCTCCTAGTATTTATCCGACTTCAAATTTCTGGAAAGAAGGTCTTGCCGCTAACTGACATAGTCATAGAATTCAAAGCAGCTCTTTCGATAATTAGAAACATATTTCACTATTCCTTCAAATATTGTGACATTAAGACGGTTTAGTCCCTCTGTCCATTGCACATTCATGAAGGAAAATAACGTTTCCAGGAACACTAAAGATAAATTCACATAATTTTAGTAACTCGGAGTACAGCTTCAAAGACTCAGACTGTCCAATGAAATAGATCCACTTCGCCCGACTGGATTTGCTATTCCAGTTACCCTATTCCTTTGTGAGTAATGCTTCAATACAGTGCTTCAGATATGTGAACTGATCAAACAATATTAAATAGTCAATTTCTAAGGGGAACGTGTCGAGTGACTGTGAACGACCGGCGGAAGTATGACGTCAGAGATTTGGAGAAAGAGAGAGAAATGCAAGACAGCCACTAGCAATGTGTGTCAGTTGTTCAAGCTGTTACTATTCATGAGTATTTTGCCTAATGATACTGCATGACATATATTGAACAAAGTGACAGTTCAAGTAATAAGTCACAGTGTGTTCGGTAAGTGATGAGTGAATAAATTGATTGGCACTGGTATGTAGAATCTCGTTTTTCTGTGACAACTACTTGTGTGTGCTCTGTTGAGAACCGCCCCATAAGTTGACTGCCTCTTGTTTGCAGAAAATTAGTTTCTCTTACACTTAAGACCATGTTGGTACACAGCCTAAGAGCATCCACGTACAGATGGAAAATTCTTTCAAAGGTGTTATCTACTTTTCTACATAACCATGACACGTTTCATAAAACTCTTCCACCTCAACAGAAAATTTATTTATATCTATTTGCTTCATCCATTCATTCATTTGTATGTCCCTTAGGGAACTTTGCCTCCCAAACAGCACTCCTGTAGGCCTCCCGGTTGTGAGCAAGATGGCCTGCTGCTGCTGCATCCATTTGCAGATTATCAACGATGTCTTGCAGCCATCTTCGTTTTGGTCTTCCTCTCTTTCTTTTAACCATTATGTATCCTTCCAAGACAGGAAAAATTGGCGAACTACTTTGCGAGCCCTATGTGACGTCTAACGGCACGGGAAGGATATAAGATATAAGATAAGATCCTTCCAATACGGTCTTCTCTAAATTATCATGATGTTTAATGTGTCCAAAATATTTAAGTTTTATCTCTTTAATCCTCTTTACCAGCCAGCCTTCTTCAATATTAATCTCCTGTAGTATAGATATATTTGTTCTTTTTTGTGTCCACGATATTTGAAGAACACTTCTGTAGCATTTACATTCAAAGGCATTTATGTGTTTCTCAGCTGTTTTGTTAAGTGTCCAGGTCTCACAGGCATATGTTGCCATGGGAAAGATACATGCCCTTAAAAATCTTATTTTTGTGGTTCTATCTGCTCCTCTCCACAGATTCTTTATTTCTTTTACTTTCTGAAGAGCGATAGATGTCCTCCTTTTAATTTCCCTCATTGTATCTCCATTAATAGTTAGTAGTGATTCAAGATATTCAAAACTCTCCACTTCTTCCAGTTTTTCCTCATTGATACATATTTCAGTTGCCTTGTTTGTTTTGTCAGTTGTCATCAATTTAGTTTTCTTTGCTTTAAGATAGAGGTTCTGCTCTTCGCTGTTCTTACGGACTGACATAATTAGTTTTTCCATTCCTTTGTGTTTTGTGGATATAGATTCACATTAAACTCTCTGCATTTCTCTATTATTAATCTTAGATTGAATATATGTTCTCTTGATCCTCTTCCTTGCCTGAAACCAGCTTGGACCATAATGACTTCTTCTTCTATTTTCTTTCGAAGTCCACCCATTATGATTTTTAACAGAATTTTACTGGCATGACTAATCAGGTCAACATTTCTGTAGTTTGTGCATATTTTCAGGTAACCCTTTTTTAGCAGTGGTATGAATACAGTTCTTTTCCATTCTTTTTGCCAAATACCTGAATGCCATATCTTTTTACATAGCGCATGATAGATTGTTGCACACTCCTTTCCTCCTGCTTTAATAAATTCAGCTGTTATATCATCACATCTGGTGATTTACCATTTTTCAGATTCTTTATTGCCCATAAAACTTCTTCTATTGTCGGTTCGGGTTCTTTCTCCTCCAATAATAATTCACATTTTTTATTTATGGTTCCGCTGTCGGTTGGTTCATACATTCCTTCGCAGTATTCCATCTATCTTTCTAGAATTTTCTCTGTCTCTGTTAAGGTATTCCCCGTCTAATTACATTTAGCTTAGGTGTGACATTTCTCGTCAATGTCTTCATGTCTTTAAACATTTCACTAACCCTTCCACACTTCTGATGTTCTTCTATTCTTTCACAGCAATCTTGTATGTATTGTTTTTTTTTTGTCTTTTCTTGTGTTTCTTCCTACTTCTGTTGTTAAAGAGTTATATTTCTCTTTGTTGTTGTTTGTCACTTTCCATTGCGTCTTCATTTCTTTACGTTGTTTTATCAGTTCTAGTGTACCTGGTGTAATCCATCCATTCTTTTGTGTTTTCTTTTGTTTGTTTCATAATATATTTCACTTTTAGAGTAAGAAATCTTTATTATTTCTGCCGAATTATAAATATAATGGCTTCCTCTAAAATTATACTTACTTCTAAGACGCTAATATCTGACTTCTCCAGTTTAAGTACCTGTTTGTTAAATACACACAACTGACTTTGGAGAAAACCAAAGATAGGCTTCGCTTAGGGGATTTTCAAACAGGAAAACCAAGACTTTTGTTGGTTTTCCTTCTGAGAGGAACAATGATTTTAGTGCTTCATAGAGTTGTAATAATCCTTCCGTTGCAAAAATCAGTCACAACCACCTTGCTTTTGTATGTGACAGCAATTTGCGATATTCTACATCCACAAATTCGCAGAATTCTTTCACCCCCTCTGTGCGTTTTGTCTTATCTTCTTATATCTTATATCCTTCCCGTGCCGTTAGACGTCACATAGGGCTCGCAAAGTAGTTCGCCAATTTTTCCTGTCTTCGGCGAGTCTTTCAACCTCATCAAAGGATTTTATGCCTGTTAACTTGGCCTCTTTTAATAATGTTCTCTTCAGAGTTTCACGCGGTCTGCCCCTTTTTCTTCGGCCTGTTGTGTTCCACTTGATAGCTTGTTTTGGGATTCTCTGCTCATTTCTTCTCATCAAGTGGCCAACATATGTCCATCTCCTTTTCCTGATCACCCGTGAGACTGGTTGTTGTTCAGTCATCTGTCTTATCTCTGCATTGTTCTTGAATTCATTCCACTTGATGCCGAGTATTTTCCTTAGGCATTTGTTTTCAAAAGAGTCTAATTTCTTGTCTATTTCTTTAGTTGTTTTCCAGCTTTCGCATGCATAAATGAGGGTGGATATTACATTTGAATTGAATAGTCTTAACTTGGTTTTTGTGCTTATAACTTTTGAATTCCATATGTTCTCAAGATTCTTGAAGATTGATGCTGCTTTTGCAATTCTGATCCTAACTTCCTTTCTAGTGTCACCATCCTGGTCTATGTAGCTGCCAAGGTATGCAAATTGATTGACTTCTTCAATATCTGTCCCTTCTATGTGTATTTTTCCATTTTGATTGATGGGAATTTTCATTATTTTTGTTTTGTCCTTGTTAAATTCAAGTCCTATTTTGCAAGCCAGTGAAGATAGGCTATCTGTTTTTTCTTGCATGGAATTCACATTATTACTGATAAGAGTTATGTCATCAGCAAAATCAAGATCTTCTAGTTGGGTCCCATGTACCCAGTCAATACCTGTGTTACCTGTGCAGCATTTTTTCATTATGAAGTCTATTGTAATCCCAAAAAGTAAAGGAGACAGTATACATCCTTGTTTCACGCCTGTTTCAATCTGGAACCATTCACTCATTCCTTCTTCTGTCTTGACTGCACAACCATATCCATTGTATAAGTCCTTAATGATGTTGACAATTTTAGATGGTATTCCATATAGACATAAAATTCTCCATAATGAATCTCTGTGTATGCTATCAAATGCCTTCTTAAAATCTATGAAATTCAGTATTAATGGTTTCTGCTTTTCAATATGTTCTTCAAGTATTATTCTGAGAGTAAAGATCTGGTCGAGACAGCTTCTCCCTTTTCGAAATCCTGCTTGTTCTTCTCTCATTGCAGTATCCACTATATCTTTGAGTCTATTCAAAATGACCTTGCAAAATACTTTTGACACAACTGATATTAAGGTTACTCCTCTCCAGTTGTTACAGTCACTAAGGTTGCCCTTTTTTGGTATTTTCACAATGATTCCCTTCTTCCAATTAGAAGGGACCTTTTCTTCTTTCCAAATCTTGTTAAACATTCTCTGTAGTTGTCTCATGTTGTCACTATTGATAGCTTTTAGCATCTCGGCTGTTATTTCATCTTCACCTGCAGCTTTGTTGTTAGCCATTAAATTCACTGCTGTTTCAATTTCATGCAATTCAATTTCATCTAGATTGACATTTAGTTGTTTGGCTGGTAAGTCAGTTTCAAGGTTTAACAATTCTTTTGGGTGTGGTCGATTGAGTATTTCTTGGAAGTGTTCAGCCCATCTTTGCTTTTGGTCTTTATTTGATGTTAATAGTGTTCCAGTTTTGCTAAGGATTGGTCTTTCTTTAGATGTAATAGTACCTGTTAGCCTCTTTTGTATGTTATATAAAGTTTTGCTGTCTCCTGTTTTTGCTGCTTTTTCTGCCTCTTTCGCCATATTGTCTATGTATTCTCTTTTATCCCTTCTAGCTGAACTTTTTACTTTCTTGTCTATGTCTTTGTATTTTGCTTTTGCCGAATCTCTTTCATGATCTGCTTTTGCATTCAACATGTTTAATTTGACTGCTCGTCTTTCATGTATATACTTCCATGTGTTATCTGATATCCATGCTTTTCTATTTGGTTTTTCCAATCCAGCGCTTACTTTTGCTGCTGTGATTATGGCTGTGCTGTAAGAATTCCATAACTCATCTATACCTATCTCCTCAACTTCACTGGGTGTTTTGGAATGATTGGCAAGTTCCTGATTGAAATTAATGTTAGTATTTTCTTCTTGTAGGCTGTGGATGTTTATCTTTCTGTGTACTGATTTCTTGTGTTGACTTTTCAATTTTAGTTTTATTTTCCCTATGCACAGGTTGTGATCACTGTTGACATCTGCACCCCTATAAGCCCTTACATCCATGAGAGATGTTCTGTATTGCTTTCTAATACAAAAATGGTCTATCTGGTTTCTAGTTCTATCATCTGGAGATATCCATGTTGTTTTATGTATCTCTTTGTGTGGGAATATTGTGCCTCCAATGACCATGCCCTCTGTTAAACATATTTCAATTAATCTTTCTCCATTCTGATTAACCATGTCAATTCCTTCTTTCCCCATCACTTTTTCAACGTCGGTATTATCCTTCCCTACCTTAGCATTGAAGTCCCCCATAGCAATTAGGATGTCGTGTTTAGGGACTTTGTTGATGATTTGTTGTAGTTGGTGATAAAAGTCGTCTTTCACATCATCATCTGCATCATTCGTGGGTGCATAACACTGTATTATTGTCATTCTTCCGTGTCGTAGGTTGTATCGTGCTCTTATTATACGACTGTTCACTGGTTCCCATTCTACAAGGCTCTTTGCAGCTACATTTGACATAATAATGCCCACTCCGTCTCGGAATTTATTGTCATTTCTACCTGAATGTATAATTAACTTACCGTTTTCCGCCGATCTTTTACCTGCTTCTGGCCATCGCATTTCGCTGATGCCCAGTATGTCTAGATGGTATCTCTCCATTTCTTTGATGACCTGGTTAGTTCTTGTTGGTGCTGCCATCGTTCTCACATTCCAGAATCCAACCCTTGTCACATGCTTGGGGCCGACGAATGAGCTCTTCGGAGTTGGCATCCCTGATGCTCGGTTGGTTTCTCTGCGAGTTTCCATAACGATATCTTTTTTTCCTATCTGGAGTTGCCTCTAGATAGGTCTCAGGATAAGGTTGTTAGCCTTATGCCCAACTCCCGGTACATGATATGTAACAGATCAAGCGGAATTCCGCTGATTTCTGCATGCCGGCGAGAGCGTTTCAAAAACGACCGCCATCTTGCACGTCACGTTTTGTACATATTGAGAAATAATTGAACAGCTCAATTATTATATTTTCCATATCTACAGTTAGAACATTAGCTGCTGCCTTTACTGCATTATGAAATATGTGAGCAGGGCATCCAACACCAAGAAGGTTTTCATTTAGTTCACTCTTCAATTTTGTGAACACATTGCTCGCACCAGTTCGTCATCTATCTCTCTCTTTCTCTCTCTCTCCCTCTCTCTCTCTCTCTCTGAACCAAGACATATGAGGCGTCCGTATGGGACGCCTGTCCTTTGCCTTATTTTCGCTCTTGCCCAGGTCAGACCTCTATTGCTCAACATCCTCTCTGTTGTTCTTCTCCATGTCTCCTTTGGTCTACCCTTACTTCTGTTCCTTTGTAGTGTCCAACTTAGTGGTATTTTTGGTAGTGAGTCGTCAGTCATCCAGAGCACATGTTCCAACTATCGCCAGGATCTTTCCTTACTAATTGCTGTTGGTGGCTTCATCTGCATTTCTGCCTACAAGATATTATTTCTTACGGTGTTTGGCCAAAATGTTCTTCTGATTCTTCGTAAACATTTAGTCTGGAAAGAATTCAGCTTGTTTTCTATATTTTTTGCTAATTTTCCAACATTCACTTCCATGGAGTACTACACTTAGAACGTTACTCTTAAATATCCTGATTTTCAGCTTCGTGCTTAGCGTTTTAGATTTCTATTTAGTCTACAGCATTGCAAAATCCTGATTTGCTCTAGTAAGTGTGTTCGTCATACTCCACTAAAATTCGTTTTTGCATTGTCGCGACAAAACGTAATGAATTTACATTTATCAATATTGTTTTATTCTATTGCATTAACACAGTAAATGCTCATTTCAGAGGCAGTTTCGCTTTTTTAAAGAGCCTGCTTTAAACACTTTTATCGTCATAGCATTTTTAGAACCAATGTACTGAACAATCAATGGGAAATATTTTCTCGACATCATGGTTACTAGCGTCGGTCGCAATAGCAAAGTAGTTGGGATTTGCTAAATCATCATATAATTGTTTAACAGTGTCAGGAGCTAAAATGGATTTGAATGTTACTGTTGCTTTACTTGGCCTCATTGCCACATTTTTTTATGTCTCGAACTTGGTAGTGCAGTCCATTGAATTGAACAACACATGCTGTTTTATTGTGTGATATCACAATGTCGGTTACGCCGGCTGAACTGACTCTTCCTACTCAGAAGATCTAGACACAAAATAACTGTACAGTCTTTTAAAGTGCTTGCAAAATATATGTTCGAATTATGCTTTTCGCTTGCTGCGTGGTCTTTTATATCCGCTCTTCCCCTATGCGCAATGACAATGTAACACACATTTTATAATCTGCGTCGTGGTCATTTCTATCTGGTTTTATAAAACACCGTTCCTGTGAAAACACTTCATGCATTTACTCTCCACGCGCGCGCACAGACACACACACGCACACACAAAATAGTCTTCTTCAGCTTTTCGAGCCATTAAGGCTCATTGCAGAATATAAAGTTCGCCTCCATTCATCTCTATTCCTAATATTCTTTCTCCAGTTGGTAACAACAATTTCTTTTATATTATCTTCTATATTGTCTTTCTATCTCTGTCTTGGTCTACCCCTTGATCTTGTTTCCCTCATCTCTTGTGCATACATAATATTCGTTTGTCTGTTCTCTTCCATTCTTTCTACATGGCACAGCCAGCGTAGTCTGTTCATTTTCACATTTATAATTCGTTGGGGTTTAAATAAACTGTTCAGTTCAGTGTTCTTTCCAGTTCTCCATTCCCACTGTTGGTATCTTTCACGGGCTCAAAGATTCTTCTTCGGATCTTGTTCTCAGAGATCTGCAATTGTTGATCATCTTTCTTTGGTTTATTCCACGTTTCTGATCCATAAATAAACGGCTGGTCTTATTATAGTGTACTATTCATGCATGTGCATGTCCCTTCCGGAACTTTGCCCCCTTAATAGCACTCCTGTAGGCCTCTCGGTTATAAGCAAGATGTCCTGCTGCTGATGCATCCATTTGCAGATCATCAATGACATCTTGCAGCCATCTTCGTCTTGGTCTTCCTCTCTTTCTTTGTATACTTTTTATAGTATACTATACACATTATATATCACCCCATAGCTATGAGGGGTGATTGATAAGTTCTCGGCATAAAGTACAAATGCTTGAAACACACAGTTGATATTATGTGCATTTGTAGATCAGATTAATCTAAGATTAAACACCAAGTTTCAAGAAATTAACTGCAACGAATTTTTTTTACAGCCTACTAAAGAGGTAAGGGGTGGCAGAAATTGAGAAAATGGATAAAATTTCTCATCCAGCAGTCATTCGTTACCTCTGCAACAAGGACTTATCATCGAAGGAGATCAATGAGGATATGGTAGAGACTCTAGGGGAGAGTGGTCCTTCTTACAGCACAGTGAAGAAATGGCCAGCTCAGTTCAAACATGGAAGAGACAGTCTAGAAGATGATCCCCGTCCAGGAAGACCAAGAACGGTAACCACCGATGAAACCACCGGCAGAATCCATGATATGATAACGGAAAATCTACGATTAACTGAGCGGTACATTGCTACTGAGTTGCGGGCATCTACCAGGAACGTGTTCATGCCATTATTCACAATGATTTTCAAATGACAGAAGTCTCTACTCGATGGATCCCGAAATTTCTTGGAGCTGATCACAAACGACAGCGTCTCAACATGTCAAGAGACAATCTTGGCCGTTTTTCTGCAGATTCTGAAAAGTTTCTTCAGCAATTTGTGAATATGGATAAGACTTGGGTTTATCATTTTCAACCTGAAACCAAAGAACAGTCAAAGCAGTGGAAACATCATGGATCCCCACCTCCAAAGAAAGCAAGGGTGGTTCTGTCTGCAGGGAAAGTGATGACTTCCATCTTTTGGAATTCAGAAGGTGTGCTTATTGGTTGACTATATTCAAAAGGGCAGAACGGTCACTGGGGCCTACTACGCTAATCTTGTGAAGCAACTTGCAGATCAAACTGAAGGAAAAGCGTCGAGGGAAATTGACGAGAGGAGTCATCTTTCATGAAGACATGCTCCAGTTCACAAGTCGGCGGTGGCAATGGCTGCCATTCATGATTGCGGCTTCCAGCTTCTTGAACATCCTCCTTATTCCCCAGATTTGGCCACTTCGGACAATTACCTGATTATCAAACTCAAAAAGGAGCTCAGTGGTCGCAAATTTGTTTCAGATGATGACGTCATTCATGTTATAGACCACATTCTAATGGCAAAAGATGCTGACTTTTACACAGAAGCGATCCGTATGATCCAGGATCATACGGATCGCTGGACTAAGTGCTGGATCATACGGATCGCTGGACTAAGTGCTTAAAGTTGCAAGGGGACTATGTTGAGAAATAACCCCACAAAAGTTGTCCACAAATAATCCGTTGTACCTTATGCCGAGAACTTATCAATCATCCTTCGTATATCAGCGGGAGTTTTACTCCTGGCAAGTCCAACCAAACTGTGAAGACCTGCGTGTGTATGAGTCTGACCAAAATTGCACCCTGGTGTTCCAGACTGTGGGTAGAGCATGGGGCCAACGGCATTTTCCCGTAAAAAGATTACTGTTACGGAAGTTACGGAACAGATAGAGAACCGTCGAATATATATATAATTTTTTTTTACGGAAATGGGGTCGTTGGCGACATGCTGCAACCTCCAAACGCAACTTTCTTCTAGAAATCGAAATTATATATATATATATATATATATATATAATTATTTCTCTCAAGACCGACAGTAGAGAAAACCATTTTTTTCTTTCATTCATTAGTCATAATCTTAACCAGACGACACCTATCAATTTTCACGACCATGATGCTGATAATGGTAAAACTGATATTTTTCTCACTAAAGCCTGTAAAATTTGCAGCCACTGTAGTCTCCAAAACAAATAAATTATAAGACAGTGAACAGGAAAGACGTCACACCTTAACTGTTTTGCCTTATAGCCTCGCTTTCTTTTATGTGCGAATGAGTAGAGATTACAGGTCTTCGTAGAAGGTTGGCCGATGATAGAGGTTAGATGTACGTGTATGTTAACTACAATGTCAGTCAGTCATTTGCATGTTCCTTGCGGAACTTTGCCTCCTCAACAGGTCTCCTGTGGGCCTCTCGGTTGTAAGAAAGATGCCCTGCTGCGATGCATCCATTTACAGATTATCAACTATGTCTTGCAGCCATCTTCGCCTTGGTCTTCCTCTCTTTTTTTCCCACTACGCGGCTGTCTTCTCTAAATTCTCATGACGTTTAATGCATCCAAACTATTTAAGTTTTCTCTCATTAATCATCTTTACTAGTCAGCCTTCTTCAATATTAAGTTCTTATAGTATGGATATATTTGTTCTTTTTTGTGCCCATGATATATTAAGAACTCATCTGTAGCATTTATATTTCCAGGCATTTATGTGCTTCTCAGCTGTTTTGTTAAGTGTCCAGGCAAATGTTCCTGTGGGAAAGATGCACGCCTTTAAAAATCTTATTTTTGTAATTCTGTCTGTTCCACTCCAGATCTTCTTTAGTTGTTTTAGCTTTTGAAGAGCGATAAACGTTCTTTTAATTTCCTTCATTGTATCTCCATTATTAGTTAGTTATGGTCCAAGATATTCAAAACTCTCCATCTCTTCCTAGTTTTTTCATTGATACATATGTTAGCTGCTTATTTGTTTTGTCAGTTATCATCAGTTTAGTTTTAGTCACATTAAGATAGAGGTTTTGCTCTTCATTAATCTTATGGACTGACATAATTAGTTTTTCTATTCCTCTTTGTGTTGTGGACAGTAATACTGTATCATCAACATATCTAATCTCCGGTATTTCATAACCTCCAATATTTATGGCATGTAATATTCTTTGTCTATATCTTTTCTAACATTCCTCATTATATTTTCAGCATACAAGTTAAATAAGTAAGGCGACAGTATGCACCCCTGACGGACCCCTTGTTTTATGTCAAACCAAGTTGTTGTTTCACCATTTATTCTTACTGCTGCTTGTTGGTCTAGATACAACTGTGATGTTAAATGTATCAAATATGTTGGAAATCCCATTCTTTTCATTATTTCCCAAAGTTCCTGGTGTTGTACACAATCAAATGCCTTTGAATAAACTCTAAAAGATAAATAAGAGGTCAACATCTACAATGGATATGTCTGTGCAGTCAATACAGACGAAGGAATGTGTGAATGGTTTCGGATTGAAACAGGCGTGAAACAAGGATTTATATTATCTCCCGTGCTTTTTGGAAGTGCCATATACTTGATAGTGAAAAAAACGTTGCAAAGGTAAAACGGGCATTGAGAACGTGAGACACAACTGGACGATCCTGATTTTTGCAGATAACATAACTCTTATCAATATGAAATCAATGCAAGTAAAAACAGATACCCTGTCTTCAATGGCTAGTAAAATAGAACTTGAAATTAACAAAGATGAAACAAAAATAATGAAGGGTCTCGTTAACGACGAAGGACAAATATACGTAGAAGGAACAGCTGTTGAAGAAGTAAAACATTTTGCATATCTCGGCAGCTATATAGACCACAATGGTGACAAGAGAAAAGAAGTTAGAATTCGAATTGCCAAAGCAGCATTGAACCTTCAAGATTCTTTAGAACATATGACATTCAAAAGTTATAAGCACAAAAACCAAGTTAAGATTCTTCAAATCAAATGTAATATGCACCCTCAATTATGTATGTGAAAGCTGGAAAACAACTAAAGAAATAGACAAGAAATTAGACTCTGTCGAAAACAAATGCCTAAGGAAAATACTTGATAAAAAATGGAATTAATTCAGGAACAACGCAGAGATCAGACAGATGAGCAAACAACAACCTGTCTGATGGTTGGTCAGAAAAACGAAGATGGTCGTATGTGATGAGAAGAAGCAATCAGAGAATCCCAAACAAGCTACCAAGTGAAGCACAACAGGCCGAAGAAAAAGAGGTCGTCCATGTGAAACTTTAAAGAGGACATTATTAGGGAAGTCAATTCAGTGGGCATAACATCCCTTGATGGGATTGAAAAACTCGCCCAAGACAGGACATCTTGGCCAAGTATCATAGAGGCCCAATGTGACGTTTAACGGCACGGGAAGGATGTAAGATTAAATTCTCTGTATTTCTCTATTATTATTCTTATATTGATTTTATGATCTCTTGCTCCTCTTCCTTGTCTAAAGCCAGCTTGGACCATATTGACTTCTTCTATTTTCTTTTGAAATCTACCCATTATGATTTTTAATAGAATTTTTCTTGGATGACTAATCATGGCAACGGTTCTGTAGTTTGTGCATAATTTCAAGTGACCATTTTTTCATCAGTGGTATGAATACCCGGGATCTGCAAAGAATAGGACTGTACCCTACCACGCATGATCGTAAAAGGCGACTAAAGAGGGTTCGGCATAAGGCCAGCAACCCTATCTGGTAAAAAAACTATCAGACGGCTACAGAAACAGAAGCAAGGGAAAAAACAAATGCAGGTGGAAGGAGAAATGCTTATCAGGAAACTGAGCCCGTGAAGGTTGTGGATGAAAGTCCCCAGCCGACTGCAGAGCTCCTGTAACCTAAACACAAGATACAAATAGGCAGTTGGAATGTAAGAACACTTAACCAGACTGGAAAACTAGCACAAACCATCAAGGAAATGCACAGATACAAACTAGACATAATAGGAATACAAGAAGCAAGAGGGACGGGACAAGGCAGAAAGAAATTAACAACACAGCACACAGAAGATATAATAATATGGTCAGGTAAAGAAGATCATCATGAAGGAGGAGTAGCATTGATTATAACAAAAGAAGCATCAAGAGCATTGCTGAAATGGATCCCTATAAATGAGAGATTATTATATGCACGCTTCAACTCGAGAATCACGATGCTGTCTACTATAGTTTGATATGCACCAACAAAAGCAGCTGAAGAGGAATTAAAAGAAGATTTTTATAACAGCCTCCAAGCCACAGTAGAAACAATACCCAAGCATGATATGGTACTCATCTTGGGCGACTTCAATGCAAAAGTAGGTGAAGGAAATGAAGATAGAAGAAGAATCATGGGAAGAGAAGGAATCGGAGAAATAAATGAAAATGGAGAAAGACTGTGCAGTTTCTGTGAAGAAAACATAATGACCATCGGAGGGACAATTTTCCAACACAAAAACATCCATAAAGTGACTTGGAGGTCCCCAGATAAAACCACAGAAAACCAAATCGATCACATACTAATAAACAACAAGTGGAAACGGTCACTACAATATGTACGAGGAAGGAAAGGAGCAGATGTAGGAAGTGATCACAACCTTCTGGTAGCAAAAATAAAACTAAAATTAAGGAAAGCCAAAATCGGAGAACACAGAAAGATATGTTTTGATACAAGAAAACGTAAAGACCAGCAAACAAGAAATGAATTCTCAATAGTATTTAAGAACCGCTTCAATGTCCTAGAAGACGAACCAGAAATGTCCATACTAGAGTTCAGTAAAACACTATAGGAAACAGCAAAAGAGGTGCTGGGATATCGGAAACGGACAAAAGAGGAATGGATAAGCAAGACCACATAGGAAAAGACAGAGCAAAGAAAAGAAATCAAGAAAAGAATTACTGAACACCAAATCACAACGGCTTAAAGAACGAGTTTTAAGTAATTATGCACAAAAAAGACAAGGAAGTGAAGGAATCATGCCATCAGCATAAACGTCAATACCATAATATTGATGGCATGATAACTTAGCAGAAGCAGCAGAGAAAGCAGCATATGTAAATGACATGAAAACCATATACAAAATCACAAAGCAGATGACAGGTAACTTCAGCACAAGATGTAAGAGTGCAGTAAGGACACATAAGGGACAACTGGTCAGTGGAGAAAGAGAAAAAAGATGGAGGGAACACTTTGACACCCTACTAAACAGAACACAAGCAGCACAAACAATAGACATGCCTGAAGCAAAAACGGAAATAAATATCAGTACAGGACCAGTAATATTAAGTGAAGTAAAGGAGGCGATAAAGAAGCTAAAATCAGACAGGGCACCAGGTGAAGATGAAGTGACTGCTGAGATGTTGAAAGCAGAAGAAACAGAAACACCAAAACAACTTTGCCAGATACTACAACAAATTTCGGATCTAGAAAAAGCTCCAGAGGAGTGGAAAACTGCCTTTATAGTAAAACTACCAAAGAAGGGTGACCTCAGAGATTGCGGGAAATGGAGAGACATTACCCTACTGCCACTCACCAGTAAAGTATTTTGCAGAATAATCATCGGCAGCACTTGAGGGAAAACTTCGGATAGAGCAGGCAGGATTTAGGAAAGGAAGATCATGCATAGAGCACATATTTGTACTTAGACAAATATTAAAACAGGCATATGAGTGGCATAGCAAAACATATGCATTGTTTATAGATTTTGAGAAAGCCTTTGACAGTGTCAACAGAGATGCACTGTGGAAAATCCTAAGATGCTATGCCCTACCCCATAAGGCCTTATATGAGGGTTTTCATTGCAAAGTGATCTGTGGAGAACATACCTCCAGCAGCTTTAAGGTACAAACAGGAGTGAAACAGGGATGTGTACTATCACCAGCATTATTTATCTTGGCAGTGAACTGGTTAATGAAGGAGGCAACATCAGACAAACGCAGAGGATTACAATGGACCCTTGACACACTGCTGAAGGACCTTGACTTTGCAGACGACATTTGTCTACTATCAAGCAGCCACAAAGATATGTAAGATAAAATAAACAAGCTAACTCAGAATGCAAACAACATAGGACTAAAGATCAACGTAGGAAAGACAAAGTTAATGAAGCAAAATGTGAACAGAAATGTAGATAGCAAAGTTAGTGGAGGAGGTCAACAACTTTGTGTACCTTGGCAGTAGAGTAGTAGAAAATGGAGACAGCACAGAGGACATCAACAGACTTACTAGAGCAAACCAGGCTTTTGCATTGGTGCAGACTATATGGAAATCAAAAAAACTAAGCATAAATACGAAAATCAGGATATTTAAGAGTAATGTTCTAAGTGTACTACTCTATGGAACTGAATGCTGGAAAGTCACAAAAACAATAGAAAAACAAGTTAAATTCTTTCCAGACTAAATATTTATGAAGAATTAGAAAACTATTTTGGCCAAACACCATAAGAAATAACATCTTGTTGACAGAATTGCAGATGAAGCCACTGGCAGCAATTATTGAGGAAAGACGCTGGCCATAGCTGAGACATATGCTCCGAATGACTGACAACTCACTACCAAAAATAGCACTAAGATGGACACCACAGGGGAACAAGTAAGGGTAGATCAAAAGAGATATGGAGAAAAACAACAGAAAGGATGTTGACCAATAGAGGGCAAGAGCAGAAAAAAAGGCAAAGGACAGGCATTTATTGAAAACCCTTGCGGAAGCACCATGTGCCTTGGGCACTTAAGGTTCAGAGAGAAAGAGAGAGAGAGAGAGAGAGAGAGAGAGAGAGAGAAAGAAAGATAAGTATGAATACAGTTCTTTTCTATTCTTTCGGCCAAATGCCTGAGTGCCATATCTTTTTACATAGTGCATGATAGATTGTTGCACATTCCTTTCCTCCTGTTTTAATAAGTTCAGCTTCTCATCATATCCTGGTGATTTACCATTTTTCAGATTCTTTATTGCCCAAAAAATTTCTTCAGTTGTAGTTGATTTCTGCTTTCACAGTCAGTTGTTTCATATATTCTTCTGCAATATTCCTTCCATCTTTCTAGAGTTTCCTCTGTCTCTGTCAAGGTCTTCCCCATCTCGTCACAAATTACATTTATCTTAGGTATGACATTTCTCATCAATGTCTTCTTTCTTTAAACATTTCACTCTCTTCCACAATTTTGATATCCTTCTATTTTTTCACAACAATCTTGTAGGTATTGTTTTGTCTTTTCTTATGTTTCTTCTTTCTTTTTCTTTTTGTTCAATATTTCTATCTCTCGTTGTTTTTGTCACTTTCCATTTCGTCTTCATTTCTCTACGTTGTTTTATTAGTTCTAGTGTGCCTGCTGTAATCCATCTATTCTTTTGTTTTTCTTTCTTTACTGGAACCGTCATTTGCTGTCAACTATAATGTAAGTGTGTGAATTGATTGTTACTCTATCTATAGCTATTCTTCCCATGCTACCTCTATATATAGCCCTGCTACAATATCTCCCACCTGCCTGGTGTCTGTATTATCGTGACCCTAGATCCTACCACGCGCGTGGCTAAGCTGAAACACGAGTGCTCGAAGTCTTAACTCTGTTGTGATTTGTGCTGCATGTCTGTTTGTCAGTATGTTTATTTCTTGTATGAGAATGAAGTCTCGTTTTTGTGTATGTTTCAAGGAGACTATGTGTTGTAGTTTTGTGCTCATGCATCTAATGTTGATACTTAAAACTTTCATATCAATTTCAAAAAAGAAAAAAAAAGGCAGGAAATTTTCGTAAATTTTCAGGTTCTGACACTTCGTCTCCGATTTCATTTAACGGTCTTGATTCCGATGTGGGCGGTGCTGTCGGTTCTGGTGTGTGTGACGGTGGTGGTGATGGTGGTGTTGGTTGTGCTGATGTAGATGCTGCTTGCTGTTTAGAGTCTGTGCTATTAATTCTGGCCATTTTCCGGTAGATTCTGAAGGTATTTTCGGTGAGCAATTGTTCGTTGGCTATCTTGGACTTTGTTGCCTCGGGCTTCGGTCTCTCTTCCGTAGATGGTTGTGCTGGTGCCGGCGTCACATGTAGACGTGCACTACTTGTAGATGTATCGTGCATCTGACTATTATTACTGTGACTGTTAGTTACACACACGGCAATACTTATAAAGATTTGTATTATTATCATGAAACTTCTGCTATAGAAATACTAACAAGGACAACACACCGTGAACAGTGTGAAGAATAAGTCCAGTGTGAATAACATACATTCACATTTTATTAATGGAAAAAAATGAGTGATGATAAGTGAGGGTGAGAGGCAATTGATAACGTTATACAAAGTTTCTGGTTAATCTACTTTCCGGCAAGAACTAGTTTGCCAAATGGAAAGGGAGGAAACCCAACTCTCACACTACATAAAAGCAATAAGCATACAACAAATGTAATACAACATAAGAGTACACACTTACTGCATCCAAAAGGATCACAGAATTCTCTCACTCATCACAGAAAATCTGTAGACCAAAGGTCTATACCAAAAAAAACAAAATCCCAAAAAGGAACTAATTTCACATTCTTTAGTTCAGCAAAGTTATGACAGGAAAAGAAATGCTTGACATTATGACACTAACAACTACCTGACTCTTTACTCAAATCATAATGAGAAATAATCTCATAATGTATCCAAAAGGAGCATTCTATGCACAAGTCAGCTACATGACAAAAATCACTAACAACACAATGCACTATAGGCTAGTAAAATCACATTCTCAACTAATCATGCCTAACAACGATCCTAAAACATTCTCAACCGAGACTTAATTCAAACTCATTCTAATCTCATAATCATAATTCATCCTATCTCTCCAATCTCGTCCTCTTACTCTTTAAATATGTGATAACTATTCCCCTAAATCTTCCCGAGATTTATATCCCGAGAATCACTCAACCCGTGATTTTACGACTTTCAGACGAAAACTCACTGGGCATTCCGAAAATAATTTTTCTGTTACAAACAGGTCAAGGTTCATACAAATCTCATGGAATTTAGCGTCTCAAGTTGACCTTTCAAATGAACTCTTGTACAACAAAAATAACAAGGTCTTTAAATCAAAGGGTCAAAATATTAAAATACCCCGGATTTCGTGAAAGTCCAACCATCGTAACAGTAAATTTTCCAATATATTGTTATACACAGTCTCCCGTGTGGTGCTATTCGTGTTCTTTTCTGGGTATTGTCTTCCCCATATAGGACTTGGGGTTCTCATCCATGGAAGAGCGATCCACACTTTGTTTGGTTTCAGACTTTGTATGGTTGGCCAGAGGTTGACGTAGTGAAAAATGAGTGATCTTCCTCGGTTTTCAGGGGAAATTCAGTTTGTCATGGGCTATCTACACCCTTGAAACTTCTGAATCGGCGCCTCCTGTTATCTGCGTTACGAATCTCCTCACTACTTCTTCTTTGATGGTATGTGGCACACAATGTAGGGTGCCTTTCTGACGCTCCTTGTCCAGGTATTCAATCCATATCATTACTTTAGAGTGGTTCGCCTTGAAAGTCTGCCCATGTTATCTAGTGTCTTCTTCTTCTTCTTCTTCGTTCGCTTCTTCCACCAAGATCACCCCGTGATCCTACTGAATTTTCTTCTGTGGTCCTCGATAGGTCCCCTGTGGTCCCCGAAAGGACCACATGAGGTAGGTCCCCTGTGGTCCCCGAAAGGACCACATGAGATCCCCGACAGGACCACATGAGGTTCAGAGTATCGCAGGGCTTGAGCCTGTATACTTGGTGTGTCTCAGAAGCGGAAATGCGTGACACCGTGGTTTTCGTTACACCAGTTTAATCTAGAGTTGGACTTTCTTACCGGAAAACCTCGATGTGTTTTGGATATCGCATATTCCCGTTCTCACCGGAAAACCTCAGCGTAATTAGGATACGCATACATCCCCGTCGAGTGAGAGGTGGTTGCCTATATAGACTGCACTGGTCCAGTGTCTCCGACTTCAGCATTTTGTGATCGTGGCCGCTTGCTTTTGTCGAGGAGGACGAATCCTCGCCATTAATAAGTTTCACCCCTGGGTTGAGCCGGTTTAGACATATCCCAGTATGGACGTGTTTAGGATGTGACCGACCTCTAGTGTGGAGATACTGTGACATAAGTGGCCATCAAGTTTTACGCCTGGCTTAAACCGGTTTAGGCATATTTCACTAGTAAGGGTGTATATCAGACGTGCCCGGCCTCTAGAGCAGAGGTGCCGTGATATGAGTAGCTCTAGCCGCGAGACTACTGGATATACCGATTAAGCTTCACTTTATCCTTTCCATCAACTTTTCACATCGAAGTCGCACGGCAACCTTAATTTCTTTTTTGCATTTTCTTCATTGGTTGGGAGGAGTTTCACTCCACGCGCGGCATCGGAAGAATCTCGCCAGCAGTGTGTCATCTAGTGTAATGAGTAGTGTGTACGGTCGAGGTGAACTTAGCGTACCATCTGGTCTGGTCTTGAAAGTGGTATAGGCCTGTCATTCTGCTTTCCTCTACTCCGAAGGGGCCAGCGATAACATCCATCCGAAAGGTGTATGAGACCTGGATGCTTCTGGCACAGAGAGCGTTATCACTAAGGTCCTTTGCTGATGATAGTTTGTAGGTCCTCTGACTTGAGGTCGCACAACTCCTTGTAGCGGTTTGCTTTGTACGCGCCATCTTTTAGTACAGGTGATAACGATTTTTGTTATGAATGCAAGGATTATCCCGAACTTTTTTTTCATTTTGCATTGTCTTGTCTTCTAGTACGAAAACCGTTCTTTCTTTTTTGTGTCTCAGACTCAGTGAATGATCTTTTAGGATCATACGCTATGTGATTTTGAACTCATGTTATAACAGTATTTTGGACATTTTACTGTTACGATTGGTCGGATTCTCATAAAAGGGATATATTCCGGGGTATTTTAATATTTTGACCATTTGATTTAAAGATCTTGGTATTTTTGTTGTACAAGAGTTCATTTGAAAGGTCAGAGTTGGGACACTAAATTTCACGAGATTTTTTTATGAACCTTGACATGCTTGTAACAGAAAAATTATTTTCGGAATGTCCAATGAGTTTTCGTCTGAAGTTCGTAAACAGGTAGAATCACGGGTTGAGTGTATAAAATAGGAAAAAGTAGGAGCAGCTTTATTACTTAACGATTGTTTCGTCACAACTTTGTAATCGTTAAGTAATAAAGCTGCTCCTATTTTTTCCTATTTTATACATTCTGGTATCACAGCTTTACTGCAGTGCTTCGTGTGTAGTTATATACTTATACACTAATTATTGTGTGTCACGGGTTGAGTGATTCTCGGGATATAAATTTCGGGAAGATTTAGGGAAATAGTTAGCACATATTTAAGGAGTGAGAGGGCGAGATTTGGGATATAGGATGGATTATGATTATGAGATTTAGAATGAGTTTGAATTAAGTCTCGGTTGAGAATGTATTAAGATCGTTGTTAGGCATGATTAGTTGAGAATGTGATTTTTCTAGTCTATAGTGCATTGTGTTGTTAGTGATTTTTGTCATGTAGCTGACTTGTGCATAGAATGCTCCTTTTGGATACATTATGAGATTATTTCTCATTATGATTTGAGTAAAGAATCAGGTAGTTGTTAGTGTCATAATGTCAAGCATTTCTTTTCCTGTCATAACTTTGCTGAACTAAAGAATGTGAAATTAGTTCCTTTTTGGGATTTTGTTTTTTTTGGTATAGACCTTTGGTCTACAGATTTTCTGTGATGAGTGAGAGAATTCTGTGATCCTTTTGGATGCAGTAAGTGTGTACTCTTATGTTGTATTACATTTGTTGTATGCTTATTGCTTTTATGTAGTGTGAGAGTTGGGTTTCCTCCCTTTCCATTTGGCAAACTAGTTCTTGCCGGAAAGTAGATTAACCAGAAACTTTGTATAACGTTATCAATTGCCTCTCACCCTCACTTATCATCACTCATTTTTTTCCATTAATAAAATGTGAATGTATGTTATTCACATTGGACTTATTCTTCACACTGTTCACGGTGTGTTGTCCTTGTTGTCCTCCAGGGACTTGATTTTTGCCATCGCTGACAAGGCGCCCAAGTTTGGTCACAGGAACTCACTCCTTGTCACCATCTTCTGTGCCGCGTCCACGGCCTCCGTCAATACCACGACTTCTGCCCCGACCACGGCCCCTGTCTCCAAAGTCACCACGGAACCCTACCCTCGGGCTATCACCAGCTGGTGCTGCAGCTGCGTCCTCCACTGGTAATTGTTAAAGTGATCAAAGACAGCCTCATCCGTTTTTAGAAATCGACCTTTTTAAACGTTTTCTATATCATTTTAATTATACAAAACCCGAACATTAACTTCAAAATCATTATTCAACAATTTGTTAATATTTTTCTACATTTGCTAACAAGCATTATTAGCATATTTACAGACACCCCTGCTCTGATCCCGATTGAATCTTTTCTACACCTTGAATCCCATCTCCATCAGGACCATCAAGTATGAAGGCTGGTTTCAAAATTTTGTTGTATATTTTCTGATAGTCAAGAGTCTGAAACCCGTCTCATTCTGTGTAAGTAATAAGTACATGGCTACTTTCAGCAGCTTTATATGGATCCGAGCAGATCCTTACAAGCTCTGGTACTTTTTCTGGTTCTTTAATGACTCTAACTGATGTAAGATTACAAAGAATTTATTTGAGTTATGGGCACTTTGGAATCATAAATTCCAAGATTTGCTTCTTACTCCATCAGGTACTTGCTGACATAGATTGCTACCGACTCCCCGGTATCACCGGTGTCCAAATATAGCTATCCTTTTGTTGGTAACTCTTTGTTTTAATGGTTGATTAAACTTTCCATACTTCTCTTTGTGAACCGCCTGGGTTGGTAGTCATTGATATTAATAACCTGCTGCCAATAGGCTGATATTTTTGGCAGGTTTAAGCACTCACACAAGTACACCATGTTGAGGACATCTTTCTGAAAACAACTCCCATAAAATTCCACACTTGCTTTCAGGAATCTGGGCCCTATTCGTGAGTCAGTGCCTATAGCATGGGCCACCTCATCCACGTCAGCACCTATGGTTTCACAAATGGCCGATAGCATTTATGTTAGAGATTCTTTGTGCCAGAAATGCATTTTCTGCCAATTTTGAGAATTCTGATGACCACGTGTTCATTGTGATTATGTTTTCTGAATGTACCCAGTGCTCATATATCCAGCAACTTCTAGACCTTCTGGGCTCTGGTGTCCCCCAATCTGAATCCAGTCTGGTTTTAGGAGGTCGGATATGATTGTGCCTTCTGCCAAGAACTCTGGATTGGACAGAACCTGATGCTTAACTCTAGGCTTAACATTTGGTAAGATATTCGATAAACTTTTCGGCAGCTTTGAGAGGGACTCTTCTCCACCACAATCTTCGAGTTCTGTGCAACTTCTGCTATCCTTTTGGTAGCAGAATAGATGTATTTTAAATATGCTGCTCTCCCCTTTTCCCATCCAAATGTTTTTGTTGATGTGTTCACACACATAAAGATGAGCTCAGCTCCTCAAATTCCTTTCTCAACATTCGTGGAAAAAAAAAGTTTTGTTCCCTGCAGTCTTTCACGACTTCGTCAAGACTAGGGTAAAAAATGGAGAGGTTAAAATAGTTCCACTGGGCTATTCTCTTTGTACTCTGATCCACTACTGGGACCTCCAGGTTTGGGCACTTGTTGGCGATGACTGCACACGAGGGACCACCGACATAACCAGCTGCCATGCAGCAGATCTTGCTGACTGTCATGTTTCACTCTCTAACGGGATTTCCAGCTCCTCTGTCTTTCTTCTCTGTTATCCTCTAACGCAGAACTCTTGCAACCGTTCAGTCAGCTTAAAAAAATGTTTTTTTTCAGTGTCTCAAACTCAGTGAGTGATCAAGACCCTGCACTGTGCGACTTTGAAAAACTCGTAAGAGTGATGTTTTTCACAGTCATCATATGGCACTTTTGTTTATATGTGTATTTATTATATTCTTTATTGGTTCTTCCAAAATGAGGATTTGTGTAATAAAAGTTAGGTATTTTTATATTTTTTTCTATCTCTCTAGTGGAGACTCTTGCAGCTCTCCCTCTTTCTCCCACTCTCTCCCGTACTTCCTCTCTCTCTCTGAAGATGTACGTGAATTAATTTTAGCCATTGCTTTCTCCTTCTCTCCTGGGATGTACATGAAAACTTGTTATTTTCTTTAAACCTTCTCTCTCTGTCTCTCTCTCTCTCTCTCTCTCTCTCTCTCCATGTTGTTACCTGTTCTCTGCTGAAGCAGACTTAAGAAGGTGGCAGGACTAAACGTGCAGAAATGAAAACCAGCCCTGTTTCTGCACGTCCACACCAAGTACCTGAATTCTGCGAGCAGGGCCAGTAACTTGGCCCTGAGTTTTAGCGATTGTATTCAACATTATGGCTTTGTAGATGTCTGTTTGATGTGATGTGTTTGTTTCTATTGTGTTCTGTATTGTTCTTGTGGTGGTTGCAACTGCTCTGCATTCGTGTTTTTCATTTTCTGGTGTGTTTCTCCTGCATAGGTAACATCGTGTCATATGTGTAGGGTGGATGCCATATTGTATATGAGCCTGAATGTGATTTTTCTGGCTTTCGGTGTGATGTTTCTGAGATGGAGGTTTTTGAACGAGTCTGTATAGTTTAGTATAAGTTGTCTTCGTCCCCTCTTAATCCTAAGATGTAATGGCGGTGCTTGGTTTCTGACCAAATTTTGGTGTATGTGATCTGTCTTGCAATGAATGAGTGTTTCGTGTCCCTGTATTGCCTGTATGCAGGTCCTGTAGAAGGATGGTAGTGTGCCAGAATGATGTACCTGTGAGTTGTTTGGTGTACTAAGTTAGATAGTCTTGAGTCCCATGTAGTAATGAGCTAATAGGTGTTGGTTTGGGTGTTTGATGATGCGACCTAGATGGCTGATTCTGAGTGCTTTTATTTTCTTTTGTTTGTCTTGTAAGGCAATCCCTCCGTGTAGTTTGTCCTGTATGAGAGTTTTATGTTCTATGCTGTGTACGTTGTTTGAGAATATAAAGTGTCTGATTTGTTTGTTTATGTCCTTGCTTTTCTGCTGTAGAGGGTCTAGTACTGTAGCGGTTTATATTATTTTTGGAATGATGTATGTGTTTACTATGATGCTTCTACCAAAAATTGTTGCTGTTTTGTATTTTTATCGTTGTAACGTGTCTGCGATTTTTATTATGAGGTTGCCCCATGTGGGTTTGTGTATTTTGTCTGGGCGTGATGGGAAAGTAATGCCGTACAGGTCTGTGCGTGTAAGACGAAAAGGGAAGTCCCCTTTATCTCGCCATTTGCCTAATGCTCATGACGACTGATTTCTGTATGTTGAGTTTGGTTCCGCTACCTTTACCAAACTCTGTGAAGGTGTCTAAAATATGTGAGTTATTGATCTGTCTGTTGGTGGGAAGAAGATCATGTCGTCCGCGTACGCGAGCAACTTTCCCCTGCCAAGTACGAAAGTTCGCTGGATTGTTGTGTCTTGTCTGATTTTCTCTAGAAGTGGTTCTAGAATGAGTATGTACAGAGGGGGCAGCCCTGTCTCACAGATCTAGTTAGCTTGAAAGTCTCTGTAAGCGTGTGGTTTACTATAATTTTGGAATCATAGAGAGTGTATTTAACACTCATTTATGAGGTTTGGAATAGAGAATGTGAATCCATTCTCTAAAGTAATTCCCTATGTTACAATGTAGTAGTGTCTTGTGCAAGTATTTGTGTGACACTCTGTCGAAGGCTTTCTCCTGATCTAAGGAAAGAACTGATGACTGGCAGTTCTTCTGGTGTGTGTAGTGTATGATGATGTTTCGTATGAAATATATGTGCTGGTGTATGTGTCTGTTTTCTACATTACATTGTTGATCTTCGTGTATGAGTGTTTGTGCATAAATGGTTTTAGCTTGTTTGTTTGCGCTTTTATAAGGATCTTGTAGTGTACGTTTAGCAGAGATATGGGTCTGTAGTTTTTGAGTTATCTTGTCTGCGTTGTCTTTGGGTATGAGAGTGATGTATGATAGGTTTAGACTGAGTGGAAGTTCTTTGTGTTGAAAAGTCTCAGTGAAGACTTGTAAAAGAAGAGGACCTAAGAGTGGAAAAAAAGTAGAATTCTGGTGTGAGGCCGTCTGGTCCTGGTGACTTGTTTAAGAAAACAAGAGCAGTGTTTGTAGTGCTTGTGCCAGGTGTTCTAATGTTAGTGGTGTGTTTAGTACTTGCTTGTCCGAGTCAGTGAGTTGTTTAGTGTACTGCATGTATTTGTCCTGTAAGTGTGTTTGTGTTCTTTCCTCGATGTACAGGTTCTTACAGTATTCTCTAAAGGCTTGTACTATGTTTCTACTATCTGTCTGTTCCCTGTGACGTCTATTATCTCTCTTGTCTGTCTGCTCCGATGTATCTTTTGTTCTATGCTTAAATGCTGATTGGTAGGTATTTCTGTGTGATGGTGCTGAATATTGTTTTCAGAGGTGTTGTCTGTGTTTATCTAGTTCTTCTAGTTTATCTAGTCAGTAGATGTGGTGAGTTTTGTCCATCTGTTTTGTTTGTCTGATTGCTTCTTTTAATATTTTCTCTTGTCTCAGCCTTTCCCTGTGGTTGAGAGCGTTTCTTGAGAGCGTTTGCGCTTTGTCTCTTATTGCGTGTTTTAAAGTTTCCCAGCGTTGTTGGATGTTGTGTCCGGGTATGTTATTCGTGAAAATGTGTATCAGTTGTGTCATGTTTTCCACAAACTGTTTCCTTTGGAGGAGTGTGTTGTTAAATTTCCAACGTGGTGATCGTTTTAAAAGTATACTTGTAGGTACTGTGTTTATTGTTGCTACGACTGTCTTGTGGTCTGTGAAATATAATGGACTAGGGAGATGTTTGACTTGTGCTATATGGCATGTCATCATCATCATCATCATCAGGTGCCGTGCCGACTGGCGTTGGCTATTATGCTTCTCCAGAGTACACGATCCTTCATGCAAGCCATCAGCTCAGTTGGTGATCTCCTCTCACACAATCCCGTCAGACTGTCCAGTATCATTGCTCTTGGTCTTCCTCTTGATCTTCTTCCTTCTATTTTTCCTGTTGTTATAATATTTTAAAAGCCCCCTCTTCTCATTGCATGTCCTATCAAAGTACATTGTCTCTCTTATTTTTTTGGCAAGATTTGTAGTCTCTCCAGCTCTTCTAATACATTCTTCATTAGTTATTTTTGCTCTTCAGGGAATTCGCAACGTTCTTCTAATAAACCACATGTATGCTGCTTCCAATGATTTTTGTGCAGACCTGCCTATTGTCCCTGATTCACTTCCATATAATAAGATATGTTCAATACAGCATTTTAGGACTCGTTTTCTAACATTCATTGATAAGGATGTGTTGGCTAATATGTTTCTCATTCTCTGAAATGCACTCTTTGGTTGGCCTATTCTGTTCCAAATTTCTGTTCTGTATGTGCCATCTGAAGTTATTACTGCTCCAAGGTATGTGAATTTTGCACCTGTTTTAATTTTAATGTTTAATGTTTTAATGTTTAATTTTGTACTGCATGTTGGTGGATTCTGTTTCTTAGATATAACCATAGTCTCTGTCTTTTTGATGTTCAAAGTAAGGCCTTCCTGTTCACTTTCTTTGGCGACTTTATCCAAGAGATTTTGCAGGTCTTGTTGGTTCGCAGCTATCAGTACTGTGTCATCAGCATACCGAAGGTTGTTAATATTGTATCCTCCAACTTTTATGCCTGGTTCTGTGATGATCGTTCTTAGAATATTCTCGCTGTACAAAGGAAAATGGTCTGGAGATAGTACACATCCTTGTCGCACCCCTTGTTGATATTTTCGAGCTCTATTTTCAACTTGAATTGCTGCTTCTTGCTGCCAGTATAGATGTTTTACAATCCTCAGGTCTTTACCGTCTATATTGATGTCTTCAAGCATTTTAATAATTTCATTATGGTTCACCTTGTCGAATGCCTTGGTGCAATCATTGAAGCATAAGTAGAGATCTTTCTATACTTCTAAAGCTCTTTCTGTTAGTATTCGTAAAGCATAAATGACATTGTGTGTTCCCTCTCCTTCAACAAATCCAAACTGTTCATCTGCTATTTCCATTTTTATCTTTTTCCTTGTTCTTCTCATAATGATTCTCAGAAGTAGCTTCGTTATGTGACATGAGAGGCTGATAGTCCGGTGGTCATCACATTCCTTTGCACCTGGTTTCTTTGGTAGTGCTATAAACGTGGATTTAAGTAAGTCACTGAGTATATAACGTCTGTTGTAAATGTCATTCAATAACTTTTTTATTATTTGTAGTCCTATATCCTCTAGTGCCTCTATTTCTTATACTGTTATATTATCAAGCCCCGTCGCTTTTCCTTTCTTCATGTGTCTGATGGCATCTATGATTTCATCTTCAAGTATTGGTGGTCCATCACAGTATTCAGCATCTAGTCTTTGTCCTCCATATAGCTCACCGACGTACTCTGTCCACCTGTCCACAATGTCTAAAATGGATATGTATAAAAAATGTATAAAATAGGAAAAAAGTAGGAGCAGCTTTATTACTTAACGATTACAAAGTTGTGACGTTTCGGCGTGAGCCTTAATCATACAAAAACATACAGGACGAAGAAATAGAGAGTGGAGATAAAGTATAGATTCACATGAATACTATTAAATTTTTTTAAAAAAAGAGTACTTAGCTGTAAATTGCAAGGTGTGGCTTGTCCGGCGGTGTGTGTCAGGAATGGATATAGTGGGACGTGGAGACTGTTTAAATAGAGACCTGTGACATGTGGTCAGTGGGTTGTAACTGGGGGTGGTGGATGGGGAACCGGGGAGGGGAGAGAGAGTGACACAATACCGACCTAGCTAGGAGAAATTGAAACAGATGATTGGGGAAGAGGGGTTGCAGAGTGATGCTGTGAGGAAGCTTGAAAGGTAAAAAGGGGTGGATTTAGTGGAGAGGTACTATAATGATTGAAGAAGATGATGTTACGTGTAACTAAACAGCGAGTTTAACCCATGTGGTTCCAGCGTCCCATAATTTTGAATGCAGCGGTTCTCAAGTGCCAGGCGGCTTGTGTCATCTGCGTGACATTGTTTAATGGCTGTTACCAGAAAATCAGATTTGCCTCTGTGGTTGTGGCCATTGAAATGATTTGGGACTGGTTTCGAAGCATGCTTGGCGATGTCGTACAGATGTTTTTACATGCGGTCCCCTAATCTGAGGCCAGTCTCACCGATATATGTTATCCTGCACCTTTTGCAAACGGTGACATATATCACATTTCGGGACTCGCATGTGAATCCCTCATGAAGAGTGAGGATAGTTTTGGGAAAGATGATTGTTTTTGTTTCCCAAACTACGGGGCAGGTAACGCAGCGGGGGCGGTTACATTTTCTGGTGCCAACATATGTAAGGCTCTGCTTCAAGTGGCTGTGGACGAGAATGTCCTTAAGATTTAGCTCACGTTTGTATGCCAATAGGGGTGGATATTTTCTCTGCAACCCCTCTTCTCTGCAACCCCTCTTCCTCAATCATCTGTTTCAATTTCTCCTAGCTAGGTCGGTATTGCGTCACTCTCTCTCCCCTTCCCGGTTCCCCATCCACCACCCCCAGTTACAACCCACTGACCACATGTCACAGGTCTCTATTTAAACAGTCTCCACGTCCCACTACATCCATTCCTGACACACACCGCCGGACAAGCCACACCTTGCAATTTACAGCTAAGTACTCTTTTTAAAAATTTTTTTAAAAAATAGTATTCATGTGAATCTATACTTTATCTCCTCTCTCTATTTCTTCGTCCTGTATGTTTTTGTATGATTAAGGCTCACGCCGAAACGTCACAACTTTGTAATCGTTAAGTAATAAAGCTGCTTCTACTTTTTTCCTATTTTATACATTCTGATATCACAGCTTTACTGCAGTGCTTCGTGTATAGTTGTATACTTATACACTAATTATTGTGTTACGAAAACACAGCTCTCTCAGTCGTGCTGGACCTCCTTTCCGTCCAACCTCCTGTCCCTAATTAGTTACCAATACTCACTACTCTCGGACAGTTCAGACCAGTCCATCCGGTCAAATGCTGCGCAGTGACCAAACTGACTGGTCAACCATCATCCAGTACTTTCATACACTCATGGGTCACCTCCTCTACTCTATTCTAATTTTGACCTCTAAAATAGTTAACAACATCTGTGTGGTCCAAATATGAACTCACAAAATGTTCTATAATTGTCTAGTTTGACCACTAAAACAAAGAACAACATCTGCGTGGTCCAAAAACTGAGAACACAAAAATATAGCTTGATTAGCTTATTGTTTCAAGAAAATGTTAATCTTTCTGCATGTACTGACAGTATAAGAAATTGCTAATGTTACGGAAGGTTCGCGTCTTTGAACTGGAACGTATAGTCATCACAAAGTCAACATTATTTTCCTGACGAGAATGATCAAAATACAGATAGCGTCTAGACTGTCTTTACGTCTAATCATAATGTAAATTCTTCAAGAGATTGTTTCGTTGCTACCTCACTATACATTTTAGTTCCTTGACTTATGAAAAGGTTTAACAAGATATATTTGATATAAACTACATGGTCGGGTGTGTTCTTCTTTGTTACATGTCACTCAGTGCCTCCTTTATATAACCCAACTTCACTTTTTGGCTGATTAATAGTAGTGTCTAGCGATTTTGTTTAACTTTAGACAACAAACCGGACTATAACAATAATTCAAAATTAACAAACACGGCACCAGACACATACACTATTATTTCAACAATACATTTCGATTATTTCTCTCACTTTATAATGTTACTTGACATATGTGCTCTGTATATTGTTTGGTGATGTTACAATGTGACCGTTGTCTTCAGTCCTAACCAAGACACAGTAACAGAACAAGGTTAACTACATTTAAATATAACCTCAGTATAAAACAACGCAAAATATTCATGATAAAAAAGTTTTCTCTTTTTTTTCCTCGTACAGTGCACACTCTGTATATATTACAGTGAAATAACTAGCCGCTAACTACAGAAATAAAAGCAAGTCCAAGACAAGTACAAGTGACACAATATAAACAGGCTTACAGTAAGTCTGAGAAACTGAATACGATATTCACATACGGGGGGGTCTTGGTATTCTGTTTCTCAGACTTACTGTAAGCCTGTTTATATTGTGTCATTTGTACTTTTTCTCGGATTTGCTTTTATCTCTGTAAGTTCTTACATCTTATATCTTTCCCGTGCCGTTAAACATTATATAGAGGCAAGGTAGTTCGCCAAGGTTTTCTGTTTTCATCGAGCTTTTCAATCTCATCAAGGGATTTTATGGCTACTAATTTGGCCTCTCTTAACAATGTTTTATTTAGAGTTTCCCGTGGTCGACTTCTTTTTATTCGGCTTTTTGTGTTTCACTTGATAGCTTTTTTTAAAAAAATTCTCTTAGTGTTTCTTCTCATCACGCGACTTCTCTGTTGTTAGCGGCTATATATTTCACAGCAATGTGACTTTTTCTTGATTAGTGTTGTTATAAGTACAAATTATGCTTAATCTTACCTTACGTTTTACATTACATTCATTTAATTTGTAGTTATTAATTTATAATATTTTCCGATCAGTATCAAATGGTTAATAATAATATTATTATTATAATTTTATTATTATTAATAATAATTATTATTATAATGGTTATCTATAGTATTATCTATCTTTACTCACATAAATATCAAGGACACAATAAGGATAACCATCATCAGTCCTCTGTACTCCCAGTGGAACATAAGGCATCAACAAAGGTTCCCCAGCCAATCCTGTTTTGAGCAAGCCGGGATACCTCAAACCACGTCTTTTCCCTCCTCCTTTAATTCTTCTTGTACTGTGCATCTTCGTATCCACAATGGATTTTTTCCCTTAAGTTGTCCGTCATGGCGATACAGGGATGTGTGGCCTAGACATTTCCATCTTCGCTTTTTTACCTGTCAATGCCCATTCGTTTGGTTATATCTTCATTTGTCACACGTTCTTCCCAGTCTGTTCTTAAAATCTGAAGGAAGTATCTTCCTTCAAATCCTCTTAATCTGCTATCGATAATGATAATGTTCTTATTTTTTTCATTATCTGTAGTATTATTTATCTCTGCTCAGATCAATACTGGGGACACTGTAATAATAACTTATATTTCATCATTATCTATAGTATTATATATGAAATGAGAATGATCTATTCCGCCAATGTAAGAAGTTGTCTACTTCTCAATTAATTTTTGTTCGTATATGGATTTTAGAACGTTTCTTTCTTTTCTTTTTTCTTTTTTTGGTCGCTTTCCTTATTGGAATTTTTACTTCATTTCTGTTCCTCTCATTTCCCCTTTTTCTGTTTTTTTGTGTGGCTACTTTTACCTTCATTTCTTCCATTTTTTATTTTGTTGGCATTAATTCGAGCGTATTTTACAGTTTCTCCGTAATCCATGTTTGTTTTAATGTTGCTAATAAAACATGTTGATAATTCACAGGTTGTATCTGTTTTCACGCTGCAGTTGTCCTTCAATGACTTGTTTGTAATGCTTTTATTTTGTTGAGCTGTCCATTTGTCTCTTAAGGTCAGTAGTGGAATAGTATCTTCAGAAGTGAACACGGTAAAGATTTCGGATGTTACTTTTTCTTGATTCACTTGTTCTTCTCTTAGGTGCTTACCTTCTTTGGTGCCTGAGTTACAGACGTTTATGTACTTCTGGTTTTCAACATATTTCTGTCCCAAAGATGATTCATACTAGTTTCAGAGTATCCTGCTAAACTTGGTTCTATTATTGTACAGTCATATTTTCTATATGTTACTGATATGTTACGGATATGTTTGTGCAGTCAACATAGAAGGAGGAATGAACGAATGGTTTCAGATTGAAACAGGCGTGAAAAAACGATGTACACTATCTCCCTTGCTTTTTAGAATTGACATTGACTTAATAATGAAAAAAATGTTGCACATGAAACCGGATCTCGATTTTGCGGATGACATAACTCTTATCAGGGACAATGTGAATTCAATGCAAGAAAAAAAACAGATACCATGTCTTCACTGGCTAGCACAATAGGTCCTGATATTAGCAAGGAAAAAAATAAATATAATGAAACTTACCATTAACCAAGAAGGAAAAATGTACGTTGAAAGAACAGCTGTTGTAGAATTAAACCAATTTGCATACTTCATCAGCTACATAGACCAGGATGGTGACACAAGAAAGGAAGTTAAATTAGGACTGCAAAAGCACCATTGACCTTCAAGAATCTTTATAACACATGGCACTCAAAAGTTATAAGCACAAAGACGAAGGAAAGATTATTATATTCAAATGTAATTATCCACCTTCATTTATGGATGCGGAAGTTGCAAAACAACTAAAGAATTAACGACACATTAGACTCTTTTGAAAACAAATGCTTAAAGGAAAATACTCGGTATAGAGTGGATATATATATATATATATATATATATATATATATATATATATATATATATATATATATATATTCTTATATCTTACATCCCTCCCGTGCTGTTAAACATCACATAGGGCTCACATGGTAGTTTGCCAAGATTTCCTGTTTTCGGCTAGCTTTTCAACCTCATCATGGGATGTTATTCCCACTAAACAGGCCTCTCCTCTTAACAATGTCTTCTTTAGAGTTTCACGTGGTCGACCTCTTTTTCTTCGGCCTTTTGTGTTCCACTTTATAGCTTGTTTTAGGATTCTCTAGTTATTTTTTCTCAGCGCATGGCCGACATATGTCCACCTTCTTTTTCTGATCACCCATGAGACAGGTTGTTTGCACATCTGTCTTATCTCTAAATTGTTCTTGAATTCGTTCCATTTTATACTGAGTATTTTCATGAGGCGTTTTTTGTCAAAAGAGTCTAATTTCTTGTCTATTTCTTTAGTTGTTTTCAAGATTTTACATACACAAATGAGGATGGATATTACATTTGAATTGAGTAATCTTAACTTGGTTTTTGTGCTTATAACTTTTAAATTCCATATGTTCTCAAGATTATTGAAGGTCAATGCTGCTTGTACAGTTCGAATTCTAACTTCCTTCCTGGTGTCACCATCCTGGTCTATGTAGCTGCCGAGATATGCAGATTGGTTTACCTCTTTAACAAATGTTCCTTTTATGTATATTTTTCCTTCATGGTCAATGAGAAGTTTCATTATTATTTTTTTTGTTCATGTCAGGTCCTATTTTATTAGTCATCGAAGTCAGGTTATCTGTTTTTCTCTTGCATTGATTTCACATTGTTACTGATAAGAGTTATGTCATCAGCAAAATCAAGATCTTCCAGTTGGGTCTCATGTCCGTATTACCTGTGCTGCATTTTGTCGTTATGAAGACTGGCAATTCCACAAATAAAGGGAGATAATATACATTTTTCTTTGACGTCTATTTCAATCTGAATATATATATATATATTAATTGCATGAAGTGTTTTAATAATCATTAAGAGAAAGTGTTCCTTTCAGGAAATATATTCATAGGAATGGTCTTAAACAAAACGTGGTAGAAATGACCATGAAGCAGAGTATAAAGTATTTGTTGCATTGCCAGTTCGCATAGGGGAAGAGCGGATATAAAAGACCACGCAGCAAGGGAAAAAGCATAATTCAAATATGTATTTTGCAAGCACTTTAAAAGATCGTACAGTTATTTTGTGTCTAGATCTTCTGAATAGGAAAAAGTCAGTTCAGCCAGCGTAACTGACATTGTGATATCACACAATAAAACAGCATGTGTTGTTCAATTCAATGGATAGCACTACCAAGTTAAACTCTACAATTTTTTTATGATTTCGAGATCAAAAATATGGCAATGAGGCCAAGTAAAGCAACAGTAACATTCAAATCCATTTTAGCTCCTAACACTGCTAAACAATTATGTGATGATTTAGCAAATCCCCACTACTTTGCTATTGCGACCGACGCTAGTAACCATGATGTCGAGAAAATATTTCACATTGATTGTTCAGTACACTGGTTCTAAAAATGCTATGACGATAAAAGTGCTTAAAGCAGGCTCTTTAAAAAAGCAAAACTGCCTCTGAAATAAGCATTTACTGTGTTAATGCAATAGAATAAAACAATATTGATAAATGTAAATTCATTACGTTCTGTCGCGACAATGCAAAAACGAATTTTAGTGGAGTATGACGAACACACTTATTAGACAAAATCAGGATTTTTCAATGCTGCAGACTAAATAGAAATCTAAAAATAAAACTAAGCACGAAGACGAAAATCAAGATAGTTCATTCTATGAAAGTGAATGCTGGAAAATTGGCAAAAATATAGAAAAGAAGTTAAACTCACCCCAGACTAAATGTTTACAAAGTATTAGAAGAAACTTTGACCAAATACCGTAAGAAATATCTTTTTGGCAGAAATGCAGATGAAACCACTGACAGCAATTAGTAAGGAAAGACAATAGCGATGGTTGGGACATGTGCTCAGGATGACTGACAACTCATTACCAAAAATAGCACTAAGATGAACACTACAGGGGAACAGAAATAAGGGTAGACCAAAAGAGACATGGAGAAGAACAACAGAGAGGATTTTGGGCAATATAGAGGTCTCACCTGGATAAGAGCGAAAAAAAAGCAAAGGACAGGGGTTTTTGGAAAAACCTTGCGGAAGCCCCATGTGTCTTGGTTCAGATATATATATATATATATATATATATATATATATATATATATATATATATATATTTATATGACGAACTGGTATGAACAATGTGTTCACAAAATTGAAGAATGAACTAAATGAAAACCTTCTTGGTGTTGGATGCCCTGCTCACATATTTCATAATGCAGTAAAGGCAGCAGCTATTGTTCTAACTGTAGATATGGAAAATATAATAATTGAGCTGTTCAATTATTTCTCAATATGTACAAAACGCACAGAGGGCGTGAAAGAATTCTTCGAATTTGTGGATGTAGAATATCGCAAATTGCTGGCACATACAATAGCAAGGTGGTTGTCACTGATTCTTGCAACGAGAATATTACACTGAGTATTACAATTCTATCTTATCTTATATCTCATATCCTTCCCGTGCCGTTAAACGTCATATAGGGCTCGCAAAGTAGTTCGCCAATTTTTCCTGTCTTCAACCTCATTAAGGAATTTTATGACTGTTAATTTGGCCTCCCTTAACAATGTCCTCTTCCGAGTTTCACGCGGTCTGTCTCTCTTTCTTTGACCTATCCACCTGATAGCTTGTTTTGGGATTCTCTGATCATTTCTTCTCATCAAGTGACCAACATATGTCCATCTCCTTTTCCTGATCACCCATGAGACTGGTACTTGTTCTTCCAATATTGGCTTCTCTAAATTCTCATATATATATATGTAGTTACTTTCTGTAGTCATTTATATATGTACGTAGTTACTTTCTGTTGTCATTTATATATGTATGTAGTTACTTTCTGTATTGAGTGACATGTGAATGTTATACTTTAATTTTACTTTATGTCTCTCAGCTTTCCAATGTTAGTTAAGCTGGTTATATGAGCAGAATATTTGTAGAATGTCTGGAACAGAGTGAAAGTTGTATGATAAAGGGCAGAATGTCAAACGGGTCCGCGTGCCCAATTCTTAACCCTTTGGAAATAAAGATCAATCAATCAATCAGTCAATCAATCTCATGACGTTTAATGTGTCCAAAATTGTCATTGGAAGGAAGAAAGCAATGACAAACTACCTTCTGTAAACATACAAAGAAACCAACAGGTATTATAAAGGCTTCAGCATAAAGCATAGCTGGATTTAATTGACGTACTGTGCAGAAACTGAATACGCCTGATAAAAAAAAAAGCCATGACGTCAGACATGCAGCAGACAAACGGTATCTTTTAACAATGTTTTCTTGGCAAACACAACATCGCTCCTTCACCGTTCAAACTTATTTTAAACAGGGAGAATAGTCTATTAATGTACAACGAAAATTTCGTCGCCATTTTTAGCTGCATCCACGCGATAATGTAGAACAATTTTTAGCTGGGCAAAAAATTGAAGGAAACCGCTAATAGCTCAATAACAAGTCTACTGGTCATTCAAGAACTCAACATTCATTCATTCATTCATTTGCATGTCCCTTGCGGAACTTTCCCTCCTTAACAGCACTCCTGTAGGCCTCTCGGTTGTGAGCAAGATGGCCTGCTGCTGATGCATCCATTTTCAGATCATCAACGATGTCTTGCAGCCATCTTCATCTTGGTCTTCCTCTCTTTCTTTTTTCCCATTATGTACCCTTCCAAAACGGAAAGATACATAATGATTATCTAGACTATAATGACGTTTAGTATGTCTATATTTCAGTTTTCTGTCTTTAATTCTGTTTACTAGCCAGTATTCTTCAGTATTAAGTTCTTGTAATATTGATATATTTGTTCTTTTTTGTGTCCATGATATTTGAAAAACTCTTCTGTAGCTTTACATTTCAAAGGCATTTATGTGTTTCTCAGCTGTTTTGTTAAGTGTCCAGCTCTCATAGGCATATGTTGCGATGGAAAAGATGCATGCACTTAAATTTCGTATTTTTGTGGTTCTATCTGTTCATCTCCACAGATTTTTAGTTTTACTTTCTGAAGAGCGGTAGATGTCCTCCTTTTAATTTCCCTCATTGTATCTCCATTAGATGTTAGATGTGATCCAAGATATTCAAAACTCTCAACTTCTTCCAGTTTTTCCTGATTGATACATATTTCAGCTGTCGTGTTTGTTCTGTCAGTTGTCATCAATTTAGCTTTCTTCACATTAAGATAGAGGTTTTGCTCTTAGCTGCTCTTACGGGCTGACATTATTAGTTTTTCCATTCCTTTTTGGGACACCTGAACGAATTCAGGAAGTCCGCAACGTATTGCTTCGTAGCCCTCGGCGATCAGCTGTTCGGCACGCTTTGGCACTTAGTATGTCGGATCACACGCTACGTCACATCATTCATAATCATCTGCAATTCAAACCTTACAAGTTGCAAGTTATGCAGCATCTGAATGATATGGATAAAAATAACAGATTTTGCTACCGATTTTATATCACGCATTGAAGAAAATCTGAGTTTGTTCAGTAACCTCATAATGTCCGATGAAGCACACTATGAGTAGTTAGGAAGTGTGAACAAGCAGAATTTTAGATACTGGTCAGCGAAAATCCACAATTACTGCATGAGAAACCGCTCCTTAGTGAACGAGTAACAGTGTGGTGTGGCGTTGCATCATTTGGCTTTATTGGCCCATTTTTTTAAAGACGAAGACGGGCAACCTCTTACTTTTAATAGCGATCACTATATGCATATGCTAACTAAATGGGAAACGATTTTTCCAGTTGTTTTCAGTCTGTGCGGATTCGAGACTTACATGTTATGATATTTATTGATTTGGCCTTATATATAATAAACAAATAAACAAACAAACAAACACATATATATGTTTTCAAGAGAATTACTGAGAGATAACATGAGGTCTAGTTTGGTGGCTGATGTAAATGCGTTATGGTAATCTTTGCTCCCATTTTTTTCTGGAGAGAAATATCAAATGAAACTGAGATTCGGATTAGCACTGGACACATGGTGGAACTATAATATACAAGTCAAACTCCCTCTCCCTCTTAAAACAATTCATAACTGAACACTGCAATTACTGGTTTGTCCCTTATTGTCTGGATCAAACTTCAGAATCAAAGATACTGTTTGAAGCAGAGGGTAAAAGAGAGTTGGAGATATTGGGATACCCAACCAGGTAGCCTGGAGCCTCCATTGCCACCAGGGAGCCTTCCAGTCTATATCCCTTAGTACTTCCAGACCTCCAACCCCTCTCCCACGGAGACGCCGTAACGTGCTACGATTTGGGGTTGGGGCCAGTCAAGGTGGGAACCCCTATTCACCCACCGAACCCCCCAGCTATCACTAGTGGCCCAGCCACCTGAGCCCCACCTAACAGGGGCGGCCTCAACCGTGCGTGCGTGCCTATGGCAAGGCGCAGACAAACTTTGGGTGTCTATTAGAGATATTGTGTCATTCGGTATGTCTGTCAACAAACAAGCCGATTATGAAGGGTCAACAGACATGCCAGTGGCTCAAAACGAGCTCCACCGATCTCTGGTGCAGAAGTTGTTTGAGTCAACATTGTAAGGTCCATCTTACCCAGTTGCGGAAAGGATCATCCACAAAGCCCTGTCGAATCTGTGGGTTGGGGGTTTGGGCTGTATCTGAACTTTGTAGAGGATGCGGAGGGCTTCGGGCTGCGCAGCAGTTAATCAATATTAAGCATAGAGCGAGAAGGTGCTTTAAGGCAGTTCTTGAGGAGCTTGAGAGCAGCAAATTACCATTTAAAGATTAGTATGACATAGATCATACCCATTCAGCATGCCTACTGTGTGTGGTTCAGCTAAAAGCTACATTGAGGCAATATGGCCTACCGGTGACAGGGCGGAAGGCAGATCTCCTCCAGCGACTTGAAAAGGCCGTTAGCGCCGAAGTGAGGAATCGTTGGTATCGGACTATTATGGGACGGCTTACTGGGACAAAGACTTCACGTCCTGGGAGATCATCTAAGGAGCTAATGGTCGAGGCTGCTCGAATATGAGAGGAGGCTAAAGCAGCATTGAGAGCGGCGACCTACGAAAAGAAGGCCTAGAAAAATTCAACAAATTGGCAAGCTGGCCATGCGCCGAATCAGAATGGCCTTTGTATATGCAGCGGATGATGAGCGCGACTTCGCCCTACATAGGCTGCTACACAGAATGAGCGATTATCGCCTCCGAGTGCCACGGCGGCTCGCACATAACGTCTCAGCCTGTCTTGAAGGGATGACCACCCGTGTCACAAATAGGTTAACAGCAGAGCTCCAAAGACTACATGGCTTAAAGGCTAGTATTGTCCTAATCGTAGAGTATACGAAGCCGGCCAAAGACCCAGGTGACGCGCCGATTCAAATCACTTGGTGGCTTCCCGAAAGTAAAAAAGCACGGGTTTATACACACGAAGGCGACATTAAGGCAAAAGCCAAAATTTTGAGAGATCACTAAGACTTCATAGCCATAGGATCTGGATGGGCCCTGAAACGGTGCGTTGCCATAGACTTGAATATTACTAAATACCAGCCATATCGAGGCAACAGCTATATTCCAACTCCCAAGTACTTGCCGAGACAATCGGTGATTAATGTCAAGAATGAAGACAATCGCTGCTTTGAGTGGTCCGTCCTTTCGGCCATGTACCCGGCTGCTTGTAACACAGATAAAACCTCAAGCTACAGAACCCACCTTGGCAACCTCAGCTTTAATGGGATCGAATTCCCTGTAGAAGTGAGAGACATCGATACTTCGAAAAGCAGAACCCGACCGTATCGATTGGTACAAATGGTACAGGGGTCCAGGTATAATCAGACCACCCAAGTCAAACACGGGGTACAAGGTAGACCTTCTCTTACTTCAGGATGGTGAAAAATCTCACTACGTTTGGATTAAGTACATGTCCCGATTCGTATCCAAAGAGAGCCACCACATTGGGAAGAATTATCCATGCCGCCGATGTGTACAGTCGGTAGGACCTACTGAAAGAACACATGCCCTACTGTGAGGGGATGAACAAGAAAGGTCACATTCCTGTGATGCCAGAGGAAGGAGAGAACATACTCAGGTTTACCAGCTTTCAATGGGGAATACGCGTGCCGTACATTGTGTATGTCGATTTCGAGGCCTTAAATGAGCCAGCTGACATTGTACGAGGCCAAACACGTCAGCTGTCAATGCAAACCCCATGCAGCTATTACTTCACTGTCGTCCGTAGTGATGGACAAGTCCAAGTGCTTGTATTATTATACCGCGGGGAGGGCACAGTGGAGAGGTTCTTGAACGCGCTTCGTGATCTGTTAGATTCAATCAACGAGGTATTCAAGCATCCAGAGCAGCTGAGTATGACCCCCGATAACTGGACTGCATTCGATAATGCCACTGAGTGTTATATCTGCGAGGGGAAATTCGGCCCAGACAAGGTGGAAAACCACTGCCGCATCAGCGGAAAATACCGTGGAGTGGCCCACAAAAAGCGTGACTGGAAAGCGCACTTCCCTGCAATAATGGAATCCGAGGATTGGAATTTGTTCAGTGCAACCGAAAATTGCATGGAGTGTAACATTCCATTTTATGGGGATAAAAAGAAACTATTTGACGATACTGACGGGGCATACCTCGGCGCATGTCACAAGTGGTGCAAGCCACTCCGCAAGCCACACGCTCGAGCAAAACTTAATGACGAGGAAAAGCAATCGTTTGCAGGAGCTAGTGAGTGTCATCTCTGTAACAAACCATTCGGCCCAGACAAAGTGGGGGACCACTGTCACCTCACCGGAGTCTATCGTGGAGCTGCCCACTCGGCATGCAACGTACAGTTGAGCATCAACCCATACAAAACTAAAGTGCCAATTGTCTTCCACAACTTGCATGGCTACAATGGTCATCTCATCATGCAAGCCATAGGAAAAACAGTCAACCGTTGGGAAGAAGAGGGGTAAGAGTTGAAAAAGCCCAAAAAGATCACATGTATACCCAACAACATGGAAAAATATATGACTTTTGGCTATGGGCAACTGCAATTTATCCACAGCATGCAGTTTATGAATAGCAGCCTGGATAAAATAGCGGCAAATCTGAAAGAGTACCCAATCACACCAAAGCATTTGCACAACAATCTACACCTAAAGCTGTTAACTCGTAAAGGGGTTTATCCATACGAATACATAGACTCGCACGCCAGATTCGAGGAGACCAAGCTGTCGCCCAAAGAAACATTCTACAGCCGGCTTTACAGAGAGCATATTTCTGATAAGGATTATGCACACGCTCAGAATGTATAGCATGCCCTCGGATGCAAAACGCTGGGTGACTACCACGATGTCTATCTTAAGACAGATGGCTTTCTCTTGGCCGACGTGTTCTAAACATTTCGAAATACATCCATGCAGCACTATGGCTTGGTTCTGGCTCACTACTTCTCCGCGCCAGGACTGTCATGGGACGCATTATTAAAAAAGACCAAGGTCAGGCTGGAGTTGCTTACAGGCTACGATCAGCACCTTTTCTTTGAAAAAGGTCTCCGAGGTGGAATAACCATGGTCTCCAAGCGTTCCTCCAAAGCTAACAATCCAATATGCCCAGACTTCAACCCAGACAAACCCAATACTTGGTTCATGTATAAGGAAGCAAATAGTTTGTATGGAAAGGCCTTGTCACAACCACTTCCCACGGGGGGATTCCAATGGGTTGTTGTAGATCAACAGACGTTGGAAGAGCTTCTCACCACACTGGCCGACGCACTCGTAGACTACATTGTCGAGGTGGACCAAGACTACCCAAGTGAGCTACATGAAAGCCACAGCGACTATCCGCTCGCGCCGGAAACGATGGAAGTTAAAGAAGAGTGGCTCTCCGAGTACCAGAAACAAATAGTGAGCGAGCTGGGGGGTGGGTTCGCCAAATGTAGAAAACTGGTACCACACCTCCGCCGTCGCGAGCGTTATGTGATGCATTACCGCAACCTGCAGCAGTGTGTCGCACTAGGCATGCATGTGACCAAGCTGCATCGGGTACTAAAGTTCAGACAGGTAGCATGGATGGAACCATACATCCGGCTCAACACAGAGCTTCGAACCAAGGCTACAACGGAATTCGAAAAAGACTTCTTCAAGCTCATGATTAATGCGGTCTTCGGCAAAACCATGGAGAATTTCAGAAAGAGGCTTCATGTAGATCGTGTTCGGCCCGAAAGAGAATCGGAATGACTGAGCAAACTAGTTGCTGACCCCGCATTCCAAACACGAAAGATCTTCAACGAGAATCTTGTGGCTGTGCACAGCCAGAAAACAAGGATAAAATTCAACAGGCTTGTTTATGTTGGAATGGCAGTCTTAGACCTCTCCAAAGTTCATATGTACGATTTCTAGTACAACCATATAAAGAAGAAGTATGGGGACAAGGCCCAGCTGTGTTATACAGATACTGACTCTTTCCTGTATCTTGTTGAGACAGAAGATGTCTACGCAGACATGAAAGCCGACAGCCACTTGTATGACTTCTCAGACTACCCCAAGGACCACCCGTGCTATGATCCAACAAACAATAAAGCGCCGGGCAAATTTAAAGACGAATGTAAGGGAATGCCAATCGCAGAGGTCGTCGCGGTTCTGTCAAAGATGTATTCAGTCTAAGTCATGGGTCTTCGTGAAGAGAGCGGATGGACCCCATACACCGAAGAGAATAAGAGTGAACTCCGCAAAGCCAAGGGTGTCCGATATGTTGTAGTGAAGAAGGACCTACGACACGAACTGTACAAGCAGTATCTGTTCGAGCAAAAAGAGTTGAGACACCCACAGGTAGGACTATGCAGACATAGGCACCAGATCGGGTTATAAGAACAGAACAAAATATCCCTCAGCCCACTAGACACGAAGTAATGGATCGCAGCTGACGGTTGAACAACCCGAGCATATGGGCACTACAAGATCAACGAGGAGAGGGCAGCAGAGCTAGACTCTTTAATCAATGAGATCTTGGGCGAGTGAGAACTCGATCTGGCGGCAACTGAGTATCCGGTGGGCAAACCAGAAGCTCCTCACGAACGAAACCGCGCGTCGGACCATCGGAGAGATAGTACATGGCAGGCTGCCCAGATTGCCGCACAACGTTACGCATCGTATGCACCGTCAAAGACCACACAGGATCTGTAGCGCGCTGCCGACCGCCCTCGAGCCCGCCAGACTGATACAGATAGACCTAGGCATCAGACAAGATCAACGGCTCCTCGAGACCTACCGGGCGACCAGGCACGGCAACAGTGGCGGGCCGACCTATGACTCAGGAAAGTTTGATGGCGTCGATAGGCTTTTTACCGGTCAGACGAGTCACTTCATTGTTGAGAGCCAAAACAACGGCAGACCTCTCAGAAGACCCACGAGCAGCGAATAGCATCTCCTGGGCGTACTGGTAGCCAAATAGCCGTTCGGCCAGGGTGCGATTGAAACGTTCAACGATCCCCTGGTCTCGGTGAACCTCGGCCCGGCCGCGCCGTATCTGAGTCCCATGCTTCACCAGCAACTGCGAAACCTCCCCCATAAACTCACACCCGGGGTCCACCATCAGCAGCTTAGGCCACATGAGAGGCCCACGCTTGTAGATGCTTGAAAGGGCATCAGCGACCTCTGCACTGCTCTTCGTGGTCAGGGGCTGAGCCTCTTTATATCGGCTGGCGATGTCGACAACGGTCAAAGCATACTTATACGTGCGCCGGCCAATTTTATCATGAGGCAAAAACATCAAATCCATCTGGTACACTTCATTGGGCTCCCTTATATCAAATTTTCCCCTCGGAATGTGCCGAGGGGTAGGCAGGTAGATCTGCCAGATGGCCTGCCTTTTAAGTCATTCCTTGGCAACGCCTTCAGAAACCTCAGCTGCTATAGCCAGTCTCTTTATAGCCGAAACTCCCTTCCAGTAGCCTTGGGGGGAATAAGACATCCGCGAGGCTAGTTGATTTCGGTTTCATTAGCGATGTACTCATGCCCGCGCAGTCTTCCGGAAGCTGCACAGTGGTTGCGCGTAGGTTGGTGGGGCCGCGGAACACACCTCTAGCAAATCGAACTATACTACTCTCATTTTCGCGCCAGATAGGCAGGCATTTGCGCGCTGTATAGAGCGTCGGATCGGCCAATTCAGGGACGTTGTGCCTTTGGGCGACATAGCCCGCCTCTAGCATAGCACAATAAAGCTACATAGCCCACCTCTAGCATAGCACAATAAAGCTCTTCTGCGAGGCCCATTGTATTTATACGTATAACCTTTTCTAAATACCTAATTTTCCTTTCGGCGGAGTTAGATGATGATTCCTCGTCGGACTCGATCCTGCTCTGCTGAGGTCGCTGCCCACGGGACGTGGAACATGCCATGGCTATTAGGGCCACACAGCCTGTTGTTAGCTCAATGTCCACCCCAAGCTTCAGCAGCCACGATTCTAGGGGCATGGGACAGCACGAGCATGATTTATAATAGCGTCGAAGCGCGATGTCTGTTGTCTTGGAGACGAGTGTGTAGAGGTTGACCACGCCAGCCAGAACGATGGGAAAGAGATCCATCGTATGGGACTGCAGGGTATCTGTCTAATACGTCTGGTACTAGTCTAGTGCATATAAAGCAATCACAACTGCAGCCATTCCTAGAACGATGAAGGCGATTTCTCGGTCCTTTTGGGCATCGGATGGCGTGTAGAAGTCGGAGAGTGTAGGTTCTGACGGCAGTGCGTCTAGCTTCTTGCCCGTGGCCATTGCATATGCCTGCATAGCCTGGGCAACATCCTGATATGCCTGCACAGTAGCTTGATGTCTGCGCAATTCGTCATTTAGCCAGTCTAGGTGCTCTGTTCACTTCTTTTGCCATGCCACCTGGGCCGATTGAAGCCGTTCTGTAGCCTCGTCATGGCGTTTTTGTTCTTCATGAGCGTCCTCCTTACCCAGTTTGGAAAACATGTTCGACCCTGAAAACGCCACAGCGTTGAAAACTGCTCCTCCGACCATGAGCGCTATCGATGCCATCGATATAGTACTTCATAATGTCCGGCAGACCCATTCGGACTAGGATATCTCGTAAGGCCAACCCAGTGCCACCATGCTGACATCGTACGCATTCAGATCAAGGTTGGGTATTTTTTTCCTTAAAAAGGCCTTTGGTAACTTCACAACGCCAATGGCCAGCCCTGTAACCACCGCACAGTGAAAGACGGTGTTCACGATAGCTTTTCCGTCAACACTCGGGGTTCTCATGTTGTAGGATTAGCATTCAAAGCTATTTCTTCAATACATAGCATCGGCCAACTACTGGGCTAGCTCAAAGTGTTGGTTTTTGCAGACATCCAGGAGCCCATATAAGACTACTGAATCTCCGCCGCGAAGATGTATACCTTCCTCTTCTTCCACCATCCGCGCCATCCATTGCGCCACCGGGAGATGCCCGTTCGCGCACACAGTGCGAAAACTAGTCATAAAACAATCGAAAAAGTCGTGGTTGAAGCTATCTTTAATTTGAAAAGCTAGTCAAAGGGATCATATTTCTTTGAGTTGTAGGTCGGCACCGGAAGCGACACCTGATTCACCACCCCACGTCCCGTGAAGGGGGGCTCCTCCTGTTTCACTCTCGAAGCGTACCAAACTATGTCAGCGAGAGCTAGACCTCCGACTATCCAGGTGGCCCAGTCGCCTGCGGGGGTGGTAGAGACCAGCGCCTGCGTCACCGTGATAGTGGGGGCCTCGGGCTGGCCGGCATCACTGCCTGCCTGCGGCTCGGAGCGCATGTCGGCTTTCAACGCCAAAAGCCTCTCCAGTTCCTCTTGTTTTAATTTTCGGACCTCGGCCGATCTTTTGCCGGCTTCAACTCGTTTCGGATTTTTTATTCGCTCGTTCGTCGGCATTGTCTCCTTCACTACGGGAGGTGTTGAAGGTCGTTCCTCCGATGTCTCCATCTGCAGAAGGTATTGCTCCTCTAAGACGGCAATGTTTAATAGTTGTAAAAACAGCAGCAATCGGCGATTACAGCCTCTCCTAGTGTTTTGCACACTGCAGCACCCATATGCATCTGGTATATAGCTTCTCAACTTCAGAGTCCGTCATTTTGTCGAGCTGGTCCAATGACAGGACTCGCCTGAGATAGTGTCCCTGTTCGCTGGCTATAGCCTCAGCAAGCCGCTCCCGCTTTTCAGAAATTGCTTCCGAATTTAGTGGTCTGCTGCTGCTGCCCACCGGTCGGCTTGCAGCCAGGTCCCTGGTCGTCTCCATTAGCAACCAACGTGTCAACGAGCTCGTCAATATTCATGATTAATCGCATTAGTCTTAACACCCAACCTTTAAAACGGAAGTATTCGTAGACAAGCCATCCAAGCAACCCCACATTTAGGCACGTTGCGAACAGTGAAAGGGCTTCGTATATGCTCAGAATTGTTAAGAATCTGTTAAACGATGCTGAGAAATACGGAGAAGTTGCTAAGGATTGTTGACCATTTTTCAAATACTTGCTCAACAATGCTCATCCGGCTTAAGCACTTTGTAAGCAGTTGGAACGTCTCTTTTTAGGGGGAACCTTGTGCGGGGTCGAGGCCAGGAGCTTCTTGACCGCGGCTCTCTCCGCGGGTGTGGGTATGACGTCGTTGTCCTCAAGACAGTAGTTAAAGCTGTCCCTATCCTTGCAGAAGAAGAGAGCCGTCCAACTGGTATTACGACGAAAGTACGGGCTCACAGCCTTAAGGCTTTATACAAGAACCCAAACGCTCTGCTTTGCGTGGCGGCCGGTGCAGGACAGTTGGGAAAGCATAAATTTCTTTTCGGACAGCTCCTTCGAGGCAGCCATGTCACCAATGATGAAGAGCGTAGGTTCGCCCTTGAAAGTCTCGTAGAAGCAGCCAAGATTGATACTATAAATCATCTCTTCTTTACTCCACAGCCACCCGCGAGAGAGATACGCCTTGTTGAACCGCGTGGGGCTGGGCATCGGTTATTGCAGCCCCAGTTGTAGTAGGTCTCGAAATAGGCAGGTGTCCCGCAAATTGGGTAGAAAGGCAAGGAAGCATGATGAAATTCGGGTTCTGGCAGAGAGCAAGTTAAATAGCGTCGCTGACCTTGTCTCGGTCGCCTTACAAGATGGGAAGCTTTCCGATGTGGAGTTTTGTCTTGTTGTGGACGAAGTTGCGAAGTATCGCCAGCTGAAAAAAAGAGCTTCGGACCGCTGGCCCGGCGGAGACAGAAAAGTCCTTAATCCAGAAGAACCTAGACGAGGCCCGCGCCGACTTCGCAAAGCTCAAGGCCACTTTCAATTTTCTGCAAAAATAAGCTGCGTATGTGGCTCCGCTGAGGATCTCCCGCCTTATACACCGCCTTCAGCCCCACCCTACGAGTAAAAAAATGCGCGAGGCCGAGCACTTCACGAGACAAACATGTGACGGTTGAGTGGGCTAGATACCAGATTTTCTTGACATGTCAGTGTCATGAGCGGTGATAACCGTCATCGGGAATTCTCGAAATTATATGAGTGACCCATTATCTGTCTGAGCTCTACGACAGAACAGGATGCCCGCTCGCGTGAGCGGCCCAATATGATGTTATTTCCCTTTGGGATTGACAGACGCGCCTATATTCTAGAAGACATTCTTGAATCTAGTAGAATTACTACTGCTCTCGAGATCGGTTGGGGGTGACTCAAACAACTTCTGCAGCAGAGATCGGTGCAGCTCGTTTTGAGCCACTGGCATGTCTGTTGACACTTCATAATCGGCTTGTTTGTTGACAGACATACCGAATGACACAATATCTCTAAATAGACACCCAAAGTTTGCCTGCGCCTTGCCATAGGCACGCACGCACGGTTGAGCCGCCCCTGTTAGGTGGGGCTCAGGTGGTTGGGCTACTAGTGATAGCTGGGGGGTTCGTTGGGTGAATAGGGGTTCCTAGAGGGTTCCCACCTTGACTGGCCCCAACCCCTCTGAGAACCCCAATTCACCCAATCGTAGCACGTTGCGGCGTCTCCGTGGGAGAGGGGTTGGAGGTCTGGAAGTACTAAGGGATATAGACTGGGAGGCTCCCTGGGGGCAATGGAGGCTCCAGGCTACCTGGTTGGGTATCCCAATATCTCCAACACTCTTTTACCTCTGCTGTTTGATAATATCAACATTCCATTATAGTTTCAAGCTCTGCAAAGGGGATTCCTCTACGTCAGAATGAAAAAAAAAGTATAAAGCACCTATACTTGTATTCTTTTAATTCATTTATGCATGACTACAAATATCTTTTGGATAAATCACTAATTTATGTTTTCAGGAGATGTTATCTACGCCTTGCAGTTAGAAAGAGCTGGCGTTGTATTTGCTATTGAAGAAAAAAATATGTCAATGCTGGGTGAACAATACACCGTAAGAACTCTGTGTTGTTTGTTTACTTGCATTTCTGTGTGGGAGAGGTATAAAAGGAGTAATACAAATATTCTTGTTTAATAATATTTGCTACTGTATTAAGGTTCGAAATATCCAAATAAGTCTTATTTAATATCAAGACTTACTGCCTAGCTTCCTGTCTCTTTTATTCAGCCTGTAATTTGCAAACATCATGTATGTTTTTTACATTCAGTGTCGTCTTTATCTTTAAGCCAACCTAGGCACTTGGGGGTAGAGTGAATGATTTTTGAAAATCCACTTTGAAATTGCTTTAAACAAAATGTGTTTTTTTTCAGGTGAAAATAAATTCACCATAACAGTGTTATCTTTGTGATTTGAATGGACTCTTAAACCACAACAAAAATTACGGAAACTGTAGCATTTCTGTTTCTGAAAATGCAATGCTTTTAAAAAAAAGATTTTGTAAGTGCATTTTTAATAGTAATAGCTTTTAAGAGCTTTATTTACCCTCAGAAATAAAGTTACCATTAACTAAAGTTATAGTTATTTTTCACATTCCAAATGTACTAACAAGATTACTGTATATGACTATGAAAAAATTAATTTAACAATTTGGCTTTGTTTTAGCAAATGGTTTATAATTTTTACTAAATTCATGCAAAACTGGACAACTCACCAATAAATAAAAATGTGGGGCGTTTCACTTGTCATATGGACACATCAGTACAAAGGAGAGGAATCCCGATGTTTTGAACATGCGTCAGTGACCTGGGAGGCTACCCAACATGCAAGAAGTAGAAAGAAGGATATATGTGTGTTTTTCCTTGATCTAGCAAATGTCTAGAGCTCAATACCACTTCAGATAGATCAGGTGCAAGAAAGAATTATTGACATGCTGAAACTGTACTACACTAGATCACGACGTCAGATTCCACGTTGTAGTGGGTTGAACATGCAGATGGGAATCTCAATGGGCTGTACAATGTTTCTCCCAGATGGTGTCTCTCTCCACCTTATTGTTGTGGAGAGGGGGAGGAATTCGCGTGTTCCGATGATACGAAGAGCTACATAGGCGGCAGCATAGCTACCAGAAGGGTCACCCATGCTGAGCAGATCAACGGACACGAGACAGACGAAAAAAGACACCCTGGTGCTCCATATTTGGGTTTTTGATGTTAAGCTAGCGACTTGCCAAGTAAAAAAAAGGTGCTACAGAAATATCAACAAGAGGCTCCATGTCAAGTCTTGGCGGAGGAGCGAGGGACTGCGGCAGTGATCCCACCAATGATGAGCAGGGATGAAAGCCGACAGAAAATCTCTGGTCCGACTCAGTCCTTGGTCGACTCAGGAAACAACTACCTGGAACAACCGCACCATATTCGACGCTGGAACAACAGCCCAACTAGTAAAAGAGATGCTAAGATACAGACTAAACACACTAGGATTAAGCGAGGTCAAATTGACTGAATCAGGAAAGATGACAATAAACACAGGAGAAATCATCTGCTACTCTGGCAGAACAGATGAACATATGAAGGTTTGGCTATAGTGATGGATAAAGTGGCAGGAAGGGAGCTTACTGGAATGAGAATGTGTAAATTCACGAATAATAAGAGCTAGATTCTATTCAAACTTGGACCGCCATCTTGCAACAAGCAGACAATTTAAAAAAGAGGGGTTTTTACAAGATCAGATAGACAAGACAGGAACACATGATATTCTCCTGGTAATGGGAGGTTTCAATGCAAAGGTAGGAACGAACAGCCAAGGAGATGAGGAATGCATGGGGAAACATGGCACAGTAGTAATAATGAAGAACGAATGGCGGACCTGTGCAGAGAAAATGGATTAAATACAGGAGGTACCGTTTTCCAACACAAGAGAATTTACAAAATTACATGAAACTCACTACATGGAAAAACCTCTTCAGAAACCAAATCGATTATATAACAATAAGGGAAACTGGAGAGGGCAACTTTGTAATTGTGAAAGCAATTAGAGGAGCCGATGTCGGAAGCGATCTCCGCTTGCTCCAGGATAAGATTGAAGAGAGGAAAGAGAGCAACATAAAAACCAATTTTCAACTCCAAACGTGTAAAGGACAGTTCACTCTGAAACTCACACACAGATTCCAAGCATTAGCTGACACAACAAATGAAACACTAGATGGACAAAACCTAAAAATTCGAGAAATATTTAATGAGATCAGCACTGGGAAGTGCGAAAGACAACGGAAAAACTGGATTTCGGAGCAGTCATGAAAGTTAACAGGAGAGAAAAGCTTTTAAACCCAAATAAATTTTAACAGCCAGGAACGAAGACAGCCTAAGAAGAGAATACTCACAAAATAACATCCATATTCAGAAGAAGGTGAGAAGAGACAAGAGACAATATATGGATATACTAGCGGAAGAAGCCCAAGAAACAGCAAACAAAGCAGAATCTGGAAAAATATACCAAATTTCCAAGACTCTGACTAGAGACTTTACCAGCAGAACTACCATTGTTCAGAGAAAGCGTGGGATCCCTCTTTGGGAACAAGATACACTTCCGAGAAAAACTCAGTGGACCAAATCCAGAAATGGAAGCCAGTCCCACAACTCGAGATCACGAAAGGTAGAATTACATATCAGGAAACTGAGATAACCATCCAACAAAGAAAAAGGCAATAAGGTCCTAGGCGAAGACAGAATCACAGCAGATAAGAATTTATAGATGAGTACTATTCTTTCATAGAAGACTTTTTAAACAAAGTCTGGGATGAAGAGAAGATACATGAACCATGGACATGAGGTATCATTCTTAAAATCCCTTTAAAAAGTCGATCTCCTAAAATGCTAACATAATAATTAGTGTATAAGTATACAACCATACACGAAGCACTGCAGTAAAGCTGTGATACTAGAATGTATAAAACAGGAAAAAGTAGGAGCAGCTTTATTACTTAACGATTACAAAGTTGTGACGTTTCGGCGTGAGCCTTAATCATACAAAAACATACAGGACGAAGAAGTAGAGAGAGGAGATAAAGTATGGATTCACATGAATGCTATTTAAAATAATTTTTAATAATAATAATAATAATTAAATAAATAATAAATAAACAAATAAATAAATAAATAAAAATAAAAAAAATTTAAAAAAATTTTTTCTAAAGAGTACTTAGCTGTAAATTGTAAGGTGTGGCTTGTCCGACTGTGTGTGTCAGGAATGGATTTAGTAGAACGTGGAGACTTTAAATAGAGACCTATGACATGTGGTCGGTGAGTTGTAACTGGGGGTGGTGGATGGGGAACCGGGGAAGGGAGAGAGAGTGTGTGATGCAATATTGACCTAGCTAGGAGAAGTTGAAACAGATGATTGGAGAAGAGGGGTTGCAGAGTGATGGTGTGAGGAAGTTTGAAAAGTAAGAAGGGGTGGACTTTGTGAAGAGGTACTGTAATGACTGAAGAGAATGTTACGTGTAACTAAACAGCGAGTTTAACCCATGTGGTTCCAGCGTCCCATAATTTTGAATGCAGCGGTTCTAAGTGCCAGGCGGCTTGTGTCATCTGCATGACATTGTTTGATGGCTGTAACCAGAAAGTCAGATTTGCCTCTGTTTATTTATTATTTATTTTTAAAAAAATTATTTTAAATAGCATTCATGTGAATCCATACTTTATCTCCTCTCTCTACTTCTTCGTCCTGTATGTTTTTGTATGAGTAAGGCTCACGCCGAAACGTCACAACTTTGTAATCGTTAAGTAATAAAGCTGCTCCTACTTTTTCCTGTTTTATACATCCTAAAATGCTAGAACTGGAGAGGAATAAACCTCCTATCGGTGCCAAGCAAAATCTTCTGTAAGGTACTTTTATAAAGAATCAAGGGCAAGGTGGACAAAATACTTAAGAGGAACAGGTAGGGTTCAGGAAGGAGAGATAATTTTCACATCAAATATTATGTATTCCTCATGTACTATAGATAGGTCCAGGATGTGATGAGATAACAGCTGAACTTATTAAAGCAGGAGGAAAGGAATGTGCAACAAAAAAATTTGTCATGCACTATGTAAAAAGATATGGCATTCAGGTATTTAGCCTAAAGAATGGAAAAGAACTATATTCATATCACTGCCAAAAAGGGTAACTTGAAATTATGCACATACTACAGAACCGTTGCCCTGAATAATCATGTTGGTAAAATTCTATTAACTATAATAATGGTAAGAAAATAGAAGAAGTCAATATGGTCCAGGCTGGTTTTAGACAAGGAAGGGGAACAAGAGATCATATATTCAATCTAAGATTAATAATAGGGAAATGCAGAGAATTTAATGTGAATTTATATTTATCTTTTAAAGATTATTCAAAGGAATTTGATTGTGTACAACACCAGAAACGTTGGGGAATAATGGAAAAAATGAGATTTCCAATACACGTGATATAATTAATATCGCTGTTGTGTAGTAAACTGAGCGGGTTGCTCAGTTCACACTGAGGACAATGTTGGGGAGGGACAAGACCCCCAATCCAACTGCAACTTAAAATCCATGGCCTATGTACTGCCATACTGGGTGGCCAGGCATAGACTAGTTATTTGTACAACCCAGGGTTTCCCTCCCAGTTTTGTAACCTGTAAGCATCTAACACATTACATAACATAAACAACATATTACAAAAGTCAGCTGGTCAAGTATTTCTGTATTTATTAACACTTCTACACACAACAAGGACGCCAATAGACTTTATAATGAAAAGATGCTGTACAGGTAAAACTGGCATTGATTGGGTACATGGGACCCAAATAGAAGATCTTGATTTTTGCAGACATAACTCTTATCAGTGACAATGTGAAATCGATGCATGAAAAACAGATTCCCTGTCTTCATCGGCTAGCAAAATAGCTCTTGAAATGAACAAAGACTAAAACAAAAATCAAGAAGGAAGAATATAAGTAGAAGGAACAGTTGTTGATGAAGTAAACCAATTTGCATATATTGGCAGCTACATAGACCAGGATAGTGACACAGGGAAGGAAGCTAGAATTAGAATTGGAAAAGCAGCATTGTCTTTCAAAAATCTTGAGAACATTTGGAATTAAAAAGTTATAAGCACAAAAACCAAGTTAAGATTATTCAGTTTAAATGTGATATCCACCCTCATTTAAGCATACGAAAGCTGGAAATCAACTAAATAAATAGACAAGAAATTAGACTCTTTTGAAAACAAATACCTAAGGAAAATACTTGATATAAAGTGGAACGAATTCAAGAACAACGCAGAACTAAGACAGATGAGCAAACAACAACCTGTTTCATAATTGATCAGAAAAAGAAGATGGACATATTTAGGCCATGTGATGAGAAGAAACAACCAGAGAATACCAAAACAAGTTATCAACTGGAGCACAACAGGCCGAAGAAAAAGAGGTCGACCACGTAAAACTCTAAAGGAGACAGTGTTAAGAGAAGCGAGATTAGTGGGCATAACATCCTTTGATGAAGTTGAAAGATTTGCCAAGAACAGGAAACATGGCAAACAGTTATGCGATCCCTATGTAACGTTTAACGGCACGAGAAGGATGTAAGATGTAAGAATAATGGAATAATTAATTCACAAATCTGGTGTGCTAATGTCACTGGAATAATTGCATCTGCTTCTTATGTCTGGATGCGGTTGTGACATATATATTATCCATACGAATGATGCATGATTGGCCCTTGTATGTGCCCATCCAGTATCTGGCGACAATCCCTGAATCACATAGACCCTCCACTAATACGATTAGGACATACTCCACGGCTCATGATGATTTTCACAACACATATGTACGAGGCGGGCAGGCCAAATATTAAAATCCACTCAGTCGTCAATGCATATGTGTTTTTCTCTGCTCCATGTGTGTAAAAACATTTCCTATATAGGATGTCTTCACATTCGTCACGTGGCGAGGCGCACGTAGACAGACTTGCTCTATTTCTGAGCACTCTGGTCGTTCACAGCTGTATCTAGACCAACAGGCAGCATTGAGAATAAATGGTGAAACAACAACTTGGTGTGACATAAAACAAGGAATCCATCAGGGGTGCATATTGTCGCCTTAACTTATTTAACTTGTATACTGGAAATATAATGAGGAATATTAGAAAATATGTAGACAAAGAATTGCACATGCCATAACACTTACAGGTTATGAAATACAAGAAATTAGATATGCTGATGGCACAGTATTACTGTTTACAACACAAAAAGGAATTGAAAAACTAATTATGCCAGTCCGTAAGAATAGCGAAGTGCACAACTTCTATTTTAATGCGATGAAAACTAAACTGATGACAACTGACAAAACAAATAAGGCAGCTGAAATATGTATCAATGAGGACAAATTGGAAGAGGTGGAGAGTTTTTAATATCCTGGATCATTACTAACTAATAATGGAGATACGAGGGAAATGAGACGGAGGACATCTATCGCTCTTCAAAAAGTAAAACAACTAAAGAAGCTGTGGAGAGGAAGAGACAGAACTACAAAAATAAAATGTTTTAAGGGCATGTATCTTTCCCATATATGTATATATGTGTGTGTACATATATATGTATATATATATGTGTCTGTATATATGTGTATGTGTATGGGGGTGGGTTGTTGGGTGGTTGCTTGATTTAGTTATGGTTTATATTCTGTGATGTGGACGCATGCAGGCTGTGCTGTCGATTCTTCCTATCCATCCTGACCCGCCGTGTATGATGGATTGATAAATTATATGTATTGATCATAGCTTCTTTTGATATCTGTGCTCTGTGTCAGATTGATGTATGTGTTATATTTTCTTGGCCAAGTTTCCCTTCTGTTATAAACAGAGAAATAATCATTAAGGAAACAATCAGCAATTTACGAGGGGTGATTGATAAGTTCTCGGCATAAGGTAAAAGGGATTATTTGTGGATAACCTTTTTTGGTTATTTCTTAACATAGTCCTCTTGCAAGTTTATGCACTTAGTCCAGCGATCCTGGAGTATACACATTATTTATTTACATTATATACTTATTTATGTGGTGCCGTAATAGGCCCAATACGAGTTCTAAGATTCTCACCCGAAGACGCACATCGCTATATGCCACAGCTGAAAGATTTCTTGGACAACACGACTGTATTTAACAACAAGTGACTTGGAGGCGCGGAGGATACTAGCGAGACTAGACGAGCATATTATCAGGTGTTGTATGAGCTATAGGGCAAAGAAATCCAAAAGCTTATTATGAAGGAAGAGAAAAGTACCAGGAGTGGGACATACAGTATAAACCAACAAATTTCAAAAGTTGAGAAAGACCCAGTGAAAAGTCAAGGAAGAAAACATTATGTTCTATGAAGTACTCAGTGGCAAAAATAGCAGATCTATGCGATGGCTGAAGATTGACTAAAATCGTAGATAAAATGAAAATCCCAGGAAAATTTAAGGTATAGCGCCTATAGTCCATGATGATACTCAGAATGCTGTGGCCATTATACGTGTACAAAAAATCAAGTGCTATAGCGTTTCTGGGCGGAACATTAACTGTTGCAAATTTAAACAAAACTGCCTATCTACCTATTCTGCTTCCTCACACACTTACTCCCTGGTCTCTATAGCTAGATCTAGACCAGTGGTTCTCAAACCATGGGCCGCGGCCCAAAGGTGGGACGTGACGGGACTATTGTGGGCCGTGCTGAAGTCTCAAGGCAGCCACGCAAAAAAAAAGATAGAAAAAGTAGATACAATTAAAAAGTATTCCGCATTTTCACGCAATGCATAGGGGCAGACGGCCGCAGAATTGTAGGTCGCTTTATTAGTATGTCCGCAGTGCGGCTACTGGAGAAAGGATGGTCCGGACATTGTTTCTTCTAGCATCAAACAGAAATGTGACGTATATAAAAAGACGCCATCGCTTTTGAAGTGCAACACCGGCGTCTTTCTGACCGTATTGCTGAAACGTGCAGTTTTACAATGTAATTTTAGAGAACAGTCGGCGTAGATTATGCGAGAGAGCAGAAGTGAAATATAATTCTCAGCAAGTATGTTTTAGTTTAAAAATCATATTTCATTGGCTTGAGAACCGCTATTCGGTCTTGGTGCTGTGTATAATTCGTATTGGATTATTCAACGGATTTCAGTTACACAGGTAGTGATCGTGGAGATTTTTCGGATAGCCTTTTTTATTGTTTAAACTTTAAAACTTTAGGCGCTAAAATAGATCGATATGTGAATCTTAAGCCTTCGACTTCGCGCAAACAGATTGATAATAGTTGCAGCGAAAGTCAGTATGATTGAAACGACGTTAACGTTTACACTTCTAAGAAAACTAAATGCGCTCGAAAATATGATGTGGAATATATTAAGTACGGCTTCGTTTCATCAGCAAATGACCAAAATCTGCCACAGTGTTTGTTTGCACATCCACTCCAATGAGGCACTGAAGCCGACGAAATTGTGTCGTCATCTAACTACAAGATATCAAGATCTACAGAATAAAACCAAAGAATTTTTCTAACGTAAAGTGGAGGAATATACTAAACAGAATACAGTGTTAAAAACAAGAGCCACTCTCAACGAAAAAAGCACTTAAAGCATCGTACCTGATTGCCCAGAGAATCGCAAAATCAAAGAAACTGCATACAATTAGATAAGATCTTATCATGCCAGCCGCTGCTGAGATTTGTAATGTATTGTTCGTCTCAGAATACGCTACAAAACTGAAAAGCACTCCCATCTCGAACGATACTGTCCGCAGAAGTATATCTGAAATTTCCGAGGACATTGTTACGCCACTAACTGAACGATTACAATCTACTAAGTTTGCTATTCAGTTAGATGAGTCAACTGACATCACCGGCAAGTCACAGCTGCTTGTTTATGGTCGCTATTGTTGGCAAAATATTATGCAAGAGGAATTTTTTTGGCATGTCACTGCCAGCGAGGACGATGGCTGATGAGATATTTCGTGTTTTAAACGATTTTTTCACAACTATTGGACTGCAGTGAACGAATTGCATCAGTGTTTGCTCCGACGGTGCTGCCACAATGACTTGGCCGCAACAGTGGTGTTGTAACTCGCATAAAGCAAGTGTCACCCGAGATTGTAAGCACCCATTGCATAATCCATCGTGAGCCACTCGCTTCAAAGAAGGTGAATGAAACTCTGGGATCTGTACTCGAAGACTGTGTTCTGATTGTAAACTTCATAAAAACTAGAACAGTGAACAGTTGATTATTTGCTCAACTTTGTATTGAGTCAGATGCAGAACACAAGCACCTCTTATTGCACTTGGCTGTGTGTTTGCTGTTCAGAGGAAAAGTTCTTGCAAGGGTGTTTGATCTTCGTTTAGAATTGCTGCAGTTTTTAACAGAACACAATCTCGATCCGGCAGGTAAGGTCATGAGTCGCTTGCTGGCATACCTTGCTGACATTCTTAGACTTTTGAACAGTTTGAACATATCACTGTAGGGTAAAGATGCCAGTATACTCAAGACATACGACATAGTTGCAGTCTTTAAGAAGAAACTACGACATGTTTCACTTGTTCTGTGAATTTATAGACAGCAATGAAGTTAATGTCGAGATTCTGGAAGGCGTTACTGGTGTAATAAAGGGCACATGACAGCTCTTGCTGAATATTTTGACAAAAACTTCACGCTCGAAGACATTAAAGCGTACAATTCGATCGTAATTCTTCACAATGTGCTTTCTCTGAATTAACCGGTCGTGCACAAGAAGAATTAGCAGAACTGTCTAGCGATCGCACATTACAAATCAAATTTAACGACGTCGATGTGGATATCTCTTCCTTTTGATGCATTGTTTCGCTGGATTATCTGTTTTTGTCAGCCGTGGATAAAAGGTCTTCTACCTGTATCTATGCGAAGTTTTATTTTCTGCATTGATTGCCATGAAAACGAAATATCGTTCAAGAATGAAGGTGGAGGATGATCTTTGAGTGTGGTTGTCACAAATTTCAGCCATAATAGACATGCCATCCAACCGGAACAGTGCCATGTTTAAAGTAAATGAAAATAATTTTTGTGTAGCAATGAATATGCAGTTAAATATGTAGAGAAAATAGAAGTATTACATAATACTTTATAAAATTAAATTATACCTTGCAAATTTAAAACACTTTACTAGTGGGCCACAAAAATGTTTGACTTTTAAATGTGAGCCATGCAGCCAAAGGGTCTGAGAACCGCAGATCTAAACCCAAAAGTACCAAGTATTAACTACTTACGTTCAGCCGAAATTCAAAGTTCTCACTCTGCATGCTAATCTTTTTCTCTCATTCCAGACTCGACACGTCACATGACATCTTCCATGACGTCACAAGAGTTCTTCTTTATTTTTAATTTTCAACGGCTTTTACCATTCATTCATTCATTCGCTTGCGTGTCCCTTGAGGAACTTTGCCTCCCAAACAGCACTCCTGTAGGCCTCTCTGTTGTGAGCAAGATGGCCTGCCGCTGCTGCATTCATTTGCAGATCGTCAACGATGTCTTGCAGCCATCTTCGTTTTGGTCTTCCTCTCTTTCTTTTTCCTGTTATGTATCCTTCCAATACAGTCTTCTCTAATTTATCATGACGTTTAATGTTTCCAAAATATTTAAGTTTTCTCTCTTTAATCCTCTTTACCAGCCAGCCTTCTTCAATATCAGGCTCTTGTAGTATAGATATATTTGTTCTTTTTTGTGTCCACGATATTTGGAGAACTCTTCTGTAGCATTTAAATTCAAAGGCATTTATGTGTATCTCAGCTGTTTTGTTAAGTGTCCAGGTCTCACAGGCATATGTTGCGATGGGAAATATACATGCCCTTAAAAATCTTATTTTTGTGGTTCTGTCTGCTCCTTTCCACAGATTCTTTATATACATTTAATTTCCCTCATTGTATCTCCATTATAACACAAAGAGGAATGGAAAAACTAAATTGATGACAACTGACAAAACAAACAAGGCAGCTGAAATGTATATCAATGAGGAAAAATTGGAAGAAGTGGAAAGTTTTGAATATCTTGGATCACTACTAACTAATAGTGGAGATACAATGAGGGAAATTAAAAGGAGGACATCTGTCGCTCTTCAGAAAGTAAAACAAATAAAGAATCTGTTGAGAGGGGCAGACAGAACTACAAAAATAAGATTTTTAAGGGCATGCATCTTTCCCATCGCAACATATGCCTGTGAGACCTGGACACTTAACAAAACAGCTGAGAAGCACATAAATGCCTTTGAATTTAAATGCTACAGAAGAGTTCTCCAAATATCATGGACACAAAAAAGAACAAATATATCTATACTACAAGACCTTAATATTGAAGAAGGCTGGCTAGTAAAGAGAGAAAACTTAAATATTTGGACACATTAAACGTCATGATAATTTAGAGAAGACAGTATTGGAAGGATACATAATGGGAAAAAGAAAAAGAGGAAGACCAAAACGAAGATGGCTGCAAGATATCGTTGACGATCTGCAAATGGATGCCGAAGCAGCAAGCCATCTTGCTCACAACCGAGAGGCCTACAGGAGTGCTGTTTGGGAGGCAAAGTTCCACAAGGGACATGCAAATGAATGAATGAATGAATCTCCATTATTAGTTAGAAGTGATCCAAGATATTAAAAACTCTCCACTTCTTCCAGTTTTTCCTCATTGATACTTATTTCAGCTGCCTTGTTTGTTGTGTCACTTGTCATCAATTTAGTTTTCTTTGCATTAACATAGAGGTTATGCTCTTCGCTGTTCTTACGGACTGACATAATTAGTTTTTCCATTCATTTTTGTGTTGTGGACAGTAATACTGTGTCATCAGCATATCTAATCTCTGGTATTTCATAACCTCCAATTGTTATGGCATCGTAATATTCTTTGTCTACATCTTCTCTAGCATTCCTCATTATATTTTCAGTATGCAAGTTAAATAAGTAGGGTGACAATATGCACCCCTGACGTACCCCTTGTTTTATGTCAAACCCCGCTGTTGGCGAGATCTTCAGCTGCCGTGCGTGGAGCGGTGCTCCTTCCGGCCAATGAAGAAATTTGCAAATGAGGTTGCCGCGCAGCATCACTGCGGAAAAGGTGGTAGAAAGGATAAAGCGAAACAAACAGTCAAATCACGGCACCTCTGGTCTGGAGGTCTGCCACGTCCTGAGTGCAGTCATATCGGGTGAAATGCATGAACCGGCTTGTCTCAGAGGTTAAGACACTGCTGGCGAGACTCTTCAAATGCCGCGCGTGGAGTGAAGCTCCTCCCGGTTAAGGAAGTGAATGCGGTAAAGAAATAAAGGTTGCTGTGCGGAGCCGATGGGAAAAGGTGGTGGAAAGTGAAGCTTAACCGGTATGTCCAGTAGTATCGCTACGAGAGCTATACCACGGCACCTCTGCTCTAGAGGCCGGCCACGTCCGAAATACACCTACACTGGTGAAACATGCCTAAACCGGCACACACCAGGGGTGGAACTTGATGGCTAGACATGTCATGCCACCTCCGCTCTAGAGGTCGGTAACGCCTGATAAACACCCATACTGGTGAATTTTGCCTAAACCGGCTCATACCAGGGGTGAATCTTGAAGGCTATGCATGTCACAGTACCTCTGCCGTAGAGGTCGGTCCCGTCCCAAACACGCCCATACTGGGATAATGCCTAAACCGGCTCAACCCAGGGGTAGAAGTCACTAGTGGCGAGGATTCATCCTCCTGGACAAAAGCTCCATCCTGGTCACAACTAGGAAGGGTAGCGGCCACGACCGTAAAATGCTGAAGTCGGAGACACTGGACCAGGGAAGTCTAGATAGGCAACCACCTCTCACTCGGCGGGGATGTTTGCGTATCCTAATCACGCTGAGGTTTTCCGGTGAGAAAGTCCAACCCTGGACTGGATGGGCAACCACCTCTCACCCGGCGGTGATACACGGGTATCTCAAAACACGTCGAGGTTTTCCGGTGAGAAAGTCCAACTCTGGCCTGGGTGGGCTACCGCCTCTCACCCAGCGGGGATGCACTGATATCCTAAACACGTCGAGGTCTTCCGGTGAGAAAGTCCAACCCTAGACTAAACTGGTGCAATGAAAACCACGGTATCAAGCAATCCCGCTTCCGAGACCCACCAAGAATACAGGCTAAAGCACTGTGATACTCTGAACTCCTTGTGGTCCTCTCGTGGATCTCGTGTGGTCTATTTTGGACCACACAGGGGACCACGGGACCTAACGAGGATCACAGGCGTGAATTCAGTAGGTTCACAGTGCGGTTTTTGGTGGTAGAAGTGAACGAAGAAGAAGAAGAAGAAGATGTCAAACCAAGTTGTTGTTTCAACATTTATTCTTACTGCTGCTTGTTGGTGCAGATACAGCAGTTATGTTAACTGTGTGAAATGTGTTGGAAATCCCATTTTTTCACACAATCAAATGCCTTTGAATAGTCTATAGTGGATAAATATTCATATTAAACTCTCTGCATTTTTCTATTATTAATCTTAGACTGAATATATGATCTCTTGATCCTCTTCCTTGCCTGAAATCAGCTTCGACCATATTGACTTCTTTCCTCTATTTTCTTTCGAAGTCTACCTATTATGATTTTAACAGAATTTTACTGGCATGACTAATCAGGGCAACAGTTCTGTAGTTGGTGCATAATTTCAGGTTACCCTTTTTTTTGGCAGTGGTATGAATACAGTTCTTTTCTATTCTTTTGGCCAAATACCTGAAAGCCATATCTTTTTACATAGTGCATGATAGATTGTTGCACACTCCGTTCTTCCTGCTTTAATAAATTCAGCTGTTATATCATCACATCCTGGTGATTTACCATTTTTCAGATTATTTATTGCCCATAAAACTTCTTCTATTGTCCCTTAGTGTTCTTTCTCCTCCAATAATAATTCACACTGTTGATTTCTGCTTCCATAGTCGGTTGTTTCATACATTCCTTTGCAATATTCTTTCCATCTTTCTAGAATTTCCATAATCTGTCTCTGTCAAGGTATTCCCCATGTCATCACAAATTACATTTAAATTACATTTTACCATTACGTCTCCCTTAAAAATACTTTTCTGCATTCTTTCCCTTGTGAGCCCTATTACGGATGTCTCATCTATTACTTCTACCATTGCGTCTTCTGCTGGTGTCGGTTCTAATTTCTCGAGTCTATACCATAACTGCGTATAATCGAGCGACAGTTTCGGTTCGCGTCAGCACATTCAGCAATGGGCTACATAGCATGTAATGGCATGTGATGTTGCATTGTACCACTTCTGCAGCGTGTTGTGACCTCCTTTTTTTGTATCTTCAATTCTTTAGGTGTCACTAGTGGGATCTCCTCTTCTTTCAGATTTAGGTTGGGAAACTCCTAATGTGTTTCCTGTCACTAACACGTCATCAGTGGCGCGGTTACTCCTTTATATTTCCAAACTGCTTATTGTTATTTGTTCATCTGGGTTTCCTTCTGTCTCGTAATATGAACGGTCCTCCATTTTCTTTTTCATGGTTCTTCTGACCACTGATCTTTTATTATGATGTGTCCAGCGCAGTGCACTATTTTCTTGAATTTTTCTCCAGTTTCTAACTTCATGTCTTCCCTCAGCCTTCGTATATCCTGAGCAGTGTTCATTCATAGGGGTCCTCCAACCTGTGTAAGTGACCCGCGAACCAGTCAGCTATTTGGGTTAAAACCTTCGTCTGTAATTCTGTTCTTGGTAGCATAGGATCGAGTGGCAGTTTCAGTTCGCGCCTGAGCATTCGATAATGGGGTGCGTAGCCTGTAGCGGCATGTGGTGTTGCATTGCATTTTTAGCCACTGCAAACTTCTTTCGGTCTTTGATTGTAACGACCATCATATACTTGCTGAATACATCCATTATCACTAATTCATTTTTTGTTTCCACAGTGTGAAGTCCATGGATATTACATCTAATGGCCGTGTGGCCATCAGATACCCCATCGGTACTTTGATTTTTATACTTGGTAGTTTACTTAAATTGCATAGGTCACAATTCTGACAGTACTTCTTCACATCAGCCCCCTACCCAAAACAATTCCTCCTTAGAGGGAATATTCGATAGCGATTATGAAGTCCTACTCCATGTTTAGCCTGTAACATCGTTTGCTTTAGTCACTCAGGGATTATCAGGAGAGAATCCGTCGTCTTGTCTCTGTTTTCTTTTATTATACATAATAGTTCATTCACTACCTTTAAATTGGTAGTAGTTTTTTGTTGTAGATGATGGGAGCTTGTTCATCTCTTCCTTCTACCGAATCCTCCTTTGATTATCTCAGATACTCTATCTGTATGCGGACCCACCTTTAGTATCCTTACTTAAGTCTTCCTCAGAATATACCAGGAAAGTGTCTATCAGTCTGGCTTCTAAGTCTATCCCTGTGATAGCGGCATCTCCACCTTTTAGTTGGTGCTTTTGTGTTTCTGTTTTCCTGTGCAAAATTTTGCTTTCATTCGGTTTATTCTTCATTTTTTTCCGTCCTAGTCTTCTCTCCTATGATATCCTGATAGATAATCTGCATTTACATTGGCTCATTCTGGTTTGTGTTTGACTTCGCAATCAAACACCGCCATCTGCACTATCCACTTCCATATCGGCTGCTCCTAGTCGGCATTTTTTTCAGGAGATTTTTCAGTGAGTGCCAACTTCCAAGCAGTTATAACTTTAGGATATTGTTTTTCTCTGATAGACGAAAAGGTTCTACTTGCGTATACTATCACCTTGTGACCGCAGGCCTGATTTTGTGACAGTATAGCTACCAATTCCTCACATGATTCATCTGTTTGAAACGAAGCCTCAAAATCCGAGTAGGTCAGCAGAAGTGGAAATGTCAGTGCCTCCTTCAGCTCGAAGAATGACTTCTCACATTCCTCCGTCCATTTGTCTCCTATCCCCTCAGTTCTTTTTCTTTCTTGTAGTTTGTGTAATTTATCATTCCTCATGAGTTCAGCTACTAGTTTGTGCGAACCCTCGCAATGAATCTTCAGTAATAATTTGTTAGTCCTAGGAAGGTCAACTTTTTAGGGGTTTTCAGTCTAGAATAACTTCGAAAGCCAACCACTAACATAACCAGACAGGCTCTTATCTGGAATCCCTAGGGTAAGAGAAAACAAGGAAGACCTAGAAACATTAGGCGAAGGAGTCTTGAAGCAGAGATAAAAAAGATGGACTACATCCGGAGATGGATAGAAGAAACAGTCCAGGACAGAAATAAATGGAGAGTCCTTGATGATGATGGCCTATGCCTTAGATAGAATGCGAGAAAGAAAAGAAGGCTTCCAGAATTGATGTCATTTTTCCAGAATCGATGTCATTTTATATTGTGAAGTCATTATTCCCTCTTTGTAGATCAAAACTTTTATCTTTTTCTTGCTAAACTTGCACTTCTTTCCATTAATCATAGTGGAAGGTGCTGGCCGAATTACCCAGTCGCAGAGATATCCTCTCGTATTCGTACAATCCAAAAGGTGTGGTAAATGAAGTCTTTTCTGTAACTGCCTGTTTCATGGGCACCGGATGGTAGCCGCTAGCCAAATCTAATGTTGAGGATATGTTTTGCTTCCCACATTCCATCTAGGTATTTCTCAGCTCGAAGTAGTCGATATGCATCATTCTTCGTTTAGGCATTCAGGCCCCTGGAGTTAACGCACAAACGTAGTTTTCCATCATTCCTTTCTTACTATAGCCACGGGGGAGGCTCATGTTCTCAAGCTCTTCTGTATGGTTTATTTTTCAGTGAGCAACATCAAATGTCCCTACATTTCCGATGGATCGTACGCTTCCATCAAAAGTAACGGTTCATACTTCTCTGATTTCATTTTGTAGTGTGCCTGGTCATAAACTCCCATTATTTCTATGTTTCGCTTCGTCATTTCTTCCCATACATAACAGGTGACAGATTTTGCAATTCGTGATGCAGCAGCGTATCCCACGAAATGTGTTGAAAATGCGGAGGATTTCATTCAGTCATTAAAGGCTCACAGAAGTCAGATTAGTACAAACACAAGTAAAAGAATTACGCATGATGAAGTCAGTTATTACAGGTAAGCACGAATTATATAGGCTGCAACTTCAGGAAACCGTTATTTCTAAATTGTCCTTCATTTACCTACATCAGCAATTTTTGATGATTTCGATGATTTATGTGCTACTGTTTGTTTTTGTTTCATGTCATAAATTTCAGGTATTGATGTAATAAATAAGGTTCTACATGAGCCTGGTTTTAAGTTAAAAATGCCTTCAACTTTATGTCATGTATTTTCAGGGATCAGTTTTGGTACAAAGCAGTATGGTATACTATAGTTTTTACAACAGATTTAATCGTAGATCCAGCATTGTGCTGACTGGAAAAAAAAATAAAGAAACAAAATAGCGAACTGTGTTGAAAAAAGACAGTAAAATCAGACAAGCTTAACTGTTCTCAAAGCGCTAAAAATGTTATGGTTTCTTATATATATATATATATATATATATATATATATATATATATATATAGTGAATCATGGACAATAGGCAAGTCTGCACAAAAATTATTGGAAGCAGCAGAAATGTGGTTTATTAGAAGAATGTTGCGAATCCCCTGGACAGCAAAAATAACTAATGAAGAATGTATGAGAAGAACTGGAGAGACAAAAAACCTTGTCAAAAAGATAAGAGAGAGACAATGTACTTCATAGGACATGCAATGAGAAGAGGGGGTATTGAAAATATTATAACAACAGGAAAATTAGAAGGAAGAAGATCAAGAGGACGACCAAGAGAAATGATACTGGACAGTCTGACGGTATGGTGTGAGAGGAGATCACCAACTGAACTTGATGGCCTGCATGAAGGATCGGGTACTCTGCAGAAGCATAATAGCCAACGCCAGTCGGCACGGCACATGATGATGAGATATATATATATATTTATTTATTTATATATATATGTGTGTGTGTGTTTGTAGTAGTTTTAGTCCAGCACACATTTCTTTTTTTTTTGTTGTTTGTTTTTCTCTAGCAAGGTTCTCCTGAAACTTGTGCCTCATAGTATGAAAATTCTCATCTCTCTCTCCCTATGGTTGTCTCTCCAGAAAGGACTTGCTGCAGTGACCCTCCAATCTGATCTGTGCTGATCAAGCTGCATTCAATCCATCTTTGTATGGGATCCACCAATCTATATTATTGTAGTCTTTTTTTTTTGCTTGTTTTCATCAGCTTTTCCCGGCAGTATTGTTTTCATTATTGTATTATGCTTCTTGATATGACCGAGATATTTTAACTGTCTAGTTCTATGCTTTTGATTATGTCATTTTTTAAATTTTTAATCGATTATTTAATTTTTCAATTTTTATTGATTTTTATACTTGTTTTGCTTCTTTTATTTAGTCTGTGGAATTCACCCTGTGTATATCCAGATTTCAAGGGCCACAATTTTCTTTTCCATGTTCCTATACGACAGAAGAGTCTAAGGACACACGTGTGAGAACTTTCTCAGCAGTGATTGTACTGAACAGTAGCTTCAGCTTGGAACTACGTAGTGTGTACAATATTAATTCAATTCTAGTACTTCTGTTTGATAAGTGACAAGGTGTAATGAATTTTACTTTTGGATAGTCCATAATTTTCAATAATTGTTCAATTTTTTTTCCAAAAGCGATTCTGGGGACGAGTATTTTCAGATTCTACCAGTATGTCTTGGTTTTGAGAACTTTTTTAAAGGTCAGGACCTTGATAGTATTCAGTCTCTGTGAGTCACCAGTGATGCACGCAGCACTAACCATAAATGGCTATGTCCACTATTATATACCACGACTGGATGATTTTGTCAACCGTGGGGACTGATATGTTACTATAGGTAGCTTTTCATTATCGATTGTCATTAATAATTTTGTTTCTGCTAAATACAAAAATATGCAGTGTTATCTTAAAGAAAAATTACCAATAGAATTTCTATTAATCACAGAAACCAGTGAGTCAGCCTGGTGTTTTCGTCGAGCTCTTCTATCGTCTATTGTAGAATCTGTGGTATTAGTATTTGTTTAAATAGTGATAGACACATAAGAATAGTTTCTAGATCTGTGTCTAAGTCATCATCATTAATAACTTATTTACGACCCGAGAAAATTGGCGTAGTTTAGCACTCTTTTTTAACAAAAATCTGAAACACGGACATCATATACAAGGCACGAAAAGAAACCATAACACCTTCCATCTTCGCTGCCATCGCAGAATAATGAGCATCAATAAGAAAAAGTAACAACCTTGAAATTCAACAGCATGCTAAGCTTTCATGATTGTTGACAATATTAAGCGTCAGAAAACTGAGAATACTGGGACTTGTAACATATTACAACGAGTCAAAATTCGTCACGTTCTTCGATGCCCTAATTTCAGTCAAGGTTCCCGTCTTATACACTGTACTGGGATTTGCAACTTCATGCTGACATCACGTGTTGCGCCACTGAATCGCGAGTAAGTGATCAGCACAAGGAAATATGGCGGACAGGAATGTTGTCGTTCGCTTCCTCCTGGGGCATTATGGGAAGAAAGGGCTGAATACCTCTGCATCTATCCGTGAAATTTGCAGTGTGGAAGGAAAATGAACAGTTGATGGCAACACTGCAAGGAAGAGGTTCCAAAGGCTCAGATCTGGGGACAATGACATCAAAGACAGGTCCAGGTTGGGACGACCCTCAACTACCAATGACAAAGCTTTGTGCCAAGCTACCAAAGACAATCCCAGTACCAGTACCCGGCGATTGTCAGAACTCCTGGGCTATTCTCACAGTACCATAGTTCGGCATTTGCACGAGCTCCACTTCAGAAGCAGGCAGTCTCGACGTGTTCCTCACGATCTCATTCCCCAGCAAGTGCAGAGACGTTTTGTCGTCTATCGTCAACTGTTGGCAAACTCATATGAAAACATGTTTCTCCGCCATATCGTCACTGGGGATGAAAAGTAGATCTCCTGCTGTACCCTAGCACAGGTACCCAATGATTCCAACCAGGTCAAGTGACAAAGGCGGTCATCCGACGAGGCCAGTTTGAGAAGAAGGTTATGCGTTGCATCTGGTGGAACTTAGAGGGCCCCCTGCACTGAGAATTGATACCATTTGATGGCACCGTGGATAAGAATCTGTATGATGAGCAACTGAAGCGGCTGCATGATGTTCTGCACGCTCGATACCCAGCACTCATCAACAGGAAGAGGATATTTCTCCAGCACGACAACGCGCCAGCGTACACTTTCAGCGTGGTCCGTGGACAACTCATGGAACTGGAAGGAATCGAAGTCTGCCCCATCCACCGTACAGTGCTGACATTGCACCCTCTGATGACCGTCTATTCCACGTGATGGCACACTTCCTTCAAGGGCGGGAATTCAGTTCATTGGTGGAAGTTGAAGCCGGTGTGAGAGATTTCTTGGCCTCAAAGCCTTCCGAATGGTCCTACAAAGGACTCCTCGCATTGCCTAAGCGATAGCAGAAAACCATCGAAAGTTACAGACTGTATTTGAAGAGTGAACACTGCTTATATTGCTTGGTTTTGTGAAACAATGAAACACTGCAAAAACGTGGCGAATTTTGACTCATCATAGCCTTATTCTCAAGCAGATTTTGTATTTCAAACTTACGGCGGGAAGAATGCCACTTGATAGACCTAAACTGAGATATACAGATGTTTGTAAAGCATCAATGCAAGACTTTTCTATCACCTATGAGGCCTGGGAAGAATCTGTGAAAGATCGAGTCATGTTGGCAGCGACTGCGCAAGTGTGAAGCATCATTTGAGGTGTAAATTAACACCAAACTTTAAGTTAGAAGATGCAAACGCAAGGAAACTGGACCTTGCAACACAAATATTGATTGTTGTTACTGTGGCAGGTTATACAAATCCAGTATTGCTAATAATCAACTATTAAATATGCTGCTCAGCAAGATGATGCTTGGCAAAACCAACAACAGTCAATATCTGCTTGCTTCAAAACTATCTCCTTAGACGGTGTCAGTGTGTACGTACGTGCAATGCGTGTACCGAACATCCATATTTGTAGAGATGAAATTCGAATATTCGTTTTCAAGAAATGTTTCGAATAGTAAATTCGAATACTCGCACATATTGTTTTCGTATATGGCCATAACATTAATTGTAACGATTGATATATACTAATGCGGGAGTCCCAACTGTAAAGTCTAGGCATTAAGAGAATACACAGGAGTTTGAACTTCTGAAGTCTGGGTATGACTCTATGCTGTTACTCGATCACATCAGTGGAACGCTGATCTTCTACGTACTATTTGTACCTAATGAAATTTAAATCTCCCCGTATATTCCCAATATATACACTATAACCAAGTTGTAGTATTGCAGCAACAAATGACTGAATGACTTGAAGATTATGAACTGTGATTTGGCTTGTGATGACGTTTTTTTAAATCAATGAACTCGACACTTTTAAACAGTTCTGCACTAGTCAGACAATACTTGCTTTAACGACGCCATTCCCGCATATTCTGCATGGTATATCTAATTTGAAACTACGACCTGTTTAGTTTTACTTGATGCATGACTAGATATTATGCTTAATTCGTTTGCTTCAGTCAGAGTAGTGATGTCTAGGGCAAGAATGGTGCGTACAGCAGGTAAATACGAAGGAAACGGGTGCTATCAACGTGAAGGATCTATATCGCCAGCATCTGACACGTCATTGTATTTTCTGTATTTTAATTCGTGTTTTTGGAGAGAGAGAGAGAGCAAGATAAAAAATAAGGTTTAAAAGAATAATTTAAACATTTGGATTTGTGCAAAAACTTTCAAAATATAAGATATATCATATAATATCATGTAATATAATATAATATAATATAATATAATATAATATAATTTTTTTTTAAATAAAATAAATTAAAATAAAATAAATATGAAATATAATATATAATAAAATATAATATATGCTTTTCTATCAGACATTATTATATTGAGCAGCTGACTTAGTCTGAGGTCCACTTAGTATGATTTTTACCGCATTAAAGAAGTGTCTGTAACCACGCACTTTTCCGTACTGGATTTACAATATTGGCTGGGATATAAGACAGTCTCACATATAAGACGACCTTGAAATTTTGAAGGTCGTATAGTTGAGCGTGAGTATGATTGAGCTCTAGAATTTCACTTAGTCCTCCTCCTCATCCATTCTCTGTATTCTCTGCTAAGCGTGGAGATGACCATTCTGATGAGGCTATGGTATCATCTCTCACCTCTATCCACTCCACTCTATATATATGTGCTATATCCTCCACAGTACACACATCACTAAGGGATGTTTCAGTCTAAGCTATCCATGAACTACCACGTTTAATACGACAATCTTTCATTTTCGCAACTGATTTATACAGGGGATGAGTGGTGTTGCCGATACCGTGAGATAAGTCTTGATTTGTGTAACTTTGTATCTGATCCCCATGACAGGCAGGCACAGTAGATATCACGTGGTCACAATCGGAGTATCCTTGGACTGTCCACATAGCTTCATTTTCAATTCTGTCCGGTCTATCAATTTGGGTTTTGGATAAGGTCAGTACTCACAGCCCTTGATCGACCACAGCTAGCACCATTATTTTCAACATAATAGTTTACTTGTGAATCTACCATGTCTGTAATTACTGTTCTAATATCAGTGATACAATACTTAAGCGCAAAATCGAAAAAGTGGAGAGTTATGGAGTTTTCGCTATATTGTTTTAGCTCATTATACGAAGCAGATGGGGACTCCTATTGCAGACATGGAAGGCTATCACAGTTGGGAGATGATACAAAATAGACCTTCACAGGAAAATAGTAAGTGTGCAACACTATGTAGGGCACTGTGCACATGTTCTTGAGTGAATTCAAATAAAAGTTGGTGCAGTCGTATGTTCACTTACTCGCGCAGTAATCTTATATCTTATATCTTATATCCTTCCCGTGCCGTTAAACGTCACATAGGGCTCGTAAAGTGTTCGCCAATTTTTCCTGTCTTCGGCGAGTCTTTCAACCTCATCAAAGGATTTTATGCCTGTTAACTTGGCCTCTCTTAATAATGTCCTCTTCAGAGTTTCACGCGGTCTGCCCCTTTTTCTTCGGCCTGTTGTGTTCCACTTGATAGCTTGTTTTGGGATTCTCTGGTCATTTCTTCTCATCAAGTGACCAACATATGTCCATCTCCTTTTCCTGATCACCCATGAGACTGGTTGTTGTTCAGTCATCTGTCTTATCTCTGCATTGTCCTTGAATTCATTCCACTTGATGCCGAGTATTTTCCTTAGGCATTTGTTTTCAAAAGAGTCTAATCTCTTTTCTATTTCTTTAGTTTTTTTCCAGCTTTCGCATGCATAAATGAGGGTGGATATTACATTTGAATTGAATAGTCTTAACTTGGTTTTTGTGCTTATAACTTTTGAATTCCATATGTTCTCAAGATTCTTGAAGACTGATGCTGCTTTTGCAATTCTGATCCTAACTTCCTTTCTAGTGTCACCATCCTGGTCTATGTAGCTGCCAAGGTATGCAAATTGATTGACTTCTTCAATATCTGTCTCTTCTATGTGTATTTTTCCATTTTGATTGATGGGAATTTTCATTATTTTTGTTTTGTCCTTGTTAATTTCAAGTCCTATTTTGCTATCCAGTGAAGACAGGCTATCTGTTTTTTTTTTGCATGGAATTCACATTATTACTGATAAGAGTTATGTCATCAGCAAAATCAAGATCTTCTAGTTGGGTCACATGTACCCAGTCAATACCTGTGTTACCTGTGCAGCATTTTTTCATTATGAAGTCTATTGTAATCCCAAAAAGTAAAGGAGACAGTATACATCCTTGTTTCACACCCGCAGTAATATGGATCCAAATTTCATGGGTAGATAATTATCATACAAGTAGTTCAAGAGAACCCATGTGCAAAAAAGACCCATCGGGGAAACTGAGCACAGATAAAGGGAGATAGAGGTGTATGGTGGAGTTTTACAAAGTGAGGGAGGAAGTGAGAAAGGTGAGAAAAAAACGAATAGAAAGTATGAGAATGTATAAATGAAAAACATACAACATCCGATATTTTGGCGTGAGCCTTATTCGAGGATACATACACAACGAAATACAAACACATAGAACTTATCTGAAGTGTCTTGCTCCGAGTGAGAAGCAGAAATGTGTGTGGAAGAAGGAGGAGGAAAAAAAGGGAGGAGGAAAAAAAACCCCGCTGCCTACCGACAAAAGATTCCCGATAGAGCCAATCATAACGAAGAAGCGGAGAGAGAGGAGGAGAACAAGTGGGAGAAAGGGGTGGGGGGAAGACAATAGAAACATGATAGCCGCTAGAGGTGTCGGGGGGGGGGGGAGGGAGAGAAGGGAGGGAAAAGGGACGTGGAGAGATAATGAATGAAGAACTTAAACACCTACAGGGAGAAAATGTGAAACTGGTGAATAGGACAAGACCAATATGTTGACAGAGAATGAAATAGGATGGTGGTATGGAGGGGTAGCATAGAGAAAGAAAGTAGAGTATAAAAAAGGCCAGTGTAAAAATACAGAAGTTACAGAAAGCTGAAGACATGGTTAATTCCACCTGGGTGGAGACAGCCAGTCTGGAAAATAAGGCGCTGTTCTAGGACCCTCCGAGATCGTACATCTGCGGAACAAGAGTGGATCGCACTAACCGAAATGTCCTGTTTGCCCCTGTGGTTACCAAGGCAAAAATGTTTAGCCACAGGTGTCCAGGCCCTCTTAGAAATGTCATTGAGATGCTGCCGAAATCGATCTCCTAACCGTAACCCAGTTTCCCCTATGTACTTCAAACCGCAGCGTTTGCACATGATAACATAAATGACATTTCGTGAAGTACAGGTGAAACCCTCCTGTACTGATAACGTGGATTTAGGGAAGGAGATCTGGCTGGCCTCGACAACAAACGGACAAGTGTTACATCTACGGCGTCCGCAACGTCTGGTACCATAAAAAGTGTCATCTGTCTTAAGATGACTACGAATTAAAAGGTCCCTGAGGTTCTTGTCCCGTCTGTAGGCCACCAATAGGGGCTCCCCAAAAAGTTCACGTGTCTCAGGCTCGGTCTGGAGGAGGTGGAGATGGCGAAACAGTATGTTTTTAACCGCCAAGCTATGAGGGTGGTACGTGAGTACTAGTTTCACTCTGTCCGAGCTACAGTGCGGTTTAGGGGTGAGGGCTTGTTGCCGCGATATATGGCTATGCGGTTCCAAGGTGACGAGAGAACGTGGTCTGGATAGCCGCGTTGACGGAAGAAATCTAGCAATTTGTGGCCTTGATCCTGGAAATCCAAATCCTCCTTACACAAACGTCGCAACCTAAGAAGCTGGGAAAAAGGAATAGAGTCCTTACACGATCTGGGATGGGAGGAAGAGTACAAAAGATAGCTGTAAGAGTCTGTAAGTTTATAGTGGATAGAAGTAGTAAGCCTGGAAGGGCCGATAGTGACAGCAATGTCAAGAAAGTTAGCGGAAGTAGCAGAGATATGGGAGGTGAAAGAAATGACAGGATTGTATTCCTTAACAAAACTGATAAAGTTGTTAAAGTCTTCCTCTGGCACTGATGTGATCCCAATGCCATCGTCTATGTAGCGTTTATAGAAGGCGGGAAAAGGGCCTCCAAAGGCTCTCAGAACCTTGTGTTCGAAGTGGCCCAAGAACAGACACGCGTAGCTGGGGCCCATCTTGGTACCCATGGCTACACCACTAATCTGGTCAAAGTAAACGCCATTGAATTCAAAAGAATTGAGTTGGAGGACAAGTTGTGTAAGGCGCAGAATAGTAGATGTAGGAACCGAGGGATTGCGTCTTTTGTTCAGAAAGAACTTGACGGCCTGAAGTCCCTGATCAAGGGTGAAGATACGGTAGATGTGACCAGGCAGGAGTGTAAGGGTCTAAAAAGTAATGAGAGCATAATTGGTGTCCTTGAGATAAGTGGGCAGACTAGTGACCAGAGGTTGAAAGACGCTGTCAAGAAAATCAGAGATTTGTTCCGTAGGGCAGGAACAAGCAGACACTATGGGCCTTCCTGGGTTGTGAATCTTAGGGAGTAGATAAAAGGATGGTTTCCCTAAGCAGCTGTCGCGGATGTGAAGATGTGTAGCCGTGGGAGAAAGACCAGACTTGGTCTTGTGGATGAGTTCGTTGATCGTGTCACGAACATGGTGGTTGTTGGCCAGAGTCGGATCTTGAGGGCGAGAGGCATAAAATTTAGTGTTGCTCAGCTGGCCCATGGCCTCCTGGATGTACAATTATTTCTTCCAACAAACAATGGCCCCGTCCTTGTCTGCACTCTTGATCACGATATCACGCCTGCGCTGGAGTTGGGAGAGTGCGCGTTGCTCCCCGGGGGTCAGGTTCGAGTGTCGTACACGGGGAAGGCGAAGCTTGCGGATTTCGTAGATAGTGTGATCAATGTAGAGGTCCAAGGCACGAGACGCTTCTGCTGAAAGTGTCCAGGTGGATGGTTGTTTGGAGAAGCGAGAGAAAGGGTCATCCTCTGAGGTGGATTGGGATGGTGAAGGTTGGGACGCGTCTAGGAAATGGAACTTTAAACGCAGTCTGCGATGGAAACGGTGGACATCTTGAAGGAGTGAGAACTGGTCAGCAGAAGGACGGAGGGGAACAAACTGTAAACCTTTCCCCAGGACAGACAATTCATCAGCTGAAAGAGGAATATCCGAAGGGATACAAACCACCTTAGTGGGGGCAGAAGCGGTGGTGGGTCTGGGAGAGGCCGTAGAGGGACGGATAGCAGAAAGTTTCAGCTTTTTGAGAGAAGAAATTTGCAGGTAGAATTGTATGTTGGTGGAGTGAATAATCTCGCGGATCAGGCGATAGATGAGGTAATTATCATGTGTAACGTGGTGGAGACGGGCAGAGAGTTAAGCGATCTGACTATCGAGGTCCGAGAGGAGTTTAAAGTGTCCCTCCACGACACAGCGCATGCGTTGAAATGCGCAATTGGTTTCGATAGCACAAAGACGCTGACGGATCCTGGGGTGGAGAGTGCCCATGGCCGGTGAAAACTTAGAAGTAAAACCTTTGGGAACAACCCTCAGGCGAAGACAGTTGTTGAGAAAATTAACATGAGAAGTGAACCGCGTCTTCTTGTATGTGGCAAAAGCAAGGTCAGTGGCAGTGCGGGAAAGGAGAGGTGGCAAAAGACTGAAAGAGAGAGTAATAAAAGACTTGAGAGATTTGGTGATACGATTTAAAGAAGGCATGGTGACGAGAAGAGATATAGAATGACAGGGGTGTGGAGGAAGAGTAGAGGCTAACCTCCCTTTTTTCCTCCTCCTTCTTCCACACACATTTCTGCTTCCCGCTCGGAGCAAGACACTTCAGATAAGTTCTATGTGTTTGTATTTCGTTGTGTATGTATCCTCGAATAAGGCTCACGCCGAAATATCGGATGTTGTATGTTTTTCATTTATACATTCTCATACTTTCTATTGGTTTTTTTCTCACCTTTCTCACTTCCTCCCTCACTTTGTAAAACTGCACCATACACCTCTATCTACCTTATTTATTTAAACCAGTTTTACTGCCGTCGCCATCCCTTTTATCTGTCATAGATAAAGGGAAGGTAGGTGTGTAGCTCTAATCATAGCCACCTGTGAGCGTAATCGTTGAAAGAGAAAGTACTACAATTCCAACAGCAATATATTTTCTTTCACAATGCCACGATTAAACATACAACAACGAACAATAGCGTATATTAGCTGCAGGATCGACGGTATCAGCAATATCTCAACAGTTCAATTTTCACAGAAACACAATATCACGGGTTGTTCCCGTTAAAACCAAAACTGATCCAGTGCTTATCGCCACAGAAGCGACCACGAGTCACCACCCCTGCACAAGACCTTTACATCCGCCTCATGCACCCTCATAGCAGGTTTCTCCGGGAACATGGACTGCCAAGAACATTCCAGGTTTAAGATGTGCGTCGGACAGGACAGTTCGGAACAGGCTCAGATATAGGTTTGCCAGATTCTGAAAATGAAAAACCGGGACTGAAAAAAAAGCTTTTCGACTATTGTAACTAATTACTACTAAAGAATGTCCTAAGATATAAGAATTTTGATTTCAAATAGCATATCCAAGGATAGATATTAACTTACACCATATTAATGATATCATTTAGTTCAGCATAGCGGAAATAATATCCACTTTTAATGTTTAATATTTTGCATGCAGTTTGAAACTAAAATAGCTCAAAATTAATTCATGGGATGTAGAGCATTAAATACACATTTATTTTACTTTCGGACAACATCCTGCATTATCCTGTCGTCCTGCGTCCTGCTCCTAGAGTAGAGTTCACAGTAAATGTCGCCGACTTCAGAAAAGATCGTGCCGCTGACTGACGTAATCATGGAATTCTGAGAAACTCATTGAATAATTAAAAGCACATTTTATTACTGCTTCAGCTGTAAGGGTGATTTCGTTCCCCTGTCTACTGCACGTTCATGAGAGAAAATAACCGTTCCACATTTGCAGTATGTCCATAAACACTAAAGATAAATTCAGTTTTAGTAACTCCAAGTACTGCTCCAAAGATTCAAACTGTCCAAAGAAATAGATCGACTTCTCCCGACTGGATTTGCTATCCCGGTTATCCTTCTTTTTTTGTGAGTACTGCTTCACAACAGTGGTTCACATATGTGAATTGATCAAACAATACTAATCGACAATTGACTGCTCCTTGTCTTACAGAAATTTTACAGTCTCCTTCATTTCAAACCATGCCGTTATCGTTGACAGAGCCTATCAACATTCACATACAGGTGGAAAATTCATTCAAAGATGTCATCCAGCTCTCTACTTGACATGTTTCATAAAACTCTTTCATCTCAATATAAAATGTATTTATATCTTCTGCTGGTTTCACAATAGATTTCACTTTTAGGAGAAAATCTTTTTTTCTTTCCATTGATTTATCAGTATAGGGGTTTGCTCTAAAACATCTACTTCTAAGACATAACTATCTGCCTTATCTAGTTCAAGTACTTTCTATTAAATAGTAAAGATAGGGTTCGCTTAAGGAGTTTTCGGGCAGGGTAATCAAGACTTTAGGTGCTTTTTCTTCTGAGATGAAAAATTATTTTGGTGCTTCATAAAGTTGTAGAACTCCTTCCAATGCAGGAGGCAGAGATAAATGCCTTGTTTTTGTACATGACAGCAGCCTGCAATTTCCACAGATCTATATCCACAGATCCGCAAAATTCTGGCGCTCCGTGCTAGCGGTATATGTTGAGAAATAATTGAACAGTTGAATTATTATAGCTTCCACATCTACAGTTCGAACATCAGCTGCTGTTTTTACTGCATTAAGAAGTATGTGCGCAGGGCATCTGACATCGGTGTTTTCATTTAGTTCAGTTTTCAATTTTGTGAACATATTGTTCTTAACAATTCTTTGTGCTTCACCAAAATTTGCATTTGCAATGTCGCCACAGAGCACAATGCACTTTTATCAGTATTATTTCCTTCTGTTGCATTAACACTATAATTGCTTATTTCAGAAGCAGTTTCACTTGTTAAAGAACCCAGTTTAAGCGCATGATAGTCGTAGCGTTTTTAGAACTAAAGTACTGAATAATAAAGAGGAAATTTTCTCGGCACAATGCGTCGTTCGCAATACTAAAATATTTGCTAAATCATCACTTAATTCTTTACAAGTGTCAGGAGTTAAAATGGATTTTTACTATTGCAGATAATTTAGTTCAGGTCCACCTTACTTCTATAAATGAGTACCACAAAAATACGGGAAGAAGCTAAATGCGGCCAGGCGTGATACTGACCACATCACACTTTCATGTGCGGAAGGTCGTGAAAAATATGGGGCCAACACCATATCGCCAGTATGCCTTAATGACATAACGGGATTTTTGTTGTTGTTGTTGCTTTAGTTCATTCCAGTGGCACATTTTTGTTTGTATCCTGTTTTGGAATCATTAAAATTTTTGAGTTTAATTTGAAAGCACAATCCATTGAATGACTTATGACATTTAATTGTGTGATAGCACGTTGTCAGTTTCTCCGCTCATACTGATTTCTCCTGTTGTTCTGGAACAGAAAATAACTGTCTAGTCTTTCAGAAGTGCTTCAATAATACATTTTATGCTTTTCGTTTGCCACGTAGTCTTTTGCAACTGCTTCTTCTGCCATGCGTAATGGTATTGTAGCACTTACACATTTTAAATTCTGATTCGTGGGCAAATCCTTCGTTTTATAAAACACCATACCTGTGAATATTTTTCCTGAAAGGAACACTTTCTATTACACATTTTAGAAACACTTCATGCAATTATTGTAACACCAGTAATGTAAAAAAACAGGTTTCTCTAAACACCGACAACAGTGAAAAGGCACATATCTTTCTTTTTTTTTCAGTCTCAGTCATTTGCGGAACTTTGCTCCCTAACAGCTCTCCTGTTAGCCTCTCGGATGTAACCAAGATGCGCTGCTGCTGATGCATCCATCTGCAGATTATCATCGATGTCTTGCAGACATCTTCGCCTTGGTCGTCTTCTCTTTCTTTTTCCATTTTGTACACTTCCAAGACAGTTTTCTCTAAATTCTCATGACGTTTAATATGTCCAAATATTTCAGTTTTCTCTGTTAATCCTCTTTACTAGCCAACCTTCTTCAGTATTAAGTCTTTGTAGTATGGATATTCCCCCTATGGCACCTGGGACCTAGGCACATGAATGGGAAGCAAAGAATAGGACCACTGTCCCCTACCACGCATGATCGTAAAAGGCGATTAATGAGGATTCGGCATAGGGCCAGCAACCCTATCCGGTAAAAAAAACTATCAGACTGTTACAGAAGCAGAAGCAAGGAAAAAAAAACCAAATGCAGGTGGAAAGAGAAATGCTTATCAGGAAACTGAGCCCGTAAAGGTTGTGGATGAAAGCCAGCCACTGGAAGTCCCCAGCCCGACTGCAAATCTCCTGGAACCACAACACAAAAAGGAATGGAAAAACTAATGATGTCAGTTCGTAAGAACAGTGAATAGCAAAACCTTTATCTTAACGCACACAAAAAAATTGATGACAACTGACAAAACAAATAAGGCAGCTGAAATATATATCAATGAGGAAAAATTGGAAGAGGTGGTTAGTTTTGAATATCTTGGATCATTACTAAATATTAATGAAGATACAATGAAGAAAATTAAAAGGAGGACATCTATCGGTTTTCACAAAATAAAACAACTAAAAAAGATGTGAAGAGGAACAGACTGAACTACAAAAATAAGATCTTTAAAGACATGCATCTTTCCAATTGCAGCATATGCATGTGAGACCTGGACACTTAACAAAACAACTGGGAAACTCATAAATGCCTTTGAATGTAAATGCTACAGAAGAGTTCTTCAAATATCATGGACACAAAAAGAACAAATATATCCATACTTCAAGAACTTAATATTTTAAAAGTTTGGCTAGTAAGGGAGAATAAACATAGAAAACTTCAATATTTTGGACACATTAAACGTCATAATGGGAAAAAGAAAGAGAGGAAGATCAGGAGAAAATATCTGCTAGACATCGTTGATAATCTGCAAATGGATGGATGAGCAGGGCATCTTGCTTACAGCTGAGATGCCTACAGGAGAGCTGTTAGGGAGGCAAAGTTCTGTAAGGGACAAGCAAATGACTGGTACTGCATAAGATAGAAAATGTGATAAGTGAATATCATGCAATAAGGAAAAGATGTTTGGCAAGATTATGTCGTCTCCTCAGATTTGGTCTCATTGTACATTGAAAATATCTCGAAAGAAATACAAAAATTTAAGTTGGAGACTAGAATGTGAACAACTTACAATATTTAGATAATAAAGTACTAATAGTCGACAATTAAAAGATCCTACATAAATTGTTAGGTATAGTAGTAAAAGGAAGTGAGAAGAACGGATTCATATTAAATAGCTAGAAGACAGAAATAATGGTGGCATCAGGAAAGAAGAATCTGCCTGAATACTGTATTAATGTACAAGAGGAAACTCATTGTTTAGCAGAACTACTGAAAATGTAGCGTACGGCTGTAGTATTGTCCTGTTTAGGACAGACACTTGTTATTGTCATATTTAGGAATGAGACTGTGGAGTTTTTTTTTAATTCTCTGTATTGTGAAAAGTTTTCAGTAATCCTCTGGGTATGAAATATTTTGTTATTAGTTAGTGATACTGGTTTCTTCCTATATGGCGTAATAACGCCCGGGGATCCTCTGTTTGTAATCTTGACAAGTCGTGTGGCTTCATCTCATTTTCCATCAGTTTAAACTCATTTTCTTCATTAATAAATGTATTCTATGTGTACTTATTAGATGGAGTCTTATTGACTTAATGAAGCTTTTCTGCTGTTAGTTTTGTTGTGCGACAGAAAGTCCAGTTGATGTTTTCATTTGAGACACTGGTGTTTTTGTTATAGTAGTACCGAAGGACACGCAAATGAATGAAAGAATGAATGAATGAGTAGCGAGTGTGGGTATTGTTGTATCACTCAGGGAATACTACAGTGACGTGCTTGCCTATTTGATGTAAAAGCAGTTGAGCAAAATCTTTTAGGCAACAATAATAAGTATAACATAAAAAGCACAGTATATCTCCAATACGTCTTTATGACAAATTCTATCTAAGAAGATATTACACTTTCCCTTCCTAGTTTAGATAAGCAGTAGAGGTCATAGTATAGATGGTGCTGTTTTGGCACATCAGCATATACGTCTTGCAGGCATTCGTCATCAACTGGTTCTACAGTCGAGAAAATTCTGCATGGATCATGCGTGCAGCTCATGTTTTCCCAGTAGGTCCAGTCTGTAGGAATGTTAGATGAGTGATTATATTTTTGATCAGTCTCATTCATTCATTCATTCATTTGCATGTACCTTGTGGAACTTTGCCTCCCTAACAGCACACCTGTAGGACTCTCGGTTGTGAGCAAGTATGCTGATGCAACCATTTGTAGATCATCAATGATGTCTTGCAGCCATCTTCGCCTTGGTCTTCCTCTCTTTATTTTTCCCATTATGTACCCTTTCAAGATGGTTTTCTCTAGATTATCATAGCGTTTAATGTGTCCAAAAATATTTAAGTTTTCTCTGTTTAATACTCTTTACTAGCCAGTCTTCTTCAATTTAAGTTCTTGTAGTATAGATATATTTGTTCTTTTTTGTGTCCATGATATCTGAAGAACTCTTCTCTCTCTCTCTCTCTCTCTCTCTATATATATATATATATATATATATATATATATATATATATATATATATATATATATATATAAAGAACTGTATTCATACCACTGCCAAAAAAGGGTAACCTGAAATTATGCACCAACTACAGAACTGTTGCCCTGATTAGTCATGCCAGTAAAATTCTGTTAAAAATCATAATGGGTAGACTTCGAAAGAAAATAGAAGAAGAAGTCAATATGGTCCAAGCTGGCTTCAGGCAAGGACGAGGATCAAGAGATCATATATTCAATCTAAGATTAATAATAGAGAAATGCAGGGAGTTTAATGTGAATCTATATTTATCCTTTATAGACTACTCAAAGGCATTTGATTGTGTACAACACCAGAAACTTTCGGAAATAATGGAAAAAATGGGATTTCCAACACATTTGATACAATTAACATCACTGCTGTATTTAGACCAACAAGCAGCAGTAAGAATAAATGGTGAAACAACAAGTTGGTTTGACATAAAACAAGGGGTCCGTCAGGGGTGCATATTGTCACCCTACTTATTTAACTTGTATACTGAAAATATAATGAGGAATGTTAGAGAAGATGTAGACAAAGAATATTACGATGCCATAACAGTTGGAGGTTATGAAATACCAGAGATTAGATATGCTGATGACACAGTATTGCTGTCCACAACACAAGAAGGAATGGAAAAACTAATTATGTCAGTCCGCAAGAACAGCGAAGAGCAGAACCTCTATCTTAATGCAAAGAAAACTAAAGTGATGACAACTGACAAAACAAACAAGGCAACTGAAATATGTATCAATGAGGAAAAACTGGAAGAAGTGGAGAGTTTTGAATATCTTGGATCACTACTAACTAATAATGGAGATACAATGAGGGAAATTAAACGGAGGACATATATTGCTCTTCAGAAAGTAAAACAAATAAAGAATCTGTGGAGAGGAGCAGACAGAACCACAAAAATAAGATTTTTAAGGACATGCATCTTTCCTATCGCAACATATGCCTGTGAGACCTGGACACTTAACAAAACAGCTGAGAAGCACATAAATGCCTTTGAATGTAAATGCTATAGAAGAGTTCTCCAGATATCGTGGACACAAAAAAGAACAAATATATCTATACTACAAGAGCTTAATATTGAAGAAGGCTGGCTAGTAAAGAGGATTAAAGAGAGAAAACTTAAATATTTTGGCCACATTAAACGTCATGATAATTTAGAGAAGACCGTATTGGAAGGATACATAATGGGAAAAAGAAAAAGAGGAAGACCGAAACGAAGATGGCTGCAAGACATCGTTGATGATCTGGAAATGGATGCAGCAGCAGCAGGCCATCTTGCTCACAACCGAGAGGCCTACAGGAGTGCTGTTTGGGAGGCAAAGTTCCGCAAGGGACATGCAAAGGAATGAATGAATGATATATATATAAAAATCATTGTTAAAATACCAAAAAAAAAAAACCTCAGTGACTGCAATAACCAAAAAGGGGGGGGGGGGGTGTAACCTTACTATCAGTTGTGTCAAAGGTGTTCTGTAAAGTGATTCTAAATAGAATTAAGGATGTAGTGGATACTGCAATGAGAGAAGAACAGGCAGGATTTCGAAAAGGGAGAAACTGTCTCGACCAGATCTTTACTCTGAGAATAATACTTGAAGAACATATTGAAAACCAAAAATCCATTAATCCTGAACTTTATAGACTGTAAAAAAACATTTGATAGCATACACAAAGATTCATTGTGGAGAATTTAAGACTATATAGAATACCATCTAAAGTTGTCAACATCATTCGAGATCTCTACAACGGATATGGTTGTGCAGTCAAGACAGAAGAGCAAATGGTTTCAGATTGAAACAGGCGTGAAACAAGGATGCTTTTTGGAATAGACTTTCTTTATAATGAAAAGATGTTCTACAGGCAAAACTGTACATGGGACCCATTTAGAAGATCTTGATTTTGCAAATGACATAACTCTTATCAGTGACAATTTGAAATCGATGGAGGAAAAAACAGATTCCCTGTCTTCCTTTGCTCTCAAAATAGGTCTTGAAATTAACAAAGACAAAACAAAAATTATGAAATTTCTGATTAATCAAGAGGGAAAAATACACGTAGAAGGAACAGTTGTTGATGAAGTAAACCAATTTGCATACCTTAGCAGCTACATAGACCGGGATGGTGACACCAGGAAGGAAGCTAGAATGAGAATTGCAAATGCAGCATTGTCCTTAAAAATCTAGAGAACATATGGAATTTAAAAGTTACAAGCACAAAAACCGAGTTAAGATTATTCAATTCAAATGTGACATCCACCGCCATTTATGCATACGAAAGCTGGAAGTCAACTAAAGAAATAGACAAGAAATTACTTGTGACTCTTGTGAAAACAAATGCCTAAGGATAATAGCTGATATAAAGTGGAATGAATTCAAGAACAAAACGCGGAGATAAAGACAGGTGAGCAAACAATAACCTGTCTCGTGGGTGATAAGTTGGACATATGTTGATGAGAAGAAACAATCAGAGAATCTCAAAATGAGCTATCAAGTGAAACACAAAAGGCCGAAGAAAAAGAGGTCGACCACGTGAAACTCTAAAGAGGACACTGGAGAAGCCAGTTTAGTGGGCATAACATCTCTTGATGAAGTAGAAAAACTCGCCGAGAACAGGAAAACTTGGCAAACAACTATGTGACGTTTAACGGCATAGGAAGGATGGTAAGGTGTAAGGTATATATACTGACAAACGAAAATTATGTTTGCACAAGAGGTGAGGGAAACAAGACCAAGGGGCAGACCAAGACATAGATGAAAAGACAACATAGAAGAAAATATAAAAGAAATTGGTGTCACCAACTGGAGAGAGAAGATTAGGAATAGAGCATAATGGAAGCGAAATTTATCTGCAGCAATGAGCCTTAATGGCTGGGAAAGCTAAAGAAAAATATATATATATATATTGAAAGAGCTGGGAGTACAGATTGGCAGGGCTATGGATGAAAAACATACGGAGCTCGTGAGATGACTTGTAAACCAACACAGAACGCGGACTATCAGCCGCATGACGCTGATGGATATACTGAGGGGGATCTGAGCGCCCATGGACATGTCCGGAGTGTAATGATGATGATCCAAACTATATATATATATATATATATATATATATATATATATATATGAATACATATAAAATTAAGGGTGTATGAAATATTCGTATCATATTTGTATTCGAGTGAATATTGACAAAATTCTTCGAATATTTGAGCTGGAGAAAAAATAGACTATTTAGATCTCGAATATTCACACTTATAGTTTTTTAAAGGAATGCATCTTTCCCATCGCAACATATGCCTGTGAGACCTGGACACTTAACAAAACAGCTGAGTACTTTTCGGGAGTAAGAAAAAGCAAGCCATTATAATCAATGATATTTTCTACTTTCATCCACTTTCTATTGTCCAATATTAGTGGGATGCGGCGTGACGTAAAGTTTAAATAAGTGTTACATAAAATTGTGAATAGATTGGTCCTATATCATTCAGTACTAGTCGTATCATAGAGTGTTCCTGTATCATTTAGTAGTAGTAGTATCATTCACTTTACTGGTATCACTGACAAACACTTGACATCCTTTGCAAATCAGTATCTATGGCGCTCTTCCTCTGTTACCTACAAATATTAGTGTTAATGTTTTTTGTTTTTGTTTTTTTTTAATGGTATAGTATCTGGCAGTAGTCGTGTAACGTGGCCAAATCGTTTGACTTGATGTTTCTAGATATAGTGTAATACTGGTGTTACTCTAACCTAAGCCCAGATGTTGTCATTTCTTATTTGGTTTCTTCTTGTCACATTTAGTATTCTCCTTAAACATCTAATTACTGTCGTGATGATTTTACTTTTGTTTCTGACTGTTAGTGTCCATGTCTGACATTGATAGCACATAGTTGGGAGGAAAATTATGTTTCTGCAGTGCTCTTTTTTGCTCCGATTTGTGATATATTTGTTTTTCAGTAAAGGTGTCATTTGTCCTATGACCTGATTCACATTACTGCATTTGTTCTCAGTCTCACCATCAGTTTTCCATGAGGATGATATTGTGCTATAGGTATGTGAAATATTTAATTTGTTTCAAGAGCTGTTCGTCGAGGATTATCTTTATTTGGATTTCTTCTCTCTCAATGGTAATTACTTCCTTTTTTTCAGAACAGATCTTCATATTGTGGCTTTAACATGACTTTGATAGTTATCCATGTTCTAATGTAGGTCTTTTTCTGTTGTGGCTGTTAAGTTCTTGATCATCCGGAAAAATGAGTTAATTTATGGTCTACCTATTGGATATCCCTAGAAGGTGTTGTGGATTTACCGGCATGGTTTCTGAAGCTAGGCCGGTGGACAATTTCATGGTGGAGTTTTAAAATGTTAGCTTCTTTGCAGATGTTTAATAGCAAGGGGGATAGTATACAGCGATATCTCTCTCCAGATTTTTGATGAATGGTTTATAGTGTCTTACATTTGTTCTAACTGTACACTGACTGTTTTTTAAATATGTTTTTGCATAAGCTGATCAGATGTGTACTAACTCCATAATGCTGTAAGATTTCGCACAGTTTATATCTATTTACCCTATGGAATGGTTTTTCTTGATCTACATAAGCTATATCCAGCATCTGATTGTGTTCAACTGATTTCTCTGTTAGCTGTCTAGTCATTAATTAATAATCTGTTTACTGTAGAAAAATTAATATTAAAAAAGTGTATGCAGCATGCAACGCTGGTGCAAATGTACGAGCAAACTGAAGGATTAATAATCACAATAACCATGTACGAATTATCATGTCCTATTGTAGTAACGACTGCACAAACTATATATATTTGTCCAAATCAATGTTGATTAGGAAGGACCATCATCTGTGCACACCTATCTCACCCATTGAAACTCCAGTCTGCTGCGTACTTTCTTCAGTGTAGATTAACTGATTGCACTAGTGTTTTTTTTAGCGGACTCTGTAGCTCTTGATGAATTGTTAGTTTCTCACCTCCAACAGTCTTGACAGATTCACGGGTACTAATGCATTTCTTTGTCTGACCAGCTTGTCTCATAGCACTGATAATATCGTCTCGATTCACTGCCTGCTCTTGCTCTATGACAGCTGAGCCGGCCACCTGACGCTTGATGGTTTTGTAAACAGATTAGAAAAACAACTGGAATTGCTCATCTCCATGTGAGATCAAAGTGGATAATGTTAGCTCATCTTGAATTTTGCTTTTTTCCTCTTGCCTCTAATCTTCAGTGAGTGAGTGAGTGAGTGAGAGAGAGAGAGAGAGAGAGAGAGAGAGAGAGAGAGAGAGAGAGAGAGAGAGAGAGAGAGAGAGAGAGAGAGAAAGTGGGAACTGTTTAAATTTGTGTCACAGATATAAGTTATTTAGATTTTCTGGTAGGAGCAGTGCCATCTACATATCTGAAGTTGTTAACTGTTGTTTCGTTAGTGACTAATATAAACGTCTCACTAAAGTCACTTCATAGCTCTGTAAGTTAAGTGATTTTAAGGATATTGTAGCACAAACTTTAAAAAAGTAAACAATACAGACTAGAAATAAATAAAGACAAAAGGTCGTATACATAATTACTGCAAAAAACGGAAACACGTTAGACCAAGTGCCAGATGCATATATTTCTACACACATGACAAACAAATAAAGGGAAACTCGAAGCAGAAGTTAAATGAAGAATATAGGAATGCCACAAATGTACACAGAGCAATGATTTCATATATCTTACATCCTTCCCGTGCCGTTAAATGTCACATAGGGCTTAATGGTAGTTTGCCAAGTTTTTCTGTTTTCAGTGAGCTTTTCAATCTCATCAAGGGATTTTATTCCTACTACTTTGGCCTCTCTTAACAGTGTCCTTTTTAGAAATTCATGTGGTCGACCTCTTTTTATTTGGTCTGTTGTGTTCCACTTGATAGATTGTTTTGGGATTCTCTGACTGTTTCTTCTCGTCACATGACTGACATATATCCATCTCCTTTTTCTGCCTACCAATAAGACAGATTGTTGTTCCCTCATCTGCCTTATCTCTGCGTTATTCTTGAATTCGTTCCACTTTATATCGAGTATTTTCCTTAAGGATTTGTTTTCAAAAGAGTCTAATTTGTTGTCATTTCTTTAGTTGTTTTCCATCTTTCACATTCACAACTGAGGGTGGATATTACATTTGAACGGACTAATCTGAACTTGGTTTGAATGAAATGTTCTCAAAATTCTTTAAGGTCACTGCTGTTTTTGCAAGTCCAATTCTAACTTAATTTCATACATATGCATACTATTAATTTTATTTTCTTCTTCTCAGACGTCGACGTCTGTAGTTTTGAAGTAATTAGTTGTCATCTAGAGTTGATGTAAGTCCCAATTTATCTTCTCTTGAACTGCTATACACGTTGGCCGCATCTGTTTTCTCTGTATATCGTATGTTGGGCAATCCTGCAGAATATGTTCTCCGTAATTTTAGCAAGTAATCTTGTTTCCACTAGTAATCTTGTTTCGTATCCTAATCGGCAATAGTAAAAGTGAAATATTCGTATCCAGCCAATATGAAAATCTTGTATTCGATGCTCCTTAACATTATATTGAACACTAACTTGAAGGACGCTCCCATATGTATCTGGCATTTAACCTCAGTGATATTCGTAGTGTTTGATGTTAATGCCAATGACAAATTGCCCGAGCACAGCTATATCTTTTCCGCAAAGTTGTGAATGTCTGACACTGGCTTTCGTTGTTCAAACATTATATATATATATATATATATATATATATATATATATGCAGGAAACTCTCTACCGTAGAGAGCGGAACAACAACACAACTCCTTCAGATCATCAGAGGAAGTACCCCCCCCCCTCAGACAAGTGTTTCGGCCCTTTAAACTCCTGACACTCTAAGGGGGGTGGGCCCCTCTTGGTCATGACTCCCAGAGGTCTTGTGAGTTGTTGCTTTTTTTTTTCGGTCCCGGGATTGAATCCATGATCTTCCAGTTGCCACTGCACTTTTGTTTTTGAAGTGCGTCTTTAGCGATTTAGCTACGGAGGACTGGTACTGGTTGTGGCAAATGAAATTACTTATGTTCCCAATGCTTGTTTCGCATACTCCACAGCCAGAATGAGGCCTTTACTGCTGTTTCTGAAAGGCTTCTCAGTGCCCTTGCTCTTGCTTGTCCCTTTATACCCAGCTGCTTACATAGGTCATATGCTGATGTTGCTACGAATCCTCTTGCTCCCACTTCTACAGCTATCACTTTTGCCCTGATTCCTGCCCCCTGCCTCAGTTGCTTGACCAGATCATTGTACTTCTCCAATTTTAATAAATGCTGTTCCTCTATTCTAGTTTCGTATGGGACCGTAAGCTCGATCACTATTAATTCCTGTTTTTCTGTGAAGTACACTACAAGGTCCGGTCGCATTCCTGCGTTCCTGATGGCAGTCGGGTATTCTCTTCTTCCTGGAAGGTCCGCTATCACATCCCAGTCATTTGTACCATCTAGCAGTGATGATAAGGGAATGTCCCTGATTTCAATATTTGATGTCGTACCAGCACCTATGCAGTATTTAGGTGGGACCTCAACTCTTTTGCTGTTATTTGGTTTATCTTTTGCCCTGTCTACGATGGCTACTAGTTCCTGCAACACTCTATTGTGCCGCCAGGTGTACCGTCCTTGCCCTAAAGACACACTACATGCTGACAGCACATGTTCCAATGTTTGCCTTTCGTTGCAGAGAGGGCACTTTGTATCTTCTGATACACCCCATTTGTATAGGTAGGAGCCTGTAGGCAGAAGGTCATAAGTAGCTCTGATGATGAAGCTGAGCCTCAAGGGTGCCATTTTCCAGATGTCATTCCGTGTTAGTGATCTCTGCAGGACTTCCTCCCACGTTGTCCATTGCCCTTGTTGTGATTGTTGGACTGCCTTCTGGACCCGCTTGTCATCCTCTGAATTCCTTACTTCACTGATGATCATATCCCTTCTTTCTTTACAGGAGGCCTTTGACCACCATTTGATTTCGCCATGACCAAATCCCCTTCTCTTGGTCTGGGTGTACCCTATTACTTCTTTCAGCTCCTGCGTTTCCCTGTCTGTGGTCACTTCCTCACCTACTTTCCATTTTCGTCCAGTTTTAAGTGTTGGCTGCACTTCTCGTACCACCGGATCTGTAGATTCTTGTAGCATCATTGTAAGTCTTGTTTTTCCTACCTTGTATTCTTCAACCATAGATTTGAATGGTAGCTGCAGTTTGCTCTTCTTGCAGTACAGCGCTACATCAGTTAATCCTTCTGGTACGCCCAGCCACTTTCTTATGGCTTTATTTATCTTTCTTTCGACTACCTCTACTGTGCTGGTACTTACTTCGTAAATGAGTAATGGCCACATCAGTTTTGGAATCAGCATGAACTGGAGGCACCATATTTTGAACTTACCCAGTAGCTTGCTTTTGTCTATGATGCTCAGTCCATTCTGCGCCATTTCTATAACCTGCTTCACAGCACTTGAGTCCTTCATGGATGCATCATATACTCTGCCAAGGCTCTTCACTGGCTCTTCCCCTACAGTCGGGATTATTTGATTTGCCACTGTGTACGATCTTTCTATCACTTTCCCTTTCATGAGTGACAGGGTTCTTGACTTCTTTGGCTTGAAGCTCATGCGGCACCATACGATAAGGCTGTCCAAACGCTCTAACATCTTTCGTGTCTGTGCTTCACTGGTTGTTATTACTCTTGTGTCATCCATGAATGCTTTTAATGGTGGCATTTGACATCCATTTCTGAATCTTGGGCCTTCTGCTGTTCCTTCTGCTGCTCTCAGGATTACTTGCATGGCTAGTACGAACAGTATGGGAGATATTGTACAACCCATTGCAATTCCTACCTGGAGCTCGATCCATCTTGTAGTATATCCTGATGTTCCAAACCTCATGAGGAACCCTGTGAAGTACCTTTTCAGCATATTTGTGATTTCTTTTGGCACATGATACATGTCTAGTGCTAGCCATATCAACTGGTGCGGTACTGAGCCATACGCATTGGCTAGGTCAAGCCATATTACCTGTAGATCTTGCTTTCCAGATTTTGCCTGCTGAATAGCTTCCTAAATCATTGACGCATGCTCGAGACATCCTGGGAAACCTGGAATTCCTCCCATCTGCACGGATGTATCAACGTAATCATTGTCTAGGAGGTATGTTGTTAGTCTTTTTGCCATCACAGAGAAGAATATCTTTCCTTCCACATTCAGAAGTGAGATCGGCCTGAACTGGTTGATTTCAGTGGAATTCTGCTCCTTGGGGATGTATACTCCGTTAGCTTTTTTCCATTCTTTACATATGACTCCTTTGGTCCATGCTGTTCGTAGGAGTTTATGAAGCTTCTTTAGTACTCATGGCATCTTTTGTATAGTATGTAAGGAACGCCATTTGGGCCTGGTGCTGACTTGCCTTTAGCTTTTCTTACAACGCTCTCTACTTCTTGTAAGGTTGGTGGGCTGCATTTGAATTTGCTGCCTGGTGCACAGGGCCACAGTAGACCTTTCATCTGCTCGAGAGGTGTATGCTGATTTTTATCAGAGCATGTCTTGCTCAGATGTTCCTCGAGCACCTCCTTACCTGCTTTCAGCGTACCTGATTTTGGCTGTTCAAATAACTGCTTGGCAAATCCGAAAGGATCTCTGTAGAATTTCTCTCTTGCGTATCTGGTTTCCCTCTTCCTTTTACATAGTCTTTCAGCTCTGCAAAGGGCATTGTGCTGGGATTTTAAATGCTGCCAAACCTGTCTTAGTCCTTCTTTTTCTGATTCATGTGCCTTCTTGAACATTTTCCGGGCATGGTTCTTCTGCTGTCTCTATTTTCCTCTGTCTTCTGGACTTTCTTGGTGTCACTTTTTCTCTTTTGCCTGTTTGGTTCCAAACTCTTTGTGGCAGTGAAGATATATGATGTTACCAAATGCTTCCAGCTTTTGCTCCAGGTTTTTTCCTCTTAGCTGTTTGTCCAGTTCTTTGCATAATCCTGCGTCTAGGTTTTCCCGTATGCTTTTTGCACTTGTTGGTGGAAAGTTAACCTTGTCTCGTCGGAGGGCTGCATTGCCTCCCTGCCGCCTGACTCAACCTGAATATTCCTTATACTGTGGATAATATCCTGACAGAGATCTTCTAATGTCTTATCTGAGACTGGCGTCACAGTGCACTGTTGAGTATTCGGCAGCAAGGAACCACCACATCCCTTCTTCGTTCTGTGTATCTTCATGCCACGTTGAGTGTTAAATTTCCTGCCACAGATGCATGGATACTCCATCCTCTGTTCTTAACTCGAATTAATTGGGGCGGGCATGGTCGTTTCCGTATAGTCACCTGTGGATCCATCATTCTCCCCCCCCCCCTTTCGGTGAATCCTGGGGGCATTTCCTCTTTTTGGACTTTGTAGCAATAGTATGTCGGGTGACAGGGTTGCTGGCCCGGACAGCTCAGTTCAGGGACGCTTTCCCAGTGAGGATTCTGGTCTTTCCCAGTGTCTGTCGGTCTTTCCCGACTGTCCATCGGTCTTTTCCGATTGTCAATGGCATCACCATGCTCTATATGCAGGAAACTCTCTACCGTAGAGAGCGGAACAACAACACAACTCCTTCAGATCATCAGAGGAAGTACCCCCCCCCCTCAGACAAGTGTTTCGACCCTTTAAACTCCTGACACTCTAAGGGGGGTGGGCCCCTCTTGGTCATGACTCCCAAAGGTCTTGTGAGTTTTGCTTTTTTTTCGGTCCCGGGATTGAATCCATGATCTTCCCGTTGCCACTGCACTTTTTTTTTTTAAGTGCGTCTTTAGCGATTTAGCTACGGAGGACTGGTACTGGTTGTGGCAAATGAAATTACTTATGTTCCCAATGCTTGTTTCGCATACTCCACAGCCAGAATGAGGCCTTTTCTGCTGTTTATGAAAGGCTTCTCAATGCCCTTGCTGTTGCTTGTCCCTTTATGCCTAGTTGCTTACGTAGGTCATATATATATGGATGCATTAGCAGCAGGCCATCTTGCTCACAATCGAGAGGCCTACATGAGTGCTGTTTGGGAGGTAAAGTTCCGCAGGGGACATGCAAATGAACGAATATATATTCTTATATCCTTCCAGTGCCGTTAAACGTCACATAGGGCTCGCAAGGTAGTTCACAAATTTTCCATGTCTTCAGCGAGTCTTTCAACCTCATCAAGGGATTTTATGCCTTTTAATTTGGCCTATCTTATCAATGTCTTCTTCAGAGTTTCACGCGATCTGCCTCTTTTTCTTTGGCCTGTTGTGTTCCACTTGATAGCTTGTTTTTGGATTCTCTGACTGTTTCTTCTCATCACATGACCAACATATGTCCATCTCCTTTTCCTAATCACCCATGAGATTGGTTGTTGTTCAGTCATCTGTCTTATCTCGCATTGTTCTTGAATTCGTTCCACTTGACGCCTAGTATTTTCCTTAGGCATTTGTTTTCAAAAGAGTCAATTTCCTGTCTAGTTCTTTAGTTGTTTTCCAAATTTCCCATGCATACATGAGGGTGGATATTACATTTGAATTGAGTAGTCTTAACTTGTTTTTTGTGCTTATAACTTTTGAATTCCATATGTTCTCAAGATTCTTGGAGATCGATGCTGTTTTTGCAAATCTGACTTTCTTTCTGATGTCACCATCCTGGTCTATGCAGCTGCCAAGGTATGCAAATTGATTGACTTCTTCAATATCTGTCCCTTCTACGTGTATTTTTCCATTTTGATTAATGGGAATTTTTATTACTTTTAATTATATTTGTATATAATTATATTACATATATATTATATATTTATATATAATTATATTATATATAACCTATATATATATAATGTACATAGCATCACCTTATATAAAGTGCAATCAGCATCTTATGCTTTATACTTATTCTCAGCCAATTTACAACTTGTTTTCTGGACGTTTTGATGAATCTAGCTAAGGACATGAAGCACGGAAGGGTATGGCAAGATTATATCAGCTATAAAATGATGCTGAAGGCACAGGAGAGTGTTGGAGTCATGTTGTCTATTGGAATTACTTTCTATGAGGTACTTTGTAATATTTCAGTCACATGAGTGTTAATATAATTATTATGTTTTTGAATCACTATTGGGAGAACATTTTTCTACTGCTTGCAATACGTAAACCACTGTGTTTACAGCTGTGTAATGCAAGAAATTTGAATAAAAAGTAAATTAAATTATGTTTGGTCTGAGGCTAAAAATACACGCTACAAATGTAAACATTTTGTCTAAATTTGCCACAATGTAAAAAAAAAAGATAATGTGCATTTTACTTTTATACTCGTGCATTGCACTTGTGAGTAATCCTCAGTCTTATGCTAAGAAAATTAGTAGATAGAATAAGTCTTCCAGATAAAGGATCCATAAGAACAGAACTAGACCAAATAACCAGGCACAGACCAGTTGACAGTTGGGTGTACAATCTGCAGTAGCGAGATACGCTCATTCTCATCTCGTTACTACCTCTTTAAAATATGCAAGATAATTGTGACAGTAAAACTGGTACTAGCAGAGTTAGACAGAGGTGTATAGTGCAGTTTTATGAAAATAGAGGAAGGAAAGGAAGAAAAGAAGAAGTTAACAATAAAAGTAAGAATAGTGAAATGGCTATGAAAAACAACAGTAAATATCCAATATTTCGACCAGTATACTTTAACCAAGGACAACAGAAAAACAACCAACAAACATACAAATAATGCAAAAAAAACATATGTACCACACACTCTTTGAGGAGACTAGGTATATTCTGCGACATATAAGAAACTTATCACCCACTTAAATCCACCGACTGAAGTAGTAGATAATAGTTCCTTATTTGTAATTTTGTGTTCGTTAAACTACTCGCAATATGGCTATGATTATGCTTATGATGCGTTATTACTGTAGTTAACAATTGCATATTGTTATCAACCAGTCAAGGGATTAATATTTTATTTAACTGAAATTAGATGTAGTAACTTTTTACGATATTAGGTTAACTAAATTATTTATGTTTTAAGTTTGCCGTTATGTTGTGTAAAAGTAAGTTTAAAGATAAGCAGACGGAATGTGATATTCATTTTACAACGCTGTAATACCACAATTCGTGAGTTTCATTATAAGAAGTGCAAAAATCTAGACAAGTTGGTGCGTCTGTACCGTTTGCCATATGTAAGTACGCCATTTTATATGATCAGGTGTGAGGTGAAATCCTAAATAAGTTGGTGAATGTGCTGTTTATGTGTACCCAATTATTCGGTCAGGTATGAGCTAACATTATATGTACGTTGGCATGTGTGCACGCTTTGTGTACTCTGTCATGTGATCACATGTGATGTATAATCTCTCTACAAGTGCAGGCGATTAGTCCAAATACCTTTTGAAATGTTCTTTGAATGATTTTCTATAAATGGAAGAATCCATCCAAAGTGTTTTGGGATTACACGACCAAATTACCTGGTTATACTTCATAAAAGTTGAGCAAATCTAATATATTTTTGGTCAAAAAAAAATTTTACTCATTAATTTTTGTATCTTTTTCACGGTTAGCTCCCATAATTAATAATCATGTGATCTTTTAGAGATAACAAAAGATTGTTACCGGTGTCACTGACGGCGAGAGTCAAATGTACTCGATTTCAGCTTTGCAAGATATTTCATTCACTTTTAAGTCATTCACTTTTAGATGGAAAAGCCGAAAGTAAGTATGTTATATGAGTTTCTCGTCTGATTTTAATTTATTCATATGACTGGGTTTTTTTTCTTAAAATTAGTCTCTGTATTGACTTTTGCAAGAAAACAAAATATACTACAGGGTGCCTGAAATCAAAAGAAGGTAAAATGTTAATGGGAAAAAGAAGACATTGTGGACAGGTGGATAGAGCACATCGGTGAGCTATATGGAGGAGAAAGACCAGAATTAACACCAGACACTGAAAACTGTGATGGACCACCAATACTTGAAGATAAAATCATAGATACCATGAAACACGTGAAGAAAGGAAAAGCGACTGGGCCTGATAATATAACAATAGAAGAAAATAGAGGGATTAGAGGAAACAGGAATAAAAATAATTTCCAAGTTACTGAATGACATTTACAACAGTGGTTATATACCCAGTGACCTACTTAAATCTACCTTTATAGCACAACCAAAGAAACCAGGTGCAAAGGAATGTGATGACCACAGCCTCTTATGTCACATAACGAAGCTACTTCTCAGAATAATTATGAGAAGAACGATGAAAAAGATAAAAAATGGAAATAGCAGACGAACAGTTTGGATTTGTTGAAGGAAAGGGAACCACACAATGCCGTTTATGCTTTACGAACACTAACAGAAAGAGCTTTAGAAGTACAGAAAGATCTCTACTTATGCTTCATTGATTACACCAAGGCATTTGACAAGGTGAAACATAGTGAAATTATTAAAATGCTTGAAGACATCAATATAGACGGCAAAGACCTGAGGATTGTAAAACATCTATACTGGCACCAAGAAGCAGCAATATGAGTTGAAAATAGAACTGGAAAATATCAACCTATACAACAAGGGGTGCGACAAGGATGTGTACTATCTCAGACCTTTTTTTCTCTGTACAGTGAGAATATTCTAAGAACGATCATCACAGAACCAGGCATAAAAATTGGAGGATATATTAACAACCTTCAGTATGCTGACGACACAGTATTGATAGCTGAGAACCAACAAGACCTGCAAAATGTCTTGGATAAAGTCGCCAAAGAAAGTGAACAGAAAGGCCTTACTTTAAACATCACAAAGAAAGAGAATATGGTTATATCTAAGAAACAGAATCCACCAAAATGCAGTATAAAAATTAAAATTAATTATTCTAAAGCAGGTGCAGAAATTCAAATACCTTGGAGCAGTAATAACTTCAGATGGGAAATGCAGAACAGAAATTTGGAACAGAATACCCCAAGCAAAGAGTGCATTTCAGAGAATGAAAAACATATTATCCAACACATCCTTATCAATGAATGTTAGAAAACGAGTCCTAAAATGGTATATTGAACCTATCTTGTTATATGAAAGTGAATCATGGCAGGTGTGCACAAAAATCATTGGAAGCAGCATACATGTGGTTTATTAGAAGAATGTTGCGAATCCACTGGGCAGCAAAAATAACTAATGAAGAATGTAAGAGAATAGCTGGAGTAATAAAAAATCTTGTCAAAAAAATAACAGAGAGACAATGTAATTTCATATGACATGCAAAGAGAAGAGGGGGTATTGAAAATATTATAACAACAGAAAAAAATAGAAGGAAGAAGATCAAGAGGAAGACCAATAGAAATGACACTGGACAGTTTGACGGGATGGTGTGAGAGGAGATCACCAACTGAGCTGATGGCATGCATGAAGTATCGTGTACTCTGGAGAAGCATAATAGCCAACGCCAGTCGGCACGGCACATGATGATGATGATGAATCTGATTTGTTTGAAGTTTGTAAAAATAAGAATAAAATTATAGAACTTCTGTTTTCTACAATTCCTGTGTGATTTTAATGAATCTCTTGACCATAGGTTTACATTTTCGAAGTCGCTTCGAATTATGTTTTTATGTTAATTTAAATGGTGAACAGGATAACAATGCTTAAACAGAGCAGTATCATGTGAGGGTACCACGCTTACTAGCAGAGTGGTTGTGTATCTGCTTTTAAAAAGAAAACTGTTCTTTCATACTAAATTAAAATCTATATCCCGGACAAATGACACATAAAGAACAATTCTGTATGTAATATTTCGCTGGTGTTTAAATTATCCTTTCAGCTATTTCTTAATCAGATTCAGTTAACAATAATAAATGTATAATGAAAGTTCATTTGAACTCATTCAGATATGTGTTCCGATATTTTATGTGTTGTTTCATTCAATATTTATGTTGTGTTTCATTCAATCATAATTGTTAATTATGTTTATATGCACCTAAGCAAACAGTTTTCTATGACACTGGAAGCTCCTGTATATGATACCAGATGATAGTTGTTTTTTGTTAATAAGCACTTTATTTCCCCAGTAGCATGAAATTTCATGATGGTACATCTGATTCGCAATGCTGAGTTAACGTTTATTAATACAAAAGAAATCTTTTTCCTACATCTTGTCTCCTTTATCATATACCTTTCAATGTTGATGGGACAAATAGACGCCTTGATAGGGCTCGACACATGCTTCATTTTTGAGATATTAATTTCCTCTCACCTTCTCTTGCGTGAGCGGCCTCTTCCTCTGTTATCTACAAATCTTAGTGTAAATGTTTTTTGTGCTATGCTTTCTGGTGGTAATCGTGTAACATGGTCAAATCATTTGATTTGGTGTTTCTGGATATAGTGTAGTATAGGTGTTACTCCAACCTTTGTCCTTCTTATTTGGTTTCTTCTTGTCACATTTTGTATTGTCCTTAGACACCTCATTTCTTTCGTGATGATTTCCTTTTGTTTTTGACTGTAATTGTTCTTGTTTGACATTGATAGCATAGAAATGGGAGGAAAATTGTGTTGTACAGTGCTTTTTTTTTAGTTGTGATGCATTTATTTTTCAGTATTTTCCAGTGAACGGATTTGTTTTATTGCATGTGGTCTCAATCAGTTATCCCTGAGGAAATTGCACCACCTAGGTATTTGACATTTTTCACCTGTTTCAAGAGCTGGTTGTCCAGAGAGATGTTTGTTCGATTTCTTCTCTTGCTATGGTCAATGATTTCCGTTTTTTCTAGCACTGATCTTCATGTTTTGACTTTTACATCTTACATCTTACATCCTCCCTGTGTCATTAAACATCACATAGTTATAATTTATATTTCGCATATAATTTTTTTCGCATTGTTGTCCGCCAAGTTCTCCTGTTTTCGGCGAGCTTTTCACCTCATCAAGGGATTTTATGCCTACTAAATTGGCTTCTCTTGACAATGTCCTCTATAGAGGACGTGGTCGACCTCTTTTTCTTTGGCCTGTTGTGTTCCACTGGTTAGCTTGTTTTGGGATTCTCTGACTTTCTTCTCACCACATGGCCGGCATAAGTCCATCTCCTTTTTCTATCACCAATAAGACAGGTTGTTCGCTCATTTGCCTTATCTCAGCGTTGTTCTTCAATTCGTTCCATTTGTAAGGAGGGGAAAAAATAAGCAAGCAGTGACCCGGTTTTGATTGGAAATCCCACTGGCCACGTGTTGTAATATTCTATTTTTGTCTCTAGATTGATGTGAATTATTATTCAATCTTTTATTTTGTCTGGCCGCCGTCGTACTGAGTGGTGGAAGGGTGACTACACCATACGTTCACACCTTACATATAAAATAACAGGAATACGAAAACAACAATCCTTTTTTATAAAATCACGATTCTTGTATTTACAAAACTCTGATCCATAAGGCATCACAAATCCGATGCACATGATGTCCATATATTTCTAACGGGCATTACTAAAAAAATCATAAACAAATAAAATTTTCTTGAATAATATGAGTTCAATACTGCTTACAAAGGCGCACAACTAAAATACACACGCCAGCCTCCATCTCTCGGAAACTGACCACCTTCGTCCACGACTGGTCGCTACCTTCGCGAGCTCAACTTCTCCCTTTATACTTCTCCCTTTTGTCTTATATACCTGGTCATCGCCGGACCGGAAGCCTGGGGATTTTCCATTCACACGTGGCCGTCTCTGGCCAGTGGGATTTCCAATCAAAACCGGGTCACTGCTTGCTTATTTTTTCCCCTCCTTACATACTCCCTCTGGTTTTGTTTACAAAATTTTTGTATGGAATACAATAAATTTTATATATGCATTGTAGTATAGTTACATATCCTGAACTCAAAGTCTTTATGTCCTTCTTTTGGAACCAGCACACATGTTGCTGTAGTTGCGTGTCGTCTTCCTCCGGTTAGACTGTTGGTGTGTTGGTCTGGCCTATTTTTGTAATTTTGTGTGCCTTGCAGTATTTCTCATATACTGTATTTGGTCGTGTAATGTGGGCAAGGCTGCTACTCGTTGTTCGACGCTCTGCTCTGTAGCTCTGTCTTCTGATTCGGCGGATGGTTGGTTTTCATGTACTAGTAAGGATGTACTTGTTCGAGTGGTACTGTCTTCGCTGTCTACTCCTACCTGTGGGGTGGATGCGACTTCTTCCTCCGTTATTTCTACCTGCGTACTGTCAGGTTCGGTCTTTGATTCCGAAGAGTCTACTATTATCTCATCGTCGGTGTCGTCGTCGTTGTTGGGTGCTATACTGAGTGTAGCCTGTCTTCGCTGATTGTTTCTGTCGTCTGTAGGGATATTCCAATCTTGTTTGGCCTTTCTCAAATGGTTTGCGTGGACTCGTTGTATTTTCCCTGTCAGTTGGTTCTTTATTATAAATGGTGTCTCCCGTACATGAGGAAAAATGGGGAGTATCCTGTTCGTTTAGAAATGTTCATATTCATCGCTGCCACTGCCTGTGTCAAGTACTCGTTCCATTTACTGACCTCCGTGTTTACCAGCTTGGCAACAATATCATTTAGTGTGCGATGCTGTCTCTCGTTTGTCCCGTTGGCTTGAGGATGGTATGGTGTCGTGAAGATATGGTGAATGTTATAGCGTTTCACCATAGTTTGGAATTGTTCTCCGCGAAACTCGGGACCGTTGTCTGTGACTATAGTAATTGGTACTCCATGTCTTGGGACGATATTTTCGATTACCAAGTCAGCTACTGTTTTACTTTGGATGTTTGGCGTTGGAAAACACTCCGTCCATGCGGAATATTCGTCTGTTACATGCACGATGTACTTGTTGCCTGATGTGGTAACTGGATAAGGTCCTGAACAGTCGATACTTAATTTCAGCATGCATGCCGGTGGGGTATCGGATATTTCTAGCGGATTTTTTATAGGTAACAAGTTTATTGTTTTGCACGTTTGGCACTGCTCTATGTGCTGGTTTACGTCCTCTCTCATGTTCTTCCAATAGTATCCTATTTGTATGGCTTTCAACGTTTTTTCCGTCCCTATATGCCCGTTATTATCGTGGTATTGTGATAACACCTGTTGTTGTAGATGTTGGGGCGTGACGGTTCTCAACCTGTAGTCGTCGTCGTCTTCTTTTACTTTGTATAGCACGTTATTCACTATTCTGAACTTTTCACTGGTTTTTCTTGGTAATCGCTTGTGCTTCATATCTGCTTTTAATTGTCTTATCTCCTCGTCCAGGTCTTGCTCATCTACCATGATGGGAGGGGTGGGTAACTGTTCGGTGGGGGCTGGTAGGACTTCGGATATTGGTTGTGGTTGTGGGAAGGGATCGTATATGGGGAAATCGGTTGGCAGAAAGGATGAAGAGTTGATGGTGTTTATTTCAAGCATGTTATCCTGTTTGTTGACAGTTTCTGCTGTCTGGTGATTGTTGTCCTTACACTGTTCTGTTCCTGGCCGAGAAAACTGGTCGGCGAGGTTCCGTGCTCCTGCGATATGACGAATGTCTGTAGTGTAGGCTTGGATGAAATGACTCCATCGTTGTATTTTGAAGTTCTTGTGCTTGGCGTTCATTAGGTTTATAAGTCCGATACTGTCTGTTCGGATGCTTAACTGGCAGTGTAACACATATTTGTGGAGTTTCTGTAACGCGTACACTATGGCGTATGCCTCCTTCTCGTTGATGTGCCATTTGCTTTGTGACTCACTTAGTCTATGGGATAGAAAGTAGATTGGTTTTAGATTTTCCTCTCTCTGTCTTGTGCTGTTGTCTTGTAGCAACACGGCGCTTACTGTTGTTGCTGATGCGTCTGTGTAAAGTATCATCGGTTTATTTAAATCTGGGAATGCGAGCATGGTCTGTCGCATGAGGTCATTTTTTAGTGTGTCGAATGCCCTTTGACATTCTGGCGACCAGGAGAATCGGCTATATTTTCTTGTGAGTGCGATTAAGGGCTCTGCCTTATGGGAAAAATTGTCTATAAACCTTCTGTAGTATGATATTGTTCCTATAAAGCTTCGTATTTGTTTTATTGTCCTTGGTGTGACTATCTCTGCCATTGCCTTTACTTTCTCTTTATCTGGTGTGATGCATTGGCTACTCATGGTAAAGCCTAAATAATTGATTTTGTTCTGTGCGAAGTTGCAGTTGGCCATTTTCAACTTGACGTCATGTTGTCTTAGCCTGTCAAACACAGATTGTATGTGTTTGATGTGGTCCTGAATCGATGTCTTAGTAAAAATCAGTATGTCATCTATGTACGCTATGGCGTGGTCTGATAATCCGTACAGTACTTCATCCATTAATGCCATGAATGCTGCTGCAGCGTTTGCGACGCCAAACGGAGTTCTGGTAAACATGAACTTTCCAAAACTGGATGTGAAACTGGTCTTCACTTTAGAGTCCTCTGTTAGGGGTATACTCCAATATCCTGATTTAGCGTCTAGTGTGGTAAAGTATTTTGCGCCGTTGAGTACTGACATAATTTCTTCTACGTTGGGCATCTGGTATGTGATGGGAGTCGTGATTTTGTTTAGTCCTCTAAAATCGCAGCAAAAGCGATGTGTTCCGTCCTTTTTTCTTACTATAACTATCGGTGAGTTCCATTTGGACAGTAGTGCTCGTTCTATGATCTTTGCCTCTAGCATATCCTTAATTGCTTTCTCTATAATGCCTCTGTGTTTGAGTGGCGTAGGGTATGGTTTTGTGTATGCTGGTGGGTTGGATCCAGTGTCTATGTGCAGCTGGACTGTATTAGTTCTGCCTAATTCTAAGTCGTTATTTGCGAAAATGTCTTGATTCTTGTCTATTATCGTTTTGATAGCGGCCTCGTGTTCTGGATGTACCTGCATTTCTGTAAGCAGTTGTTGGATTCTATCAGTAGATCTGGTGGTATTTGCGTTGTTCTGAGTTTGTTGTTTAGTATATTATTTATGTCGAGGCCGAACTCTGCCCTTGCTATGATTTGTCCTTTTTTTATTCTAAAATGCCTGTTGGAGTTGTTGGCTATAGTCACGAGGCATTTTCCTTGTTTATCAGGGTTAACGATACTGTCTATAGTTTCAGCACATGGTTCGTGAAGTAATACACTGTTCTGGTGAATAGTGATCATTAACTCAGTGTCTTTAAATGCCGGTAAAAGTCTTTGCAATCTTGCTGGTACGATGGTTATTGTTTGGGGTTTAATTGCGACGTCACAAGTAGCTCTGATCGTTGAGCAAATCTCGTATTCGTTTTTCATAGGTACTTTGGTATTTCCAATCGATAGCTGCATGCTTCCGAAATCCACTGTTGCTTTTGTGTGAGATAGAAAATCTCTGCCTAGTATTGCGGGTCTGCACATTCTGTCTACAACTATAAACTTTTGTTTATGAGTTTGTCCTCCTATGCATATTTTTATCCACGTGATTCCTTTTGCCCTTAATTCGTAATTGTCGATAGTCCAGAGTTTGCCTTCGCTGGGCAGTAATACCGTGTTTGAGCGAATAGTTTCCCATACGTTTTGTCTGATCAGACTGACTTCGCTGCCAGTGTCGATGAGTGTGTGGATGATGGTATTCTTTATCTGCATGGGAATGGTAGACGTTGCGTTTGTGCCGTTTTCCAGTGCTGTGATACGGCCCGTTGCTACTTGTAGAGGTGGGGTGGACCGTTTACCGTAACTCCGTTGAAGTTTTCCGAGTTTTCTCTGTTGATTATAGACTCTGTATCTTGGTGCAGATTCTCGTGGTGTTCTGTATCGGTCCTCAGGTGGTCTGGTGAATCTGGGTGGTGTATAATCATGGTTGGTCTGCGTGCTCCTCCATGAACTTCTGTCTGATACGGATGTAGATTCATATCTGCATTGGCGAGCTATGTGCCCATGAATGCCGCAGTTGAAACATGGTTTATATCTTATGTTTGTCTGCGTGTCCTGATAAGAGACCTGGGCCACGGTGGCCGTGCTTTGACTTGCGCTTTCCGAGGCAGCTTGTCTTTGCGTAGCACTGTCGTTGCGTAAAAAAGAAGTCATTGGTTCAGTTGTCGGGCATGGGGTCTCCCCGTTGGCCATGCGGGATGTTAGTCTTTTTGTGAACTGCTCCATTTCGATAGCTGTATTGATTGCCGAGTTTAGTGTCTGGGGGTCTTTCTTGATTAACTTTGTTTTGATTGCTTTGTCATATACAGCGTCTATAAAAAAATTTGCCAGCAAATGCTGTGTGGCCGGTTGCTGTATCTTGTCGTTGTGGAAGGCTTGTTTTGCCAGTTTAATCATTGTTTCTGCCATGTTTTGGATTGGCTCTTCTTTGTGTTGCTTCAAATTGCTTATTTGTCTCAAGGCTGCACGAGGATCGATGCCTTTGCTGAAACATTTAGCTAGTTCTTTCTTAAAATCCGCATATGTTTCGTCTGAGTTCTCTTGAATTCGCCTGGAGACAAAGTCTGAAACACTCCCCTTGGCTGTGATAAGGAATATGTTTTTTTTTTGCGAATCCTGTAGGTTATGTACAAGCGCATATTTTTCTGTCTGTTCTGTCCATTGTTGGAATCTCTGTGGATCGCCATCGTAGGTATCGATGTGGCAGGGTAAACCTTGAGTGGCGAAGGTTAGCTTTAATTGTCTCAAGGCTTCGGTCATTATGGTGACTGGGTCAGCTTCAGGTTTGGGGTTGCTATTTGTTGCAGACTCCATGGTTCTTGGCTTTTAGACGAAGATTATCGGTTGACTATTTGTAGAAATATTTTCAAAAATGTTTTTTTTAATACACTGTGTGCTTCTTCGCACTGCATCACTATGCGTGATTCTCCATACTGAATTATTGACCAGCCTGCCCGTTCCGAGACTAACACAGATTTCTTCCGGCTAGGACTGCTTCACTCTAACTGGAGATTCCAGCAGGATTTTCCTCGGGAATTTTCTTCTAAGCACAGACTTGTCGGAGCCTCTGTCCCGATGTGACGTAACACGCACGTGGGCGCTGAACTTTGACCTTTCCGTGGTGGAATTTCCAATGTATGATAGTTGAAACATCGAACCCTGGCTGACCTCTTGTCAGTGATGTTTGTGCAAACGGTGACCTCTTATGTTCTAGTGTAATCCTAATGGCTTAAACGAGGTCAGCTGCCATATTAACATATATTATCATATATGCAAGAAGATTCGTAGGGTCACGGTCACCACGTGTTGTAATATTCTATTTTTGTCTCTAGATTGATGTGAATTATTATTCAATCTTTTATTTTGTCTGGCCGCCGTCGTACTGAGTGGTGGAAGGGTGACTACACCATACGTTCACACCTTACATATAAAATAACAGGAATACGAAAACAACAATCCTTTTTTATAAAATCACGATTCTTGTATTTACAAAACTCTGATCCATAAGGCATCACAAATCCGATGCACATGATGTCCATATATTTCTAACGGGCATTACTAAAAAAATCATAAACAAATAAAATTTTCTTGAATAATATGAGTTCAATACTGCTTACAAAGGCGCACAACTAAAATACACACGCCAGCCTCCATCTCTCGGAAACTGACCACCTTCGTCCACGACTGGTCGCTACCTTCGCGAGCTCAACTTCTCCCTTTATACTTCTCCCTTTTGTCTTATATACCTGGTCATCGCCGGACCGGAAGCCTGGGGATTTTCCATTCACACGTGGCCGTCTCTGGCCAGTGGGATTTCCAATCAAAACCGGGTCACTGCTTGCTTATTTTTTCCCCTCCTTACACATTTTATATCGACTATGTTCCTTAGGCATCTGTTTTCAAATTTTACATGTCCTTGCTAAATTACCCATGTTCTGATGTAGGTCCTTTTCTGATGTGGCGATAAGTGCTTCATCATCAGCAAAAATGAGCTCGTTTATGGTCCATCTATTGACTATGTTTTCTAGAAGATGTGAGTTTATCGGTATTGTTTCTGGGGTTGGGCTGTTAGACTGTTTTGTGGTGAAATTTTACTATGTATGTTAGCTTCTTTGCAGATGTTGTCGGTGTATGTTATGAATAGCAAGGGAGATAGTACACAGTCCTGCCTCACTCCAGATTTTATGATTTCAGTTCAGTGTCCCGCATTTCTTCTGATTGTTTTCATATACGTTTCTGCATAGCTGATCATATCTGCACTAACTCTATAATGCTGTAATATTTTTCAGTTTATATCTATCCATTCTATCAAATGCTTTTTCTTGATCTACGTAAGCCATGTGCAGTATCTGACTGTATTCAAATGATTTTTCGGTTAGAGAAAAGATGGTATCTATCTAATCTAATCTAATCTAAGTGCCATGCCGCGTGGCGTAGGCGATCATTTCTCTACACAATTCCCTGTTTTTTTGCATTGATTATGAAATCCACGTGTTACTTTCTTTCTAGCCACACTGACAGCTCATCTAGTAACTTCTCTCTCTGTCTTTTCTTCGCTCAATTTTTCCACTTGCCACCAGTGTGTTCCAATTTTCCTCTTCTCAGGAAATATATATATATATATATATATATATATATATATATATATAAATGAACGTGTATGTATGCATGTGTGTATGTATGTATGTATGTGTGTATGTATTGTGTATGTATGTATGTATGTATGTGTGTATGTATGTATGTATATATGTATATATGTATCAGCATCACGCTGGAACGCCTGGAGCAATTTCAATCATCCTTGGCACACATGTTACTTACAATCTGGACAGTGTACCGTGGTGGTTAGATCACACCTACGATACCCCTATGATCCCTAAAGGTCGAGATGACATGTAAAAATAATCCAAAATGAACGATGTTAGTGTCGAATCCATAGTTTTTGGGGTCGCTGAGATGAATAGTGACACTCCCGATGCCCTTTAAGTCCAAGGTCAACCCCAAACGGTATAGGGGGCCCTAGGGCTGGGGGTGGCATGGGGTGACATAAAAATGAACATGTATGTGTGTGTATGTTAGAGCATCACACTGGAACGCCTGGAGCAATTTCAACCAGACTTGACACACATATTACTTACTATCTGGACAATGCACTGTTTGGGGGGGGGGGGGTTGATCAACCCTTGGGGTTGGGGTGATATGTAAAAATAATCGAAAATGACCGATATTAGTGTCAAATGCATAGTTTTTGGGGTCGTTGAGATGAATAGTGACACTCCCGATGCCGTTTAAGTCAATGTTCAGCCCCAATCGGTATGGGGTCCTATGGGTGGGGGTGGGATGGGGTGACATGTAATCGAAAACGACCGATATTAGTATCGATTCCATAGTTTCCGGTGTTGCTGTGATGAATAGTGACACTCGCAAGTTCAACACCCATCGGTATGGGTGGGAGGGGTGAGAAGTGGTGAAAAATAAAATGTCAAAATGACAGAGATTAATGTCGAATCCATAGTGTTCAGGGTCGCTAAGCTGATTGGTGACAGTCCTGATGACAGTTAAGCCCACGTTTAGTCGAATCGAAGGAATGGAACTTTGTAGAACCGTCTAGACTCTGTAGAACTTTCTAGAAGGTTGTGGAAATGAATAGAACTTTGTTGATTAGGATATATAAATATAGCTAGTGTCCTATAAATCTCGCTTGTCTGCCTCTGATCTTTGCTACAGTTTGGTTTTTAACTCCAGCCTCTCTTAAGACTTATTCATTGGTTTTCTTGGCTCTCCATGGTACCTTTAACATCCTTCTTATAAACCACATTTCCATGGCCTCCATTTCTCGCTGTGCTCGCTTATTCATAGACCATGCTTCACACCCATAAAACAAAATGGGCTCGATGTAACATTTAAGTACTCTAAATCTTGTTTCATAGACCATGCTTCACACCCATAAAACAAAATGGGCTCGATGTAACATTTAAGTACTCTGAATCTTGTTTCCATTGATATGGATCTGTTGCACAAAATGTGTCTCATTTTCTGGAATGCTGACTTGGACTGAGCACGTCTGCTGTTATTTCATTGTGACATTTCCCATCAGTTGTTATAATCGTTCCTAAGTACTTGAATCTATCAACTTGTTTCAGATTTGTGCCATCGATGGTAATGCTACATTTTTGTGGTATTCTTTTCTTTGAGATGACCATCACTTCATGGCATCTATTCATTCATTCATTCATTCATTTGCATGTTCACAGAAAACAGGAAGAATAGATGGACTGATATAAACGACCGTGATACGTTAAATTTCAGAGATATAGAAAAGCGATTCTTTAAAGTATGTACTATAAAAATATACAAATATAAATAAATAAATGATCGAATGGAAGAATTAGTGGAGGGGTTGAAAAGAAGAAACAAGGTTTTTAACCTTGGGAGTTGGAAGTAAACAAATACATCAGAATGATGTACTCCTATATTCCGGAGTAAGTGAGCAAGAAAGAGAAAACAGTATACTGGAATGATCATAGAACCAGCCACTGCTGGCAAAATCTTGGAAACAAAATATATGTCTGAAAGAATTATAACTGTCCAAATAAAAGAAAATAAGGAGACCACAACCTATGTCCAGATATATACCCCTTGCAATGCACCATACATGAAGAAAGTATGCGCTGAGTTTTTTTGCCAACCTCTATGACACACTAAGCAACAGTGATAGCGAGGACAATATTATAATCATATATAATTTATATTTATATGGCACCGCGTAAGTCAGTGTATATACCTTACCAGTAACACATACCCCCACCCCCTTAGAGTATCAGGAGTTTAATAGGGCCGAAACACTTGTCTGAGGCGGGGTTACTTCCTCTGATGATCTGAATGAGTTGTTGGATCTGTGTTGTTGTTCCGCTCTCTACAGTAGAGAGTTTCCTGCATACAAAGGAGACTTCAATGCAAGAATGGAAACAAGTAGAGCAGATGTGGCAGCCCACATGGTTGTCTTCAGTGCCCAGCAGTGCGTTAGAAATGAAAATGGTAGCAGATTTCTAGAACTGTGCATCCAAAATGATCTATTCATGACAAATACATTCTTTAAACACAGAATCTCAGATATATACTTGGTACAAATGGAATGATTTGACACGCAGAAGCCAAACTTATTTCATAATGGCAAGGAACAACAAGAAAAGGTCAGTCATAGATGCAAGAGCAATACCCAGTCTGAATTCAAGTACGGACAATAAATCCGTAATAGCGGTTATCAAAACATACGGGAAAAGCCGTAACAAAACTCACAGGAAGACAAGTGAAACAATAAAACTAAGCAAGCCCAAGGAAGAGAATGTGAAAAAAAATATAGCAAGAAAGTAAGAGAATTTCTCATAAACGTACCAACGGAAACAAAATCAGTGAAAGAGGAATGGGTCTTGTTCAAAACCAGCATTCTGCAAGCAGCATGGAAAACATGTGGTATAATGAAAATAAGGAAGCAGAGAAATAAAAATAACAGCATGGTGAAATGATGAAGTGAAAGAGGCTGTAAAATAAAAGAAAAATAAATATAAATAATGGATAAGAAGTAAGCAGGAACATGACTGCATTGAATATCGAATTGCAAGAAGACACTCTAAGCAGGTAATATAAAAAAACAAAAGTAAAATCATGGCAGGAATACAGTGAAGTATAACATTGAAAATCTCTTATGAAAATATCAGTGTAATGAGAAAACGAGAAAATACGACAGCGGTAAAATTTATTCTACTATTAAAGATAGTCTATTTCAGTTTTAGAAAAGAAAAAGATAGAAAGAGTAAGAAAAGTGGGCAAGAGCAAGAATGGCAGACAGTAAGACGAGCACGTATAAATGAAGAATGTACAACTATCCAATATTGTGATAAAAGCCTATTTCAAGGATCGCAACAACAACACAAAAAAAAAACCAGAAACACGAACAATTTATGAAAAAATTAAGCACTCAGCTTCTTTGTATCCTCTTCACGAGAATAACGGGCACACCAAATGCGCTCAGATAGATAGAGGTAAGCATACAGTGGAAGCAGGTGACTGGCTGAAAAATGAGAAAAAGGTACGATGACAAACAGTACCAGACTGTAAACAACACGATGTCATGCCCCAGATGATCCCAGCTTGCCCCCATCTGATAACTATGGTCTAAACAAGAGCTGACAAGATGGCTGCTCCTTCCTCTTGTACAGTGAATTGTACAGCAATGTGCGTTTTTGGGCTAAATGTGTGACCTCGGTAATGGTCATGCTATAATTAGTGTTTCTCTGATACCATCTATCCTTCTCTTTCTGGATCTTCCTCTTGATCTGCGTCCTGTAGTTCTTTAGTTGAAGGCTCTCGTGACTGGCTGTGAGTGTCATTCTCATTAAGTGCCCCAACCACTTGATCCTTTACTTTTCTACGTGTCGTAGACATGATGTAGTTCCTACCATCTGTTTTATGGTGCCGTTTCTTAGCTTGTCAAACATTTTGACAATTTTCTGCTTTCCTAAGCGCATCTCATTTCAGAAGTGGTTATTTCATTCTGTTGTTTCTTAGTAAGTGCCCATGTCTGGCTAGATAATAAACGTGAGAAACAATATTGGGAGGGATGGATGAAGGAAGGTTCAGTGTGAATAGAGATAATTTAAATGACAAGACTGTTCGCTTAGGAAGTCTAGGCAAAACAGCTATCAAAGTCCTCACGCTCTTAGAGAATGGCTGAAAAATTAATCTATAATCCCCACGGCGATAATGAGAAAATAGACAAGTGAATGGGGTTAAAACAAAAAAATAGCCATCATTACCAGAAATAGAAAGAGGCAGCAAATAGATAGAAATTAAATGTAATTCAAAGAAAGCTGAATTTATTATTAATTCCAGCAGGAAGGAGAAAGAGAAAGTCTTGGAAAAAAAGTGCTGTTCCAGAGGTTTCTGAGATAGTTCACCTGAAGAAATAAAGCGGATTGCAGTGATAGAAATGCCCCGCTTTCCTTTGACAGTCTCCTCGACAGTAGTGGCTGGCAATCGGTGTCAGTGCTTTCTTGGAAACCGGATCTCCTTAGTATGTCTGTATATATTTCATATCTCATCGATTGCCCATAACGACATTAATGATATTTACCAAATGTTGTCGCCATAAATGTATTGTTTGTTCATTTGTTGCCGAGATGAGCCAAGTTTCCTTTCCGAAGTATATGTTATCAGATCTAGAGAACTTTACCTGCATTTCTCGCAAAGTTTATGCAAGCTTATTCTTTCGAATTCACCATTCCAATGAGGAGTTTTTTTTTCTAAATTGATGGTTAGTAGATTAGTAGAAGCGGTAGGTTAGAAACGCGAAGTTTTACACATACGAGGGAAATGAAGATTTAATATTTTTCCTTTTCCTTTTTCGCTTCATTCATTCATTTATTCATTCATTCATTCTAGTTTAACTGTAAAAGCTCATAACAATTCTTCGGGTTTTAGCGGATCCGCCGTGAGGACATTGTGGACCCTAAGGGATCGACTGACCACAGATCAAGAACCGCTGGCGAGGCGATCGACCAACGACAAGATATTAATTTGTAGATAGCATCAAGCAAAGGCAGAGAATTGTTTTTGTTGTTCTCGTGAGGCATTTGACACCGAGCATATCTGGACTGTATAAAGTAGTACTGTACATTGTTGTTGCTGCACTGTTGTTACTAACAAATTATTAAATCATCTCACGAGTTTATCAAATATCAAGGCCAGTATATTAATATACAGTTTGATGGCAGTATCTTAGTTTGAAGTCAAGAATGGAAAATCAGTATCCGAGCCCCAGGCTTTTTTGCTATGCGATTTGGTGTACATCTTCAAATATTTTATGTATGGCAGAGGCGTTTCCAGAACAGTGGTAGCATAAGTGATTTGTCCATATATGGCCGTCCGCGAGTAACTTCTACTCAGCAAAATCGTTGTGTCTTACTAAACTCGAAATCTACAACCATCACTTCCAATAACATCTCTGCTCGCACGAATCAGCTGCTAAGCAATGACTATAAACTGAGACTATTCACACTCGAGTGCGGATAGACATACCTCGGCTTCGACTTTTAGGCTATTCTCACTGTGCGATATCTATGAATATTTTTCAAAAATATGTTTTTACACGCCGGCAAATTTTCATGGCATGGCACCAGTCGAACTTGCATGAGATAAGCTACAATTCAGACTGCCTGCATCACTTTCTCGAGCACCGGCAGTTCTTTAGGAGTAGAAGATAGCTTGTATGCAGCGGTGACAGAACATTTTTCAAATGCTCTCTGCCTGGTTTGCTCCCTGGGACACAGATGGCAGGACTGTATTGATACCAATGGTGGCCACATATCATATTGACCGAATTTCTATTGTGGGCTGATATCGAACAGTTGCCAAGATGCGTTGAACACTGCATTTTATCTTGATGTTTGTTAGTTGATTTTGTTGCAAAATCAGTTTACTTTGCCATTATTAAACCAAACTGTTAAATATGCTAAAAATGATGTGAACTTTTAGCACAGATTTCAGCAACATTCATGACATGAAAGAAATAAATGAACACAACTGTCAGAGAAATTGGTGATAATATTCATCACATGTTTTTCTGACGGTACCCTCATTTTCTAGACAGCGAATCTGGATTTTCACCTCGTTTGGAACAGTTGGTTCTGCTCCTGTCCAGTGGTAAAATTGTTTGTTCCTAAAATTTTAGTACAATAGCATGAAAAATGGCAGAAATATTGTGAACTAACACAGCATGTGAATTTTCGAAGAAAGATTCCATTAACTTAGGGCACATCTGTTGAAATAAAAAAAATAGGATTTCAACGCAGGAAAGTGCTTAATGATTCCCTCCACTGCTGGCATTAGTGAAAGCCAGCTGGTTTTTCCGTATTATAGAATCCGTTGGTACTCAACCATTTCAAAGTCACAGAATTCCTTCATTTTTTCCAAACGACAGCATAAATATAAATGTAGGAATATATTCTCACAACAACGGTTTCAACATCAATAGGAAGGCAATCGTCTGCAGTTTGCATTGTTGTGGCCAGTGTGAGCCAATCCCCACAAACGTATCTCAAATGGAAGAATTTAATTTCACAAATCCAGTGTTTTGTCCTTTTCTTTGAACACCACTGAAGTTTGTGTTGGTATTGTTAGCACATATTTTGTAGTGAGATCATTCTGTTTCAACACGTTAAGTAGAAACTCACAAATTATGTCTGATGTTTCGCCAGAGATTGATTGCAGATCTTGATTGTAGATCTAATAACCTAACTTCGACACCAGGTGACGGCACAAAATATCTCACAAGGATTGGGAACACCTTTATATCTTTGTGTTTTTAGGCATCTGTCATTATTGTCACAAACTCTGCATTCTTCAAATTTTCACGAAGTTGGTCAGTGACAAATGGAAAAAGGACGTTAGATATTAAGGTCTCACATTTCGTGCGCCACAATAAACTTCGACTCAAACAAATGCTGAATCAGTTTGTTGGTTCAAGTCAGTGAGCGAAAACTGTGATTGTGACATAAGGTGTGATATGCAAATGTGCCTTCTGCTGCTGCTAACTTACCTTCCATGCTCCCAAACGTTGCTGGTCGGAAATAGTGTGTCACGGTACGGGCAGATAGTGCTGCTGACACAGCTACCTTATGTCGATAAATCTTGAGGTGTTTTGTGATATCCGATCTGCCATCGTGGGAAATTGAAAATTCAGAATTGCAAGTGCCACGTCTAACATATGAGTCATTGTAGGTTCTTGCCTTCTGTATGAAGAGAAAATCACTCTCTAATTGGTGATTCAGTTTATACGCTCGCTTAGACATCGTCAGCGTAAAAAACAGGAGATAAAACTTTCATTAGCCCACCACATAATGTTCAGTTGGTAAGTCATTAAAAGAAATAAAATTAAGCACACAGTAGCGCTCATGAAATGTGCCTTACTGAATAACTAAATAAGTACAATACTACCACTTAACGTCACAACAATTCAGACCAGTAGTTCTGTCGATATAAAACACGCTGGCTCAAACATTTAGCGCCCTCAAACTTTTCCACTAACTCTGCGATTGGTTAATTTAGTCATGGGGAAGATAACTATACTCTGATTGGTTCAACTTTTCTAGAATAAGTCAGGATCATTTTCTGATGCAACCAATTAGTGTGTACCACAAATTTGTACCAAGTTAAAAACAGAATAATATTTTTTTTAAATGTGAACTCTACGAACTTTCTACGAACTCTATGTCTCTGCTACATATACACTTTATAGTCTGAATTTAGTATCTCAAAACTTTACTCATAAGATTTCTAAATGTTGATTGACCCACAAATATTTATTATATGAAAGTAATTTATTAAATAATATAACTGTACTACAAATAATAATAACACTCATGATGGAATCATGAAAATTAGGTAATATTTAAATGATGACAACAATCATATTTAACATAACTTTTTTTCTTGAAACTGTTTAGTTAAAAGGAAGGATGAATCTAACGAGTGCATACAGCCATACTGATATATCAGTGCCCTTGTTTGCACTCATCAGATCCATTCTTCCCATTAATCTCTCAAAAATATGTCTTGTCTTGTCTCCTTGTTCATATACCTTTCAGTATCGAAATGACAAACATACATCTTGATAGGGATTGGCGATTTGCTTCGTATAATGGGATATTTAATTCTTCTGTAATTTCCTCTCTCTATCTTTTACATGGACAGCCACTTCCTCTGTTACCTACAAATCTTAGTGTGAATATTTTCTGTGCTATATTGTTCGGTGATAACAGTGTAATGTCCTAATCATTTGACTTGCTGTTTCTGTATGCAGTGTAATACTAGTATTACTCCAGCCTTTTCCCTGATGGTATTATTTCTATTTGGTCTCTGTCACATTTAGTATTCTCCTTAAACATCTCATTTCTGTCACTATGGTTTTTCTGTTGTTTTTGACTGTTAATGTCCATGTTTGACATTGATAGTATAGAATTGGGAGGAAAATTGTGTTGTACAGTGCTCTTTTTGTTTCAGTTGCGATGTATTTGTTTTTTACTGAAAACAAAATCTGTCCAATGATCTGATTTGCTTTATTGCATCTGTTCTCAGTCTATGCATCAATTTTCCCTGAGGATGATATTGTGCTACCTAAGTATTTGAAAATGTTCACCTGTTTCGAGGGTTGGTTGTCTAGGAAGGTGTTTGTTCGGATTTCTTCTCTTGCTATGGTCATGACTTCCGTTTTTTCAGCACTGATCTTCATGTTCTGGCTGCTGTATGCCCTTGTTAATTATCAATATTCTGCTGTAGCTCTTTTTCCGTTGTAGATGTAAGTGCTTCATCATCAGCAAAAAGGAGTTTGTTTATGGTCCACTAAATGGGTATGTCTTCTGGAAGGTGTTGTGGGTTTATCAGCACTGCTTTGGAGGCTGGGCTGTTGTCAGCTTTGTGGTAGAGTTTTTAATGTTAGTTTGTATGTTAGCTTCTCTGCAGATGTCGTCAATGTATGAAATGAATAGTAAGGGAGATACTCCTGCCTCACTCCAGATTTTATGATGAATCGTCCAGAATGTCCCACATATGTTCTAACTGTACACTGACTGTTTTCATACAGGTGTTTGCATAAGTTGATCAGATGTGTATAATGCTGTAAGATTTTCCACAGTTTATATCTATCTACTCTATCGAGTGATTTTTCTTGATCTACGTAAGCTGTTTGCAGTAACTGATTGTGTTCAACTGATTTTTCTGTTCGCTGTCTTATAGAAAACAAGGAGAGGAAGACCAAAGCGAAGACGGCTGCAAGACATCGTTGGTAATCTGCAAATTGATGCATCAACAGCAGGGCATCTTGCTTACAACCGAGAGACCTAAAAGAGAGCTGTTAGGGAGGCAAAGTTCCGCAAGGGACTCATTGACTGTCTTAGGGAAAAAATGGCATCTGTACAGCTTCTATTTGCTTAAATCCCATCTGCGAGCAATTTAAATGTGGTTCAATCTCTTGTTACAGTCTATTCTCTAGAATCTTGCAGAATTGAAAAATCAGTATGATTTGGTAGTGAAGTTCCTCTATATTGGCTACAGTCCCTTTTACTGTTTATTTCCTTCCATTCATTCATTCATTCATTTGCATGTTCCTTGCGGAACTTTGCCTCCCAAACAGCACTCCTGTAGGCCTTTTGATTGTGAGCAAGATGACCTGCTGCTGCTGCTGCATCCATTTGCAGATCGTCAACGATGTCTTGCAGCCATCTTCGTTTTGGTCTTCCTCTTTTTCTTTTTCCCATTATGTATCCTTCCAATACGGTCTTCTCTAAATTATCATGACGTTTAATGTGTCCAAAATATTGAAGTTTTCTCTCTTTAATCCTCTTTACTAGCCAGCATTCTTCAATATTAAGCTCTTGTAGAATAGATATATTTGTTCTTTTTTGTGTCCATGATATTTGGAGAACTCTTCTGTAGCATTTACAATCAAAGGCATTTATGTGTTTCTCAGCTGTTTTGTTAAGTATCCAGGTCTCACAGGCATATGTTGCGATGGGAAAGATGCATGCCCTTAAAAATCTTATTTCTGTAGTTCTGTCTGCTCCTCTCCACAGATTCTTTATTTGTTTTACTTTCTGAAGAGCGACAGATGTCCTCCTTTTAATTTCCCTCATTGTATCTCCATTATTAGTTAGTAGTGATCCAAGATATTCAAAACTCTCCACTTCTTCCAATTTTTCCTCATTGATATATATTTCCTTCCATATTGGAATAATTGCAGCGTTTCTTCAAGCCTGGTTCTTCTCTTGTTTGTTAAGCTTGGCCAGCCTGGCTCCCTCATTGGACCGCCAACCCAAGTATATTCTCCCCTCCTTAGTATATTGCATGCTAATTATGCATAAATCCATCACCACAACAATACATTGACAGGAGTACAAATCACTAAGTCTGAAATTAAGGACATCATCATCATCATCAGGTGCCGTGCCGACTGGCGTTGACTATTATGCTTCTCCAGAGTACACAATCCTTCATGCAGACCATCAGCTCAGTTGGTGAAATCCTCTCACACAATACCGTCAGACTGTCCAGCATCATTTCTCTTGGTCTTCCTCTTGATCTTCTTCCTTTTATTTTTCCTGTTGTTACAATATTTTCAATACCCCCCCCCCCCTCTTCTCACTGCATGTCCTATGAAAGTACATTGTCTCTTTCTTATTTTTCTGACAATATTTTTTGTGTCTCTCCAGCTCTTCTCATACATTCTTCATTATTTATTTTTGCTGTCCAGGGGATTCACAACATTCTTCTAATAAACCACATTTCTGCTGCTTCCAACGATTTTTGTGCAGACCTGCCTATTCTCCGTGATTCACTTCGATATAACAAGATATATTCATTATATCATTTTAGGACTCGTTTTCTAACATTCATTGATAAGGATGTGTTGGATAATATGTTTCTCATTCTCTGAAATGCACTCTTTGCTTGGCCTATTCTGTTCCTAATTTCTGTTCTGCATTTCCTATCTGAAATTATTACTGCTCCAAGGTATTTGAATTTCTGCACCTGCTTTAGAACAGTTCTCTCTAATTTTATACTGCATATTGGTTGATTATGTTTCTTACATATAACTATAGTCTCTGTTTTTTTTTTATGTTCAAAGTAAGGCCTTCGGAGTATAATTCTGTGCCTGTTTCTGAATAGTAAGCTGTTGATCACGAATGTCTGCGTGATTTTCGTCGTAAATTCCGTCCGTCGATTTGTCCTTTCTACTTTCTTGCGTAATATTTTCAACTTGATCTATATATTTTCACCTGGATCTAAATATGTAGGTTTTTAAACAGTGTCACTGTCTGAAAACGCATGAATGGTCTCACTGTAAGACGTGTCTGGAAATCAAAGCCACTGTTCAGAGTCACTAAATGTGGCACTTGTGGCAGCTTGAGTTCTCGTGATGGAACAAGCCCAATCAATACCTGACTGACTTTCTGATGTATTTTATGTGAGTTCTGTACACTTTTTCAGTAAACCAATGTTTGTATATAGTAAGTCAGGGGCGATAACTTCCTGATAATTAAAAAAATCAGTGTCTCCAATTTTTATCGTGTGGTACATTGTGGTTGATGAAAAATACCGGCTCTCCGACCTGTAATTCTTCATTTGCCTTTTCATCGTTTTTCGTTGTTCTTTTCTCCTTCATGTTGTTCCTATGGTTTAGTGCATGCAAATGTTTTATGTTGCTGAAGGAGTGTATTTTCGATCGAATTGTCCTCATTATAGTACAGTCTATGAGGTTTTAACAGGGCATGCATGGCAGTATCGGGTGTCTGCCATACATTAAGAAAAGTGACGCATAGCCCGTCCGCTGTGATGTCGTCATATTCATACCTGCGACAGCTGATGATAAATGTTCGTCCCAGTCAGCATGATCCTTGTTTATTAATTTCGACAAAATATAATTTAAGGTTATATTATATGCTGTCTCTCATTAGAACAATTTGCCTGCGGGTGGTGAGGAGCAGTCTTGATATGGTAGATGTGGTATCTCTTCATTGCTTCCTGGAATTGTTTTTCACAAAACTCCTGTCCATTATCAGTGCATACAAGATGGTGGCATATCAGTTATCTGCATATGAGTTTTGTATTACCTTAAATTCCTGGTTTTGCAAGCCAGACATTTATCTATATACTCTACCACCTCAGTAGGCATTCTGTGCCAGTGGTATTTATGACGTATGGCCTGAACTACCTTTTCTGTACATAAATGGCCAGAAAGCAGGAGGAATCTATGATACTGACCTATAAAGATACTGTCATTTATATCTGTTTAGTAGGACTCATCTAATTTGATGCATTTGATAAAATTGATATATCTGGTACAATTAACATCACTGCTGTATCTAGACCAACAATCAGCAGTAAGAATAAATGGTGAAACATGAACTTGGTTTGACATAAAACAAGGATCCGTCAGGGCTGCCTATTGTTGGCTTATTTATTTAACTTGTATACTGAAAATATAATGAAGAATGTTAGAGAAGATTTAGACAAAGAATATTACGATGCCATAACAATTGGAGCTTATGAAATACTAGAGATTAGATATGCTGATGACACAATATTACTGTCCACAACACAAAAAGGAATGGAAAAACTAACTATGTCAGTCAGTAGGAACAGCGAAGAGCAAAACCTCTACTTAATGCGAAGAAAACTAAATTAATAACAACTGACAAAACAAACAAGGCAGCTGAAATATGTATCAATGAGGAAAAGCTTGAAGAAGTGGAGAGTTTTGAATATCTTGGATCACTGCTAACTAATAATGGAGATACAATGAGGGAAAATAAAAAGAGGACATCTATCGTTCTTCAGAAAGTAAAAGAACTAAATAATCTGTGGAGAGGAACACACACAATTACAAAAATAAGATTTTAAAGGGCATGCATCTTTCCCATCGCAACACATGCCTGTGAGACTTGGACACTTAACAAAACAGCTGAGAAACACATAAATGCCTTTGAAAGTAAATGCTAGAGAAGAGTTCTTCAAATATCCTGGACACAAAAAAAGGAACAAATATATCCATCTATCATCATCATCATCTGCAGTGGCGACTGGCGTTGGCTATTATGCTTCTTCAGAGTACACGATCCTTCATGCAGACCATCAGCTCAGTTGGTGATCTCCTCTCACACAATCCCGTCAGACTGTCCAGTATCATTTCTCTTGGTCTTCCTCTTGATCTTCTTCCTTCTATTTTTCCTGTTGTTATAATGTTTTCAATACCCCTTCTTCTCATTGCATGTCCTATGAAAGTACATTGTCTCTCTCTTATCTTTTTGACAAGAAGTTTTGTCTCTCCAGCTCTTCTCATACATTCTTCATTAGTTATTTTTGCTGTCCAGTAGATTGGCAACATTCTTCTAATAAACCACATTTCTGCTGCTTCCAATGATTTTGTGCACACCTGCCTATTGTTCATGATTCACTTGCATATAACAAGATAGGCTCAATACAGCATTTTAAAACTCGTTTTCTAACACTCCTTGAATAGGATGTGTTGGATAACATGTTTCTCATTCTCTGAAATGCAATCTTCGCTTGGAATATTCTGTTCCTAATTTCTGTTCTGCATTTCCCATCTGAAGTTATTACTACTCCAAGGTATTTGAATTTCTGCACCTGCTTTAGAATAGTTCCGTTTAATTTTATACTGCATATTGGTGGATTCTGTTTCTTACATTTTTGATGTTTAAAGTAAGGCCTTTCTGTTCACTTTCTTGGGCCACTTTATCCAAGACATTTTGCAGGTCTTGTTGGTTCTCAGGTATCAATACTGTGTCGTCAGCATGCAGATGGTTGTTAATATTGTATCCTCCAACCTTTATGCCTGGTTCTGTGATGATCGTTCTTAGAATATACAGAGAAAAAAGGTCTGGAGACAGTACACATCCTTTTCGCACTCCTTGTTTTATAGGTTGATATTTTCCAGTTCTATTTTCAACTCGAATTGCTGCTTCTTGGTGCCAGTATTTATCTTATTTCTTCATTTATCTTGCTTTATTTTTCCTCGTTTTTTTTTACTCCTGTCCATCAGTCCTAAGATATCGTCTGTCATCTATTTATTTTTAGGGGCTTATTTTCTCGGTGGTATTATCTCCTTAACAGCTTGGTGGATAGAATTTCTTAACACTGCCCATTGTTCATCTATACTATTTATCTTTGCTATTGCATTGTATCTATTTATTACAATAACTTTGTATTGTTCTCGTAGTTCTTGGTCATTTTAAAGGAGTTCTGTATTCAGTTTGATGTTTCTCACTTTTCTGCATGCTTTCTTTAGCTTTATTCAAATTATTCCACAGAGTGGGTCGTGATCACTATTGCAATCAGCTCATGGCATGGTTTTTGTTGTCAGTAATGCATTGCGGAATCATTTGTTGATTAATATGAAGTCTATCTGGTTAAAAGTCTTTTTGTCTGAACTGCACCACGTTGCCAGTCTTCGGGGATGTTGTTTAAAGCAGGTGTTGCCTACAACCATGTTATGCATTCTTGCCCATTCATTTAATTTACTACCTCTCTCATTCCTCTCCCCCAGTCACCAACGATGTTTCAAGTTCTTCCTTTACCAACTTTGGCATTAAAATCTCTTATGATTATAGTAACTTTATGTAACTTTGTGTATCTCTATGTCATTATAAAATAAATGTACATCTTCTTCAGAATTTTCAGATGTTGGAGCATACACTTGTATAATATTTGTGTTTATTTGTTGTCCTTTCAGTTGGGGTAGCAGGACTCAGCCCGAGATGTTCAGATATCATACATTTCTCCTTGCTGTTTGTTCGTCAAATATTATTCCTACTCCTCGTTCATATTTCTCGCTTCCTGGATATATTATTGTATATTTATCAGCGTTTATCTTCCCTGCTTCTGTCCATTTAACTTGACTCATTCTTAATATGTTGATCTTCATCCTTTCCATTTCTCTCTTTACATTTTCTTATTTTCCTGCCTAGAATAAAGTTCTAACATTCCATGTTGCTATTTTGAACTTGTTAGTTTTGCCACCAGTAGCTTGATGACGATCTGGCCTCACCTATGGCTCGTGAGCTGCCCTATCGGACAAGGCTGCTCCAGAGGAACATCCATTAACGTCGCTCATGACAAATCTATTACTCTGTTCTTAGGAGCTACAACAGTGGTTTCCCGTTGCCTTCTGTCGGTTTGTGTACAGACTCTCCGCTAGCCTTTGAACTCCCTGTCCTACCCGCAAGGCAGACGGAGCGAGAGGTTTTAAGGCGCCACTTACCCGCCTGGTATTCCCTTCATTGAGCACCTGAGGCACTTTATAGGAGTAGTAGAGCCACCTACTACCCCACCTCGCCCTCTGAGTCTACCGTCAGTTGGTCCGCTAGTGCTTGTTTGGGTAAATCCTTATTCACAGGGATCCTCCATATCTGGAGGATTTTCACCATCCGCCACATGTGACGCGCTGGGATGGGGATGGTCGCTCCAGCGTTACCCAGATATCCAAACTACAAGAACTTAATACTGAAATGTAGTAAAGAGGATTAAAGAGAGAAAACTTAAATATTTTGGACACATTAAACGCCATGATAATCTAGAGAAGACTGTCCTGGAAAAAGAAAGAGGCGAAGATGGCTGCAAGACATCGTTAATGATCTGCAAATGCATGCTTCAGCAGCAAGTCATCTTGCTCACAACCGAGAGGCCTACAGGATTGCTGTTAGGGAGGCAAAGTTCCGCAAGGGACATGGAAATGAATGAACGAATGAGGACTCATCTTGACCTGTATGATCTGAAACAACTGCTAATACAGGTCGTGAAAACAAATCTGCCACATTCTGTGAACCGGGCACATGTTGTATATAAGTAACATATGACTGGATGAACTGTGCCAAGTTTTCAATCTTCTTGTTTTTTGTGACTTGACTGTAGGAAATTTATCCATTACATATTGTGTAGCTTATGTAGTGCATAGGCTACAGCATATCACTCTTTTTGTTAATGTGCCACCGTTCTTGTGTTTTGCTGAGTATATGCTACAGGAAATAGATAGGACGTAAACGTTCTCCTTGGGTTGACGTTTTCCGCGATTTGTAGTGATCATCCTGCATGAGTACAGCTTCTATTGTATTTACTGACGCATCACAATAGAGAATCATAGGCTTATTTACATTCGGGTAAGCCAGTACAGTCAGTAACTTTATTTTCTGAAATCCTATTCCACACTCCTTAGACCACAAACATCTCGCATGTTTTCTTGTTAATGCTATGAGCGGCTCTGCCTTTAACGAAATGTTCTGGATAAACCTCCTATAATAAGATAATGTGCCAATGAAACTTCTGACTTGTTTCACTGTTTTACGGGGTTCCATTTCTTGAATAGCCTTAGCTTTGTCATAATTTGGAGCAATTCCTCTCTGACTTATAGTGTGTCCCAGATAATCGGTTTCTGCCTGTGCTAAGTTGAAGTTGCACTTTACCTTAACCTTATGCTCTCTCAGTCTCTCGAACACTTTCTGGATGTGTAGGAGGTGATCCTGCAAGTTTGGTTTAGTATACATAAGAATGTCGTTGACATAGGCGAGAGCGAAGTGATCTAGGCTTTGTAGAACCTCATCTATTAGGGCTACAAAAGCAGCAGGAGCATTTGATAACCCAAAGGCAAAGCGACGAAATTGATAATTTCCAAAACCTGATGAAACACTTGTCTTTACTTTCGACTCATCATTTATAGGAATGCACCAATATCCAGACTTTGCACTCAAGGTCGTAAAGTACTTGGCTCCGTCAGGGAGTGAGAATATTTCCTCGATATTGGGCACTCTGTGTGCAATGGGAGTAGTAATCTTGTTGAGATTTCGGAAATCGCAGCAGAATCTGTGCGATTCATCTTTCTTTTTAATGATCACAAGTGACGAATTCCATCTTGAAAATGGAACTCTCTCGATGATGTTATCTTCAAGTATCTCAGATATAGCCTTTCAGATTACTGCTATATGTTTTAGAGGCGGGAGGGTGGTCGCCTGTATCTATGTCAAGTGTAACAGTTTCAGTTCTGCCAAGTTCCAAATCTGACAGAGCAAATATATTGTGATTGTCACTAATCAGATTTTCCACCCCAGATCTATGTTTGTCATCTACCTGCAGCCGAGACAGTAGTTCTTTATTCTTTGACTAGTTTTTGGTGGAGTGTTGCTGATGTCTGTATATTTAGCTGTAGTCATGTTTACTATCTCGTAGCTTTCACCCTGTGTTATAATCTCACCTTTATGAATTTTAATATGCTTATTGGTGTTATTCAACAATGTCACTGGCATACGACCCTTGACATCTTGGACGTAGCAAGGTATCTAAGAACTCAATACACGGCTCATCTGCTAGCAGACCTTGAAAATGTTTTGAGACCACAATTTCCTTATCATTCAATCCTGCGTTGTAATTTAGCTGTAATAATGTTTATGGTGTGAGGTTTGATTACTGTCTCCATCATGGATCGTACTGGTTTGTTTATCTCCTGCTCATCTCTCATTTTCACTGGAATTCCGTTCACTGTTAAGTTCTTTGAATATCAAAGTCTACTGCTGCCTTGCACGCCCCTAAAAAGTCTATATTAATAATAACCGGTCTATTCATGGTTGGTGACACAATAACATTTTGAGAAAACTTCTGTCCTGCCAGTTCAAATTTTATAATGGTTTCACCAACAATGTGTATTTAGTCATTGCTGACCCGATGATAGTGATTTAGATGGTCTCTGTAAGGCAAATTTCTTCCTAACAGGAAACCACACGCGTTCCTTTTTCATGCACACGTCACTACCAGTGTCCACAAGCGAATGTACTGCTCTATTATCCAGTATAATTAGCACAGTACATGATGTACCTACTATGTCTATGATTGCCTGCCTCTTAAGCCGACTTTGTCTTGACCTGGGAGGGTGGTAGGCCAGACTGTAGCCTCCCCCTTAAGTTTTCCGGATCATGACTTCTATGTGTTGTGGTAGTTACTCTGTTTCGGTTACCTGACATTTTTTGCTATTGTACGCATGTCGCCAAGGCACATTTTGCCGTGGCTGACTGTAAGTAAGTGTCTGCCAGCACTCTTGAGCTACGTGGTTCATTTTTCCGAAATGAAAACATCGTATGGGCTTACCTGAGTAATCACTCATTGTTTAACTATTAGGTGTGCGATGTGACACATTGTGACTTGTAGACACCTCCTGAAATGAGCTGTGTATGTTCTCTGTTGCACTCTTGAGACAGCACCTTCTCGAACTAGATACTTCTCTCTTCGAGTCTCTTTTGTAGATTTTCCCGTTGCACTGCACATATGCACACCTCACTGAAGCTTTGAAAACTTTTTCGCAAGAGTTGTAAGGACTTGACGTGCGGACCATCGATGAAACTGTTAATAATAACAACTTGCGTCTCTGTTTTTTTTAACTGAATTTCAGTGAATGACCAAATCTGTAAACACGTTCTGCAAAACACTGTATTTGCTCACTTGAATTTTGCCTCATTGTGTAGTTTCTTTAGATCAACATGTAAGTCACTGCTTGGTCCAAGCGCATATAACAGTTCTTGCTTTAACTGTGCAAAAGTTTTGTCACTATGATTAGCTGATAGTCTAATTAAGTAGTCAGCTATTGGACCTCTAGCAGTGTGCAGTAACACATGTCTTGCATTATAATCACTGAGCTTATGTGTGATGCCAAATCTGTCAGCTTGTTCGAGCCATGGCTCTATATTATCAGCCTCTCCATGACCTGGACTGATCTGCACAGTAGTCTCCAGAATAAGCACTGAAATGTTCATATATGTCGACATTTCTGTTAGTTGCTGAAGACACGAATTATCAGATTCTTTATTGCCCGTAAAACTTCTCATTTTGTCAGTTCGGGTTCTTTCTCCTCCAATAATAATTCACAGTCAGCTGTTCCATACATTCCTCTGCAAATTCCTTCCATCTTTCTAGAATTTTCTCTGTCTCTGTCAATGTATTCTTCATCTCGTCACAAATTACATTTAGTTTAGGTGTGACGTTTCTCGTCAGTGTCTTCATTTCTTTAAACATTTCACTATCTCTCCCACACTTCTGATGTCCTTCTATTCTTTCACAACAATTTTGTATGTTGTTTTTGTCACTTTCCATTGTGTCTTCATTTCTCTACCTTGTTTTATTAGCTCTATGTGCGTGCTGTACTCCATCCATTCTTTTGTGTTTTCTTTTCCGGAACCATGTCTGCTGTTGTTAAGATATCTCTGGCCTGCATAGCCAATTCAGCTGGTGTCATCTCCTCCTGTACAGCCATCAGGATTTCGAAATGGTTCTTCATTTCTATACAGTATTCTTTTGGTATTTTTGTAAGATCAAAGCGAAGCGATCTTGATCCCGTAACTGCCTTTATCTGTCTTTATCTTCATATCTGCTATCAATAATTCATAGTCCGTGTCACAATCAGCACCTGGTAAAGTTTTTGGTGATGTTATGCTTGATCTCCACCTTCTTTGCACTAAAATGTAATCTATTTGATTCTTGATTTTCAGTGGATGTCCATGTGTTAAATCATGTTATTTAAAAAGTATGTTAGCGATCATTAGCTCATTTTCCATGCAAAATGCCATTAGATTGTCACCTTCCTCCTTTCTATGTCCTATGCCAAATTTCCCCACAACATATCCTTCGTCTTCTGCTCTTTTTGTAACAATCTAGTCTTCTGCTCTTTTTGTAACAATCTTTGCATTAAAATTCCCCATTATTAATATAATATCATTTTTCTGTACCTGGTCTATCGTCCTTTGCAGTGTGTTATAAAAGTCTACTACCTCCTCTTCTTCTGCTGATGATGTAGGTGCATATATCTGGATGATTATTACATTTCTAGAAGTGGCCTTAAGTCTGATAGTGAGGATTCTATCATTTACTGGATCATTTACATCATCATATATAGTAATTCATAATCTGCAAACACATCATATCTATTTTTAACTTCTACATTGTATTTCTTGTTTATTTCTTATCTATTCCTAATACATTTATATTTAGTTTAGAGTTTCTGATAATTAATTTAACTGCCCTCAGTTTTAATCTTAAACCTAACTATTACTAATCTGTGGTCAGTGTGGTAATCTGCTCCTGGGACTGCTGTAGTAAGTAGAACAGCATTTTTAAATTTTCTGTTAATAAGAATATGTATAATCTATCTTCCTGAATATATGAATGACAGAGGTAGTAAATTAATTGATGGCAAGAATACATAGCATGGTTGTAGGAAACACCTGGTTTAAACAACATCCCCGAAGACTGGCAGCGTGATTCAGTTCAGACAAAAAGACTTTTAACCAGATAGACTTCATATTAATCAACAAATGATTCCGCAATGCATTATTGAAAACAAAAACCATGCCATGAGCCGACTGCAATAGTGACCATGACCCACTCTGTGAAAAAATTAGAATAAAGCTAAAGAAAGCATGCAGAAAAGTGAGAAACATCACACTGAATACAGAACTACTTAAAAATGACCAAGAACTGCGAGAGCAATACAAAGTTATAATAACAGATAGATACAATGCAATCATCATCATCATCAGGTGCCGTGCCGACTGGCGTTGGCTATTATGCTTCTCCAGAGCACCCGATCCTTCATGCAGGCCATCAGTTCAGTTGGTGATCTCCTCTCACACCATACCGTCAGACTGTCCAGTATCATTTCTCTTGGTCTTCCTCTTGATCTTCTTCCTTCTATTTTTCCTGTTGTTATAATATTTTCAATGCCCCCTCTTCTCATTGCATGTCCTATGAAAGTACATTGTCTCTCTCTTATCTTTCTGACAAGGTTTTTTGTCTCTCCAGCTCTTCTCATACATTCTTCATTAGTTATTTTTGCTGTCCAGGGGATTCGCAACATTCTTCTAATAAACCACATTTCTGCTGCTTCCAATGATTTTTGTGCAGACTTGCCTAATGTCTACGATTCACTTCTATATAACAAGATAGGTTCAATATAGCATTTTAGGACTCGTTTTCTAACATTCATTGATAAAAATGTGTTAGCTAATATGTTTCTCATTCTCTGAAATGCAGTCCTTGCTTGGCCTATTCTGTTCCTAATTTCTGTTTTGCATTTCCCATCTGAAGTTATTACTGCTCCAATGTATTTGAATTTCTGCACCTGCTTTAGAATGGTTCCGTTTAATTTTATACTGCATGCTGGTGGATTCTGTTTCTTAGATATAACCATAGTCTCTGTCTTTTTGATGTTCAAAGTAAGGCCTTTCTGTTCACTTTCTTTGGCCACTTTATCCAAGACATTTTGCAGGTCTTGTTGGTTCTCAGCATACCGAAGGTTGTTAATATTGTATCCTCCAATTTTTATGCCTGGTTCTGTGATGATTGTTCTTAGAATATTCTCGCTGTACAGAGAAAAAAAGTCTGGAGATAGTACACATCCTTGTCGCACCCCTTGTTTTATAGGTTGGTATTTTCCAATTCTATTTTTAACTCGAACTGCTGCTTCTTGCTGCCAGTATAGATGTTTTACAATCCTCAAGTCTTTGCCGTCTATATTGATGTCTTCAAGCATTTTAATAATTTCACTATGTTTCACCTTGTCAAATGCCTTGGTGTAATCAATGAAGCATAAGTAGAGATCTTTCTGTACTTCTAAAGCTCTTTCTGTTAGTGTTCGTAAAGCATAAATGGCATTGTGTGTTCTCTTTCCTTCAACAAATCCAAACTGTTCATACAATGCAATAGCAAAAATAAATAGTATAGATGAACAATGGGCAATGTTAAGAGATTCTTAACATTCCAACCTGTTAAGGAGATAATACTACCGAAAAAATAAGCCCCTAAAAATAAATAGATGACAGACGACATCTTAGGACTGATGGACAAGGAGTAAAAATAACCAAGAAAAATATAGCAAGATAAATAAATAAATAAGATGCAAATGCAGGGAAGAAAGGAAGTGTGGTTAAATGAACCACATAATAAAGACAGCAAAAACATGCATAAACCAATTAGTGAACTCACAGGCAGGAAGACAAAATATAAAACAGGATGCCTGAAATCAAAAGAAGGTAAAATGTAAATGGGAAAAAAAGACATTGTGGACAGGTGGACAGAGTACATCGGTGAGCTATATGGAGAAGAAAGACCAGAATTAACACCAGATACTGAAAACTGTGATGGACCACCAATACTTGAAGATGAAATCATAGATGCTATCAAACATATGAAGAAAGGAAATGCGACTGGGCTTGATAATATAAGAATAGAAGAAATATAGGCACTAGAGGAGACAGGAATAGAAATAATAACCAAGTTCCTAAATGACATTTACAACAATGGTTATATGCCCAGTGACTTGCTTAAATCCACGTTTATAGCACTACCAAAGAAACCAGGTGCAAAGGAATGTGATGACCACAGTCTCTTATGTCACATAACGAAGCTACTTCTGAGAATCATTATGAGAAGAACAAGGAAAAAAGATAAAAATGGAAATAGCAGATGAACAGTTTGGATTTGCTGAAGGAAAAGGAGCACACAATGCCACTTATGCTTTATGAACACTAACAGAAAGAGCTTTAGAGGTATAGAAAGATCTCTACTTATGCTTCATTGATTACACCAAGGCATTTGACAAGGTGAAACATATTTAAATTATACAATTCAAGTTGAAAATCATTCATTCATTCATTCATTCATTTGCATGTCCCTTGCGGAACTTTGCCTCCCAAACAGCATTCCTGTAGGCCTCTCGGTTGTGAGCAAAATGGCCTGCTGCTGCTGCGTCCATTTGCAGATCATCAACGATAAGTTGAAAATAGAACTGGAAAATATCTACCTATAAAACAAAGAGTATGACAAGGATGTGTACTATCTCTAGACCTTTTTTATCTGTACAGCGAGAATATTCTAAGAACTATCATCACAGAGCTAGGCATAAAAATTGGAGGATACAATATTAACAACCTTCGGTATGCTGACGACTACTGATAGCTGAGAACCAACAAGACCTGCAAAATGTCTTGGATAAAGTGGCCAAAGAAAGTGAACAGAAAGGCCTTAGTTTAATCATCAAAAAGACAGAGACTATGGTTATATCTAAGAAACAGAATCCACCGGCATGCAGTATAAAATTAAATGGAACTATTCTAAAGCAGGTGCAGAAATTCAAATACCTTGGAGCAGTAATAACTTCAGATGGGAAATGCAGAACAGAAATTAGGAACAGAATATTCCAAGCAAAGACTACATTTCAGAGAATGAGAAACATATTATCCAACACATCCTTATCAAGGAATGTTAGAAAACGAGTTTTAAAATGCTATATTGAACCTATTTTGTTATATGGAAGTGAATTGTAGACATTAGGCAAGTCTGCACAAAAATCATTGGAAGCAGCACAAAAAACCTTGTCAGAAAGATAAGAGAGAGACAATGTACTTTCATAGGACATGCAATGAGAAGAGGGGGCATTGAAAATATTATAACAACAGGAAAAATAGAAGGAAGAAGATCAAGAAGAAGACCAAGAGAAATGATACTGGACAGTCTGACGGGATTGTGTGAGAGAAGATCACTAACTGAGCTGAGGGCCTTCATGAAGGATCGTGTACTCTGAAGAAGCATAATAGCCAACGCCAGTCGGCACGGCACCTGATGATGATGATAATATATCTGGTTTCGAGTCTTACTGTCTGGACTTTTCTAGGCGTATAGTCTTCATGGATGTTGCTAGTACCAGGTATTGCCAATGATTGTTTTGTGGTTTTTTGCCCATTCAACCATTTTGTCTCTTATGTTTTCCAAGACCATAACCTCCTACTACAATTATCTCCTGTTTGGTGTAGGATTCAAAATTCCCATTATTACATTTAAATCAGATTGTTTGCATTGTTTTATTGCACTGTATAATCATAAAATTCTTCTGTCCCTCCCCTCTTCTGAGCTATCTGCTGTCGGGAATAGAACTGTATGATGTTGATGTTTATAGGCTTACGATGTAATTTGAATTTTGTATTTTAAATTGTTTTTTTTTTCTCTATGGCTGTTATCACACCTCTTTCTCTAGATTCTCCCCTCAAATAAATAACTTTATGTCATTATAACTCCTTTTCTCCAGAATGTGTTTCTAGTTTTACACAATCCAAATATGCTTATGATTAATCTCGACATTTCCTACACAATGTTTTCTTCTTTCACATCAGTATCCGTTGTATGAATGTTCCATATTCCTAGAAAACTATGTTCTTTTTTAAATGCCCAGTATTTTGCTGATGGTCTGCTGTGATGTCACCTGCTGAACATAGCAAACCCTACTGGATGACAATGCCCATTGGAGCACACTTTATGCAGCTATATTATTTTCTGTGTTAATAGAAGTAATAGAAATTCAGTAGCGGTAGATTATGATTGTAAGAGCAATGAACTGTGCATCAGTCAAAATGTCCGATTTTTTACAAGATATATTATTTGGGAATGCAAGTTTCTGCACCCATTTAAATGAAGAAAAATGATGTCCTTTCATCCCCTGTTGCTCTTTCATAGACTGGCATCCTCCCATTAGATGATTACAATATGCTCAAGGACGCAGATGCTGCAGCAAAAGAATACATAGAGATTACTAAAATTTTTTCTCCTGATGTCAAGAATCTTTTCATTAGACTTGACATTGGTAATGCTGAAGTTTTTCAAGACATGAAGAAGTTCAGGAAACAATGGAAGGTGAGTGAACATGAAATGTAATAATAATAAATATCATTCTTTATAGTTTAATTATGATAATTGTTAGTCACTCCTGAAGATTGATATCTAATTTGAGCCTGTTTCATTTACTGTGCTCATTAGCTCACTTGCTGGTTTATTGCTTTTTGTTCATTTTTTTAAAGCAAAATTCGTATATGGATGCAGGACCCCACATGGCAAAAGAATTTCATCGAGGAGTGATGAAATATTTTCAGATATTAGCCAACATGAATGAAGAAATAGGCAAAAAGGTAAGCAGATTACTCTTTTAATACTTGAAAACTGTGGCAAGGAGTGGGGTGAAAAAAAGAGTTTGTTCACCCAGGTCTCTCAGTTTGCAAGAGTAAATGTCAGCATCTCCCATGAATACTGATTTCTTGATTAATCTGCAATTTCACCCATATAGAACCATATAAGTTCAACATATACTTGAAAACTTACAAAACTATCACAACAGACAGAAGAGTTATAATTATTAGATCTGTCTTAACGATACTAAATATGATTTGCTGTGGCTTAAACTAATGGTTCCCAGTTAACAAAAGTCCATGGGCCCCTTGCTGTTTCAAAATCTAGACAACGGACCACCATATTTTGGAAAAGTTTCATATCTGTGTGGTAGCTATGTGTTGTAAATGCAAAAGGTGCATTTTTTTCAGAAAATGTGGTAACCTTTAAATAATGAGGAAACACTTATATCTTATATCTTTTATCCTTCCTGTGCCGTTAAACATCACATAGGGCTCGCAAAGTAGTTCGCCAATTTTTCCTGTCTTCGGCGAGTCTTTCAACCTCATCAAAGGATTTTATGCCTGTTAATTTGGCCTCTCTTAATAATGTCCTCTTCAGAGTTTCACGTGGTCTGCCTCTTTTTCTTCAGCCTGATGTATTCCACTTGATAGCTTGTTTTGGGATTCTCTGATCATTTCTTCTCATCAAGTGACCAACGTATGTCCATCTCCTTTTCCTGATCACCCATGAGACTGGTTGTTGTTCAGTCATCTGTCTTATCTCTGCATTGTTCTTGAATTCATTCTACTTGATGCCGAGTATTTTCCTTATGCATTTGTTTTCAAAAGAATCTAACTTCTTTAGTTGTTTTCCAGCTTTCGCATGCATAAATGAGGGTGGATATTACATTTGAAGTGAGTAGTCTTAACTTGGTTTTTGTGCTTATAACTTTTGAATTCCATATGTTCTCAGGAGATTGATGCTGCTTTTGCAATTCTGATCCTAACTTCCTTTCTAGTGTCACCATCCTGGTCTATGTAGCTGTCAAGGTATGCAAATTGATTGACTTCTTCAATATCTGTCCCTTCTATGTGTATTTTTCCATTTTGATTGAGAGGAATTTTCATTATTTTTGTTTTGTCCTTGTTAATTTCAAGTCCTATTTTGCTAGCCAGTGAACACAGGCTGTTTTTTCTTGCATGGAATTCACATTATTACTGATAAGAGTTATGTCATCAGCAAAATCAAGATCTTCTATTTGGGTCCCATGTACCCAGTCAATACCTGTATTACCTGTGCAGCATTTTTTCATTATGAAGTCTATTGTAATCCCAAAAAGTAAAGGAGACAGCATACATCCTTGTTTCACGCCTGTTTCAATCTGGAACCATTCACTCATCCCTTCTTCTGTCTTGACTGCACAAACATATCCATTGTATAAGTCCTTAATGATGTTGACAGTTTTAGATGGTATTCCATATAGACTTAAAATTCTCCATAATAAATCTCTGTGTATGCTATCAAATGCCTTTTTAAAATCTATGAAGTTCAGTATTAATGGTTTCTGCTTTTCAGTATGTTCTTCAAGTATTATTCTGAGAGTAAAGATCTGGTCGAGACAGCTTCTCCCTTTTTGAAATCCTGCTTGTTCTTCTCTCATTGCAGTATCCACTATATCTTTCAGTCTATTCAAAATGACCTTGCAAAATACTTTTGACACAATTGATATTAAGGTTACTCCTCTCCAGTTGTTACAGTCACTAAGGTTGCCCTTTTTTGGTATTTTAACAATGATTCCTTTCTTCCAATTAGAAGGGACCTTTTCTTCTTTCCAAATCTTGTTAAACATTCTCTGTAGTTGTCTCATGTTGTCACTATTGATAGCTTTTAGCATTTCGGTGGTTATTTCATCTTCACCTGCAGCTTTGTTGTTAGGCATTAAATTCACTGCTGTTTCAATTTCGTGCAATTTAATTTCATCTAGGTTGACATTTAGTTGTGGTGCTGGTAAGTCAGTTTCAAGGTTTAACAATTCTTTTGGGTGTGGTTGATTAAGTATTTCTTGGAAGTGTTCAGCCCATCTTTACTTTTGGTCTTTACTTGATGTTAATAGTGTTCCAGTTTTGCTAAGGATTGGTCTTTCTTTAGATGTAATAGTACCTGTTAGCCTCTTTTGTATGTTATATAAAGTTTTGCTGTCTCCTGTTTTTGCTGCTTTTTTCTGCCTCTTTCACCATATTGTCTATGTATTCTCTTTTATCCCTTCTAGCTGAACTTTTTACTTTCTTGTCTGTTTCTTTGTATTTTACTTTCGCCAGATCTTTTCCAAGATCTGTTTTTGCATTCAACATGTCTAATTTGACTGCTCGTCTTTCATGTATATACTTCCATGTTTTATCTGATATCCATGCTTTTCTATTTGGTTTTTCCAGTCCAGCGCTTACTTTTGCTGCTGTGATTATGGCTGTGCTGTAAGAATTCCATAACTCATCTCCTCAACTTCACTGGGTGTTTTGGAATGATTGGCAAGTTCCTGACTGAAATTAATGTTAGTATTTTCTTCTTGTAGACTGTGGCTGTTTATCTTTCTGTGTACTGATTTCTTGTGTTGGCTTTTCAATTTTAGTTTTATTTTCCTTATGCACAGGTTGTGATCACTGTTGACATCTGCACCCCTATAAGCCCTTATATCTATCAGAGATGTTCTGTATTGCTTTCTAATACAAAAATGATCTATCTGGTTTCTAGTTCTATCATCTGGAGATATCCACGTTGTTTTGTGTATCTCTTTGTGTGGGAATATTGTGCCTCCAATGACCATGCCCTCTGTTAGATATATTTCAGTTGATTAATTGAGTAAACACTACACTACAATAAATAAAAAATAGTATAAACTTTGTGAATTTCCAAAATGACAATAATGTAATAAAAAAATAAGTACACAGTAATTGGTATTCCTACTTGTTCTGACAAATGAACAGAATATGAAATGTGTGACAGCTAGCCAATCTAAATATTATGAGAGAAATCACATATCTTTTTATTCAGACTAATCACTTCCACATCTGGTTCAATATTTCCTATTCTTTTCTCAAATCTGGATCAACATCAAGCTGATTCCAGTATTTGTAACAAAATATTGAAAATGATTGTTCACAAGGGTATGTGGAACAAAAGGCATTGAGATGTTTCAAAGTTTTCTCACCAACCTTCTTATAATCAGAAAACAACCTTCATCCAGAATTGATCCAGTCTGCATTCTTTGAAAATTATTTTCAGTAAACCATCACAAGGTGTGTCAACAACTTCATCTAGCTTTTCCACATGGGATTCGGTGAAATATCGGTTGTTAAACATTTCACTGTGAAAATCAAGTTTTGTGACAGATCCCAGCAGACCATCGTTTTGGACCACTATCTTAAACCATTATTGTCAGAAATGATTTGTAATTAAAAAAAAATTATTTTATATATGCACTACAGTAACTGCATAATTTCAATCAGCTTGTTAGTAGCATGAATCTTAGAGATGAGCATGTCTAATTCAGAGACCTCTGGAGTTACAGTCATTGAAATTATCCTATAATGATGATTCAGTTTGGAAGCTGCATCTTCTTCTGCTTAAACCTACTGAATCTGGCTGCATGTAGTGTTAAAATGAGATGGATTCTGTCTGTGAGGTTTATTGCACAAATCATGTTATCATGTTTGTAGATGAAGTCATCATGATTTTTGGCATCATGCATTGCTTTCTTTAGGTTTTCCAAGTCAGATGTCTTCTCTTTCTTCCTTAGAGTCAAAATAAAGTCTCTTCAACTTCATTATCCATTAGTGTTGCTTCCTGTCCATCAGTCCATTAATGCCCATCTATTCCAATCCTTGAGCCTACTTCTTCTGTTGTCCTGGCTAGTTACTTCATTTCTCAGGTTTTCATTGCACTGTTTCTTTGTCTTTCAGTATTCTCCAGGAAGGACCACTGTTTTGTTTTCTTTGACAGAATGTCATTTATTTTTTTCAGTATCCACCATGTTGGTAGCATTAAGAGAAACTCCAAAATGTTATACTTTTAGGTGTATTTCCATAGTTTTGTTTCCCAGTATAAAGCTTTCTGACCAAAAATTTCTTTGGTGTTTTTTTAACATATCTTGTTCTCCTCTCATTAACTTGTTTGCAGTTTCTCTCCTTTCCTTTCTTTTTTTTTTAAACTTCATATAAAACTGCATCAAATAAATCCAGCTTCATAGTATCAGTTTTACTGCAGTCATCATTACCATCATCTATCTATACAGTATTTTTATCTGCATGGTCATCTTGGTGGCCTAGTTAGTTGAGTGGTTAGGCCCTCATTTTACTAATCCGGTATTACCAGGTTCAGTCTCATCAGTGAGATTTTTTTCTGGTGCACACCAAAAATAGCCCCGGGGTTGATACGGCCTAAAAAAATTGGTACCATAGGAATCTGGGAAGGTAAATACAGCCAGGCATGATACTGACCACATGACACTTTCATGTGCCAAAGGTTGTGCCTAACACCACATCCCCAATATGCTTTAATAGGAAATAGGATTTTTTTTTATAGTCATCTTTATCACTTTGGGTGTCCTGGGATTTAGTCAAGCACAAGGAAGATGTTTAGAAGGAAAATTCTTTTCCTATAAATATTTCTCAATGTCTGTGATGAACAAGTGATGGATAAATGCTCTGGCATTCCAAATTCAGTATATAAGTAGCATATTCTTATAATGCCCTCTAAAAGCTTTTGTTTTCTGCCACACTTAGTCATGTAGTTTGCACTGTTTACCATGCACTGACACCATAACTTGATCTTATTCACTTTTAATCCTGGGGCTTTCTTCTTTAGGACTACTATGTACTATATGTATATAAACATAAAAAATGACATCATTTCAGCAGCTGATTTCATGAACAAGTCTGTCCTATCATATATCTGGATATCTACATTTTCTTTTGAAATAGTCACTCTGTCACCCCTTTTGGGCTTTTTTTCCACTGCAGTATGTCCCTCCTTTAAGGTCCATAGGTAATGAGATGAACTGAAAAATAACAATATGTGCACACTGTTGTATGAACAAATAGTGTTGAGACACACACAATGTTTCTACAAAAATAAAGACCACAAGCAACCTTACTAGGAAGAAGTTTACACTGAATAGTTTTTAAGTAGATACGAAACTAAATATACAAATACATATAAAACCCACTGCAGTAAAGCTGTGATAATAAAATATTAAGACTACTTTTTAAAAAGGTACTAACAGCTCTATTAACTGCACACAGATCTAACATTTCAGTTACCTTAATCATACAAAAGAAATAGGATAAAAAGATAAAACGTAAATTTACATCAGTGATATGCAAGAAATAAGAATGGGGAAAAATAATGGAAAGAAGGAGAGCACTTAACTATGACTTGCTGTGTCTGAGAGTGCATGCCATGTAGTGAAGTATTGTAATGCTTAAATGAAGACTTGTGAAGTATGATGCCAATCTGACTGGTTGGTTTAAAGAAGGGGTGGGGAAAGGGGAAAGGAAACAGAGAGGGATACAATGGTTGTCAAGCCAAGAAAAGGATGGGTGGAATTTGATTAGGGCAATTCAAGGTCTTCTAGTTGAGTCCCATGTACCCAGTCAGTGCCCAGTTTACCTGTGCAACATTTCTTCGCAATGAAATCTATGGCAATTCCAAAAAGCAAGGGAGATAGTATACATTCTTGTTTCACGCCCATTTCAATCTGGAACCATTCGCTCATTCCCCCTTCTGTGTTGACTGCATAAACATAACCACTGTACAGATCTTTAATGAGAGCTTAGTAGGGAGGGAATATGATTGTAGAGAAAGGAAAGGTTAAGTATAACTGAATTTTCTGTTTATACCATATGATTTCAATGTCCTATGTTCCTCTATGTAGGGGTTCTTGAGCACCAAGTGGCTTATGTCATCAGAGCAATATTGTTAATGGCTGTTACTAGGAAATCAGACTTGCCTCTGGCTGGGGCCATTGAAATTATTAGAGGCTGGCTGGGAGATGTAAAAAAAATAGTTCTGTTTAAACTTCTTACATCTTACATCCTTCCCATGATGTTAAAGTGGTTTGTGTGGTAGTTTGCAAGATTTCCTGTTTTCAGTGAGCTCATCAAGAGATTTTATGGCCACTAAACTGCCCTCTCTTAACAATGTCCTGTTTAGAGTTTCATATGGTCGACCTCTTTTTCTTTGGCATGTTGTGTTCCACTTGATAGCTTGTTTTGGGATTCTCTAACTGTTTCTTCCCATCACCTGACCGACATATGTCCATCTTCTTTTTCTGATCACCCATGAGACAGGTTTATGTGTGCTCATCTGCCTTATCTCTGTGTTTTCCTTGAATTCATTCCACTTTATACCAAGTATTTTCCTTAGGTGTTTGTTTTATAGAGTCTAATTTGTTGTTTATTTCTTTAATTGTTTTAAGCTTTCGCATGCATAAATGAGGGTGGATATTACTTTTGAATTGAATAATCTTACCTTGATTTTTGTGCTTATAACTTTTGAGTGTTATATGTTCTCAAGATTCTTGAAGGTCAGTGCTGCTTTTGCAATTCGAATTCTAACTTCCTTTGTGGTGTCACCATACTGGTCTATATAGCTGCTGAGGTATGCAGATTTGTGTACATCTTTAACAGTTGTTCCTTCTACATATAATTTTCCTTCTTGATAATGGGAAATGTCATTATTTTTGTTTTTTTTTCTTGTTAATTTTAAGTCTTTTTTACTAGGTAGTGAAGACAGGGTAGATATCACTTAGCCACTCTAGGCATCAGTGAAATGCAATGGCCAGAAGCAGGGAAAATGATCGGCAGAAAACTGTAAGTTAATCATACATTCAGGTAGAGACGATGGGAAACATGAAGAAGGAGTAGGTATAATTATACTAACTGCAGCAGCAAAGAGCCTTACAGAATGGGAACAGTTGTATATTAAGAGCACGATTCCAAATAAGGCACAGAAGAATGACAATCATACAATTCAATGCACCCATGAACAATGCAGATGATGAAATAAAAGACAATTTATACCACCAACTACAACAACTCATTAGCAAAGTCCATCTTAGCTGTCATGGGAGACTTCAACACCAAGGCAGGAAAAGATAACACTGATGTTGAAAAAGTAATGTGGAAAGAAAGGATTGATATGGTAAATCAGAATGGAGAAAGATTAATTGAATTATGTCTAACAGAGGGCAACTGGAGGAACAATATTTCCATACAAAGAATTACAAAAATAACATGGATGTCTCCAAATGATAGATCCAGAATTCAGACAGATAATTTTTTTATTAGAAAGCAATTCAGAACATGTCTGATAGATGTAAGAGCATATAGGGGTGCAGACGTCAACGGTGATCACAGTCTGTGTATAGGGAAAATAAGTCTAAAGCAGAAAAGCCAACACAAGAAAGCAATACTCAGAAAGATAAACAGTCATAGTCTACAGGATGAAAATACTTAGTAATTTTAATCTAGAATTAACCATACAAATCACTGCATTCAGTGAGGTAGAGGAGACAGATGAATTATGGCATTCTTACAGCAAAATCATAATTACAGCAGCTAAAACAAGTACTGGACTAAAAAAAAAAAACAAGTAGAACAGCATGGATATCAGATAACACATGAAAGACTAGCAGCCAAATTAGCCATGTTGAATGTAAAGACAGATCTTGGAAGAGATTTAGCAAAAGCAACATACAAAGAAATAGATATATGAAGTAATAATGAAGGGCCTCTCAGAAGTGGAAGAAGCCATCAAACACTTGAAGAACAACAAAGCACCAGGACCAGATAAAATCACCAAGGAAGAATTGGAAGCATTAGGAGAGCTTAGCATAGAAATAATTACAAGTAACTATATCCCATCAGACCTTTTACAATCAGTTTTCATTGCCCTACCAAAGAAACAAGGGGCAGTTGAATATGAAGACCATCGAACCATTCATGTTACCAAAATCCTGCTTCGTATTGTCATGAGAAGAGGCAGGGGCAAAATAAAACCAGAAATTGCTGAAGAACAATGTGGCTTCATCGAAGGAAAAGGCACAAGTAATGCCATATATATATATATATTGAGAACATTGATGGAAAGTCAATAGAAGGAAAGACGGACCTATACTTATGCTTCATAGACTACTGTAAAGCATTCGATAAAGTGAGACACACAGAAATTATAAGAATTTTAGAAGACATCAACATAGATGGAAAAGATCTGAAACTCATCAAAAATATATACTGACAGCAATTAGCAGCAATGAAGGTTGAGAACCAAATAGGAGCATTCCAAGACATAAAATTGTGAGTGAGACAAGGATGTGTTCTATCTCCTGACCTCTTTTCCTTGTACAGTGAAAAAATAATGAGGAATATAGAGAGCTTGCCAGGAATATCAGTTGGGGGGGTACAATATTAACAACTTAAGACATGCAGATGACACAGTTCTGATTGTTAAAAGTGAAAGGGATCTATAGGGCCTTCTGGACATCATGGTTCATGAAAGTAAAAGTAAAGGTCTTAGCCTGAATAAAAAGAAGACTGAAGTGATGGTCATCTCAAAGAAAAGAATACCACAAAACTGTAGCATTACCATCGATGGCACAAATCTGAAACAAGTTGATAGATTCAAGTATTTAGGAACGATTTTAACAGCTGATGGGAAATGTCACAACGAAATAAAAAGCAGACATGCTCAGGATAAGGAAGCATTCCAGAAAATGAGAAACATCTTGTGCAGCAGATCCAAGAAGTATTTTGAAGGTACCATGGATAGCTAAGAAAACCAATGAAGAAGTCTTAAGAAAGGCTGGAGTTAAAAGGCAAATTACAGCAAAGATCAGAGGTAGACAAGCGAGATTTATAGGACATTTTCTGAGAAGAAGAAAATTGGAACACATTGTGGCAACTGGAAAAATTGAGGGAAAAAGAGACAGAGGAAGACAGAAAGAGAGAGAAGTTACTGGATGGGCTGTCAGTGTGGCTAGGAAGAAAGTCACCGGCAGATCTCATAATCAAGTCTAAAGACAGGGAATTGTGGAGAGAAATGATTACCTACACCACGTGGCACAGCACTTGATTGATTGAACATACAAAGAACTAGACAATAAAATAAAAAGTTCAGCTAGAAGGGATAAAAGAGAATACATAGACAGTATGGTGAAAGAACCAGAGAAGGTAACAAAAACAGGAGACAGCAAAACTCTATATAACATACAAAAGAGGTTAATAGGTACTACTGCATCCAAAGAAAGACCAATCCTTAGCAAAACTGGCACCCTATTAAACATCAAGTAAAAACCAAAAGCAAAGATGAGCCAAACATTTTCAAGAAATAATTAATCAAACACACCTAAAAGAACTGATAGACCCTGAAACCAATCCCACATCTAAATGTCAACCTATGTGAAATTATATTGCATGAAATTGAAACAGCAGTGAATGGCTAACAATAAAGCTGCAGGTGAAGATGAAATAACAGCCAAAACATTAAAAGCTATTAACAGTACCAGTGAACCAACTACAGAGAATGTTTAATAAAGTTTGAAAAGAAGCAAAGGCCCCTTCTAAATGGAAAAAAGGAATCATTGTGAAAATAACCCAAAAAAAGGCAACCTTAGTGACCCCAATAACTGGAGAGGTGTAACCTTACTATCAGTTGTGTCAAAAGTATTTTGGAAAGTTATTCTGAATAGAATTAAAGATAAAGTGGATGCTGCAATGAGAGAAGAACAAGCAGGATTTTGAAAAGGGGGAAGATGTCTCAACCAGATCTTTACAGAATAATACTTGAAGAACATATCAAAAAGCAGAAACCATTAATCCTGAAATTCATAGACTTTAAAAAAGGCATTTGATAGCATACACAGAAATTCATTATGGAGAATTTTATGAATATATGTAATACCATCTAAGATTGTCAACATCATTAGAGATCTCTACAATGGACATGTTTGTGCAGTCAACAAAGAAGAAGGAATGAGTGAATGGTTCCAAATTGAAACAGGCATGAAACAAGGATGTATATTATCTTACTTGCTTTTTGAAATTGCAATAGATTTCATAATGAAAAAATGCTGCACAGTTAAAACAGCCACCGATTGGGTACATGAGGCTCAACTGGAAGATCTTGATTTTGCTGATGACATAACTCTTATCGGTGACAATGTAAAATCAATGCAAGAAAAAACAGATACCCTGTTTTCAATGGCTAGTAAGATAGGAGTTGAAATTAACAAGTAAACTTCTCATTAACCATGAAGTAAAAATATATGTAAAAGGAACAGCTATTGAAGAAGTAAACCAATTTACATATCTTGGCAGCTACACAGACCAGGATGGTGACACTAGAAAGGAAGTTAGAATTTGAACTGCTAAAGCAGAATTGACCTTCAAGAATCTTGAGAACATATGGCATTCAAAAGTTATAAGCACAAAAACCAAGTAAATATTATTGAATTCAAATGTAATATCCACCCTCATTTATGCATGTGAAAGCTGGAAAACAACTAAAGAAATAGATAATAAAGTATACTCTTTTTAAAACAAATGCCTAAGGAAAATACTTGGCATAAAGTGGAATGAATTCAAGAACAAAACGCAGAGATAAGACAGATGAGCAAACAACAACCTGTCTCGTGAGTGATCATTAAAAAAAGATGGACATATGTCGGTCATGTGATGAGAAGAAACAATCAGAGAGTCCCAAAACAAGCTATAAAGTGGAACACAACAGGCCAAAGAAAAAGAAGTCGGCACCGTGAAACTCTAAAGAGGACATTCTTAAGAGAGGATAGTTCAGTAGGCATAACATTCCTTGATGAGATTGAAAAACTCGCCAAAGACAGGAAATCTTGGAAAACTACCATGCAGGCCCTATGTGACGTTTAGCAGCATGGGAAGGATGTAAGAAGAAGACAGGGTATCTGTTTTTTCTCGCATCGAATTCACATCACATGTGTCATCTGCAAAATCAAGATCTTATAGCTGAGTCCCATGTGCCCATTCAATGCTTATCTTACCTCTGCAACATTTCTGTTGTACAGATCTTTAATGATATTGATGATTTTAGATGGTTTTCCATATATTCTTACAATTCTCCACAGTGAATCTCTGTGTATGCTACTGAATGCCATTTTAAAGTCTGTGAAGTTGAAGATTAATGGTTTTTTGCTTTTCAATATGTTCTTCAAGTATTATTCTTAGAGTAAAGATCTGGTTGAGACAGCTTCTCTCTTTCCATAATCCTGCTTGTTCTTCTTTCATTGCAATATCCACCACATTTTTTATATCATTCAGCATGGTTTTGCAAATTACTCTTGAGGCAACTGATAGTAAGGTTACTTCTTCCTGGTTATTGCAGTCGCTATGGTTGCCTTTTTTTATTTTGTTTTTTTTAAATAAAGATAAAAAAATTCCACATTTTCATGCCATTAAAGGATATTGTGGTCACAGTGTTAGGCCTTTATTTCCATGACAGTCGGCACAGGAAAGTGCGATGTGGTCAGAATCCCGTCTGGCCATATTTACCTTTCCATTTTTAGAGGCTAGGTGGACCATGGTGTCTTTCTGGCATGTATCAGAAAAAATTATACTGCTGGGACTTGAACCTAGTACAACCCAGATTAGAAAATGGAGTGATATATATATATATATATACACAGGGTGTTTGAAAAGTCTCTTGGCAATATTGAAGTTTCAATTACAGCGTATTGTGTGTGCCATATTGTGTGCTGCATATTGCGTGTGACATACTGTGTGCTGTGTATTGTGCTCAGCACAGTGACTACAATGTGTAGGTCAACTGCTGGTCAAGCATTTAGAAGCATATATAATTATTTATGTATACAGGAGCTTAAACTAGATTCACAAATACTGCAATACCTGAATCAGTTCTATGCTATTGCCAAGGAACTTTCTGAACACCCTCTTTATGTATGTATATGTGTGTTTGTATATATATATATATATATATATATATATATATATATATATATATATATATATATATATATATATACACACATACATATATACATACATATATACATACATATATATACACACACATACATATATATATATCTTTCTCTGAACCTTAAGTACCCAGGGCACATGGGGCTTCCGCAAGGGTTTTCCACAAATGCCTGTCCTTCGCCTTTTTTTCTGCTTTTGTCCAGGTGAGTCCTCTATTGCTCAACATTCTTTCTGTTGTTCTTCTCCATGTCTCTTTTGGTCTACCCTTACTTCTGTTCCCCTGTGGTGTCCATCTTAGTGCTATTTTTGGTAGTGAGTTGTCAATCATTCGGAGCACATGTCCCAACCATCGCCAGCGTCTTTCCTCAATAATTGTTGTCAGTGGCTTCATCTGCATTTCTGCCAATAAGATGTTATTTCTTATGATGTTTGGCCAAAATATATATATATATATATATATATATATATATATACTTACTTTAGAAACTGATAAGTGAAATTTCAGAAACATGCAAAGGAATATCAACATATCATTCAAAATAATGTAGGAAAAAGAATAAGTAAAAGAATTAGTCATTTATTTTATGTACTATGTGTACTGTTCATTTTTTATCAGGTCATTCAAAAACTTGAGGCAGAAATTATTACCTCTGTGAACATGATGTTAGTTGCTTGCATGGTTTTTGTATTTGTGCTCACTGTGACACCAATTCTGGTGAAGCTTATGCATACGTTAACCTCATCTGTTCAAGTAAGTTATATCTCGTATTTTTTATCTTTGAACATTACATTTTCATTTTTTTATCCTAAAAGTTTATTTACTACAGGCTGATGAACATAAATAATCTTACATGCTTCCCTTGCTGTTAAATGCTACATAGGGCTGGCATAGTTGTTTGCCAAGTTTTCCTGTTTTCGGCGAGTTTTTCAACCTCATCACAGGATGTTATGCCCACTAAACTGGTTTCTGTTAACAATGTCCTTTTTAGAGTTTCACGTGGTTGACCTCTTTTTCTTCAGTCTGTTGTGCTCCACTGATATCTTGTTTCGGTATCCTCTGATTATATCTTCTCATTACATGGCCTACATAAGTTCATCTTCTTTTTCTGATCACCAGTGAGACAGGTTGTTGTTTGCTCATCCATCCTATCTGTGTGTTGTTCTTAAATTCATTCCACTTTATACGGAGTATTTTCCTAAGGCATTTGTTTTCAGAAGTCTAATTTCTTGTTTATTTCTTTAGCTGATTTCCAGCTTTCACATGCATAAATGAGGGTGGATATTAAATTCAATAATCTTTACTTGGTTTTCGTGCTTATAACTTTTCAATGCTATATGTTCTCAAGATTCTTGTAGATCAATGCTGCTTTTGCAATTCTAATTCTAACTTCCTTCCTGGTGTCACCAACCTGGTCTGTGTTGCTGCCAAGATATACAAAATGGTTTACTTCATCAACGGCGGTTCCTTCTACGTATATTTTTCCTTCATGATTAATGAGAAGTTTCCTTATTTTTGTTTTGTCTGTGTTGATTTCAAGATCTGTTTTGCTAGTCAAGGAAGACAGAGAATCTGTTTTTACCTGCATTGATTTCACATTGTCACTGATAAGAGTTATGTCATTAGCAAAATCCAAATCTTCTATTTGGGTCCCATGTTTGATTGGGTAATCAATGCCAGTTTTACCTGCATAGCATGTTTACATTATAAAATTAATGGCAATTCCAAAAAAGCAAGGGAGATAATATATATATATATCCTTGTTTCACACCTGTTTCAATCTGAAACCATGCACTCATTTCTTATTCTGTCTTGAATGCACAAACATATCTGATCTAATGATTTTGATCATTTTAGATGGTACTCCATATAGCCTTAAAATTCTCCACAATGAATCTCTGTGTATGCTATCTTCTTCTTCTTCTTCTTCGTTCGCACTGTCTGTCTATATCTGCAGTCCTGTCTCTTGGATAAATTTCACTGTTTTTTGTAATTCATGTATGGAACCATAGAGCTTATCTTCTTTAGTGGTTTCACTGGGCCAGTAATTATTTCTCAGTGACTCGTAGTTGATGCAGTTCTGGAGGATATGTTCCACAGTTTGGGGCACCTGGGCACATGTACACAGATTAGTAGTACCAACCTTAAACTTTGTATACATATGACTTCGGAGTCGGCTGTGTCCTGTTCGGAGACGGAAGATGGTGACTTGTTCCTTTCTGTTTAGCATGTGATAGTCATCATGTGGTGGTGTTTGTGGCTTCCTGTAGGTTTTTATCATGCTTTTCATCTGATTATAAGTGATTGGTATGTCTGGTTGCTCCATTTCAGTGCCCTCTTTGGCCAGTTGGTTAGCTTTCTCATTGCCTGGTATCCCACAGTGGGAGGGAATCCATTGCAAAGTGACTCCATGTTGTAAGCCAATTTTTGACAAGGCATCCTTAAGGTCTGGTAGTTTGTTGCACTGAAGAGCCTCCAGTACTGATCTTGCATCTGTGAGAATTACTACAGGACATGTATCAATTCTGGAGTCTGATAGTTTTTCAACTGCAGCAATAATTGCCCTAACTTCTGCATCAAAGTTGTTGCAGTATTTACCAGTGGGTATGGAAATCTTGTCAATGGTGTTGTTTGGATATTCAATATATGCTCCTGCCCCTCCATTCTTTATGGCATTATGTGCAGATCCATCTGTATACACACGTATCCAGGTGTCACATGGATATTTGTCATCTAGAACACTAAGTGTGGCTGTTGATCTTACAAGACTGCTCTGCATCTCACCATTCTGCACACCTTTCACTTCAGTCTGAATAGATATTTGTGTATAATCTGCTTCTTTCCATGGTGTATGCTCTGGTACAGATGATAATGGAGCGACTACAGTTGGAAGGTCAGGTTTCAGCTTACGCATACGCTTGGCCTGATGAATGAAGCTGCTTCTTTTAAGCCATCCTAATGCCAAGTTATTGAATCTCTCCTTCAGGGGATGGCTTACAGAGCTAAGGAATTTTTCTCCAATGGTCATGACCTTTGTGTCTCTACGTTCCTTTAGCGCTTGAACACCAACTATTTTCTGCATTTCTACTATTGGTGTGGACCTCATGGCACCTGTGATAATCCGTAGTGACTGATTTTGAACCTTGTCTAGATTATGCAGTGTAGTGTTTGATGCTGTGCACCAAGATGTTGAGCCATATTCTAAATGTGGTAGAATACTTTGCTGATATACATTCTTGAGGATTCTTTCACTAGCTCCCCATGTGGTTCCACTCAATTTTCTTAATATGGCTAGTTTTCTTCTGGCTTTTGCTTCTGCACTGTTAATGTGTTGCTTCCACGTCAGTTTTGAGTCAAGAATCACTCCTAAGTAAGTGGGTTGGTTGTCCATCCTTAAGGGTATTTCATTTACAAAGATCTTACCTGCTTTCTGTTTAGATGAGAGGGTGAACAGAGTGGTACTTGATTTCTCTGTGTTGATACTTACACACCATTTGTTTGTCCATGATGTCAAGATGTCTGCTGCTCTTTGGAGTCTCTGTGTAGCAACTGTCGCATATTCATCTGTACACCACATGACCAGATCATCTGCATACAGTGCCGCTTTGATTCCATAGGGAAGTTCCTTGACCAGGTCATTAATGAATACAAGGAATAGTGTAGGCGAAAGGACTCCTCCTTGTGGTACACCGTGTCGCAGAAGTACTTTCTGGCTGTTGTGTCCATCCATTACTACTCTAGCTCTTCTATTGTGTAAATAGGACTTTATCCAGTTGTACAGTCTTCCATTCACATTGCAGTTTCTTAGTTTCCACAGCAGACCTTTTTTCCATACTTTATCAAAGGCTTTCTTCAGGTCTATCCACGCTTCTAGTACAAGGTTTTTCTCTTGGAATGCATCCTCAATCTCTTGAGAGAGATAGGTCACTTGATCTTCCGTACTGTAGTACTGCCTAAATCCTGCTTGTTGTGGAACGAGAAGGTTTTCACTTTCTAGGTACCATTTTAGCCTCAGGTCAATGATGCGTTCCATCGTTTTGCATAGGCAGCTAGTGAGACTGATTGGCCTGTAGCTGGAGGCAATATCACTGTTTTTCCCTGGTTTTAGCAGTGGTACCATGCTTGCTTCCTTCCAGATTTGAGGTAACTTACCTGTGCTCCAGCACATATTGAAAATATCCAACAGCTTTCCCATTGCTGCCATTCCCAGGTTCTTGATCATTTCATTGGACACTCCATCTGGTCCTGGTGATTTCCTTGGTTTCAGTTTACTAACTGCTAGGTCTAACTCACTGCGTGTGATTGGTGCATCCATGACCTCCACTTTTCTGACTTGTTCCTCCTCTTTCTGTGGCTCGATGCGCACTGTACGCTCCTTCTCTGGATGGATATCAATGTTGCAGTCCTGTGCAAACATGCGAGCAAAGTGATCTGCTACCTGCTTACCTGTAAGAGTTTTCCCATCCTCTATTAGTGTAACCTTTGTACTTCTTCCAGTACTCTCATCATTTAACTGTTTGATTAGTTTCCACAGTTTCCTTCCATCCTTTTCAAAGTTTAGGGACTCTGTTTTCTCTCTCCAACTTTCCCGTCTGGCTTGCAGCTTTGCTGTCTGAAATTTGGCCTTAGAATGTTGGTAATTATTGTGGTGTTCTTGGCATGGTCTATTTTCTGCTTGCTTTCGAGCTGCTTCCACGTCATCATGGAGTTTTCCCAGCTCACTAGACCAGTATGGTTTATAGTCCCTGCGAGCTCCTCTGGGAATGGTTTCACGAGCGGCCTGAAGGATACAAGCATTGAATTCCTTCACTATGCTGTTAATATCCTTACCTTCTATGGACAGCTGTCCCACCAGGGTACCTGTACGATGTCTGTACATTGTCCAGTTTGCTTTTTTATAGTTCCATCTGGGGAGAGGGTTACTGGTGTTAAGGAGTTCATTTTCTATTGTCAGGAAGACTGGTCGATGGTCGCTACCTCCAAGTTGTTTTCCAACTTCACGTGTAATGTTCCACTTCAGATCTGGAGAGTGGAATGCCAGATCTGGTGTTGATTTTGTATGCCATGCCCTTGAGTAAAATGTTGGGGCATCCACTGGCTGGTTGATCAGGAGAAGTCCATTATCATCCTGCCAGCTCTCAACTTCCTCTCCTCTCTTGTCTATGTGGTCATAGCCCCAGCTCTGGGAATGACTGTTAAAATCACCACAGACCATCAGTCTCTCTTTGTGTGGGATTGTTCCTAAAGCAAGTGGGCGGTCATTAGGACAGTAATAGTTAAGGAGGTGGAAATCTGTATTACTACTTTTTAGATGGATCATCTGGTATTCGGCTCCTTCCATGTACACTCCCACCTGACATGCGCTGATGTTATTCTTAACAAGTGTAAGTACTCCTCCTTTTCTTCTGTCCTGTCGGTCTGATCTAAAGCACTGGTAGCCTCTGATTTTAAAGGCGGCATCTTTGGTTAGGTGTGTCTCCTGTATGCAGCATATACTTACCTGCTCTGCAAAAAGTATGTTCTCTAGTTCAACCTTTTTGCTATAGCCATCTCTAACACTGCTGACACCCTCAGCATTCCACTGCATTATTTTAAGTTCTTGCTTTTTGGCTATTTTCTTCTGTTGTATTTTTTGGCCAGTAGCTCTACTCTCATGTCTCCTGACTCCACAAGACGAACTGAGAGGACCTCCAGTAGCATTGGGTGGACCCTTTCGAGGCAGGGGGCCCGGCACTGCACCTGCCTGGTTAGTCTTCACAGGGCGAGCACCATGTTTGAAAACTGCAGATAGAGACATTTCATTAGCGATAATGCATGTTACCCTGATTTTTGCGATGCGCCTTTTGGCTGGGTAACTCCGACTTCAGCACCTTTCCTTGCTAGGGCAGACTGTGGTCTTGCTCGGACTGCCATGAAGACAGTGTGGCTGGCCTGGCCAAAACTTTGTTTTCCAGCCTCTGGTGGCTATACTTAAGCGCTTTCTCCATGTCAGATGGTTTGAGACAGTTCCACAAAGACACTCTGACTCTGAGATGAGGAATCTGATGAGTGCTTCAACGATATCCATTCCCCGCCACCCATAGTCTACTGGCTCTGTTTTGTTTACATCATTCTGATAGCCATTGTTGTAAAGACCCATAGGCTTGTCACGTCCTGGATTCATTGGTTTCACACCAGACTTCCCTCATCCCCGCCAGAGATCTCCATGTCTCCATCTGTCCACCAACCTGACATTACATTTTGCAAAAATAACAATTACAATTAGTGTTGATTGCTACAAGTTTCTGGGCTACAGAGGTAGGTCAGAGTTTTTAAGCAAACAGATCTATGTTCCCTGTCTCACAAACACTATGTTAAGATAAGTGTGCTCTTAACACAGTTGTTCCCAGGGGGATGTGTATGCTATCAAATGCCTTTGTAAGTCTATAAAGTTCAGGATTAAATGGTCTTTGCTTTTCAAAATGTTCTTCAAGTATTATTCATAGAGTAAAGATCCGATCGAGACAGCTTCTCCCTTTACAAAATCCTGCTTGTTCTTCTCTCATTGCAGTATCCACTACACCGTTAATTCCATTCAGAATCATTTTACAGAACACCTTTGACACAACAATAGTAAACAGTAAAAAATAAATGTTTATTTTTTACAGAACTATGCAAATGAAGCTTCACTGAAAACTCAACAACTTGTGATAGAGAAATGTAGATCTGACAGCTTAATGTACCAGATGTTGCCAAAGTCAGTTGCTGAATTAATGAAGATGAATAAGGCTGTCAGTGCAGAATACTTTGAGCAGGTATGAGAGACATTATTTTTTACAGTAACAAAATATATATTAGCTATTTCATTTAAAATGTCTTTTGGATCATTAAGAAATGCCTAGTAACAGAGAATATGAACAAAATAATGTGACTTACAGAAAGCAAAGATAATCCACACATTTTAATCATTGCTGAACCCTTGTACTAGACGGTATTGGAAATTCCCGGACTGTATTTGCATGACTGCGCCGATGGACAAATACGCACAGGACGCTGAAGTCATTACTTCCATACATTTCAAGTCAGTCTACTACTTGGCATCGTACTGTCTACACGTCTTCGGTTTGTGCACACAAATCTATGTTATGATTTTGTGTTAGGACTGCTCTGCGATATATATAAGGTTCGACAATTAAGTAAAGAGACTAATTCCATAAAAATTAACATAAAAAATAACTGAAGATATAACCTGTATTTTATTCAAAGTAACCCCCATGTGCTTTGATACAGCGAGTGGCAAGATCTAACAAACACTGGAAAGACCTCGTATTTCTTCTGTTAGTTTGGCCCTTAAACTCGATGTTACGGTCCTTTGGATGTCATCAGTATCGTAAAAGAGACATCCTTTCAATGGTAACTTTAATTTTGGGAATAGAAAATAATCGCAGGGAAACAAATCTGGGGAAGAGGGTGAATGATTGAGAACACACCTTGTTTTGGGGCCACAAATTCCTGTACAACTACGGCCCGGTGAGCCGGTGCATTATCATGAAGAAGGAAAAAACTGCCATGTGTTGAATACTCCGGCCGGATTCGGAGAATCCTTTTCAATAGGCGTTTCAAAATACTTAAATAAACTTTGGTAGTGACAGTCTGTCCCTCTGAAATAAATTATTTGTTAATAACTCATTTGCAGTCGTAGAAGCACACCAATATTGTCTTCACTGTCGACTTTTGAACACGAAATATTTTGCTTTTTTTGGTGATGATGGTGACTTCCACTGAGCACTTAGGTGTTTAGTTGTGGGATTACAGTGGAGAATCCATGTTTCATCCTCGGCAACAACCAGATTTAAGAAATGCTTATTTATGCGACACGTTTTAATGATGTCTTTTGCGAACTCAACATGCTGACGTTTTTGGTCATCAGACAACGCATGTGGTAGAAACCGACAAGCATCTTTTTTCTTGCACAAATCTTCCACTAAAATTGTATGAATGGTCTCTCGGTTAACACCAAATTCATCTGCCGTCATCTTCACAGTCCTTCTTGTATCCGTTCTCTGACATTTGCAATGATTTCCCCATTACGAATAGAAACTGGGTGTCCATGTCTAGTTGCATTTGTAGTCGTTTCCACATCACTTTTGAATCGTGAATACCGCTTGAATGTCTGTGCACGAGACAAACAATTATCCTCATAAACGTGTCGCATCAATTCAACTGTCTCAGTGGCACTTTTCCGAGTTTTAAACAGAATTTAATGATAGCTTTTTGCTTCATGTCACATGACAATGCACCTCTAACTAGGACATCAAAATGGCGGTTTATTTGTCGTCTGCTTATTTGGTGGCGAAGAAAAGCAATGACGAACAAAATACTAATAATTTATTGGATTGGTCCATAAAATCAGAGTCATCCAGGCGGTGAAGACTGAGGAGCTGAGAGAATGGGATGGAATCCTTGCAGATTTCAAGATAAGAGAAAGTGTAGATATGTATGCTGTCGGTTGGTTTGTAGTACAAAGAAGTGGAAAGAATGTCAACACCGATAGATACTTTAATGTCTTGAAAGCTGACAAGCTTGTGTATATTTATATATTTCGTTTTACATAAACTAATATCCAAAAATTATTCGATAATAAGTTTCCTTTGCGGAAAACCTGAAAATGCATCGCGTTGTTCTCTCCCGCCTCTTGATACTCGACCAGAAGCAGCGGCTTCTTGACCTGCGTCTTGAGTTTCGTGTGATGGCCTAATGACGACCCAGCTTTCATCTCTAAGATGGGCGATGAAATTTCGGTTTACGAGCACATCTGGGATCCGGAGACAAAGCAACAATCGTTCCAGCTCACAGTCAGTAAGATTTCGGCAGACCGAAGTGCTCATCGTTTTTTTTCTTTTTATTATTTTTTTTCCTCCCAACGTAAAAGTTATTATTCACCCATCATTTTTTCATCACAGAAGTATCATGAATTATGACTTTTACGTGGAGATGTGCAATGAAAAGACTGGAACTGTGGCGCAACGGCAGTTAAGTGACAGCGCGCCCGCTCATACATCCCTCAAGATGGCGCAGTTTTTTTAAGGACTATCGTCTCACACTCTACGTATTCGCTTGACCTAAAACCCTGTGACTTTACCTTTTTTCCCTAAAATAAACTGAAGGTGAGAGACGCTGCTTGGCCACCGTAGGTGAAATCTAAACGGAATCACCGGCGGCACTGGACAATAGGCATGTACTTTTTTAGAACCAGCCAGGGAACTTTCTGATACCACCCAATATACGAGGGACGTTCAGAAAGTAATGTACCACATCGTTTCTTTTTTGTTTAGCTAATAATGAAGATAGAAGCATGAAATTTTGCATATTTTAAACATGGCTTGTGCCGATTGTGTGAGCCAAATTGCACCGCAACCGGCCAAATAATATGGCTACCCTGACCGTTTAAATGGAACGTGTTGGCTTCTTCTTCTTCTTCTTCGTTCGCTTCTACCACCAAAAACCGCACTGTGATCCTACTGAATTCACGCCTGTGGTCCTCGTTAGGTCCCGTGGTCCCCGAAAAGACCACACGAGATCCACGAGAGGACCACAAGGGGTTCAGAGTATCACAGGGCTTTAGCCTGTATTCTTGGTGGGTCTCGGAAGCGGGATTGCGTGACACCGTGGTTTTCATTGCACCAGTTTAGTCTAGGGTTGGACTTTCTCACCGGAAGACCTCGACGTGTTTAGGATATCAGTGCATCCCCGCTGGGTGAGAGGCGGTAGCCCACCCAGGCCAGAGTTGGACTTTCTCACCGGAAAACCTCGACGTGTTTTGAGATACCCGTGTATCACCGCCGGGTGAGAGGTGGTTGCCCATCCAGTCCAGGGTTGGACTTTCTCACCGGAAAACCTCAGCGTGATTAGGATACGCAAACATCCCCGCCGGGTGAGAGGTGGTTGCCTATCTAGACTTCCCTGGTCCAGTGTCTCCGACTTCAGCATTTTGCGGTCGTGACCGCTACCCTTCCTAGTTGTGACCAGGATGGAGCTTTTGTCCAGGAGGACGAATCCTCGCCACTAGTGACTTCTACCCCTGGGTTGAGCCGGTTTAGGCATTATCCCAGTATGGGCTTGTTTGGGACGAGACCGACCTCTAGAGCAGAGGTACTGTGACATGCATAGCCTTCAAGATTCACCCCTGGTATGAGCCGGTTTAGGCAAAATTCACCAGTATGGATGTATATCAGGCGTTACCGACCTCTAGAGCGGAGGTGGCATGACATGTCTAGCCATCAGGTTCCACCCCTGGTGTGTGCCGGTTTAGGCATATTTCACCAGTGTAGGTGTATTTCGGACGTGGCCGGCCTCTAGAGCAGAGGTGCCGTGGTATAGCTCTCGTAGCGATACTACTGGACATACCGGTTAAACTTCACTTTCCACCACCTTTTCCCATCGGCGCCATACAGCAACCTTTATTTCTTTTCCGCATTTCTTCCTTGACCGGGAGGAGCTTCACTCCACGCGCGGCATTTGAAGAGTCTCGCCAGCAGTGTCTTAACCTCTGAGACAAGCCGGTTCATGCATTTCACCCGATATGACTGCACTCAGGACGTGGCCGAACTCCAGACCAGAAGTGCCGTGTTTTGACTGTTTATTTCGCTTTATCCTTTCTACCACCTTTTCCGCAGTGATGCTGCGCGGCAACCTCATTTGCAAATTTCTTCATTGGCCGGGAGGAGCACCGCTCCACGCACGGCAGCTGAAAATCTCGCCAACAGCGGCAGATGAGCTACCAAACGTGCCACTCATCTACCCTAAGTAACTGGTTTTTAGGCGCCAGATATTCGCCCTCGCCCCTTCTCCTGTCAGTTTAAACAGTTCTGCCACGGGAAGGCCAGGAGCTGGACTTGACTGCCAGAGGCTGTTTGAGGCACGTTTACAGTCCTTAGAACCGAACATATTGGCAACTTGCGGCATATATATTCTCGCTGCAGAGAAGAAAACTGTTGTGAACATTCACAAGCGTTTATGTGGTGTGCATGGAAGTTTTGCAGTCGATAGGAGTACAGTCAGTCTATGGGTTCAAAGAATCAATAAGTGAAGATAAGGAGTTGCATGATAGGCCGTTGTGTGGACGTGTTGCGACAGCCACCAAGGCAAAAATGTTGAAATGCGCTGAGGGCATTATTCTTACTGATAGGCGTATCACTGCTCAACAATTGGCCTTAAAACTGCCAGTCAGCAGTGGTAGTGCAAATGCAGTTATAAAAGCTCTCGGATTTTCTAAGGAAAAGATGAGTTCCTCGAAGTCTCACAAATGACCATTGATTGCAAAGGAAGTAATTTCTTCTGAATTGTTGGAGCGTTTCAATGCCGAGGGAGAGAATTTTTGGCTAAGATCATAACAGGTGACGAACCAGGGCACGTCCTTTTGAACCTGAGACATAATGGCATCATCCGCAATCACCACGAAGAAAGAAATTCAGCTTCAAAGGTCATGGTTACTGTCTTTTTGGGACATTGAAGGTGTGATTCTTGTGGGTGTTATGCCAAAAGAAGAGACAACCAATTCTCAAGACATTAAAAAAACTCAATCAACGTTTTCGCAGAGTTCGACCGCACAAGAATCCAACAGACCTGCTTCTCTTTCACGACAATGCGTGCCCTCACACAAGTCTGGCAACACGGGAAGCAATAACCAAATTGAACTGGGTTGAACTGTACTGCCCCATCCACCCTATAGTCCCGATTTGGCACCCTCTGATTTCCATATGTTTGGTCCACTTAAAGATGCACTCGGATGGGTAAGATTTGAAGATGACGAAGATAATCATAATCGAGAGAAAATTTGGTACGGGCTAGGAATACATGCAGTTTTTAGCGCTGCCGTAAAGCCGTACAAGGAGATGAGGATTATGTTGAATAATACGGATGTTTACATGACATATCCATGTATATTCTTTACAAATTTCATGCTTTTTTAATAAACAGCTCCTGAGAAAAACGATGTGGTTCTGAACGCACCTCGTATTTTTCACTTAAAGTAGTTTGTTTTCATTCATTCATTCGCTTGCATGTCCCTTGAGGAATTTTGCCTCACTAACAGCACTCCTGTAGGCCTCTCGGTTGTGAACAAGATGGCCTGTTGCTGATGCATTCATTTACAGATCATCAGTGATGTCTTGCAGCCATTTTCGCCTTGGTCTTCCTGTCTTTCTTTTTTCCCATTATGTATCCTTCCAAGACGATTTTCTCTAGATTATCATGACGTTTAATGTGTCCAAAATATTAAATGTTTCTCTCTTTAATCCTCTTTACTAGCCAGCCTTCTTCAATATTAAGTTCTTGTAGTATGGATATATTTGTTCTTTTTTGTGTCCATGATATTTGAAGAACTCTTCTGTAGCATTTACATTCAAAGGCATTTATGTGTTTCTCAGCTGTTTTGTTAAGTGTCCAGGTCTCACAGGCATATGTTGCGATGGGAAAGATGCATGCCCTTAAAAATCTTTTTTTGTGTGTAGTTCTGTCTGTTCCTCTTCACAGATTCTTTATTTGTTTTACTTTCTGAAGAGCGATAGATGTCTTCCTTTTAATTTCCCTCATTGTATCTCCATTATTAGTTAGCAAGATATTCAGAACTCTGCACTTCTTCCAGTTTTTCCTCATTGATACATGTATCAGCTGCCTTGTTTGTTTTGTCAGTTGTCATCAATTTAGTTTTCTTCGCAGTAAACTGCTGTGAATTTAAAATCTTAAAGTTTTAAAATTTGCGTGTAAATCTGAAATATAATTTCACAAAAACAATTTGTTTTATAGAATCGACAGTCTGTTTCTATATTTCGTGCACTATCTTTAAATGAGTGAAAGGAGTCTTCCACATATTCATTATGAGCCGATATCGCAACAACAAAAAAATAGAAAAAAGCTATCTTCACAAACTCCTTTGTATTGCTCTTCAGTATTAAATGTAACTTCACCAGTTCTTGAGACTTGAAACTAACTTTTCATCAAATTCTGGATAAAGTGTTCTTATTCATACACATTTTCTGTTTATATCTGCAGCTGTATCTCTTGGATACATTTTACCTTTTTTAGCTTCTTTACTGAACTACAGTAATGAACACCAGAAAGAGAGTTCTAAACTGTTATATTGAGCCTATTCTACTCTGTGGAAGTGCGTCATGGACACTCAACAGATCGACGCTAAGATCATTCAGTCAAACACATTCTTGGACACTCAGCAGATCGATGCTAAGATCATTCAGTCAAACACATTCTTAGAAGAGTGTTAAAAATAACATGGACAGGTAAGATGACAATTAAGTATTGTCTCATAGAAGCATATGATTCATATAAAGGAACACAAATTAAATCCGTAAGATAAAAAAATAACAAAAATAAAAAGATACAATATAAAATAACAAAAGATTTAAAAATAACAAAAAATCACCACCTGAGCTGATGGAAAATATCGAGGAACGAGATTTGTGGAGAAACTTGACTCCAAACGCCTACTGGCACTGCAGTTGATGATGATGATGATTTTCTCTATGGAACTATAGGGGTTAACGTTTTGGGTAGTTTCACTGGGTCAGTAACTGCCTGTCAGTCTTTCAAAGTCTGTGCAGTTTTAGGATATATTCGCGTTCGCTAGTCTGGGCTACTGAACACATGTACAAAGAGGAGAAATGCCAGCCTTATCTTTGATAAACAAAGACGTTCTGAGACGGAAAATGATTGCGTTTTCATTTATGTTTAGCATGTGGTAGTCACCATGTGGTGGTGTTTGTGGCTTCCTGTAGGTTTTTGTTATATATTTTGTTATACTCGTATATTTCTTCTGGTTGCATGTCTGGTTGCTCCATTTCAGTGCCCTGTTCGGCTTTAAAAATTGTTCTTAGTTTTCATAAAAGTTTCTTTAAAGAATGAAATGTTTACTGAGCTAGATTTATGTTTACCTTTTAAACCTTTTTTTTTTTTAGCGCCGTGTGAAATACAACGAAAAATTCGCCGTAATATTTCTGTGAGACGATTTGTTAGTGATAGTAAAAAAAGTCTTCTTGTTAAAGATATTAGATTTATCAGAGTATTTTCAGAGTTTCGCCAGAGTTTCGCGCTGATTTTTTTTCCTGACATGGTAAGTTTCCATTTTTCCCCCCTCTCAGTTATGAAGTTACTTTCCTTTTTTCATATTTTTAGTTTTAAGTTTTACATTAGCTACAAGTTTACTGTATTCTTTTATGTGTTCTAAAGTAGGATGTTTTTTTTTGCTTTCTTCTTAGCTACACTTTTTAAAAACTAAATCGTCAATAGAATTTGTCCATGAGTGGATGTTTATGTTGTCACTGATTATTAATAAGTTTGTATCTGTTGGCGTTTTGAATTTTTCCCAGCTAGATATGCTATAGTTTTATTGCTTTTAGATCCACTAACGGATTAACCACCACGCGGTCCCTTTTTAAGGGCTCCTGCCACCTCTGACCTATACCGTTCGTCTCCAGATATAAAGCCAGATTCTAGTATTCATCAGACTCTTGGATAATACAACGTGTTAATGCAGCAGTGGTATTTATAAATGATTGTCACATGAAACAGTAATCTGCATTTGCAGAATTTATTTTGTTTTGAAGCCCCCCTCTCAGGCCTGTTGAGTAACTGATATCCGCAACTGACTAGAGTTACTGCCCACAGCAGACTAATTTTAGATTCTTTTTCCAGTATACTTAGAGAAGTCAAATGAACCATCAGTGGTATCCTCACATGCCTAATTCTGCAAGTCTCGTCCGAATAGCATGAAATATATGTTGGTCATGATGATTACTCTGGAACAAAAATGACATATTATGATAAAAACAGCAATTATTTCTGTTACATTCAAATTAGCTAACTGTTACCATTGTTTACGTTATCCACATCATATTCTGAAACATAACCCTCGATAAAGTCCACACTGAGAAAATATAAAAAGGTAATATATGTTAGGAACATGAAAACTGAAGATGAAAATTGTGAGACGGAGCATTAGTTGAATAAATGTGATGCCTAAACACACTTTCATTGTTACTAAGGCGAATAACATTTAATATTTAATAGAAAACGTGGTTGTTTACGCATATACTGAGCATTTTAAAACGTTTCATGGACAAAAAGAGAAATATTAAATCTAACTAGACACAGAATGGGAAGCAGTCTTGAAATCCTCTATTGCATACAAAAGTCCATAGCTATGCCCGGGTTAAAATTCTGACACGTTCAGAAATTATTTGGAATGCCAGTCCTTTTATCAAAGTTCATGCATGATATTCACTATAACGTAAATCATTCTAGCAAAATAAAGCCTCACATTTGAGCCATCTCGTCGATTATTCTGTTCACTCTGTCGTCAGATAAATATGTAAAGGTTACTTCATTGATATAGTTCTTACCGAATATAATTGAATGATCGCTTTTGTTACCGGAAGAATTAAATCCCAGTTTTTAATGTAGAACTTTTCATTGATATATTTCTGACTGATCAGTGAAAAGTAGTTGAGCTATCGCTTTTGTAAGAGGAAGAATTAAATCTCAGTTGTTATACGGGGTGTTCTAAAACTTACTGTGCACTAGCCCAGTTTCGATTCCGGTATCGTAGTGATATGTTAATGACTGCGGTATCTGTAAGCATCTGCCTGCGTACGTTAGTGTGTTGAAGCCTGGTGTTGTATAACATTCACTGTATTCAGTCTGTCTTTGTATATTCACTTGTCAGATGCACACCGTAGTGGGAGACCATCTAAACTTAACGAAGAGTAGTTATGGAATTTTTCTGACTCTATGTTTCGGAGTCCATCAAAAGCTTTGTTGGCACAACAGGAAGGTATCGGACTTGCAACAGAGCATAAAGCTGTCACAGAAAATGTTAACTCTTCCCATATAAAGTAACTGTGGTCCAATAATTGCTGCCGGCGGATCATGAAAACTAAATTGATGACAACTGACAAAACAAACAAGGCAACTGAAATATGTAGCAATGAGGAAAAACTGGAAGAAGTGGAGAGTTTTGAATATCTTGGATCACTACTAACTAATAATGGAGATACAATGATGGAAATTAAAAGGAGGACATCTATCGCTCTTCAGAAAGTAAAACAAATAAAGAATCTGTGGAGAGGAGCAGACAGAACCACAAAAATAAGATTTTTAAGGGCATACATCTTTCCCATCGCAACATATGCCTGTGAGACCTGGACACTTAACAAAACAGCTGAGACACATAAATGCCTTTGAATGTAAATGCTACAGAAGTTCTCCAAATATCGTGGACACAAAAAAGAACAAATATATCTATACTACAAGAGCATAATATTGAAGAAGGCTGGCTAGTGAAGAGGATTAAAGAGAGAAAACTTAAATATTTTGGACACATTAAACGTCATGATAATTTAGAGAAGACCGTATTGGAAGGATACATAATGGGAAAAAGAAAAAGAGGAAGACCAAAACGAAGATGGCTGCAAGACATCCTTGACGATCTGTAAATGGATGCAACAGCAGCAGGCCATCTTGCTCACAACCGAGAGGCCTACAGGAGTGCTGTTTGGGAGGCAGAGTTCCGCAAGGGATATGCAAATGAATGAATGAATGAATGAATGGATCATTAAAAACGATTCCGTTACTGTGAACGGTTTACAAGTTTCATTAAAATTAAAACTGGTGATATGCTGGATGTCAGGGTTTTTATTTTACAGATGAAGCCTGGTTAGCACACAAAATACACAACTGTGGTCGTCGCAGAATCCTCGTGCTTTGCCTAAAACACTCCTACATGACCAGAAATTGGAGTATGGATTGCGATTTTGAGAGGGCTCATGCCTATATTCTCTGAAGAGACAGTCAGCAGTGAATGTTATTGTTCAGTACTGAACGATTTCATCGGCTTGCTTGCGGAAGACTAAATCACCTACTCATAGTTTCAGCAAGATGGCGCTACCGCGCATACAGCTAAAAATTCCTTGAAATTTCTGAACGGGATTTTTTCGGAGATCGTGTCTTCTCTAAAAACTTATGGCCTCCTCCCTCACCTGGACTAAATCCACCAGACTTTTATTCGCGGTATGTGTCTGATTAGCTTGTAATACGTAACATTTTTTAATCAGCGACTCCAGCCACGGCAGGCAGATGTGGCTAGATACCGCAGACATTAAGATATCACTACGATACCGGAATCGATACTGGGCTAGTGCACAAAGACTTTCCGGACGCACTGTAGAATTGACTTTTTTTGGTAACCAGATGAGTGATTACATAAGATATAAGAACAACCTTTTACTTTTTATTATTTCACAAACAATATCCATATCTGTGAAATGCAGTTGTATATTCTGTTATTTTGAAATGATTAATACGCTTCATTATTTGGCTTGATAATATGTCATGTCGCTGCAACTTTGAAGGTGTTGTATACTCCCAAATCAGAGACCTGTCTATCTGAACTAAACGTAAAAGACTGAACTTAAATCCGTTTGGAAGCACTCGTTTTTTTTAAATGTGAAAAAACTTCTGCACTACAGATGACAGTGGGAAATCACAAGTAGTTCACATTGCCAATTCAGATAAAAGTAAAAAAAGTAAAGATAGTCCCATAGCAAATGCCGTAGGGGGTGAAGCGTTAGAGACCTCATTATGCTGGGTCATCAGCGTATGAGGTAGGGTGACCAGTTCCTTTCCTCGCTGCCTTTACTTCCCAGATTTTCTCTGGTACCCATTTTACGAGGCTGGGTCGACCTCGGGGCCGTATTGGTTGGAAAAAAAATCCCGCTCAGCTGGGAATTCGAACCCTCGACCATTTGGTTGCTAGACGAGTGCTCTAACCACTACAATTCAGATAGAAACTTAAAATTAAACCATCCTTTCCTGAGTGAGCCTCAGAATTTCTTTATCCTGTTTGTAAGGAATATTGCTCATAGTTACAGAGATGCGACTCATGCAAACCTTCCGAGTGAAATGAAATTATTTTTAAATCCCCGTGAGTACTAATGATTATACATTCGAGAAAATTCTGCATGGATCATGCGTGTTTTTCTAGAAGGTTCAGTCCGTTGGAATGTTAGATAGGCGATTAAATTTTTTATCAGTTTAGAGTTAGGTTTTGTCGTGTTAGGAAGTAGTGTTTTAGTTAGTAATGTAACTGTTGAACCCGTGATTGTCAGCGTCGGCTAGAATGTTTCTGATCAAGATTTTTTGTGTAGGAATAGTATCATATTTCATTTAGTATCATGTGAAGGCTATCTTATATTGAGATGCAAGCTGTCTGGATTTCTTGTTCTTGTTTTGCTGATCAGTTTGAAGTATAACATGATATATTTCACCAACATGAATTCATTTGTCAACATCATCATCATCATGTGTCGGTAAATAAATGTTTATGTAATCGGCATCGGATGCACTTAGTTGATTGAGTCAGTGTTATTGTTGACTGAATTCCTGGGTTGACAGTTGAGCATCAGTTAGAGGAGTAATGTATGAATGGCCTACAAGTCAGAAGTGCCATGGAGGTAGTGAAGACTGAATGCCTATATGTCTTGTCATGTCTTCAATCTCCTTGTAACTGCGAGCTGGTGTTCTTTGCAGCCGATGTTGTGAAGATGTTCTGGCACAGCATCGTATCGGCGTGGGAGCGGGTTATGGTGTCTATCTTTTCAGTTCCGGAGTACAGCTAAAAAAGCAGGGAGTGTACAATGTTTGTTTAGCAGATTCCACCACCATGGGGATTTTGGTGATCCCTGCCCCGTTAGCCAGACTATGCCTGTTACGGGGGGTACCACGGAGAGGTGGGACAGGGTCTTGGTCAGCTAGCCCTGATGCTGGCATATCAGCCTTGGGTTGCTGATTGCCTCTACCCCCTTGAATGCATATATATATATATATACATATATATATATATATATCACCTTCTACCGAAGTACATTAGTACAACTGAGTTAAAGAAGAACGAAAATGACATTAGTATCATTCAAGTGCATTCGTAATTAAATCAGTCATCATTAGTTTCAATCCACAGAATCTATATCCATATCGAATGCTACAAAAATAAATATATTACGTAATATTTTTCGCTGTCATTCATGCCTTGATCTTTGCCTGCGGGTGGTAGACCACCCATTCAGCAGTGGCTGACAAATTGCAGGTAATTTTTTTCCACAATTGAGGGTTTTAATTCATTATTTAGTTGCCGACAGACTCCTTTAGACATATGAAGAACCGACAACTTTTTAATAATAAGAAAACACTGTCCTAATAGTGATATTCTGAGAATTTATTGATGTTCTGTGATATACAGAAAGGCGAACAAATCAAAACCTAGATATGCTATGTAAAACCCTATATGACGTTTGCGGACCACCATGATCACGTGGGGAGTTTCTGAACAACGAGATTACACTGTCATCATATTTTGAACTTGAAGAGGACAAGAAAGTTGGTGCAAATGAAATATACTAACCAATATTTTTTTTAATATTTCAGGTGACAGTGTTTTTCAGTGACATTGATTCCTTCGAAAGCATATCAGCAACAAGTACGCCATTGCAGGTAGTGTTAAAACTCATAAAGAGATAAGAGAAATGACAACTGCGGTAAAACTGGTTCAGGTGATAAAAGTAGACGAAGTAGAAGTAGAAGGAAAGTGAGCAGAAACAAAAATGTCGGAAAGCAACATGGGCACATACCAGTCTATATTTTTCATCTATTTTTTGTGTTTTATCTGCTGTGATGTTTATGTAATCTGTGAAAAAATGTTTTTGGTGAATTATTGGATTGTTGTATGTTCATTATTTGTATCTGCTCATCTTGCTTTCCGTCATTCTTGTTTCTGCCCGCTTTTTTCATTCTTTCCATCTCTTTGTAAAACTGAACCATACACCTTCATCTACGTTAAGCGCCATATGTGTAACTGTGTAAAGAAAGCCACCGGAGCATACATGCTGTATGCACCATATACAAACAGAGAAAAAGTAAATGTAGCCACATTTAGCAATAGCGAATTATTAACTTGTTTACACTAAATTTAGGTTGACGTGACGTTTTGTCTTTAACTGGCAAGATTGAAATTATGGCAAATGTCTCATTTTTAATATACAAAATAAATATGAAACTTATATTTATCATATTTTCAAGACATGAAGTTATTCACATCTAATTTGTGCGATTCTGATAACTTTTACATTCCTTTCACAAATACAATCAATTGAGAGTTAGAACATTGAAATTAGAATACGATTTTGTACAGAACAGATAGAACTCCTTTAGTATCTCTAACTCTTAGCACGTAAAATAGTGTCACGGTACCACTAAAGTAGTATCACTGCACTACTAAATAGTGACACGGTAACATTATTACAAGACACTTCCTTCGTGTACTGAGTACTATTACATTTACATTTACATGACCATTAGGTTCAGAGACTCAACAGACGTTACATTGATATACACTGTGTAACAAAACAACCCAGGTAACAATAACTCAGTTACTCATCAATATACGACATGACCAGTACATGTAAATCAATAAACTCTACACACAGTTGACACTTAACATGAATCCAATACTCACAGGATTCATCATACACGATTCCAAAAATGTTTAATGATGAAAGCCCATTTGTTAGATGTGTGTTGCACTGATGTGAAGTGTAAACTTGATGAGAATAATACAAATGATTACAAGAAATATGTCTCATTAACATCGCCATGGGACTAAGTCAGACATTCAAAACCTGTCCATAACGGGACAGTCAACACACAATCTACATGCTACTATGACCTTTTATCCCTAAAACTACAACAAATTGTCCTAACAAGGGCAATCCAACTAACTTACATACTGAACTCAAGAATAACTACATTCCTACTAGAATTGAACATCACGACCTATCACTACAACATTCTGACTCAAAACTCCCCTCTCAGCTCGTTCACACATCCCGCCTAACCTAATTCAAGTGACTCAGTTGTGCCACGGAAACACGTGATACTAACCTCGTGCTTCACATAAACAGAATGAGTTGTGGTCTATTTGACCACAACAACAGGGTTTCTCACAATAGTCTGTACAGAATAACATTCTGTTACACACGAAAGTCAGTGACGTCAGTACGTAGATAGAACCACGTTACTAAGCATTCGTTCATTCATTTGCATGTCCCTTGTGGAACTTTGCGTCCATAACAGCACTCCTGTAGGCCTCTCGGTTGTGAGCAAGATGGTCTGCTGCTAATGCATCCATCAACGATGTCTTGCAGCCATCTTCACCTTGGTCTTCCTCTCTTTCGTTTTCCCATTATGTACCCTTCTAAGACGGTCTTCTCTAGTTTATCATAACGTTTAATGTGTCCAAAATATTTCAGTTTTCTCTGTTTAATACTATTTACTAGACAGCCTTCTTCAATATAAAGTTACTAAGCAGCAAGCAGAAAATAGAGCACGCCAAGATGGCGACTACGTAGCAGACGTACTTCCAAGGAAGAAGTGTGTTTTGTCATCTGGTCCGAAACCCTCAGACATATACCTTGAAATATCTGCAGTGTGCGGCATGTACAACACTAAAGTCTATAACTGGGTTACAACGTTAAAAACAGTCATAACAAGCTTACATGACACGCACTGTCTTGGTCAAGTACACGAAGGATAGGGTGCATCCGTGGCTGAGAAGACAATGGTTTTTTTTCTTACTGAAATTAAAAACCCGGTTCACAGGTGGCACAGATGCATTGCAAAGCTAAAGGGATTGAATTGAAAACCAGGGATTTTATTTTTCAAGCAGTGATTACTAGTTTTATGTGACTCGCATTTTCTAATTGTATATATATATATATATATATATTCGCAAAAAAAGTAAGTGTGCAGCAGCATTATATAGAGCACCGTGCACATGAACTCAGGTAAAACGTGGCGCACGGTATAATTGAGTATTGAAACATAGTCGAAGTGATCAGTTTGATTTCAGTGAAAGTGTCAATAAACAAACTCAAGTCGGTAACCCACCCCAAAAAAAGAAAGACAATCTTGATTTCAGTACCGTGTATATCCACCTTGGACTGTTATCATCGTTTGACAGTGTCTTATCATCAAGCCAATGACACTTTGGATCCGTTGTTGGGGAACGTTAAATCCATTCTTCTTGCTACGCTTGGGCTAACAGGTGGTGGTTTTTAGGAAGATTTTACTTTCTTTGCAGCCTGCGCTCCGGTTCGTTCCACACGTGCTCGATGGAGACAAGACACATGAAACAAGTGGTATGGTAAGACATCAGTCTGCTGTTGTTGAACGCGGCCCCTGACCACACATGCCACATGTGGATGAGCAATGTCTTGCTGCAATATCATGGTTGATCAGTTTGCATTGAGGAAATGTTGTACTTGGGATGTTATGATTTCAACTCTGTATCGTAAACTTGTCAGGATGTCATTGATGATGACGAGGTTCGTTATGGCGGTGTATAAAATTCCGCCCCAAACCATTACATTGCATCCTTCTCATCCTGTCTCTCTTTAGCACACAGTCATCCACAAAACGTTCTCCTTGACGTCTCTAAACCAAACCACACCCATCATCCTTTGCAAACAGTCTGGACTCAATAGACAACAGAATCCGTCTCCACTGATTATGGGGCCATGCCACCCGCTGTCTGGCTCAAGCCAAGTGCGCTTGTATATGGCGAACTGTCAGATACTGTATAACTTAACTTTTCAGTGCCAATCACCAGCATCATTATAACTGAATTATGTTTAATTATATAGATATGTGAGTGTACCGGCGTGACCTGTTGTTAACTAATTCCACTAAATACTAGCAAAGTTACAGTGACAGCGACTATTTCTTGCACACGCCTTTATGCACTCTTCAGGTTAAATAACACCCAGGAACACTTTTACTCAGACGTGGCACAACAGCAGCAGCATAAGGCGAACTCCTTCTATACACATGGATATTTATAACATGAAAAATAATGATTATCGACCTGGTGATGTGCGCAAAGAAACAATGAAGAAACAATTATTGAGGACACAATTCATCAACAGACGATTGCCGCCATTAAAATTCACCATCTATCAACTCTACATTCTTACTCAACTAAACTAAACTACATGGTAACACAGCATGAAACTAACACCACTTTCTCTCACGACATTCTAATGCAGACTGAATCGAAAATGTCAAGATTTTTCTCTCACCCGGTCAATTCACCAAGAACACGTGCAAAGTAAGAGTTTCAATTCAAGGGCAGATAATCTGACAACAAGATTACAAGCAGAAATAGACCATAAGCCTTAATCAAATCTTTGACGATTATCTCATTAATTATCTATCTTTGCTCAGATACTGTTACAACTGGTCTAACTGCGAGGTAAGAGATTTGCCTCTCTGAGCCTGCTCCGCACTGTCCTGCCTGACAAATGTCTTAGACCTGAAATGTTCCTAACTGTCCATGTTGCCAGGAGAAACCTGTTTTGTAGGTGCATGAACCGGATATAAGGTTTTTGTGCAGGCGTGGTAACTCGTGATCTGCCACTTCTGTGGCGATCAGAGGTGGATCTATTTTGGTTGAAGCGGGCTTGAATGCGTGCTACAGTGTTCATGTGAACATTGAAGTGCTTAGATACTGCTTTGAAACCAGTCCCGAATCATTTCAATGGCCCCAACTTCAGAGGACAATCTGATTTTCTGGTAATAGCCATCAAGCAAAACCTCTATCTTAATGCGAAGAAAACTAAATTGATGACAACTGGCAAAACAAACAAGGCAGCTGATATCAATGAGGAAAAATTGGAAGAGTTGGAGAGTTTTGAATATCTTGGATCACTACTAATTAATAATGGAGATACAATGAGGGAAATTAAAAGGAAGACATCTATCGCTCTTCAGAAAGTAAAAGAACTAAAGAATATGTGAAGTGGAACAGATAGAACTACAAAAATAAGATTTTTAAAGGCATGCATCTTTCCCATCGCAACATATGCCTGTGAGACCTGGACACTTAAAAAAACAGCTGAGAAACACATAAATACCCTTGAATGTAAATGCTACAGAAGAGTTCTTTAAATATCATGGACACAAAAAAAAGAACAAATATAGCCACACTACAAGAACTTAATACTGAAGAAAGTTGGTTAGTAAAGATTATTAAAAAAAGAAAACTTAATGAATGAATGAGCCATCAAACAATGTCACGCTGATGACAGAAGCCGCCTAACGCTTGAGAACCGTTACACTGAAGAATATGGGACGCTGGAACCAAATAGTTTGAACTCGCAATTCAGCTACACCTAACATTCCCCTCTTCTGCTAACATATTCTCTCTGCACAAAGTTCCACTCCTTCTCACATAGTTCGGAACATAGTTCGGAATCTCCTCACAGCATCAGATTACAACCCCTCTACCTCAACTACAACCACCTATTTCCAGGCTAGATTAACATTGTATCACTGTTTCCCCATTCCACGTTTCTCTGCTCCTCCCCACTTTTTTTAACAACCCACCCGTCACACATCACTAGTTCCCATTTAAACATTTTCTATACTCCACCATGCGCATTTCTGGCACAGCCGCCTCTTACAAGTCGCAACTTAACAGAAGTCACAGCTAAATGCTTAATTTATTTTATATTATTCTATTTTTCCATTCTTACATTTTACATAGCATTCATGTGAATTTATATTTTACTTCTTTCTCTATTTCTATAATACTGTTACTATCGACCCAGCAGCTAACATCCCTGTAGCATTTTCTCGCTCTGTTGGCTCAATTATTAAAAGGAAAAGATTTTTATGTAGGAATTTTAGTTATCTCTTTCAATGATTACAGTGGTTGTGATTAGAGTTATTCAGTTACCTTTCTTTTATCTGCGATCAGTTCTTTCCGATGGGTTTTTACACATGATTTCTCTTGAGCTGTGATTATCTCCCATGAATAATGCGATCCAGCTTGCAACTGCCCGGATAGATTAACAACACTCAGACACAGCTGTGCGCCAAATTTTATGTGATTTCACTAAAGAGCACGCGCACAGTGCCAAAATAATTGTCATACTTCACAACACACTTTTGGTAATGTTTATAAAGCTTATGGAAACTGTCAGCAAAGGCTTCTTTAGGAATCGATCGCAGGACCGCTGTCACACGTTCTTGGACTGCCACCACGTCCGCAAAACGTGCGCCCTTGACGACGCTTTTCAGGCGGGGAAACAGAGAAAAGTCAGCAGGTTCCAGATCAAGAGAGTACAATGGATGATCGAGAACAGGTACGCTACGATGAGCCAAGAATTGGCACACACGGATCTTGTCTGTGTTTCTGTTTGTTGACAGCCGGCCCGAACGTAGCTCATCATCACTCGTTTCCTTTCCGTCGTGAAAGCGTAAACACATTTTCTGCTAACGGCTTCCGTCCCGTACACTTGCATCAACATTGCATGTGTGTCCGTCGGCGTTTTCCCCAGTATGTAGCAGAACTTGCTTCATTGCACTGTGACCTTACCTCTCACACTAACTATGTTCGACTGTGTTTACCCTGTCGGTCACATATACTCCACTCTAGGGGGGGGGGGGCGCTTCTCATGTTTAAAAAAAGTTTCTTACTCAGCTGCCCACCTTTGGAATGCCCTACCAACTCATATAAAACTTAAGTAATATTCATTCTTATAACTTCTAACTTTGTCAACATCTGTTTGATAAGGACTATATGCCTCCCAAAGCATAGTCTAAAGTAGTTTAAAGTATGCCTTGATTGTTGTAATTTTTTTGTTACTGGTTTTCTATAAATTTGTTAGTTTTTAATGAATGTAAGAATGCAAGTTTATTTTATGCTGTTGCATAATAAGAGTGCGGAGTGTATGGACAAGAGATAAGTTTATTATTTATTTATGTAATCATTTGATTGCTTCTTCATTATTAGTATGCTCATTAACAAATGATGAATGACTGTGACTGAGTGAAAGGTGTATGATGAAGGGCAGAATGTTAGACGGGCCTGCGTGGCCAATTCTTAACCCTCTGAAAATAAAATATGTTCGTTCGTTCTCGAGGTGTCTCTGGATAGCCATGTGCATAGGCACGCACTTGGCCCATATTGACGTTGAGATATTGGACCATTCGGCAAACATTTTACATATCTCGTGTAGTGCTGCACACTTACTTTTTTCCGTGAATGTATATTCTTGGATATATATATATATATATATATACACACAGGAATTTAGCAACCACATTAAAGCTGTGATAACATTGTGAGTTGGAGTTGAAGACGACTTGGCAATCAGCTATATACGTAGCTGATAACATGGCGTTATGGTTGGTGAATCAATACCCTCTCTTTTGATACATAAATTAACTGGCCTAGCCTGGCTAACGGGACAAGGATCGCCTTAGTTTCCATGATGTGATAAAGAAGCTTTACACCCCCTCTACCTTTTTAGCTCCACTCAGGGAATGAAAAAAATTGCCACTAAACTTTATCCCATGCCGACACCATAACCCCATCCCAAGCCGACACCATAACCCCTTCTCAAGCCGACACCATAACCCCATCCCAAACCGACATGATACTTAGACGTATCGACTGCAAAAAACGTCAGTTCCTGGTTAAGGGGAGATTGACGAGGAAGAAGAAGATTGTAAGTTAGCTGGAAGTGCCGGGCACAAGTGCACTGAAGAGGATGCGTTTTTCAATTAACACATTTTGGAATGTTGAAAGGAACATTTATATGTTGACACTATACGGAAAACATACAGAATTATACATTTGTTTCCCACGTACAGTTTCACAATTATACAATTTTCATATTCATTTGAAATGTCCTTTCCAGAACGTTGTCCCTCTCACAGCCTCCCTAAATGCAATACGATCTTGCGCAAGCTGACCAGCGTCTCGCAAGGACATATTCAGACTATCCTTGATGTTCTGAGTCCACCTGCGACGAGATTGTCCCTTTTATCTTTTGCCGGGCACTATGCTTTCTACTGTCAACCTCTCTAAGCTGTTGTGTCTCTTGATGTGGCCAGGCCCCCTGGGAACAACTGTGTTAAGAGCACACTTATCTTAACATAGTGTTTGTGAGACAGGGAACATAGATCTGTTTGCTTAAAAACTCTGACCTACCTCTGTAGCCCAGAAACTTGTAGCAATCAACACTAATTGTAATTGTTATTTTTGCAAAATGTAATGTCAGGTTTTTGGACAGATGGGGACATGGAGATCTCTGGCGGGGATGAGGGAAGTCTGGTGTGAAACCAATGAATCCAGGACGTGACAAGCCTATGGGTCTTTACAACAATGGCTATCAGAATGATGTAAACAAAACAGAGCCAGTAGACTATGGGTGGCGGGGAATGGATATCGTTGAAGCACTCATCAGATTCCTCATCTCAAAGTCAGAGTGTCTTTGTGGAACTGTCTCAAACCATCTGACATGGAGAAAGCGCTTAAGTATAGCCACCAGAGGCTGGAAAACAAAGTTTTGGCCAGGCCAGCCACACTGTCTTCATGGCAGTCCAAGCAAGACCACAGTCTGCCCTAGCAAGGAAAGGTGCTGAAGTCGGAGTTACTCAGCCAAAAGGCGCATCGCAAAAATCAGGGTAACACGCATTATCGCTAATGAAATGTCTCTATCTGCAGTTTTCAAACATGGTGCTCGCCCTGTGAAGACTAACCAGGCAGGTGCAGTGCCGGGCCCCCTGCCTCGAAAGGGTCCACCCAATGCTACTGGAGGTCCTCTCAGTTCGTCTTGTGGAGTCAGGAGACATGAGAGTAGAGCTACTGGCCAAAAAATACAACAGAAGAAAATAGCCAAAAAGCAAGAACTTAAAATAATGCAGTGGAATGCTGAGGGTGTCAGCAGTGTTAGAGATGGCTATAGCAAAAAGGTTGAACTAGAGAACATACTTTTTGCAGAGCAGGTAAGTATATGCTGCATATAGGAGACACACCTAACCAAAGATGCCGCCTTTAAAATCAGAGGCTACCAGTGCTTTAGATCAGACCGACAGGACAGAAGAAAAGGAGGAGTACTTACACTTGTTAAGAATAACATCAGCGCATGTCAGGTGGGAGTGTACATGGAAGGAGCCGAATACCAGATGATCCATCTAAAAAGTAGTAATACAGATTTCCACCTCCTTAACTATTACTGTCCTAATGACCGCCCACTTGCTTTAGGAACAATCCCACACAAAGAGAGACTGATGGTCTGTGGTGATTTTAACAGTCATTCCCAGAGCTGGGGCTATGACCACATAGACAAGAGAGGAGAGGAAGTTGAGAGCTCTCTCTCTCTGAACCTTAAGTGCCCAGGGCACATGGGGCTTCCGCAAGGGTTTTCCACAAATGCCTGTCTTTCGCCTTTTTTTCTGCTCTTGCCCAGGTGAGCCCTCTATTGCTCAACATCCTTTCTGTTGTTCTTCTCCATGTCTCTTTTGGTCTACCCTTACTTCTGCTCCCCTGTGGTGTCCATCTTAGTGCTATTTTTGGTAGTGAGTTGTCAGTCATTCGGAGCACATGTCCCAACCATCGCCAGCGTCTTTCCTCAATAATTGTTGTCAGTGGTTTCATCTGCATTTCTGCCAATAAGATGTTATTTCTTATGGTGTTTGGCCAAAATATTTTTTTAATTCTACGTAAACATTTAGTCTGGAAAGAATTCAACTTGTTTTCTATGGTTTTGGTGATTTTCCAGCATTCACTTCCATAGAGTAGTACACTTAGAACATTACTCTTAAATATCCTGATTTTCATATTTATGCTTAGTTTATTTGATTTCCATATATTCTGTAGCATTGCAAAAGCCTGGTTTGCTCTAGTAAGTCTGCTGTTGATGTCCTCTGTGCTGTCTCCATTTTCTACTACTCTGCTGCCAAGGTATACAAATTCGTTGACCTCCTCCACTAACTTGTTATCTACTCTGAGTACATTTCTGTTGTTCACATTTTGCTTCATTAACTTTGTCTTTCCTACGTTGATCTTTAGTCCTATGTTGTTTGCATTCTGGGTTAACTTGTTTATTTTATCTTGCATATCTTTGTGACTGCTTAATAATAGACAAATGTCGTCCGCAAAGTCAAGGTCCTCCAGCACTGTGTCAAGGGTCCATTGTAATCCTCTGCGTTTGTCTGATGTTGCCTCCTTCATTAACCAGTCTACTGCCAAGATAAATAATGTTGGTGATAGTACACATCCCTGTTTCACTCCTGTTTGTACCCTAAAGCTGCTGGAGGTATGTTCTCCACAGATAACTTTGCACTGAAAACCCTCGTATAGGGCTTTGATTACATTAACTATTTTATGGGGGAGGCCATGCCATCTTAGGATTTTCCACAGTGCATCTCTGATGACACTGTCAAAGGCTTTCTCAAAATCTATGAATAATGCATATGTTGTGCTATGCCACTCATTTGCCTGTTCAAGTTGAGAGCTGGCAGGATGATAATGGACTTCTCCTGATCAACCAGCCAGTGGATGCCCCAACATTTTACTCAAGGGCATGGCATACAAAATCAACACCAGATCTGGCATTCCACTCTCCAGATCTGAAGTGGAATATTACACGTGAAGTTGGAAAACAACTTGGAGGTAGCGACCATCGACCAGTCTTCCTGACAATAGAAAATGAACTCCTTAACACCAGTAACCCTCTCCCCAGATGGAACTATAAAAAAGCAAACTGGACAATGTACAGACATCGTACAGGTACCCTGGTGGGACAGCTGTCCATAGAAGGTAAGGATATTAACAGCATAGTGAAGGAATTCAATGCTTGTATCCTTCAGGCCGCTCGTGAAACCATTCCCAGAGGAGCTCGCAGGGACTATAAACCATACTGGTCTAGTGAGCTGGGAAAACTCCATGATGACGTGGAAGCAGCTCGAAAGCAAGCAGAAAATAGACCATGCCAAGAACACCACAATAATTACCAACATTCTAAGGCCAAATTTCAGACAGCAAAGCTGCAAGCCAGACGGGAAAGTTGGAGAGAGAAAACAGAGTCCCTAAACTTTGAAAAGGATGGAAGGAAACTGTGGAAACTAATCAAACAGTTAAATGATGAGAGTACTGGAAGAAGTACAAAGGTTACACTAATAGAGGATGGGAAAACTCTTACAGGTAAGCAGGTAGCAGATCACTTTGCTCGCATGTTTGCACAGGACTGCAACATTGATATCCATCCAGAGAAGGAGCGTACAGTGCGCATCGAGCCACAGAAAGAGGAGGAACAAGTCAGAAAAGTGGAGGTCATGGATGCACCAATCACACGCAGTGAGTTAGACCTAGCAGTTAGTAAACTGAAACCAAGGAAATCACCAGGACCAGATGGAGTGTCCAATGAAATGATCAAGAACCTGGGAATGGCAGCAATGGGAAAGCTGTTGGATATTTTCAATATGTGCTGGAGCACAGGTAAGTTACCTCAAATCTGGAAGGAAGCAAGCATGGTACCACTGCTAAAACCAGGGAAAAACAGTGATATTGCCTCCAGCTACAGGCCAATCAGTCTCACTAGCTGCCTATGCAAAACGATGGAACGCATCATTGACCTGAGGCTAAAATGGTACCTAGAAAGTGAAAACCTTCTCGTTCCACAACAAGCAGGATTTAGGCAGTACTACAGTACGGAAGATCAAGTGACCTATCTCTCTCAAGAGATTGAGGATGCATTCCAAGAGAAAAACCTTGTACTAGAAGCGTGGATAGACCTGAAGAAAGCCTTTGATAAAGTATGGAAAAAAGGTCTGCTGTGGAAACTAAGAAACTGCAATGTGAATGGAAAACTGTACAACTGGATAAAGTCCTATTTACACAATAGAAGAGCTAGAGTAGTAATGGATGGACACAACAGCCAGAAAGTACTTCTGCGACACGGTGTACCACAAGGAGGAGTCCTTTCGCCTACACTATTCCTTGTATTCATTAATGACCTGGTCAAGGAACTTCCCTATGGAATCAAAGCGGCACTGTATGCAGATGATCTGGTCATGTGGTGTACAGATGAATATGCGACAGTTGCTACACAGAGACTCCAAAGAGCAGCAGACATCTTGACATCATGGACAAACAAATGGTGTGTAAGTATCAACACAGAGAAATCAAGTACCACTCTGTTCACCCTCTCATCTAAACAGAAAGCAGGTAAGATCTTTGTAAATGAAATACCCTTAAGGATGGACAACCAACCCACTTACTTAGGAGTGATTCTTGACTCAAAACTGACGTGGAAGCAACACATCAACAGTGCAGAAGCAAAAGCCAGAAGAAAACTAGCCATATTAAGAAAATTGAGTGGAACCACATGGGGAGCTAGTGAAAGAATCCTCAAGAATGTATATCAGCAAAGTATTCTACCACATTTAGAATATGGCTCAACATCTTGGTGCACAGCATCAAACACTACGCTGCATAATCTAGACAAGGTTCAAAATCAGTCACTACGGATTATCACAGGTGCCATGAGGTCCACACCAATAGTAGAAATGCAGAAAATAGTTGGTGTTCAAGCGCTAAAGGAACGTAGAGACACAAAGGTCATGACCATGGGAGAAAAATTCCTTAGCTCTGTAAGCCATCCCCTGAAGGAGAGATTCAATAACTTGGCATTAGGACGGCTTAAAAGAAGCAGCTTCATTCATCAGGCCAAGCGTATGCGTAAGCTGATACCTGACCTTCCAACTGTAGTCGCTCCATTATCATCTGTACCAGAGCATACACCATGGAAAGAAGCAGATTATACACATATATCTATTCAGACTGAAGTGAAAGGTGTGCAGAATGGTGAGATGCAGAGCAGTCTTGTAAGATCAACAGCCACACTTTGTGTTCTAGATGACAAATATCCATGTGACACCTGGATACGTGTGTATACAGATGGATCTGCACATAATGCCATAAAGAATGGAGGGGCAGGAGCATATATTGAATATCCAAACAACACCATTGACAAGATTTCCATACCCACTGGTAAATACTGCAACAACTTTGATGCAGAAGTTAGGGCAATTATTGCTGCAGTTGAAAAACTATCAGACTCCAGAATTGATACATGTCCTGTAGTAATTCTCACAGATGCAAGATCAGTACTGGAGGCTCTTCAGTGCAACAAACTACCAGACCTTAAGGATGCCTTGTCAAAAATTGGCTTACAACATGGAGTCACTTTGCAATGGATTCCCTCCCACTGTGGGATACCAGGCAATGAGAAAGCTAACCAACTGGCCAAAGAGGGCACTGAAATGGAGCAACCAGACATACCAATCACTTATAATCAGATGAAAAGCATGATAAAAACCTACAGGAAGCCACAAACACCACCACATGATGACTATCACATGCTAAACAGAAAGGAACAAGTCACCATCTTCCGTCTCCGAACAGGACACAGCCGACTCCGAAGTCATATGTATACAAAGTTTAAGGTTGGTACTACTAATCTGTGTACATGTGCCCAGGTGCCCCAAACTGTGGAACATATCCTCCAGAACTGCATCAACTACGAGTCACTGAGAAATAATTACTGGCCCAGTGAAACCACTAAAGAAAATAAGCTCTATGGTTCCATACATGAATTACAAAAAACAGTGAAATTTATCCAAGAGACAGGACTGCAGATATAGACAGACAGTGCGAACGAAGAAGAAGAAGAAGAAGATGTGGCCAGGCACTATGCCTTCTACTGTCAACCTTTCCAAGCTATTTTGTCTCTTGATGTGGCCAGGCACTATGCCTTCTACTGTCAACCTCTCCAAGCTATTGTGTCTCTTGATGTGGCCGGGCACTATGCCTTCTACTGTCAACTTCTCCAGGCTGTTGTGTCTCTTGATGTGGCCGGACATTATGTCATCTACTGTCAACCTTTCCAAGCTGTTGTGTCTCTTGATGTTGCCGAAGATTCTCAGCGTTCTAATTTTTATGGTGTTGACGAGCCCATTTTCTGCGACAGCTAATCCCATTAGTATCTCTTTATTTGATTTTCATTCTAACCATGATATTCTAAGTGCCCTTCTGTAACATTTCATTTGAAATGCTGTTATTCTCTTTTCTAATGATTTGTTAAATGTCGATATTTCGCATCCGTTACAACCCCTACATTGGGAACATGTAGACTATTAGTTAACATAACTTGTTTTTCTTGTTGGTACCTTGCCATATTCTTTTCATTTGTGAAAGTGATGCAACTGCAATTCTTCTTTTGATTTCCACTGCGCAGTCCCATTGGCGGTGATGATTGAGGCTAGGTATTTAAATTAATTTACGTTTTCAAGCTCTTCATGGTGCAATATAATTTTGAGCTTGCTTCTCATTTTATCAACTATCATCACTTTAGTTTTGTTGGTATTTAAAAAAGGTTCTGAGCTTCTTCGTGTCTTTTGCTTGGGAGAATAAACTATGACATTTCTTCTGAGCTGTGTTATAGAAGGATATCGGTGTATCTAATTTCTGGAAGCTGATGGTATCCGATATTGAAAAACTAAAATTTAGCTGTTTCCTCTTCATCTCTACAGTCTTCACGATGTTTTCGGCATAGATGTTAAACATGTACGGAGAAAGGATTCATCCCTGTCTTACTCCCTTGTGTACGTCAATCCAACCTGATGTTTCACCAACTACCCTCACTGCTGCATACAATTTCACAATAGGACAGCCAAAACTCGAAAGTTTTGAAAAATACAAATATGGCAAAACTGCTAAATGAATATGTCCTGGGCTATCTGCTGAATGGTGTTAGTAGTTTCGACAGTGTGATATCAATACATCAGTAAGCATGTAGGTAGTGTATGCTGCTTCTGTGAAGCCGTGAATGGCTTTGATTGGTAAATATGAAATGAGTGCAACATGAACATTTTAACTAGTAGGACAGTCAAATATCAAGTTTTTAAAAATGTCATATTCACTATGAATATGAAGCAGAGAGATGTACAAAATGTATAAACTAGAAAAAAGTAGGAACAGCTTTATTATTTAACGAATACAAAGTTGTGACGTTTCGGCGGTTGCCTTCGTCAGACAATAACAAATAGGACGAAGAATAAGATAGAGGGGACAAAGTATAGGATTACATTAAACTAAGTTAATGAAATAAAAAAAACGAAAAAATGAATGAAACATACAAAATAAAACTTTAAAATTAAACGGCATTTAGCGTGAATAATTGAGAGCACTGTGAGATGCTCCTTGTTAGGCGTCACCAATGTAAAACAAGAAATGTCTGTTACCAGGGTGAGGACGAGTACGTTCTGAAAGGTGTAAAATAGTACATGATTCAGTATAGAAAATGTTAAGAGAAGAGGGATGCGCAGAGAAGGAGTACAGAATTTTACAAAGAACAGTGATGTCTGGAGAGTCTCAATATCCGTGGATGATGCTCATAAGAGAGTGTAAAGTGGCGTTACATAGTCGTGAGTGGATAGGGAATTGTAATGTTGGATAGTGGATGATGGAAGAGAAGGTGAAATGGGCGATTATTGTTGTAGTAGAGGAGTAGCAATGGTATGGCTCATGAGGAGTTTAAAAAAATGCGACAAGTGAGAATGAGTATGATTGTGGAAGATTATGTGTAGCTAAATAAAGAGTTTAAATCATGTGGTTCCAGTGTCCCACAGTCCTGAATGTAGCGATTATTAAGTGCTAAGCGGATTGTGCCATCTGCGTGACATTGTTTTATGGCTGTGACCAGAAAATCAAATTTACCTCTATGGTTGGGGCTATTGAAATGATTAGGGACGAGTTTCGAAGCATGCTGGGTAATATCATATAGATGTTTCTGTATGCGGTCCCCTAGTCTGAGACCAGTTTCACCAGTATAAGTTATCCTGCATCTTTTGCATACGATGACATAGATAACAGTACGGGACTCGCATGTGAATCTCTCATGGAGGGTCAGAATAGTTGTAGGAAAGGTGATTGTTGTTGTTTCCCAGATCACAGGGCAGGTAACACACCCAGGGGGTTAAATTTTCTTGTTCCACTATATGTAAGATTCCGCTTTAAGTGGCTATGGACGAATATGTCCTTGAGATTTGGCTCGCGCTTGTAGGCTAATAAGGGTGGATCAGAGAAGATGTCACATGTGTCAGGGTCGAGTTGGAGTAGTGATAATTGACAGTAAAGAATTTTCTTAACCATCTGACCATGCGGGTGGATAGGCAGTACCAACTTAACTCTGTCAGATGAGGTATTATGACATCAGTGTTAACAGTGGGGTGAGGATCTTTGTTAAGAAAATAACGGAGTGCTAAGAGTCCATATTCATAATAAGACTCACACAACTAGTGCTCAACCTAAACTCTTTTGAGTTGAACGGTGAATATTTTAAGCAAATCTGTGGATTTGCCATGGGAACAAAAATGGGCCCCAGTTATGCTTGTTTATTTATGGGGTTTCTGGAAGTTCAGTTATGGGAAATCTACACTGGTAGACTTCCAGAATTTTATAAAAGATATGTGTCAGCTTTCGCAAAATCGCATTCCATTCAGGGAGGCTGTGAGAGGGACAACGTTCTGGAAAGGACATGCCACTTGAATATGAATATTACGAGTATGTTTGATTTTGATACGTTCTGCAGCGCCTTCTTCCACAAAATCGCGCGTTCTACAACGAAAAAAAGCCAGTTCAAAAGGAGAACACAAGTAATATTGTAGTTTTGCTAGTTAAATAGTTTTAATTGAAAATCGGAGTAATTGAAAAGTGTAATCACGTACACGACCATACAAAAGTTGTTGATGCTTATCCTAAAAGACACCAATGGCAGGCTAGGATTGAAACGAAATCTAAAGCAAGACAGTAGTAGGTTTTGTTTTTCAATTTTTGTTCAAAAGCACATTTTTATTGCTTAATAATTACTGTATAACCATATAACTATACACTAAGCCACTGCAGTAAAGTTATGATACCAAAATGTATAAACTAGGAAAAATGTAGGAACAACCCTATTACTTTACACAGTTGTGACATCTGGGTGTGAGCCTTAATCATACAAAAAACGCACAGGATGAAGAAATAGAGAGATTGCGAATTTATACTCTATTTCTTTTTGTATGATTAAGGTTCACGCCGAAACGTCACAACTATATACTCGTTAAGTAATAAAGCTGAACCTACTTTTTTCTAGTTTACACACTTTTGGTTGCTTGTTCTTCTTTGTTGAAAATAGCTTAAAACGTAGGATTTATTAACATAATATTCATGGTTTTGTTAAAGGTTGTGGAGCTGTTGAATGAAATTTACCGTAATTTCGACGACATTTTGAATCACTATGATGTTTACAAGGTTGAGGCTATTGGTGACTCTTATATGGTTGTCAGTGGGGTACCAAACAGGTATTCTTAAAACATGAGATAGTGTGATTTATGAAAACTGTTATCTACTTTGTGAACACTATTATGATGATAATGATGATGAATTATATTTATATTTTATATCTGCATATATATATATATATATATATATATATATAAAGCTGTTCAGTTCAGTGTTCTTTCTAGCTCCCCATTCTCCACTGTTGGTATCCTTTATCGGCCCAAAGATTCTTCTTAGGATCTTGTTCTCAAAGATCTACAATTGTTCATCTTTCATTGTCATACTCCATGTTTCTGATCCATACACAACGGCTGTTTTATTATAGTTTTGTAGACTGTTATTTTCCTGTTTTGGGAAAGGATTTTGGATTTTAACAGGTGCTGCAAGGCGAAGTATATTTTATTTCCTATCTGTACTCTGATTCAGTTTTCTCGCTCATGGTGTTGCTTCTGTTGAAGGTTGTGCCTAGATTGTTGTATGTTTCTGCTTCCCTAATAATCATATCGCCAACATTTATCTAATCTGTATCATTCTTCCTCTGGTCTCTTGATATCTTCATATACTGTGTTTTATTTTGATTAATGGTCAAGCTACATCTCTCAGGTGTATGCAAGTATTGATGACTTTTTGCATAGTTTACCCTACCAGGTTGATGTCATCAGCGTATCCTAGTATTTTAGATTGTTCTTTTGTACTGCTCTCTTCTTTCGCTTTTCTGATTACCTTTTATAATACTAGGTTGAATTAGTAATGGAGATAATGTATCACCTTGTTTTAAACCAGTTCTTATAGAGAAGGGTTCTTTCTTCCATTATATATTACTATATTTTGTGCATCCTCCATATATATTCTGGTCAGATTGATTAATGTATTAGATATCTCAAATTCATTTATAATTTTCCATAAACTGTTTCTATGCGTGCAGTAATAGGCTTTCATGAAGTAAATGAAGATATTATGTATTTCTTTTCCATATTCCCAGCACATTTCTGCTCTTTGACGTTGATAAAATATTTGGTCTGAGGTTGATCTGTTATTCCCAAAACCTGCTTGAGAGTATTCCAGTATGTTCTCGCTGTATGGTTTTAATCTATTTAAAAGTACAGTAGATATTGCTTTGTAGCTTGATTGTAGTAATGATATTCCTCTGTAGTTTTCACATTTGCTCTTATCGCCTTTTTCGAATACTGGGATCAGTACTGATTCTCTCCATTCACTAGAGAGTTTTTCTTCTCTCCATATTTGTTGAATTAGTGCACATATCTGTTCATCTGAACTGAACAGCTTATTTAAATCCCAACGAATTATAAATGTCTTGAAACTGAACAGACTACGGCGGCTGGGACTTGTAGAAAGAATGGAAGAGAACAGACAAACGAAAATGATGTATGCACAAGAGATGAGGGAAAGAAGACCAAGAGGTAGGCCAAGACAGAGATGGAAAGACAACATAGAAGAGGATATAAAAGAAATTGATGTCACCAACTGGAGAGAGAAGATTAGGAATATGGAGGAATGGAGATGAACTTTATCTGCAGCAACGAGCCTTAATGGGTCGGAAAGCTGAAGAAGAAATCTGTATTATATAATCAAAATGCCCATTTTCCGTGGTTACGAACAACAATATACTACATCCTACATACTTCCCGTGCCGTTAAACGTCACATTGGCTCTCAGGGCAGTTCGCCAATGGGAGTTGGGCATAAGGCTAACAACCTTATCCTGAAACCCATCTAAAGACCAACCGAAGAATACGTTAGTACATTGTAATTTCTCATGTTGCAGTCTGTAAACAGCAAGAAAAACTATAACACTAGTAGAGGTACCCAGCATTGTTCTGAACGATGTAATGCGAGTGAAAGGTTAAGGAAATCTCATTATGAGGTTTATATCTAGTCAAATTTCACGCTCTTGAAGTGTGTCTGTGAGCTTGAGGAAGCAGATCAGGATCTCAGATGTGCTAGAGTAAGTAGTTCAAAGAAACAAAAAACCTTACATATTAGTAGTGACTTTATCGAAGGAACACTTTTTTATAAATAGAAAACTACGAGGCTTTGGTAAAGTAAGAGAACACAGTTTTGTAGGATTATATCTCGAAAAAATCGTAGACAAAGCACTTTTAGTGAGACGTGAGAGAAAGAAAAATTACAAGAGAATTACCTGGGACCGGTGGGACGAGCAACCATCTAGCCACGAGAGAACAGCGTACTATCGACTTAGCCAACTGGCACCCCAAAAAAGTGTTTTATTTACATAGTTACTAAAGACATGGCAGAAGACTGTGTGTATGTTTGTCTAAAAAGTTGGTACCTGCTAGAGAGTCTGAATCTAAGCTACGGAATTTCTATGTCACGACCTCGTTTCTTTCCGGGTGTCTCGATCCCTCGTGCCTGCTGAGCAGTTGCTAAAGACTATGTCAATAAAACACCTTTTTTGGGGTGCCAAAAATCTCTTGTGATTTTTATTTCTCTCACGTCTCACTAAGAGTGCTTTGTCTACGAATTTTTCGAGGTCTGATTCTACAAAATTGTGTTCTCTTACTTTACTTTATCGAAGATACTGTTAACAAGGCCACTTTATAACTTGTTTGCAAATTTAAATTGCTCGGACTGATCTTGTCCACAACATCATTAAGTGACGATGATAAGCCATAGATATTATTTATTTACTCTTCGTTCATTATTTTCTTATTTATAGTTATGATTTAAAATCTCTTTAGTTTCCGATGAAGTTATATATATATATATATATATATATATATATATATACATATATATACAATATATACACGAGGACTGATTGATAAATTCGCGGCCTAAGGTACAAATACTTGAAACACACAGTTGATATTAGCTACATTAATAATACAGGTTAATGTAAGATTAAACACCACGTTTCAAGAAATTAACTGCAACCAATTTTTTTACAGGCTACTGAAGTGGTAAGGGGTGGCAGAAATTGAGAAAATGGATCAAATATTTCTCATCGAGCAGTCATTCGCTACCTTTGCATCAAGGTCTTATCTTTGAAGGAGATCAATGTTTATGGTAGAGACTCCAAAGGAGAGTGCCTCTTCTTACAGCACAGTGAAGAAATGGGCAGCTCAATTCAAACATGGAAGGGAGGGTCTGGAAGATGATCCCTGTCCAGGAAGACCAAAAAAAAAAAAAACGGTAACCATCGATGAAACCACCGGCAGAATCCATGATACGATAATGGAGGATCGACGACTAACTGAACGGTACATTGCTACTAAGTTGGGCATCTCACAGGAACGTGTTCATGCCATTATTCACAATGATCTTCAAATGACAAAGATCTCTGCTCGATGGGTCCAGAAACTTCTTGGAGCTGATCACAAACGACAGCATCTCGACACGTCAAGAGACAATCTTGGCCATTTTTCTGCAAATCATGAAAAGTTTCTTCAGAAATGTATGATTTTGGATGAGACTTGGTTTCATCATTTTCAACCAGAAACCAAAGAACAGTCAAAGCAGTGGAAACATTATGGATCCCCACCACCAAAGAAAGCAAGGGTGGTTCTATCTGCAGGCAAAGTGATGGCTTCCGACCTTTGGGATTCAGAAGGTGTGCTATTGATAGACTATCTTAAGAAGGGCAGAAGGGTCATCGGGGCCTATTACGCTAATCCTGTGAAGCAAATGCGGGTCAAATTGAAGGAAAAGCATTGAGGGAAATTGACGAGAGGAGTCATCTTTCATCAAGACAATGTTCCAGTTCACACGTCGGCAGTGGCAACGGCTGTCATCCATGAATGCAGCTTCCAGCATCTTTAACTTCCTCCTTATTCCCAAGAACTAAAAAAGGAGCTCAGTGGTTGCAAATTGGATGATGACGTCATTCAGTCTGTAGACCACTTTCTACTTGCACAAGATGTTGACTTGAAGGGATCCGTATGCTCCAGGATCGCTGGACTAAGTGCATAAACTTGCAAGGGGATTATGTTGAGAAATAACCCCAAAAAGTTGTCCACAAATAATTCGTTGTACCTTAGGCCGTATATACAGTATTGCTGTCCACAACACAAGAAGGAATGGAAAAACTAATTATGTCAGTCCGCAAGAACAGCGAAGAGCAGAACCTCTATCTTAATGCAAAGAAAACTAAAGTGATGACAACTGACAAAACAGACAAGGCAACTGAAATATGTATCAGTGAGGAAAAACTGGAAGAAGTGGAGAGTTTTGAATATCTTGGATCACTACTAACTAATAATGGAGATACAATGCGGGAAATTAAAAGGAGGACATCTATTGCTCTTCAGAAAGTAAAACAAATAAAGAATCTGTGGAGAGGAGCAGACAGAACCACAAAAATAAGATTTTTAAGGGCATGCATCTTTCCCATCGCAACATATGCCTGTGAGACCTGGACACTTAACAAAACAGCTGAGAAGCACATAAATGCCTTTGAATGTAAATGCTATAGAAGAGTTCTCCAAATATCGTGGACACAAAAAAGAACAAATATATCTATACTACAAGAGCTTAATATTGAAGAAGGCTGGCTAGTAAAGAGGATTAAAGAGAGAAAACTTAAATATTTTGGCCACATTAAACGTCATGATACTTTAGAGAAGACCGTATTGGAAGGATACATAATGGGAAAAAGAAAAAGAGGAAGACCGAAACGAAGATGGCTGCAAGACATCGTTGATGATCTGGAAATGGATGCAGCAGCAGCAGGCCATCTTGCTCACAACCGAGAGGCCTACAGGAGTGCTGTTTGGGAGGCAAAGTTCCGCAAGGGACAAGCAAAGGAATGAATGAATGAATGAACCTTAGGCCGTGAACTTGTCAATGACCCCTCGTATATACAGGGTGTTTTTAAAGTATCACTACACTTTCTATGAAAAAAAAATTGAAAAATGAAATAAATGACGTCATCACAAATGTGCTCCAAAATCATTTAAATAATTATTATAGTGATTGCAATGATACAACGCTGTTTTGGGTTAGCTGAAATGTACCACTGAAATATTCAGTATAACGGGTGTTAGAAACGTCCACCACGGGCTTCATGACATGACTGTACACGTCTCTTCATGTTGTCAAATACCTTGTGCAACGTGTCTGTTGTTATTTCTTGAATGGTAATTCTGATTGCTTCTTTCAGGTCCTCAATTGTTTGTGCATTATTTTTGTAAACATTTCCTTTCAAGAAACCCCATAGATAATAATCTAATGGATTTAGATCTGGAAAACGAGCAGGCCAGATTTCATGAAATATTATGCAATTTGCGAAAATTTCTTTAAAAACAACCGTGTGTTGCTCAAGCTGTGCGTGCAGTTGCACTATCTTGCGGGACCCACGCTTCTTCAATTTCACGTTCATTCAGCTGTTCTAAAATAGGTTCCAGAATGTCAGTACGGTACCCATCGGCATTTATAGTGTTGTTTAAGAAAATTGGTCCAATTAAATACTGACTACACACTATACCCCAATTTTCGCATCGTGTAGCGGCGCTTCATGAAATGCATTGGGATTAACACTGCTCTAGATACGATTATTTTGGCTATTAACGTATCCAGACAGATGAAACCATGCCTCATCAGAGAAGAATGTTAAATTGAGAATTGACTCGTCTTCTTCAGCTAAAAATGCTTGAAACCACATGGAGTAATTGACTCTGAATTGATTGTCACACCTTTTTAGTTCAGACACAACATAAATCTTGTATGGATGAAAATTTAACCGATGTTTAAGAATTTTGTGCACTGTGCTCAGTGATACGTTCACTTCATGCGACATTTTCCTTAAGGACCTGCATGGACTTTTCAGGATTCTGTCTTGGATATCTAGACATTTTTCTTCGGACACAGCAGGCCTACCAGATCGCGGAGCATCTTCCACAGTTCCCGTATCACGAAACGTATTCAACAAATTTCTAACCATAGTGCGATTAGGAGGCTGTTTATCAGGAAATTTTGAGACAAATCTTTGAACAACCATCCATGTGTATCGACCGCCATTTCGAAACACTTGTTCACCCAAAAAAAATCTTTCTTCTGTTGATAACACCTTTCTGTTGTGAGTGGAAAAAATTACTGCAGCAGATGACAACCATTCACTGCATTTTTATTCACGATTGACTGTGCAGCACATTTTTTATGACGTCATTTTCTTCATTTTTACATGGAAAGTGTAGTGATACTTTAAAAACAGCGATACTCAGTAATGAAATAAAGTGTGAAAAACAACAGTAAATACCAAATATTTCTGAAATACACTTTTATCAAAGATAAGACAAATAGATAAATAATGCAAAAAAATGTGTTGTGCCAGTGAGTCTTTTTCAAAACGTTTTAAAATTATTCACATTTAATTTGTGATTAAAGCAACCCGAACGATAACAAATGCTAATGAAATTTTGGATGTTTAGTGTGCATAAGCAGACTTTCAAATGTTAATTTTGTGTTAAAAGATTAACTTACATTTTATATAATGTTAATATTTTATTCAGGAATGGCACTGCTCATGTGGCAGAAATCTCATTAATGGCTCTGGAACTTCTGAAAACGGCAAAAGAATTTACAGTTCCACATATGTCACAAAGATCCATAGAACTAAGAATAGGCTGCCACTCAGGTTTGTCTCATTATTCATTCATTCATTCATTTGCATGTCCCTTACGGAACTTTGCCTCCCTAACAGCACTCCTGTAGGCCTCTCGGTTGTGAGCAAGATGGCCTGCTTCTGCTACATCCATTTGCAGATCGTCAACGATGTCTTGCAGCCATCTTCGTTTTGGTTTTCCTCTTTTTCTTTTTCCTATTATATATCCTTCCAATATGGTCTTCTCTAAATTATCATGACGTTTAATGTGTCCAAAATATTTAAGTTTTCTTTCTTTAATCCTCTTTACTAGCCAGCCTTCTTCAATAGTAAGCTCTTCTAGTATAGACATATTTGTTCTTTTTTGTGTCGACGATATTGTGTCTCATTATACATTTGTATTTTACCCTCCGCAGTTCTGCATTAATTCTTGTTCTAAACGTCTGTTTTGATGAGGTTTTCATGTCTCACACTTGACAATTAAATTTTGTTATATATGAATAATAGAAACATTCAATTAGGCTTAAGAGCTCGCTTATTATATTAATGGGTGTCTGAGTGGCGAAGTGGTTAGTGCACTGGTCTCTCATGGCGAAGGTCGGCGGTTCGGATCCGGCCGGAGACACCCCAGTCACCCAGCTGTAGAAATGGGTACCCGACTTCAAGAGTTGGGGAAGGAAAGGCGGCCGGGCGTGATACTGATCATATCATCCTCTAGTGTGTTGACAGGTCAAGGAAAATATGGGCACTAACACCATATCTCTATGTGCCTCTGATGCATGACAGGATTACCTTTACCTTTTTTTTTACTATATTAATACGTGCAGAAGTTTAGTATCAGAGAAATATAGTACAAACGTAAGCATGATGACCTCTGAAAACAGTCAAGGAAGGTCCTTTCGTTCCTACTAATCAGCTGTTGCAGGTTTCCTCAATAGACGGCCTGATTCTATTTCAGTGTTATGTGATTCTTATTCTTACATAATTCTTCTATGATCGCTCTCATTCTCTAGTGCAATGGTTCTCAAACTTTTTACATCCAAAGGCCACTTTGTCTAACTACGTGTAAGCCGCGGACCACCAGCTTGTAAGCAATATCGAAGCAATATTTTTCCCCGCAAGGAGTAGGTCCAGCTTCTAGAGGGCTTTTGTTTATACAGTCTGACTTGGACATAGTGCCCAGGTCATGCAGGAGACAAAGACAACGAGAATGCGGATAAGCTAGCAAGCACAGTTCAAATTCAGGGTACCGTTGGAAAGGACAAGAATAATTTTGCAAGAACGACTTTGTTCAGGCTGCTTATGGAGGACGACATCGGGCTGAATGACAACAATTACATCAGGATGATAGAATTGGGGGGAGGAGAAGGAAAGTGAACGTTTTTCTGAACGAAGTGCGTCAGCACGCGTTACACACAACCAATGTAAGACTGAACCATCAGCAGGCACACGCTTCAGTAGGTTTTGGAACGGATGATGGAATACATATAGGAATGCCCGGAGTGCGAGATGCAAGTCTCTGATATGGTAGAGACTCTAGCCATTATTTATCAAATATTGTGTGCCTGCTGCCAGTGGCATTCACAAATATTATGCAACTCAGCATAAATACAGCTCAGCGAAAATCCAGCTCAGCCTAAATAAAAAAAAACATGAAGGCCAAGACCCCAATAATATGAACACATAGGAAATCAATACAAGCATTACATGTAAGTGCTCATTGAGTATCATGTTAACGAATTCATTCATTCATTCATTTGCATGTCCCTTGCGGAACTTTGCCTCCCAAACAGCACTCCTGTAGGCCTCTCGGTCGTGAGCAAGATGGCCTCCTGCTGATGCATCATGTAAGTGCTGGCACCGAAAAATACACATGGCAACACGTACTCTATACAGACTTACACACCCTCTTGTGATCCAAAATGAAACAATCATACGTACGAAATAAAAGATAAAGCAGTACCCCAAAAAATTACTTAAACATAACCAGGGTAACAAAACATAACAATCTACCTACGATACTATATTCTAAGTATAAACAAACCGTGCTGCTTGATACACGTTTTATTCAAGAGTAATTCCATAAGATCATTTACACACCAGGACGAAGACATCCACCAGATCCTGCAAATACTTCCAAGAAATGTCTGTCACATCAGTTTAGTCTTACATAAGTAATCCAGCCCCAGAACAGAACACAGTTCCGACACATTCTTGGAAAAAAAACAATGATACAAAGTTACAGGAACACATCATACTCACAACACAATAGTCCATGATGGGAAAACTCGACAGGAACTAGAGCCCGGGATAGGCCCCCTCTCATAGAACAGCGGGTGAGCCAGGATGTGGCCCCTCAAGGGTGTTCTCAAGCGTTTATTGGACCGTCTTTTTATTTATATAAGGTATTATTTTTCTCCACTTTTACTGCATGTAAGCTCTGTGCTCATTTTCCTTTCCAGATAGCTGCATCTTACAATGTGGTTTGGCTTTCCACGTTTACAATATCTCAGGGGGCTGCTTGAGTAATTTCACCTTCGCTAACCTCAGTCTCTCAGTTTACTTGGGTTTCTTTGTCTATTTCTTGCCTTGCATATCTTATCTAGTCATCACGTATTTCACTGAAACACATCATGTATTTCACCGAAACACAAACTCGAGAACAAAGTGTCATGGTATTGAGTATCATGTTAACGAATTCATTCATTCATTCATTTGCATGTCCCTTGCGGAACTTTGCCTCCATAACAGCAGTCCTGTAAGGCTCTTGGTTGTGAGCAGGATGGCCTGCTGCTGATGCATCCATATGCAGATCACCAACGATGTCTTGCAGCCATCTTCACCTTGGTCTTCCTCTCTTTCTTTTTACCATTGTGTACCCTTCGAAGACGGTCTTCTCAAGATTATCATGACGTTTAATGTGTCCAAAATATTTCAGTTTTCTTTGTTTAATTCTCTTTACTATCCAGCCTTCTTAAATATTAAGTTATTGTAGTATGGATACATTTGTTCCTTTTTGTGTCCGTGATATTTGAAGAACTCGTCTGTAGCATTTACATTCAAAGGCATTTATGTTTCTCAGCTGTTTGGTTAAGTGTCCAGGTCTCACAGGCATATGTTGCGATGGGAAAGGTGCATGCCCTTAAAAATCTTATTTTTGTAGTTCTGTCTGCTCCTCTCCACAGATTCTTTAGTTGTTTTACTTTCTGAAGAGCGATAGATGTCCTCCCTCATTGTATCTCTATTGTTAGTCAGTAGAGATACAAGATATTCAAAACCACCCTCCACGTCTTCCAATTTTTCCTCATTGATACATATTTCAGTTGCCTTATTTGTTTTGTCAGTTGTCATCAATTTAGTTTTCTTCGCATTAAGATAGAGTTTTTGCTCTTCACTGTTCTTACGAAACGATATAATTAGTTTTTCCACTCCTTTTTGTGTTGTGCATATTAATACTGTATGATCAGCATATCTAATCTCTGATATTTCATAACCTCCAATAACAATGGCATCGTAATTTTCTTTGTCTACATCTTCTCTAACATTCCTCATTATATTTTCAGTATACAAGTTAAATAAGTACGGCGACAGCATGCACCCCTGACAGACCCGTTGTTTTACGTCAAACCAAGTTGTTGTTTCACCATTTATTCTTACTGCTGCATTGTTGGTCTAGATACAGCAGTGATGTTAATTGTATCAAATGTGTTGGAAATCCCATTTTTTCCATTATTTCCCCACGTTTCTGGTGTTGTACACAATCAAATGCCTTTGAGTAGTCTATAAAAGCTAAATATAGATTCATATTAAACTCTCTGCTTTTCTCTATTATTAATCTTATATTGAGTATATAATCTCTTGATCCTCTTCCTTGTCTGAAACCAGCTTGGACTATATTGCTTTCCTCTATTTTCTTACGAAGTCTACCCATTATGATTTTTAACAGAATTTTATTAGCATGACTAATCAGGTCAACAGTTCTGTAGTTGGTGCATAATTTCAGGTTACCTTTTTTTGGCTGTGGTATGAATATTGTTCTTTTCCATTCTTTTGGCCGTATACCTGAATGCCATATCTTTTTACATAGTACATGATAGATTGTTGCATATTCCTTTCCTCCTGCTTTAATACTTTCAGCTGTTATCTCATCACATCCTGGTGATTTAGCATTTTTCAGATTCTTTATTGCCCGTAAAACCTCTTCTAGTGTCGGTTCGGGTTCTTTCTCCTCCAATAATAATTCACACTGTTGATTTCTGCTTCCACAGTCAGCTGTTTCATACATTCCTCTGCAATATTCCTTCCATCTTTCTAGAATTTCCTTTGTCTCTGTCAAGGTAGTCTCCATCTCGTCACAAATTACATTTAACTTAGGTATGACATTTCTCGTCAATGTCTTTTCTTTACACATTTCACTATCTCTTCCGCACTTCTGATGTCCTTCTATTCTTTCACAATAATCTTGTATGTATTGTTTTTTGTCTTTTCTTATGTTTATTTGTACTTCTTTTATTAAAGATTTATATTCCTCTTTGTTGTTGTTTTTCACTTTCCATTGCGTCTTCATTTCTCTATTTTGTTTTATCAGTTCTAGTGTACCTACTGTAATCCATCCATTCTTTTGTTTTTGTGTTTTCTTTACTGGAACCATGTCTTTAGCTGTTGTTATTAAGATATCTCTGGACTCGTGGCTCATCTAATGTCATCTCCTCCTGTACAGCCATCAGGATTTCGAAACGGTTCTTCATTTCTGTCCTGTATTGTTTTGGTATTTTTGTAAGATCAAAGCGGAGTGATCCCATAACTGTCTTTTTTAACTTTATCTTCATGTCTGCTATTAATAACTCATGGTCCGTGTCACAATCAGCACCTGGTAAAGTTTTTGCTGCTGTTATACTTGATCTCCACTTCTTTGCACTAAAATGTAATCTATTTGAATCTTGGTTTTCCCATCGGGTGATGTCCATGTTGTTTAAAAACGTATGTTAGCAATTAGCTCATTTTTCATGCAAAACACCATTAGATTGTCACCTTCCTCATTTCTATGTCCTATGCTAAATTTCCCTACAGCATATCATTCGTCTTCTGGTCTTTCTGTACCAATCTTTGAATTAAAATCCCCCATTATTACTACAATATCATTTTTCCGTACCTGGTCTATCGTCATTTGCAGTGTGTTATAAAAGTCTTCTACTTCCTCTTGTTCTGCAGCTGATGTAGATGCATATATCTGGATTATTGTTACATTTCTAAGAGTGCCTTTAAGTCTGATTGTGAGGATTCTATCACTATTGTAACCTAGTAATGTTTTTGATGTTGATTTGTCAAAGTAAAAAGTCTCTCCATTCTTTCCCCCTAATTTTCCACCAGAGTATATAAAGATACTATCATTCTCGCTCTTGAAGCGTCCATCGATCTTCGCAGATTCCCAAAATGTGTATCCCCGTTCTTTTCATCCCGTCAGTTATTACTGGATATTTTCCATCATACATCCTTCTTACATTCCATGTTCCTACTGTTATTTTCCTTTTTAGTTTGATGCAGGAGTTTTCCTTAGTAACACCGTCAGGATTTTGTCCGTCATCACAATTACTTGTACTGAACTCTGTCTCACACTCTTTCCCAGTGTTAAAATTAGATCTATCTGGCCTGGGGGACTCACCAGATCTTTTTCCTATCTTATTTTCCATGTTGCTGTTTGGGTTTCTTGGTATATTTCCAGAAGATAGTTTACCATTGCTTTCCTTTCGTAGCCATTGTCCCTACGTTGAGATCATCTGCCTACTATCATAGAATGATGACCATAAACAACATTAGCTGTCGGCTGCTCTCCCATTTCATCCACCACCTGCTCCCATGGCTTCACGTCACCCTGATCGGGGGGGGGGGCCTATATGGGTATTCTACCTTGTCTACGGACTGACGGAGGTAAGGAAGCGTCTTACTTCTCCTTTGATAAGGTGTAAGGAGTGGGAGAAAAAGCAAGCAGTGACCCGGTTTTGATTGGAAATCCCACTGGCCAGAGACGGCCCCGTTTTGAATGGAAATCCCAGTCCTTCGAGTCCGTCGCGGAGCAGGTATATAAGACAAGAGAGACAAATTTAAAGGAGAGTCCATAAGTTGAGCACGTTGAAGTCAAGCGACCAGTCGTGGACGAAGGTGATCATTTCGATAGATGGAGGCTGGCTTGTGTGTTTTAGTTGTTTGCTTTTGTAATCAGGATTGAACTCATATTATTCGAGAAAATGTTTCTTTTTACGATTTAGTAATGCATGTTGGAATTATATGGACATCATGTGCATAGGATTCGTTGATTTGTGTTGCCTTATGGATCAGAATTTTTGTAAATACAAGGATCGTGATTTTATAAAAAGGATTGTTGTTTCGTGATCCTGTTATTTACATGTAAGGTGTGGACGTATGGTGTAGTCACCCTTCCACCACTCAGTACGACGGCAGCCAGACAGAATAAAAGATTGAATAATAATTCACGTCAGTAAAAGTAAATATAAAATACTACACCACCAAACTATAATTACTACACATGGTGACCGTGACCGTACGAATCTTCGTTGCATATATGATAATATATGTTAATATATCAGCTGACTGCGTTTCAGGCCATTAGGATTACACTGGAACATAAGAGGTCACCGTTTGCACAAACATCGCTGACAAGAGGTCAGCCAGGGTTCGATGTTTTTACTATCATACATTGAAATTCCACCACGGAAAAGTCAAAGTTCAGCGCCCACGCGAGTGTTACGTCACATCGGGACAGAGGCTCCAACAAGTCTGTGCTTTGAAGAAAATTCCCGAGGAAAACCCTGCTGGAATTTCCAGCACATAGAGCAGTGCCAAACGTGCAAAACAATAAACTTGTTACCACTACTTGTTATCCACTAGAAATATCCGATACCCCACCGGCATGCATGCTGAAATTAAGTATCGACTGTTCAGGACCTTATCCAGTCACCACATCAGGCAACAAGTACATCGTGCATGTAACAGACGAATATTCCGCATCGACGGAGTGTTTTCCAACGCCAAACATCCAAAGTAAAACAGTAGCTGACTTGGTAATCGACAATATCGTCCCAAGACATGGAGTACCAATTACTATAGTCACAGACAACGGTCCCGAGTTTCGTGGAGAACAATTTAAAACTATGGTGAAACGCTATAACATTCACCATATCTTCACCACAACATACCATCCTCAAGCCAACGGGACAAACGAGAGACAGCATCGCACATTAAATGATATTGTGGCCAAACTGGTAAACACGGAGGTCAGTAAATGGGACGAGTAGTTGGCACAGGCGGTGGCAGCGATGAATATGAACATTTCAAAACGAACAGGATACTCCCCATTTTTTCCTCATGTACGGGAGGTGTACTGCTACAGTGAAAATGATTCTATAGAACACACGCTAATGAAACAACATAAGGCTTTTATACAAGTGATAAACCACATAAACAGAATCAAAGACGCACGAAGCAAAAGTACGACGAACAAAGCACAACTGAGGACATTTCTATAGGCGATCCAGTATATTTATTAAACCACCATATGACATCAAATCACATACCAGATGACCAACGAAGAAGAAATTATGTCAGTGCTCAACGGCGCAAAATACTTTACGACACTGGACGCTAAATCAGGATATTGGAGTATACCTCTAACAGATGACTCTAAAGTGAAGACCAGTTTCACGTCTCATTCATTCATTTGCATGTCCCTTGCGGAACTTTGCCTCCCAAAAAGCACTCCTGTAGGCCTCTCGGTTGTGAGCAAGATGGCCTGCTGCTGTTGCATCCATTTGCAGATCGTCAACGATGTCTTGCAGCCATCTTCGTCTTGGTCTTCCTCTTTTTCTTTTTCCCATTATGTATCCTTCCAATACGGTCTTCTCTAAATTATCATGACGTTTTATGTGTCCAAAATATTTAAGTTTTCTCTCTTTAATCCTCTTCACTAGCCAGCCTTCTTCAATATTAAGTTCTTGTAGTATAGATATATTTGTTCTTTTTTTGTGTCCACGATATTTGGAGAACTCTTCTGTAGCATTTACATTCAAAGGCATTTATGTGTTTCTCAGCTGTTTTGTTAAGTGTCCAGATCTCACAGGCATATGTTGCTATGGGAAAGATGCATGCCCTTAAAAATCTTATTTTTGTGGTTCTGTCTGCTCCTCTCCACAGATTCTGTATTTGTTTTACTTTCTGAAGAGCGATAGATGTCCTCCTTTTAATTTCCCTCATTGTATCTCCATTATTAGTTAGTAGCGATCCAAGATATTCAAAACTCTCCACTTCTTCCAGTTTTTCCTCATTGCTACATATTTCAGTTGCCTTGTTTGTTTTGTCAGTTGTCATCAATTTAGTTTTCTTTGCATTAAGATAGAGGTTCTGCTCTTCGCTGTTCTTGCGGACTGACATAATTAGTTTTTCACGTCTAGTTTTGAAAAATTCATGTTTACCAGAACTCCGTTTGGCGTCGCCAACGCTGCAGCAGCATTCATGGCATTAATGGATGAAGTACTGCACGGATTATCAGACCATGCCATAGCGTATATAGATGACATACTGATTTTTACTAAGACGTCGATTCAGGACCACATCAAACGCATACAATCTGTGTTTGACAGGCTAAGACAACATGACGTCAAGTTGAAAATGGCCAAGTGCAACTTCGCACAGAACAAAATCAATTATTTAGGCTTTACCATGAGTAGTCAAGGCATCACACCAGATAAAAAGAAAGTAAAGGCAATGGCAGAGATAGCCACACCAAGGACAATAAAACAAATACGAAGTTTTATAGGAACAATATCATACTACAGAAGGTTTATAGACAATTTTTCCCACAAGGCAGAGCCCTTAATCGCACTCACAAGAAAATATAGCCGATTCTCCTGGTCGCCAGAATGTCAAAGGGCATTCGACACACTAAAAAATGACCTCATGCGACAGACCATGCTCGCATTCCCAGATTTAAATAAACCGATGATATTTTACACAGACTCATCAGCAAAAACAGTAAGCGCTGTGTAGTAATTATAGTTTGTTGGTGTAGTATTTTATATTTACTTTTACTGACGTGAATTATTATTCAATCTTTTATTCTGTCTGGCCGCCGTCGTACTGAGTGGTGGAAGGGTGACTACACCATACGTTCACACCTTACATGTAAATAACAGGAACACGAAACAACAATCCTTTTTTATAAAATCACGATCCTTGTATTTACAAAAATTCTGATCCATAAGGCAACACAAATCAACGAATCCTATGCACATGATGTCCATATAATTCCAACATGCATTACTAAATCGTAAAAAGAAACATTTTCTCGAATAATATGAGTTCAATCCTGATTACAAAAGCAAACAAATAAAATTCACACGCCAGCCTCCATCTATCGAAATGATCACCTTCGTCCACGACTGGTCGCTTGACTTCAGCGTGCTCAACTTATGGACTCTCCTTTAAATTTGTCTCTCTTGTCTTATATACCTGCTCCGCGACGGACTCGAAGGACTGGGATTTCCATTCAAAACGGGGCCGTCTCTGGCCAGTGGGATTTCCAATCAAAACCGGGTCACTGCTTGCTTTTTCTCCCACTCTTTACAAAGTGCCCTACCCCGCTAACCACTGTTAATGAATATCTTTCGCAAATGATAGGTAGAAATCTCTCCCAACATCTGATGGATTCAGAGTAGTGTCAAGTAAGCAGTTTTATTTTTACTTTTACTACTTGTATCTGGATTGTTATCAGCAAAAATGCATGTTTTTCTGACTTTAAAATTCATTCTGACAGCATTTGTATCCACTGATTCTTCCACGGCACGAAGGAGAATGGAAAAACTAATTATATCAGTCCGTGAGAATGGCGAAAAGCGGGGCCTCTATCCTGATGCGAAGAGAGCTGGATTGATGACAACTGACAAAACAAACAGGGCAGATGAGGTTTGTGTCAATGGGAAGAAGTTGGAGGAGGTGGAGAGTTATGAATATTTTGGTTCACTGCTGGCTAATAATGGAAATACAGTGGGAGAGGTTAGAAGGAGGACATCTCTTCGGAAGGTGAAACAATTAGGGAATCTGTGGAGATGGGCAGACAGAGCTACAGAAATACGATTTTTGAGGGCATGCGTCTTTCCCATCGCGGCGTGTGCTTGTGGGGCCTGGACACTTGACAAAACAGCTTGGAGACCCATGGATGCCTTTGAATATGGATGCTACAGAGGAGTTCTTCGGGTATCATGGACATAGAGAGGAACAGATGTATCCATACTGCAACAACTTGGTGTTGAGGAGGGCTGGCTGGTGGGGAGGATTAAAGAGAGAAAACTTAAATATTTTGGACACACTGGGCGTTATGATGGTCTGGAGAAGACCGTCTTGGAGGGGTACATGGTGGGAAAAGGGGAGAGAAGAGGACCAGGGCGAAGATGGCTGCGAGACATCGTTGGTGATCTGCAAATGGATGCATCAGCAGCAGGCCATCTTGCTCACAACCGAGAGGCCTACAGGAGTGCTTTTTGGGAGGCAAAGTTCCGCAAGAGACATGCAAATGAATGAATGAATGATTCGTCGTGTGTGTAACTCTTTTTGAGCAAAGATAATAGATTCACCAAAATATTTCCTCAGTCTGATTTGAACATTTCAAATGTCCTCTCTCTGGTTGGTCTTCTAACCGTCTGTTTATTTATTCAGAAACTGTCCCTTTTGCGAGCTGCAAAAGAGAGATTTTAAATTCTCTAAGTACTTATTTCTCATGCAATACTCCACCACTTGTTTCAACCATTCTTCACACACATTTTTTCTCTTTTCAATGGAGTGACTTGACTGTTTATGCTTTGTTATGTAACGGTGTAAATTGTTGCAGCATGTTTACCACCCCAGCCCTGAAACTGAACCTATCAAATCCCAAGAAGTCCCATGCAGAAACAATGTTGTCGTAATGCATGTATTTGCTTGCTTGTAACCTTCTTTACACTCTCCTTGTACTGACCTTCCTACAGCCATTATATAATATCCCCTTTACATACTATGATAAAATAACAATAAAAAACGTATGTCTTGGTTTGATGTGCACTCATTTGTTATATAATGCCAATTCTGTATGCAAGATTGTCTGGTTACTTCACAAATAACATTTCCCAGGATCTGAGTAATTAGCAAGTGTGTTATCGTTTGTTAGTTTGAAAAAATAATCTATAATCCTATACGCTGGTATAAGTAAAACAGGTCCCAGTCGCAAAAATATTACTTATTTTTCGTATTTTACCGCTGGACACTACATATAGTTTCATGGGCATATTGTGAGGCTGCGCCAGTTTTATGTGCGCCGTTCTGTTGAAGTACACTATAACTGGTTTCAGTTATTACCTTGTTATGGCACTAAAAGGACTTTGAAACATTTTAGTCATTCAACAATCAAATAATTAGATTTATCATGACCAGTCTTGATCTGGCATACATTCTACAACGAGCATGCGACAAAGAAACTGGAAAAGTAGAAGGAGGTGATATCTGAAAGTTCTCAGACTGTACAGGTGGTGACTGTACAAGGTCGACAAATACGCGCGGGACACTGCAAGTCATTACTCCAAAGCCTTCTGCGTCGCTTCACGTCGTATTGTCTACACCAGTGATGTCTAATCAGTTGTGTGATGACGAGATAAACGACATGACACAAGAAAGCATGGGAAACATTCATAACTCACTAGTGAAAATCGTCGCACAATGTCAGCTTTCTCATTTAGCTAGAATCTGTTATAGTCCTCCAGAAAAATCATGACAGAAAACTGAACATAAAACTTGCTGCGAAGTTTGAATCCTGAATCCTGGTATTAGCAGTAGGTCTTCACAGGAGTTCCAGAGTTTCTCCTCATTGCTTTTCTCTCGGGGCCATACTTGGACTCTGTATATAGTGAAGTCTGTAGTATGTGTTCAGGAGTCTGGGACTGTCTGGCCACATGGGTGTTGAGGCAGCCTTTATCTTGTGGAGATTGGCGTTTAGTCTGCAGTGTCTGGTTCGTAACCTGAAGAATGTGGTTTGTTGTTTGTTTTTTTCGTGAGCCTTTTTCAAGGATTACATACAAAAACAACGCAACATATAATAAAAGAATAAAAAATGAAAAACAAACTTAACTTTGTGGCATCCCTCCTTGTACACAATACAACAGAATGCACCCTAAAGACGAGGCTGGGAGATCACAAAGGAAAACAAATTGAACCAATCGGATGTTAGCGGCGGTGAAAGGGAGAGAACGATACGAATTGATGTTGGAAGGGGGGGGGCGCAGGAAAGAGATCAGGAGGCATTAACCTTTTTATTGCCTCCTGATCTCTTCCTGCGCTCCCCCCCCCACCAACCCGTGTCGTCTCTCCCTTCTCGCCGAAATATTGGATGTTGTATGTTTTTCATTATTTGTGTTTTTTCTCACTTTCCCCACTCCCTCTATCGTTTGGTAAAACTGTACCATACACCTCTATCTACTGTTATTATTGCACTCTTTGTGCCCCCTATAATGATTCTGAGCCCTGAGTTTTGGGTTTTGTTTAGTTTTTGGAGGTTTGAGTTTGCTGCTGTTGTGTAATGCCATATTCTAGTGTTGGGCACACATTTTCTTCATAGACTTTTCTTGTGGTTTATTTGTCTGGTCCCCAACTGGTTCCTGATAGTTTTGGCATGAGCCTGAGTTTTTTAATAGCTTTCCTCTCAATTTATATGTGCTTCTTATGTCAGTCTTTTGTTAAATTTTATTCCTAGATATCTTCGGTTGTCTTCTTTAGGTAGGGCTGTTTTGTCGAGAGTCAGCGTACAGTTAGTTTTTCCATTTTGGTGGATAGGCAGAGGAGTGACTGTGTTGCTTTTGTTGATTTGGACTCACCGTGTTTTGGTCCACCCTACTCTTGCACTCACTTCTGTGTGTTCTGATTGTGTCCATATTGCGAGATCGTTCGCATGCAGAGCTCTATGGATGTATGGTGCAAATGGCTTTGGCAGGTCGTTGATGAAGATAATGAATAGTGTGGGGGATAGCATTCTTCCCTGCGAAACTCCTTCTGGCATGGTTACTTTTTTTTACTCCCCCCCCCCCTCTGGAGTTTGATCTTTGTACGTCTTCTGCTCAGAAGGTTCCTTTTCTACTTCAATATTCTGCCTCCAACCCCATTTTCGATTAGTTTTAGTGTTGGTCCTTCCTTCTACACTTTATATAATGCCTTTGTTAGATTAAAAAAGGAGTTCAGAATTATTTTGAAAAGCATCTTCTATTTCTTGAGACAGAATTTCTAAAACTTTGATTAGCTGTTGTCTAGTAGTTTCTTATCCTCTAGCGATTTCATTAGTATGTTGTTACCCATTCTTTCCATTTTTCCCCCAGTTAAATTATGAGGCTGATAGGACGGTAATTTGTTTTGTTGCATTTTGCTTCCTCATTCTTTGGGACTGGTGTGATTTCTGCTTTTTTTCATTCGTATGGGAGAATGCCTTGGGTCCATTATTCGTTAAACAGGTTCAGATTCTGGTTTTCCGTGTGGTTCAAGATGTTATAACATTTCATTCGTGATTTTATCGGTACCAGGAACTTTCTTCTTCTTGAGCTGTCTGATTGCATAATCCAGTTCCTTTTATTACTAACAGAGAGTTCATTGATTCTGGGGATGGCTGCTTGCGCTTGATCTGAGTTTTTGTTTCCTGCTTTTCTCTTTTCTGTTAATTTTATTGGTGCTTTCTTCCGCAAAGTAGTTTGCTAGGATGTTATGCAGCCTGTGTTTCTGATATTTTCTTTTCTTCTTCAGTGATTACATGTGTTTGGGGTGTAGTAAAATATATTTTTGATGGGGAGATAATGTCCGTTGTTTATACGATGTTATATAAGTATTTTTATTTTTGGTATTATATCTTTATAGGTAAAACGAAAGGTTGAAGGTTACACGTATTAACCTATTCACAGTAACACCAATAAAATAAAACAGACACAATCAATAATGCTTCTTCAAATAATCATAGACCTTATATAGGTGTATAAAATAGGAAAAAAGTAGGAGCAGCTTTATTACTTAACGATTACAAAGTTGTGACGTTTCGGCGTGAGCTTTAATCATACAAAAGCATACAGGGTGAGGAAGTAGAGAGAGGAGATAAAGTATAGATTCACATGAATGCTATTTTAAAAAATAATGATTAGAGCACTTTGGTGTAACTGTAAGAAGATGTGGCTTATCCGACGCTGTGTGTCAGAAGTGAGTATGGTACGGCGTAGAGACTGTTTAAATTGAGACCTGTGATGTGTGGTCGGTGGGTCGTAACTGGGAAAACCGTGGAGGGGAGAGAGAGTGGTACAATGTTAACCTACCAAGGAGAAGGTGAAACAGATGATTATAGTTAGGGTAGATGGGTTGTAATATGATGCTGTGAGGAGGTTCTGAACTATGTGTAACAAGTAAGAAGGGAGGGGAGCTTAGTGGAGAGGGATTATAATTGTTGAAGAGGATAATGTTAGGTGTGCTGAATAGCGAGTTTAAGCCGTGTGGTTCCAGCGTCCCATTACACCCGTCCACATGACAGAAATGTAAACCGCAATATTTAACTTACATATTTCTCCATAGATGAAATACACTCTCAAACGCTCTCGAACGATAACATGACCTCCCCCCCCCCGATCCGTTCAGATCACAACCTATTAAAATTCTATCATGCATTCTTTACATACTGGGCCAGTAAGCCGATTTTTATCAGAGTTGCGCACGTCTGAAAATTGACCGGTAACTGATCCATTTTTCATACTCTTAAAGTTGCCAACGAACCCAGGTAACTATGAGATTATCTATTCCCTAATGTTCTTATCTTATTAGTTACAATAATTTTGTGGTTTCTTTTCCATATTGAGTGATGCCGTTTTTTTTGCAACTGGATCTGATGCAACTTAAACAGTGCTTGTTGTTTGTTGTATTCCATGATACTTGTATCTGGAGGGTTGCAGCCAGAGTTTGGTCGTGTAGTTTTTTTTTGTTCCAGTACGCTCTTCGTGTCTTCTTCGTGGTATTGACAGCTTAGCTGCTCCAGGATTGTTTACGTTAGATTTCTTGCTGTCTCCCTCGCGTTTGTCATCTTGCTGTGATTTTTAAAATTTCCTCTGTAATGATTTGATATAGTTTCCAGTCTGCCTTTTTGTAGTCCCAGCTTGCTATCTTTCTGGTTAGTTTTGGGGGTGACTGCAACGTTCATTGTGAGGATTGTGGGTTTGTAGTCAGTTCCTCCAATCTGTTCAGTCACCACTCTTCCTGTCACCTGCTGTATGTCTTCGGCTCCCATGACCAGATCAGGGCTACTTTTTGCCTTTCATCGCCTGGAGTAGAATGTAGTTTCAGAATGTGGGTTGTTGATGAGGGCTAGTCGTTTTTCAAACATCCAGTTCGTTCTCTACTTCCTCTCGAGTCCATTGTTGAGTATCCCCAGCTGGGTGAGTGGCTGTTAAAAACACCCACGATTAGGTGGTTTTTTCGGAGATGGGAATTTTCTTGACTTGTAGTTTCTTGTTCGTTGGGCAATAAAAGTTGATGATATAGAGAGGTTCTGTTGTTTGACAGTTTGGTGTTCTGAGTTTTCAGAATGCCGTGATATTTCTTATGCCGGGATGTTGTTTCTGACCAGTGCGATGATCCCTCCTTTGTGTTCTTGTCTGTCCTGCCAGAATGGTTCGTATCGGTTATTTTCTCCTAGATGAGTCTCTTGGATACACAAGACATCTATTTTATTTTCTTATAAGAAGTTTTTTTTTCATTACTCCCTCATAGTTCCAGTGCATATTGTTGGTTCTCGGTTGGCCAGTTGCTTTGCTCTGTCTAATCCTGAATCCCCAGTGAGTAGTCACCTTCAGTAGCTTTGGGTGGGTCTCTTCGAGGCTTGGAGCCGCGGCTCTCTCTGCCTGGTGACCCACAGTATCAGCTCCACTCCGCGTAACAAATCAGAGCACACTCATTAACTGTATAGTGCGTACATGTTCCATTTCCACTGTTGGGTAGCCTCGCTAGCCAAGCTGACGCTTTCCGTCTTCAGAGGGAGAATTTATAGATTCCATGTTCTTGATCGTCCATCTACTTCCCGCAAGACATCGGAGGTTTTTCAGAGTGCACTGACCGGGGTGTGCTTCCCGGGCAGTTCTTGATGGAAATCGAGAGGTGTCCACGCGACGGTTGGTACTGCACTGAGCGCATCTAATGGATGACATCCTCTGCCAGAGGTTTCTGTATGATTATCTCACTCGTGTGGACTTCACAGCAGAACGCATCCGGCCATGAGGTCGGCAACATGGAAAAGTACGACAGATTCCTTTACTAATGGCGTATTCGGAGCGGATCGCAGCGAATAAACGAACACATGAAGCACAAAAGAAGTCTAAACGTGTCAGAAATATCCACTAGCTTGAAAAGAAATAGCACTCTGATATTTCTCACGCACTAGCCATTTCACCGGAAGTCACCGGCAGCACGACGAACTTTGTGGAGCGCTTGAAAGAGTGTCCATATATCGTCCACATATGTGCGATGAAAATGATCGGTGCATTGGCGCAAGCACAATTATCATCACAACCCCCCCCCCCCAATCTCCCTGAAAAGACGACGTGGTTTTTGACAGAAAGCAACATGACGGCAGTTTCCTACTCTGCGTACTCCTTTTCTCCCCCCCCCCCCCCCCCCACAAAAAAAAATTGAACTTGAGCAGACGCCGCTTCGACACAAAACTTGCAATCCAAAGTGAATCGCAAGGGGAAATATTCTCGAGGAAAAAGACTGGAATAGAGGCTGGGTTGCCTGTGTACATTTTAAAGGTCATTATTTGGAAGGAAATGACGACCAAATTTAAATAAGGTAAGCCAGTACCTTTTTTTTTTGCCGGTCCGGGAACTTTCTGATACCACCCCGTATCCCGAATCTACATTTACCACCTATTGAATAAATTAGTATACAAATACAAAAGACTTTAGAGACAGAAAGAAATCTGCCATGTCCGTGGTTCCTGTTCTGATATGAATCCATGCCGTGAAAAAAAAAATTTTCTAATGACTTCTTTTAAAAAAATCGTTACTGTCTTTGCATTTCTGCATACAAAACTATACATCAAAGAATATCAATTGACTGACCTTCTGTTATCAGGGCCGGTGGTTGCTGGCGTTGTCGGCAGAAACATACCTAGGTATTCCTTGTTTGGTGATACTGTTAATACAGCCAATCGCATGGAGTCTCATGGTCTATGTAAGTAACATTATTATTAACTTCATACATCATCACCACTTTTTTGTCAGATTCAATAATTCTTATGCGCTATTTATATTCTTTTTGTACTTACTGAACACAGACAAAAATAACCTTTGGTTTGTTCCTTTTGGATGTCTTTGTGGCAAAGGGTTTAGTGCACTAGTCTCTCATAGCGAAGATAGGAGGTTCGAATCTGGCCGAATGAATCTCAGGAACCAAGCTGTAGAAAATGGTACTCGACTTCTTCTGGAGTTGAGGAAGAAAAGGCGGCCAGGCGTGATGCTGACCACAGCACCATTTAGTGTGCTGACAGGTCATATAAATATGGACACTAACACCGTGCTACTATGCGCCTCTACGACAGACAGGGTTAATTTACCTTTACTTTTTTCACTATGTTCTTTTATATATCTGTCTTTTTTTTTAGTAAAAAAAGTAAAATCCCCGTTTCCATGCCATTAATTATGATTACGGTTTTATGATTTTTTTTACGATTACGGAATTATGATTAAATTAGGAGTATGGTGATAGAACCGTGTTTCCAAGACCTCCTACACATGAAAGTGCCTGGCGGAATTTACCTTTCAGATTTCTCAGGTACTCTTTTTTAGAGGCTGGGCTGACCCAGGGCCCTTTTTCTGGGGTTGTACCAGCGAAAAATTCTCACTTTTGGGACTTGAATCTGGTACCACCGCAGTTGTAGATCGCACACTTAACCACTCAGCCAACCATGCCGTCTTTTAGCGGGTTTTTTAAATATTCTGTCATTTTAAATGTAAAAATGCAATTGAATCGCTGCGAACATTATTCTTACATTTCAGCTAATCGCATTCACATCAGTGCGTCAACTAACAATTTGTTAATGAAAATAAAAGGATTCACCACACAAAGACGTGGACCGGTGGATATAAAGGTATTAATTAATTAATCTAACTGAACTATTGTGTAGTTTGACATTGATTGTTGTTCCTTTCATCTGTACCTTTATGTCCGGACTGAGCAATTAACAGAACTTAATAGGTTTTAGTTCTTTATGTTAATAGGTTTTAGAGCAGATCCCTCTAGGAACAGACTGGACTAAATCGCCAAACATTGCAGAATTTAATGAAGCTGCGTCGCAAATTGGGCTCAGCGCAAGGCAAAGAAGCCCAAGCGAAGGAACATCACATGACCCTTTTATCAAACCCAGGCCTGTGGTTTGGGGTTTAAAAAGTAGATGGAACTTCACTTTCAACCGCAAATCGAGATCATATGCAAACTCCACTTCGAGCATAAGAATGCTGATGCAGATAGCATGAAACGCAACTGAGAGAGAGACAGAGAGGGAGGAACAGAACGACTCCCATGGATGTTACACTGAAAGCATAATCGAGAGGCATTTTTTACACACCGAGTGTATTTCCCAGGAGTGCAATATTTAATCCTAATAAATACAGTAGAACGGTGATTACCCCACCTACACTGGGATCAAGATGATTCTGCTAATTAAATACTTTGGATAATTAAACATCCTTGAACGAACCCAATTCAACCTAAAATGGAAGAGTATTTTCAAATATGATTTATTATGCAAAATAAAAATTTACTCTTAAAGGTTTCTGCCGATTAAATTTCACTTGATTTCAGTCTCTCATAAACCATGGTGAAATTTTAAAAGCTTTTGAGATCCAGAAATAGATTGGCCTTGATTTCTCTTTTGCAGAAAAATAGACAGCATCTTGTACTTTTTCATCACTAACTTTTTTCCACACTCTTTCTTCTGTTAGAACCATTTGTACTATCAGAATTTACAGTTTCTTATCCTATATTTCAGATATGGTTCCTTTGCCTTTTTTCGAATCTGGTTATAGTACCTTATCGATACCACATTGCTGTTTCTTTTCATTGTAGGTGCTCGAAAGTACAGAATATTAAAATTAACAAAGAACATATTAAGGCATATTGGGAATGCCCGTATTTCCGCGACCTCTGGAACATGAAAGTCTGATGTGGCCAGAATCACAAAATTAAAAAGAACAACATAATATTAAAATAGCTACAAACTAACTTTTATTACGACGATAAAACAGTATGCAACATCTGCAACGCCACTTCGCTGTCTCGAACAGATCTTTCCCACATCTTACATCTTACCGTGTCGTTAAACGTCACATAGTAGAAGCCAAATCTTTACTCTAGGAATAATACTTGAAGAACATACTGAAAAGCAAAAAACCATTAATCCTGAACTCTATAGACTTTAAAAAGGCATTTGAAAGCATACACAGAGATTCATTCTGGAGAATTTTAAGAATTTATAGAATACCATCTAAAATTATCAACGTCATTTAATGATCTCTACAATGGATATGTTTGTGCAGTCAATACAGAAGAAGGAATGAGTGAATGAATGGTTCCAGATTTTAAACAGATGTGAAACAAGGTTGTATATTATCTCCATTGCTTTTTGGAATTGCCATAGACTTCATAATGAAAAAATGCTGCACAGGTAAAACCGGCATTGATTAGGTACATGGGACCCAACTGGAAGATCTTGATTTTGCAGATGACATAACTCGTATCAGTGACAATGTGCAGTCGATCCAAGAAAAAACAGATATCCTGTCTTCGCTGGCTACTAAAATAGGACTTGAAATTAACAAGGAAGAAAACAAAAATGTTGAAATTTCTATTTAAAAATAAAGAATATATATATATATATACATATATATATATATACATATATATATATATATATATATATATATATATATATTCGTAGAAAGAACAACTGTTGAAGAAGTAAACCAATTTGCATAGCTTGGCAGCTTCATAGACCAGGATGGTGACACCAGACAGAAAGTTAGAATTCGAATCGCAAAAGCAGTATTGACCTTCAAGAATCTTTAGAACATATGGCATTCAAAAGCTATAAACACAAAAAGTAAGTTAAAATTATTATAATTCAAATGTAATATCCACCCTCATTTATGCATGTGAAACTGGAAAACACCTAAGGAAATTAAGGAAATAGATAGGAAAATTAGACTATTTTGAAAACAAATGCCTAAGAAAAATACTCCGTATAAAGTGGAACGAATTCAAGAACAACACAGAGTTGAGACAGATGAACAAACAACAACCTGTCTCATAGGTGATCAAAAAAAGAAGATGGACATATGTCGGTCATGTGATGAGAAGTAACAATCAGAGAATCCCAAAACAAGCTATCAAGTGGAGCACAACAGGCTGAAGAAATATAGTTCGACCACGTGAAACTCTAAAAAGGACATTGGTAAGAGAGGTCCGTTTAGTTGGCATAACATCCCTTGATGAGGTTGAAAAGCTCGCTGAAAACAGGAAAAGTTGGTGAACTAGCATGCCAGCCCTTTGTGACGTTTTACGGCACTAGAAGGATGTAAGATGTAAGATATATTTCAGCTGCCTTATTTGTTTTGTCAGTTGTCATCAGTTTAGTTTTGTTTGCATTAAGATAAAGGTTTTGCTTTTCACTCTTCTTACGGACTGACATAATTAGTTTTTCCAGTCTTTTTTGTGTGTTGTGGACAGTAATACTGTGTTATCAGGTATTTCGTAGCCTCCAATTGTTATGACATCGTAATATTCTGTGTTTACATCTTCTCTAACATTCCTCATTATATTTTCAGTATCTTACATCTTACTTCTTACTTACTTCTTACATCCTTCCTGTGCTGTTAAACGTCAGTATACAAGTTAAATAAGTACGGCGACAATAACACCCTTGACGGACTCATTGTTTTAATGTTAAACCAGGGTATTGTTTCAACATTTTATTTATCCTTACTGCTGCCTGTTGGTATAGATAGAGCAGTGATATTAGTTGTGTCATATGTTGGAAATCCAATTTTTTCTATTATTTCCCAATATTTCTGGTATTGTATACAATCAAATGCTTTTGAATAGTATATAAAAGATAAATGCGGATTCACATTAAATTATCTGCATTTCTCTATCTTTAATCTTATGTTGAAAATGTGATCTCTTGCTCCTCTTCAGTTGTCTAAATCCAGCTTGGACCATACTGATTTCTTCTTCTATTTTCTTTCGAAGTCTACTCATTTTGATTTCGAATAGAATTTTACTGGCATGACTAATCAGGGCAACGGTTCTGTAGTTTGCGCATAATTTCAAGCTAACCTTTTTCTGCAATGGTATGAATATAGTTCTTTTCCATTCTTTTGGACAATGCCATATCTTTTTACATAATGCATGATATATTGTAGCACGTTCCTTTCCTCCTCCCTTAATGAGTTAGCTGTTATTTCATCACATCCCGTTAGTTTACCATTTTTAACCTTTTATTGCCAATAAACTTCTTCACTTGTCGATTCAAGTTCTTTCTCCTCCAATAGTACTGCATAACCTTTACAGTCAGTTGTATCATATATTCCTCTGCAATATTCCTTCCATTTTTATAGAATTTCCTGAAATATATATATATATATATATATATATATATATATATATATATAAATGAGGAAATATTGGAAGAGATGGTGAGTTTTTAATATCTTGGATCATTACTAACTAATCCTGGAAATAAATGAGGGAAATTAGAAGGAGAACATTTGTCGCTCTTCAAAAAAATTACAACTAAAGAAGGTGTGGAGAGGAACAGAACTACAAAAATAAGATTTTTAAGGGCATGCATCTTTCCCATCGCTACATATGCCTGTGAGACATGGACACTTAATAAAACAGCTGAGAAACACATAAATGCCTTTGAATGTAAATGCTACGGAAGAGTACTTCAAATATCATGGACACAAAAAAGAACAAATATATCCATACTAAAAGAACTTAATATTAAAGAAAAATGCTAGTAAAGAGATTAAAGAAAGAACATGTAAATATTTTGGACATATTAAACGTTGTAATAATTTAGAAAAGACCGCCTTTGAAGGGTACATAATGGGAAAAAGAAAGAGAGGAAGACCAAGCCGAAGATGGCTGCAAGACATCGTTCATAATCTGGAAATGGGTGCATCAGCAGCAGGGCATTTTATTTATAACCAAGTGACATACAAGGGAGCTGTTAAGGAAGGCAGTGTTCCGTAAGGACATGCAAATGACTGATTGACTGCCACCGATAAGTAATGTTCCACTGTATATATCCTTACTTACTAATTGTTAATTTATTACTAATACAATCTTTTTCACTGTTGGAAAGGGAAAAGGACATATGGAAACATACTGGCTGCTGAGCACAGACAGACCTCTGTTTTCTGTGGCACAAAAAAATAAAAAGAGCATTCCTGATGACACAAGCAAGAGCAACCTAGTTCTCATTGCACATGGACAAGGCAGCAGGGCAATGGCTTTGTCTACTGAGAGCACTGTGGAATAAGATTTGTTGTGCATAGATCACTGAGGTGGTATCACTATCACAGTTATAGTGTACAGATGTTTCCAACATTTTTCTCAAAAAATAACTTTGAATAAAAAAAAACATTCAGAATTTCTTGACTTTTGAGGAATTCATCTAAAAAAATTTTTTATTGGGTAAAATGTCTTTCGGAAACAGTAAATTTGAATTTAATTAAAACTAATAATAATATGGTGTTAATGTTGACTTCATCAAGTTACAAAAAAGCATCAGTATTTGAAAGATCAATATACACATATTTATTTCCTTTGGGTTGAGACATTATTCCCAACTTTTAAACAACTTTATGAGAACTGTACAAGAACATTAACATTTTCCTTGTTGTTATTAGCCAAATTTGACTATTAAAATAGCATAAATTTATACATCAGTTTTTTTTCTCAGTTTGAGCGCATTCATGCTGCTAAAAATCTATCATCATTTTAAATGGATTACCATATCCTCAGAATCGTTTAAATGGTTTACCTACTAAGTCATTTCTGCACTTTTTTCTTATCTGTAATCCAAGGAACGAAGCTGATTCTGATTAACATGTATTTTGCTTCAGTAACCTCGTTAGCTGAGTGGTTAGGCGATTGGTTTGCTAATCCGGTAGTACCAAGTTCAGTCCCAGCAGTGGGATTTTTTCTGGTACACACCAAAAAAGGCCCAGGGGTTGACCCAGCCTCTAAAAAGGAGTACCACAGAAATCTTGGAAGGTAAAGCGGCCAGACGTGATACTGACCACATCACACTTTCATGTGCCGAAGGTCATGGAAAATACGGGCCTCACATCGTATTCCCTAATATGCTTTAATGGCGTGGAAACGGGAAATTTACCTTTACCTTTTAACTCAATTTTTAGTTATACAAGAATTTCGCATTACGTGATATATATTGAAGAAACATCAATGCTGGCTGTGAACACTGGCAGAGAAGAGAGTTCTTTATTCCTTAATGAATAATCAAGTCTTGATAGCCTCCCCTTCAGCTATTTTACTGACACAGGATAATCTCGACACTGATATCTCTCTCTATCTATCTCTCTCTCTTAACCCTTTTGAAATAAAGATCAATCAATCAATCGATCAATCACTCTCTCTCTCTCTCTCTCTCTCTCTCTCTCTCTCTCGTAAATATAACAACTACTTCATGTTGTAATATGGTGTATTAGGTATAAATTGATTTCTATATTTACGAACCAGATTTATTTGGAGATACTTAGAAAGGATGTAAAAATGCAGAATACAAAGAATGTCACATTAAAATAAGAAATGAAATGTTCTAACTAAACCTCAGTTAAGCTTGACTATTAAAGATAAGTATTTACATATACATTATCTAAACCAGTTCATGTAAATTTACGAAGCCCAGAGGACTCTCTGGCAATATATTCTTAAATTCATGCAGAAAACTCTCAGCATCACATATATCCAACATCTAATAACAGATACTGTTATTCATGTCATATGTCATTTCCAGACCGTTATTCATCTCACAGGCTCCCTGAATGCAATACGATCTTGTGTAAGCTGACCAGCGTCTCGCAATGACACATTCAGACTCTACGTGATGTTCTGAGTCCACCTGCGACGAAGTTGTCCCTTTTCTCTTATACAGGGTACTATGCCGTCCACTATCAATCTCCCCAAGCTATTATGTCTCTTTATGTGGCCGAAGTATCTCAGCTTTCTAATTTTTATGATGTTAACGAAGCAGTTTGTATCTCTTTATTTGATTTTCGCTCTACTCATGATATTCTAAGTGCCTTTCTGTAACATTTCTTTGACTTGTAATATTTCATTTGAAATGATGTTTTCTAATGATTTGTTAAGTGTCCACGTTTTGCTTCTATATGTTGCCATTGGGCATATATAACAGATCTTACAGCTAATATATCTGCAGATAACAAATATTACATGTAGGTCAACACACAGAATATTTACCATTGCACCAATGCTTTGCTGAAATGAATCTCTAAAAATTATAAATTGTTAAATTGAACCCTTAAACTCAAGATTCTCAAAAGGAACAATTTTTTATAAATAGGAAACTACGAGGTTTTGGTACGGTAAAGTAAGAGAACAAATATTGTAGGATTAAACCTTGAAAAAATAGTAGACAAAGCACTTTAGTGAGAAAGAAAAATCACAAGAGAATTACCTGGGATTCGAACACGGACTCCGGTAGGACGAGCAGCCGTCTAGCCACGAGAGAACAGCGTACTATCGACTTAGCCAACTAGCACCCCAAGTCGATAGTACGCTGTTCTCTCGTGGCTAGACGGCTGCTCGTCCTACCGGAGTCAGTGTTCGAATCCCAGGTAATTCTCTTGTGATTTTTCTTTCTCTCACGTCTCACTAAAGTGCTTTGTCTACGATTTTTTCAAGGTTTAATCCTACAATATTTGTTCTCTTACTTTAAGATTCTCAAAAATGTCTGTTATAGATTGCAATGCACTAACAACTAGCAACTGAAGAAGAAAGAAAAGAAGAGATTGTACAATAGGATCCAAGTACAGCAGCAGAAACAATAACCAAACACAATATGCTACTCGTTTTGGGTGACTTAGAAGCTAAAATAGGAGAAGCAAATTAAGATAGAAAAAGAATCATAGAAAGAAAAGAAATACAGAAAAAATGGAAATCAAAAGAAACTATGCAGATTTTCCGAATAATACATAGCAGGGACCATTTTCCGCATAAAACATCCATAAAATAACTCGAAGATCTTCAAATAAAACAACAGAAAAACAAATTGACCACATATTGATAACAAGTGATAACAAGTCACTTCAGATATTTCTACATCGATAAAGACTAGAGCAAGCCGACGAATGGCACGGCATAAATTTACACTATTCATAGATTTTCTTATTCTTCGTCGTTCGCTCAGACATCGAGACCAATCTGTCTCATCAAATGCGGCATTTCCTCTCAGGTTTTCAGCATCACCGTAGAGCTGTTGTAGGGAACTGTGGTCTGGCGTGTGTTGTGCAGCTATGGATGATGTAGTATCTGGTGTTCTTTGCCAATTTTCTGAGATGGTGTCTCAGCCGGTTATGTCGTGTTTCAGTTTAAAGATTATCACTTAGTCATTTTTGAAGAGTTTTTCGTCATCTGGTTTGCTGTTGGGTGTTGTTTTATCCATTTTCTTCATATACGGCGTTTGTTTTGTCCATTTTCTTTATATGTCTGTTTTTTGGTTTGTTATGTTGCATCTGTCTGTTCATTATTCCTCCCTCTTTTGCCAGGCTGTCTTCCTCTTCATTTCATTGATGTTACTGCGGGCGTGTATCCATGTATATGACTGCTTTATTGAATATTGTACTTGCTAGTGATAGGACTGTCTTCAGACTGGTCACGTTAGGTTTCTTGGTAGTGTAAGATGGTACTTTCCATTCCTTTCCGTATTGGCAGTGACTGTTACAAGTCGGTGGTCCTATTACGGAAAGTCTGAATGTGTCATTGCGTGACTCTGGTCAGCTTGCATAAGACCGTATTGCATTCTGGAAAGGACATGTCATATGAATGAATGATTGATAGGACTTCTGTAGGTTGTCCAGGTCTTTAATATTTTGGTATTTCAGTACTTGTATCCTATCTTGTTATATGGAAGTGAATCATGGACAATAGGCAAGTCTGCACAAAAATCATTGGAAGCAGCAGAAATGTGGTTTATTAGAAGAATGTTGCGAATCCCCTGGACAGCAAAAATAACTAATGAAGAATGTAGGAGAAGAGCTGGAGAGACAAGTGACCTTGTCAAAAAGATAAGAGAGAGACAATGTACTTTCATAGGACATGCAATGAGAAGAGGGGGCATTGAAAATATTATAACAACAGGAAAAATAGAAGGAACAAAATCAAGAGGAAGACCAAGATAAATGATTCTGGATAGTCTGACGGGATGGTGTGAGAGGAGATCACCAACTGAGCTGATGGCCTGCATGAAGGATCGGATACTCTGGAGAAGTATAATAGCCAACGCTAGTCGGCACGGCAGATGATGATGATGATGATGATGAGTACTTGTATTACGAACTGTGAATCTAGAACAGACTATTTGTTTCTCAGCGTGGCTTCAGCGTGTTCTATTATTTTCATTGTTGCAGTTTTCTTTTATTGCTTGTACCTGTGCTCTGTAGTTACTGGAGTAGGCACCTATTGATATAGTCATCGGTATTGTTTGCTATTGTTTTATTTTTATAAATATGCGCCCACAGCCATTTTCTGTGCCCTTTGTAGCTGATCCTTCTGTGTATGTGCGTATGTCTTTGGGGTAGTTTTTTATGTAATCCACTGCTACCACTTGTTTTTTCGTTTTCTGTTAATGTTCTTTTCTTCTGTTTGTCTGGGAGCGCATTTCGTAGTTCATGGAATTTTGTGGTGGGAATTTGCAAAGTGATTGTAGAGGCTTGCTTTGTGTATGTGTGGTTGTTGTGTTATCTTGTATGACTATATTTGGTGTTTAGATGAAATTTGTTTTGTTTAGTTTGCTTTGTCTTGGTTGTACATACAATCATACATTGGGTGTACTTCTTTTGAATTTCTCTGTTTTCAGTTACCATCTGTCTTCTAAATGTTATATTTATTTTTTCCAATAAATGTTTATTCTGATGTGATTCTTTTTCATCTGATTTTGCATTGGGTCTAGTTTGTTAAGGTTGATTTTGTCTGTTGATCATGCTGTTATACAGTATTTCATTTTGTCTGTATATCTTTCTTCGTATGTCGTGATTTGCTCCCAGGTAGTTATAATACTGAAGATTGCAAATCATATACTTCTGAATTTTTCCTTATTATAGAATTGAATCTTACAGATGCTCTTTGATTAACACATCACAAGTTTCATAAACATTACCAGTTCACGAATCAGAGCAAATCCAATGAAATGTTCCTTGAATTCAGTTAATTCTTACAAATAAGTTCAAGATGTATAATTGATAACATTACTTGAATTGAATAACTTATCATTTGTTCACATTGTTAAATATATTCTACATACAGCATTTCTCAATGTTCTCTTATTTCCGTATACTCTACACTTGATACGAGAACATTTCCTAACTCAGTATTATATCAGATCTGCAACATGTGGTCAAAAAGTTTCCCGTCTAACATCACTTTATCGAAGTTCCGAAAGTATCAAATCTTCTTAATCACTTGAATCACTTAAAAACCATCTTCCGTCTAACACTCATCATCATCATGTGCCGTGCCGACTGGCGTTGGCTATTATGCTTCTCCAGAGTACGTGATCCTTCATGCAGGCCATCAGCTCAGTTGGTGATCTCCTCTCACACCATCCCGTCAGACTGTCCAATATCATTTATCTTGGTCTTCCTCTTGATCTTCTTCCTTCTATTTTTCCTGTTGTTATAATATTTTCAATGCCCCCTCTTCTCATTGCATGTCCTATGAAAGTACATTGTCTCTCTCTTATCTTTTTGACAAGGTCACTTGTCTCTCCAGCTCTTCTCCTACATTCTTCATTAGTTATTTTTGCTGTCCAGGGGATTCGCAACATTCTTCTAATAAACCACATTTCTGCTGCTTCCAATGATTTTTGTGCAGACTTGCCTATTGTCCATGATTCACTTCCATATAACAAGATAGGTTCAATATAGCATTTTAGGACTCGTTTTCTAACATTCATTGATAAGGATGTGTTGGTCAGTATGTTTCTCATTCTCTGAAATGCAGTCTTTGCTTGGCCTATTCTGTTCCTAATTTCTGTTCTGCATTTCCCATCTGCAGTTATTACTGCTCCAAAGTATTTGAATTTCTGCACCTGCTTTAGAACAGTTCCGTTTAATTTAATACTGCATGTTGGTGGATTCTGTTTCTTAGATATAACCATAGTCTCTGTCTTTTTGATGTTCAAAGTAAGGCCTTTCTGTTCACTTTCTTTGGCGACTCTATCCAAGAGATTTTGCAGGTCTTGTAGGTTCTCAGCTATCAGTACTGTGTCGTCAGCATACCGAAGGTTGTTAATATTGTATCCTCCAATTTTTATGCCTGGTTCTGTGATGATTGTTCTTAGAATATTCTCGCTATACAGAGAAAAAAGGTCTGGAGATAGTACACATCTTTGTCGCACCCCTTGTTTTATAGGTTGATATTTTCCAAGTCTATTTTCAACTTGAACTGCTGCTTCTTGCTGCCAGTATAGATGTTTTACAATCCTCAAGTCTTTGCCGTCTATATTGATGTCTTCAAGCATTTTAATAATTTCATTATGTTTCACCTTGTCAAATGCCTTGGTGTAATCAATGAAGCATAAGTAGAGATCTTTCTGTACTTCTAAAGCTCTTTCTGTTAGTGTTCGTAAAGCATAAATGGCATTGTGTGTTCCCTTTCCTTCAACAAATCCAAACTGTTCATCTGCTATTTCCATTTTAATCTTTTTCCTTGTTCTTCTCATAATGATTCTCAGAAGTAGCTTCGTTATGTGACATGAGAGGCTGATAGTCCGGTGGTCGTCACATTCCTTTGCACCTGGTTTCTTTGGTAGTGCTATAAACGTGGATTTAATCAGGTCACTGGGAATATGACCACTGTTGTAAATGTCATTCAGTCTAACACTACTTCTGATTTTATATCGTCTCGTCCTCTTTCTTCTCTTGTCTGTCTTCTGATTTCTTCTGACGGTCTTCCTCTGCCGTCACTCAATCGAAGTGTACTAACGAGCAGTCTACTTGCCTCTTCTCTGGACTTCTGTTCTTATCTCTCATCTGATGGTTTCTCAGCTGTTCTGGTCGGACCTTCTTTCTTCACTCTTGCTGTCCACTTGCACTGACAATCTTTCTTGCAGTTCTGGTCAGTCGCTACTTGCCGGACCGACGGTGTTCTGACTGTCTCCCTCCTCTGTCTCCTCTCTCTTCTACTGTCGTACTTCTTGGTTCTAGTCTGTTTGTTCTTCCGTCTTCGGGCTCCCTCCTCTGTCTCCTCTCCTCTGTCTCCTCTCCTCTCCTCTGTCTCCTCTCCTCTCCTCTGTCTCCTCTCCTCTCCTTCCGCACTTCTTGGTTCCCTTCTGTCTCTCCGCTCGCCTTTTTATCTTCAAGTTCAGCTTGACGGTTTAACCAATAAGTATTTTGGCTAGACCCTTCAGATGTTCACTGGCTCCCATCAGGGTTTTGATTGTCTGTCATTCAAACCGCCCCGTGACTTATTTCTCAGAAGTCAATTGTTCAACAGGCCACTCTACTGAATATTTAATTGGTCAGCTGGCCGAGTTGGTCACTCCTTTATTTAAAAACCGTGCGAAATAGCGTCCTAACGCGTGTCAGTCTCGTCAGTTTCGTCTATACAAAGGAAGACCTAAGCCATTTACATAAGAATTTACCTAAATCATTATCTTGCTCGTTTAACCGGAGTTTTATTGTGCCTCGCTTTTCACTGTGTCTGCCTTTTCTATAGTCACCGCTTTTTTATCACTGGACTATCCTACTTTCTGGCGTCCTTACTTTGTATTATCTATATATCAGCGTCACTGAGTCTCGTCTTTTTCTATTCACTGTTTTGCACTGTTTACTTTTATCCGCGTCTTGTTCTACTGTCATCGAAGTTCTATACCTTTCTCTTCCTTTGCTACCCCTTTTCTCTCTCGCTATTCGATGTTACTATTTTGTTTATCTTATCTTATATCCTTCCCGTGCCGTTAGACGTCACATAGGGCTCGCAAAGTAGTTTGCCAATTTTTCCTGTCTTCGGCGAGTCTTTCAACCTCATCAAAGGATTTTATGCCTGTTAACTTGGCCTCTCTTAATAATGTTCTCTTCAGAGTTTCACGCGGTCTGCCCCTTTTTCTTCGGCCTGTTGTGTTCCACTTGATAGCTTGTTTTGGGATTCTCTGATCATTTCTTCTCATCAAGTGGCCAACATATGTCCATCTCCTTTTCCTGATCACCCGTGAGACTGGTTGTTGTTCAGTCATCTGTCTTATCTCTGCATTGTTCTTGAATTCATTCCACTTGATGCCGAGTATTTTCCTTAGGCATTTGTTTTCAAAAGAGTCTAATTTCTTTTCTATTTCTTTAGTTGTTTTCCAGCTTTCGCATGCATAAATGAGGGTGGATATTACATTTGAATTGAATAGTCTTAACTTGGTTTTTGTGCTTATAACTTTTGAATTCCATATGTTCTCAAGATTCTTGAAGATTGATGCTGCTTTTGCAATTCTGATCCTAACTTCCTTTCTAGTGTCACCATCCTGGTCTATGTAGCTGCCAAGGTATGCAAATTGATTGACTTCTTCAATATCTGTCCCTTCTATGTGTATTTTTCCATTTTGATTGATGGGAATTTTCATTATTTTTGTTTTGTCCTTGTTAATTTCAAGTCCTATTTTGCTAGCCAGTGAAGATAGGCTATCTGTTTTTTCTTGCATGGAATTCACATTATTACTGATAAGAGTTATGTCATCAGCAAAATCAAGATCTTCTAGTTGGGTCCCATGTACCCAGTCAATACCTGTGTTACCTGTGCAGCATTTTTTCATTATGAAGTCTATTGTAATCCCAAAAAGTAAAGGAGACAGTATACATCCTTGTTTCACGCCTGTTTCAATCTGGAACCATTCACTCATCCCTTCTTCTGTCTTGACTGCACAACATATCCATTGTATAAGTCCTTAATGATGTTGACAATTTTAGATGGTATTCCATATAGACATAAAATTCTCCATAATGAATCTCTGTGTATGCTATCAAATGCCTTCTTAAAATCTATGAAATTCAGTATTAATGGTTTCTGCTTTTCAATATGTTCTTCAAGTATTATTCTGAGAGTAAAGATCTGGTCGAGACAGCTTCTCCCTTTTCGAAATCCTGCTTGTTCTTCTCTCATTGCAGTATCCACTATATCTCTGAGTCTATTCAAAATGACCTTGCAAAATACTTTTGACACAACTGATATTAAGGTTACTCCTCTCCAGTTGTTACAGTCACTAAGGTTGCCCTTTTTTGGTATTTTCACAATGATTCCCTTCTTCCAATTAGAAGGGACCTTTTCTTCTTTCCAAATCTTGTTAAACATTCTCTGTAGTTGTCTCATGTTGTCACTATTGATAGCTTTTAGCATCTCGGCTGTTATTTCATCTTCACCTGCAGCTTTGTTGTTAGCCATTAAATTCACTGCTGTTTCAATTTCATGCAATTCAAGCATTCAACATGTTTAATTTGACTGCTCGTCTTTCATGTATATACTTCCATGTTTTATCTGATATCCATGCTTTTCTATTTGGTTTTTCCAATCCAGCGCTTACTTTTGCTGCTGTGATTATGGCTGTGCTGTAAGAATTCCATAACTCATCTATACCTATCTCCTCAACTTCACTGGGTGTTTTGGAATGATTGGCAAGTTCCTGATTGAAATTAATGTTAGTATTTTCTTCTTATAGGCTGTGGATGTTTATCTTTCTGTGTACTGATTTCTTGTGTTGACTTTTCAATTTTAGTTTTATTTTCCCTATGCACAGGTTGTGATCACTGTTGACATCTGCACCCCTATAAGCCCTTACATCCATGAGAGATGTTCTGTATTGCTTTCTAATACAAAAATGGTCTATCTGGTTTCTAGTTCTATCATCTGGAGGTATCCATGTTGTTTTATGTATCTCTTTGTGTGGGAATATTGTGCCTCCAATGACCATGCCCTCTGTTAAACATATTTCAATTAATCTTTCTCCATTCTGATTAACCATGTCAATTCCTTCTTTCCCCATCACTTTTTCAACGTCGGTATTATCCTTCCCTACCTTAGCATTGAAGTCCCCCATAGCAATTAGGATGTCGTGTTTAGGGACTTTGTTGATGATTTGTTGTAGTTGGTGATAAAAGTCGTCTTTCACATCATCATCTGCATCATTCGTGGGTGCATAACACTGTATTATTGTCATTCTTCCGTGTCGTAGGTTGTATCGTGCTCTTATTATACGACTGTTCACTGGTTCCCATTCTACAAGGCTCTTTGCAGCTACATTTGACATAATAATGCCCACTCCGTCTCGGAATTTATTGTCATTTCTACCTGAATGTATAATTAACTTACCGTTTTCCGCCGATCTTTTACCTGCTTCTGGCCATCGCATTTCGCTGATGCCCAGTATGTCTAGATGGTATCTCTCCATTTCTTTGATGACCTGGTTAGTTCTTGTTGGTGCTGCCATCGTTCTCACATTCCAGAATCCAACCCTTGTCACATGTTTGGGGCCGACGAATGAGCTCTTCGGAGTTGGCATCCCTGATGCTCGGTTGGTTTCTCTGCGAGTTTCCATAACGATATATTTTTTTCCTATCTGGAGTTGCCTCTAGATAGGTCTCAGGATAAGGTTGTTAGCCTTATGCCCAACTCCCGGTACATGATATGTAACAGATCAAGCGGAATTCCGCTTTGTTTATAGTATATTTTAATAATCATATTCATTAATACCAATAGTAACAACTATAATCATTACTTACAAGGCCATGCTACAAAGTTCTTGTTTTATCTTTATAAATATGCGTGTACAGTCATTTTCTGTGCCATTTGTAGCTGATCCTTCTATGTACGTGCGCATGTCTTTGTGGTAGTTTTTTTTAATGTAATCCACTGCTATCATTTGTTTTTTTCGTTTACTGTTTGTCTTCCTTTCTTCTGTTTGTCTGGGAGCTTATTTCGTAGTTCATGGAATTCTGTGGTGGGAATTTGCAAAGTGATTATAGATGCTTGTTTTGTGTATGTGTGGTTGTTGCGTCATCTTGTATGAGTATATTTGGTGTTTATATGAAATTTGTTTTGTTTAATTTACTTTGTCTTGATTGTACATAAAATCATACATTGGGTGTACTTCTATTGAATTTCTCTGTTTTCAGTTACCATCTGTCTTCTAAATGTTGTTTTTGCAATAAATGTTTATTCTGATGTGATTCTTTTTTATCTGATTTTGCACTGGGTCTAGTTTGTTAAGGTTGATTTTGTCTGCTTCTTCTTCTTCTTCGTTCGCTTCTACCACCAAAACCGCACTGTGATCCTACTGAATTCACGCCTGTGGTCCTCGTTAGGTCCCGTGGTCCCCTGTGTGGTCCCCGAAAAGACCACACGAGATCCACGAGAGGACCACAAGGGGTTCAGAGTATCACAGTGCTTTAGCCTGTATTTTTGGTGGGTCTCGGAAGCGGGATTGCGTGACACCGTGGTTTTCATTGCACCAGTTTAGACTAGGGTTGGACTTTCTCACCGGAAGACCTCGACGTGTTTAGGATATCAGTGCATCCCCGCTGGGTGAGAGGCGGTAGCCCACCCAGGCCAGAGTTGGACTTTCTCACCGGAAAACCTCGACGTGTTTTGAGATACCCGTGTATCACCGCCGGGTGAGAGGTGGGTGCCCATCCAGTCCAGAGTTGGACTTTCTCACCGGATTTTTGTCTGCTGATCATGCTGTCATACAATATTCCATTTTGTATGTATATCTTTCTTCGTATGTCGTGATTTGCTCCCAGGTAGTCCCAGCTGGTGTTTTTCGTTCTTTGACGCCCGGTCTCCCCCTCCCCGATTTTGTTGATAGTGTTCTTCCAGGTCTGGCGGGATTCTAGTGTGCTGGATGTGTGTTGGGCTGTCTTCCACTGATAGCTTGTATATATTTAGTTTTAAGTCTATGTTTCCAGTTTTATTTGATAGTATATGTTGGACTGTGTATGTCTTCTTCTCATTAATAGTCATTAGCCAGCTTTTGCTCCAGTCTTTCTAAGCGCATTTTGCATTTCTGTTGGTGGCTACTGTTGTGTTCTGTTCTGATATATACATTGCCATATCATTTGCATATAATGTGTGATATATTGTCTTGTGCATGTCATCTGCGATGTGATATATATATATATATATACATATATGCAGGACACTCTCTACCGTAGAGAGCGGAACAACAACACAACTCCTTCAGATCATCAGAGGAAGTACCCCCCCTCAGACAAGTGTTTCGGCCCTTTAAACCGAGTTGTGTTGTTCCACTCTCTACGGTAGAGAGTTTCCTACATATATGCATATATATATGTATAATATGTATGTATTTATGTATGTATGTGTGTGTGTGGGTGGGGTATATGACTCCTCCCGAGGGTACTCCTTGCTGGCTCACCATTTTTGCTATTTCCCCCTGTATTTGTACTCTTGTTGTGCAGATAATTCTTTTTATCCAAATACACATTATTTCATTTATAAAATGGTTTGTTAAATCTTAGGAGCAAACATTTTTTCCAGACTTTTAATGTCAAGTACTTATTCCATGTCTGTCAATGTTGGTATTGTGTTAAGACAAACATGAATGAGTCTGCCATGTGCACTACCTGATATTCTGTTGAAGGATGCCCGCTTGCTGTCTTTTCATTTAATTTTGCTGTCTAGGTGCCATACAAATCTTGTGTTTATGATACTTTCCATTACCTGGTTATGGTGGTTAGCAATATAATAGGTCTGTAAGAAAACGACAGTCATCATTCATGGACAATAGACTAGGAGGAGGTTGAAAACATCGTAACAACAGAAAAAGACTGAGGAAGAGAAAGAAAAAAAAAATTCTGGACAGCCTAACGCGACATCACAATAAAAATATTCACCAGACAGTGGCGCGCCGTAAATGAAGTAGGGAGATTAATATACATATAGTCCCCTGAATCGCGCCAAATAGTAAAATACCCTGAAAACAATATTTTTTTCAGCTAAAAACGAAACGGATTTCAATACCCTTCAAACGAACTTGTGTACTTGCTTTTCCTCCAGCTTCCCTACTCTTTCATGTGTTATCATGAGCACCTTTCCCTATTAGTTAACTCGCAGAAGCGAGCAAGACGCTGGCACCTGTAATTGTTGTTGATTTTATACAGTGCATCCGGCGTTCTGTAATAACAGATTTTCATGTTCCCATGATTATTGACAACAATATTGCACCAATGATTTTTTATATGGATCGTTATAATAACATATAAAGTGTTAAAATAAAGCGCGATATTGAATAATGTTTTGCTTGTTTTTTTCTTCCAATGATGAGACCAGAAAAGCTTGGTGTTTAAATTTTCATCCTTTTTTCCGTGTTTTTATTTGTTGTATGTCATACTTGAAAAACGTTTTTGCCAATATATTGTATAGTTTTATGTTCTCCATTTATGTGTTCATCCTGCTTTCTTCCATTTTTGTCTAACCCAGTTTCTATCTTCTTGTAAATCTGAATCATACACCTCTATTATATATTCTATCTACATTCGTATATATTGATTCTTAGCATCTTCACTTTAACATACAATATTAGTTCCTTAATTTTTAAAAAACTCAAGAAGAAATTTATACTATGGAGAAGTATACAGATCAATCACCATCATCATCATCAGGTGCCGTGCCGACTGGCGTTGGCTATTATGCTTTTCCAGAGTATCCGATCCTTCATGCAGGCCATCAGCTCAGATGGTGATCTCCTTTCACACCATCTCATCAGACTGTCCAGTATCATTTCTCTCGGTATTCCTCTGGATCTTCTTCCACATATTTTTCCTGTTCTTATAATATTTTCATTGCCCCCTCTTCTTATTGCATGTCCTATTAAAGTACATTGTCTCTGTGTTATTTTTTGACACGATTTTTTGTCACTCCATCTCTTCTCTTACATTCTTCATTAGTTATTTTTGCTGCCCAGTGGATTGGCAACATTCTTCTAATAAACCACATTTCTGCTGCTTCCAATGATTTTTATTCACACCCGCCTATTGTCTATGATTCACTTCCATATAATAAGATAGGTTCAATATAGCATTTTAGGACTCGTTTTCTAATATTCATTGATAAGGATGTGTTGCATAATATGTTTCTCATTCTCTGAAATACAGTCTTTGTTTGGCCTGTTCTGTTCCTAATTTCTGTTCTGCATTTCCCATCTGAAGTTATTACTACACCAAGGTATTTGAATTTCTGCACCTGCTTTAGAATAATTAATTTTATTTTTATACTGCATTTTGGTGTATTCTGTTTCTTAGATATAACCATAGTCTCTGTCTTTTTTATGTATAAAGTAAGGCTTTTATGTTCACTTCCTTTAGCGACTTTATCCAAGAGATTTTGCAGGTTCTCAGATTTTTAGTTCTCAGCTATCAGTACTGTGTCGTCAGCATACCGAAGGCTGTTAATATTGTATTCTCCAATTTTTATGGCTGGTTCTGTGATGATCATCGTTCTTAGAATATTCTCGCTATATAGAGAAAAAAAGGTCTAGAGATAGTACACGTCCTTATTGCACCTCTTGTTTTATAGGATGATATTTTCCAGTTTTATTTTCAACGCGAATTACTGCTTCTTGCTGCCAGTATAGATGTTTTACAGTCCTCAGGTCTTTGCCTTATAGATTGATATCTTCAAACATTTTAATAATTTCAGTATGTTTCACCTTGTCGAATGTCTTGGTGTACTCAATGAAGCATAAGTAAAGATCTTTTGTACTTCTAAAGCTCTTTCTGTTAGTGTTCGCAAAGCATAAATGGCATTGTGTGTTCCCCTTCCTTCAACAAATCCAAACTGTTCATTTGCTATTCTGCTATTTCCATTTTAAATCTTTTTCCTTATACTTTTCATAATAATTCTCAGAAGTAGCTCCATTATGTGACTTGAGAGGCTGATAGTCAGGTGGTCATCACATTCCTTTGCACTTGGTTTCTTTGGTAGTGCTATAAACGCCGATTTAAGCATGTCACTGGGCACAACCACTGTTGTAAAAATATCATTCAGTAACTTGGTTATTATTTTTATTCCTATCTCCTCTAGCGCCTCTTTTTCTTCTATTGTTATATTATCAGGTCCAGTCGCTTTTCCTTTTTTCGTGTGTTTGATGGCATCTATGGTTTCATGTTCAAGTATTGATGGTCCATCATAGTTTTCAGTGTCTGGTGTTAATTCTGGTCTTTCTCCTCCATATAGCTCACTGATCTACTGTAAACTTAGTGAGTTGCTAAGTTCACAACTGGGGACAATAAAGGGGAGTGACAGGACCAAAACCCATCTGAAACCACAGATCCATGGCAAGTGTACTTCCGTAATGGGGTGGCCATCCCAAAACCCATCACTACAACCCAGGATCTCCATTCCACGGATACCGTATGCCGGTCATGTATCACACCATATACATCCACACATCACAGAAAACATGGAATATGTATTACCAATTCATGAATTCAAATTTACATCCATTTTTTTTAAGGTACATATAGCACGAGACGCCACCACAGACATGACACACGCAGGACGTCGATGAGTATCATATGCCAATCAAGGCATGACATAAAATACAAGTAACGACTAAATAAATGTACCAGATTGGCTGGGGCTCCTCTAGCCATACTAAGCGATGTATATTCAAGTACATATATATCAATGGTGCCAAATGTGCTTATGAATCTGCAGTCCTTCTGCGAAACTACACCACACTCTTCCTGACCTATGTGCCCATTGCACTTATTCGTCTCACGGCTAACATGTCTCTATTCTCCTCAACACATTGATTCAATGTACTTTTGTACTATCATCTCGCTACCTCAATCCACGAAATTCAATGTACTAAAGTACTATTTTCTCGCTCCCTCAATCCATGAAATTCAATGTACTTTTGTACTATTATCTCGCTTCCTCCTCTCCACCACATTTAAGTTCACACACAACGTTATATTCTTAACTCTTTAGCCTGGGGAGGTATCTTCCAGTGCCCTTGCGACACATAAATAATCCATGCACTTGAAGGTACTGATGGACCTTGATAGATGCCCATCCAGATATAACGATAAACATGAATCTGATCGACTCTCCTCATGCCACGAGATGAGACATAATTCACAACACATATGATTTTCCATCACACAAATATAAATTTAACAATATGAATCGGCTGGACTGAGTATGTCAGACGACATAACTCAGCCGCCATTGACTCTAATAATAATGCCCTGTGTGTCAAACTTCCTATATATCCCATCTTCGCACTCATCATGTGGTGACAGTACTCTGTCCACAATGTCTTCTTTTCCCAGTAATATTTTACCTTCTTTTGATTTCAGGCACCCTGTGGTATATTTTGAGTATAGAGAAGTTTTCCCTAATAAGAGATAAATCCAATTACTGTACAAATAAGAATCATCTGGTTCTTTCGTTGTGTATAATCATAGTGAGCTTTTGTTAAAACTAGTTATTGCATGTTGTTTCTACAAAATTAGAAAGGAAGATTAAAACAATTAAAGCACTATAACTACTGTCGTCCGAACTCTTTTAATTATCACGTTAGATAAAGCAGTACATCCAATGCCGCCGAAACACTAATATCTGTTACACTGACATTTGATGTATAATTTACTGCTCTAAATTATGATCTGCTGTATTAGCTGCAACACGTGGGAATGTTATGTTCACACACTGGATACTACTTCTACTTTTCTCACGATATGTGGTCTTCCCTTCTGTAATAGTTAATACTAACTTCACTTAGAGTCGAGATTTTACTCTTTCAACTACAGTCGAGCTCAGTCTCTTTCTGCGTCTGTTTAACTACTCGCTTCACAGGCTTACTTTCCCAGGAACAATCGCACGTTCAGTGGCAAAGAGCAACGCAGTAGCAATTAAGTTATGAAGACTTTACTGGTGCACGGGGTGACGATGGCGATGAACGATGTTATACAACAATGGAATAATACAATCCAAGAAGACATGAAAGGACGAATTTCAATTCAAAACAACAAAGAAATAGTTACAAGCGACTACTGACGTCCTCAGACTTCGTCGCCTACAGAGGTTCTATTCTACAAACCAGTCATACTACATAACTACATATTTTCACAGACAGTCTAACCTACGAACTGCCCTATCTGAAACTCAAACTTCAACTATCACAAATCATCTCTCTCTCTCGACTTTTCTTTCTCATCAGTTATACGTGCTTAATACCCAGCACGTGATATGCAAGCAGCTGACTTGAATAGGGATTAATTCTAAGCACAAAGCTATTGATTTCTATGGCACCTAATCCTTTTTATCCAAACTTTTCAATTCTGTGAAAAGTTGTCTAACTTTTACTCTATAAATCAATCAATCAATCAGTCAAGTGCCTTGCCGCGTGGCGTAGGCGATCATTTCTCTCCACACTTCCCTCTCTTAAGACTTCATTATGAGATTATGAGAAGAAATGATCGCCTACGGCACGCAGCATGGCATTTGAATTAAATGAGATCAGCCAGTGATTACTTACTAGCCACACTGACGTCTCATCCAGTAACTTATCTCTCTGTCTTCTTCAGTCTCTTTTTCCCTGAATTTTTCCAGTTGCCACAATGTGTTCCAGTTGTCCTCTTCTCAGAAAATGTCTTACAAATCTAGCTTGTCTGCCGCTGATCTCTGTTGTAATTTGCCTTTTAACTAAAAAGTCCTACCTCCAAATAAACGACACGCTAAACAAGGGTGGATGACAGAAGAAATTTTGCAACTAATGGATCGGAAAACAAGTCTTAAGGAAAATAAAGATGAATATAACAAAATAAATAAAGAAATAAGACACAAATGCAATCAAGCTAAAGAAGAGTTGCTAAATAAGAAATATAATGAAATAGAGACACACCATCACGGAAACGCAAGAGATATATACAAACAAATAAAGGAGTTAACAGACAAAAGGGTATACCATAAGACTAGTTGCCTCAAGTCAGAGGAAGGGCATACAATAATGGACAGAGATGAAATAATGGAACGATGGTGCGAATACAATAGAAAACTCTATGAGGACAATAGAAGCGAAATAGATATAGGAAATAATAATTAAGGGTCTCGCATATTAAAAGCAGAAGTGGAAGAAGCTATCAAACATATGAAGAACAACAAAGCACCAGGACCAGATAATATCACCAAGGAGGAATTGGAAGCATTTGGAGAGATTGATATAGAAATAATTACCAGTTTACTGAATGACATCTATAACAGTAACTATGTCCAATTAGACTTTTTGCAATCAATTTTCAGTGCCCTAAGAAAGAAACAAAGTGCAGTTGAATATGAAAACCATCGAACCATTAGTCTTATGAGCTATTTTACCAAAATCCTGCTTCGTATTGTCATGGGGTAAAATAAAACCAGAAATCGGCGAAGAACAGTGTGGCTATAAATCTATACTGTTAAAAAAAAACGCAACAAATACGATGTTGCGATTTAAACTGAAGTTTGCTGATCAGACAAAGGCAAATTGCCTGCAACGTTCACTTGGAAATCACTTTCGCGTACTGATCTGAATTGTACTCAGCACATGATTCATGAGCACAGAAAAGTGACACTAGTCAAAACATCATTTTTGACAATAAATCATGACAGGTTCATGAGAGTCCCCTGAAACTTACTGAACACAAAACTCACTGATCATGTTATTGAAAGCCTATAAAACATTGACTCTCCTCGAATAAATTCATTTGAAAATATCAATGCGCAAGTATGGCACATCTAACTACAGAACAACGACTCATCATCATTGGACGTTTACAGACTGGACAGTCACAAAGTGTAGTGGCCAGACAATTTAAAGTGCTTAAAAGCACCATTAATCGCCTTTGGAGAAAATTTCAAGAAACTGGCTCAGTTGCAAACCGGCCGCGCAGTGGAAGACCCGTAGTCACAACTCCTGCCGAAGACCGTTTCAAAAGGCTGCGTCACCTCAGGAATTGATGTGCATCTGCGTCCTCAACAGTCCAGTCAATGGCAGCAGCTCGTCGAATTTCAGATAAAACGGTCAGGAACCGGCTGCATGATGCTGGTCTTTGGGCTAGAAGACCCTACAGATGTCCTGTTCTTACGGACCAGCATCGCCAGAACCGACTGCAGTGGGCGAACCAGCATCGTCAATGGACCGTTGCCAATGATTGGAGAGGGGTTTGGTTTAGTGATGAATCATTCTTTCTGCTCCAGCGACACGATAGACGGAGAAAAGTTTACTGCAGAATCCATACGTGGATGTGGCTCCTCAACATGGTGGTGGATGTGTACTGGTGTTGGGGACGATCAGCTTCATGGTAAGAAGTGACCTGGTGCAAACTGAAGGACGCTTGAATTCCCAAAGATACGTCACTGAAATTCTTCGTCCTCACGGCCTTCCACTTCTGGCTGCACCAGGATGGTTTTTCAGCAGGATAACGCTCGACCTCATGTGGCGCAACTCACCACCCAATTCCTTGCTGACAACAACGTCCAGACCATTCCGTGGCCATCCATGTCATCAGACATGAACCCAATAGAACACTAATGGGATGAACTCAACAGACAAGTCAACCAGCAAGACGTGGCGCCAACCAAATTCCGACATTGTCTGTTGCACTGCGGGAAGAGTGGGCAGCCATTCCACAACAACAGATCCAACGGCTAATCGGATGCATGTCAAGGAGATTTCGTTCTCTGATACAGACCAGAGGAGGCCATACAACTTACTAAAACAGAGCTCTCAGTCGCAAAGAATAAAAATCCAAATCAAATTTAATGAACATCATTTCATTGTTAAATTTCTTCATGCCATGATTGAAACATTAATTCTTTAAAATAACATTTTGATACAAGTTTGATATTTGGTGTCTGTTACAGCTACAGTAGTGTTGCGTTTCTTTTTGTTAATAGTATATATTCTATTATACAATGTAAAATTTCTAAAAAGTGTACTCGATTTTTTTCATTTTCTGGGAATATATTCATTTTCATCTGCTGCTTTCATTTATGATAACAATGTCCTTTTTTGAAACTAGTTATTGCATGTTGTCTTCACAGAATGAGAAAAGAAGATTGAAATAAATTAAAATTAAAAACAAAGTATGTTTTTCACTCTCTGGAATATATCCAGCATAGTAATTATTTACAGAAATGGTCACGTGAAAAACATGAAGAAACGAAATCTCGGGAAGGCTGTAAATATCTACGGACACGTCATCTAATGATGTTGAAGACCGCGTTCAAGACAAAAATATAGCCATAGACTGGTCTCAGTCTCTGCAGCACGTATTCAATAGATAACATGATTAGCCCGTCCTTGCAGGTATCTGACCTATTCGTTTTCACAGTAACTAAATGGTTCGTTTGCGCCTATTCTATGCAGCTGTCTATGCATTCTATGCTATTGAACACTACTTACATACTTTACATCTAAAGTTAATTCTAAATTCCTGGACACACTTCAGGTATGTGAGATGAAAGGAATTTTTGTCTTCAAAATTTAACATTTTGGCCTAGCCATGAGCTGTATCGGTCTATCCAAAGACCGTTTTTCCCCCAGAAACTGCACCTTAATTGATATTCATATTAATGAGATTGCAAACAGCGCCTAAAATGCAGGGAGAACTGATGATAACTTATACTTGTACCTTCGTTCGCATTTTCTCCAGAATTCATGAGACAAATATATTCAAAATATTTATTATATTGTGGAATTTAAATTTTGAAATACTGTAAACACTGGTGATGCACTTTAAAACTGAGTTTTCTTCTGCTGTCATTGAGAAAGACTTCTGAAATGCTTTACTACTTTGGACCAAACGAAAACAATTCCCTACAGAACATACGAAAACGACTGCGACAGAGAAATTATTCGAATATCAGAGTGTACACATTTTTAATCTTTACACATTGCACTGCAGACAAAATTCTTAACGTTCCACTTCAAAAATTGATGTTTAGCGTTCTTTCAGAATTTCTTCATAAGGTTTTTTCCACTTTCAAATGTTTGAAATTTGAAAGTGAAAAAAATCCAAGAACTACAGCTTCACAGATCCTACAGGAGCTTCTTTCAGAGATTTGCATTCCCTTCGAAATTTAACTTCTACCATGCCCTTAACTGTTTTTTAACAGTCTTTTATTTGTAGATATTTTTTGTCTATTGTACTAAGAGTGGGCCTTTTTCTTAAGCATTTTTCTGACAGTTAGGTGTTATTACTCTTTTCCGATACTACGGTCTTCTAACAATAAGATATCTTTATGCTTCCTTCTTAAATGAAGTATTTTTAATGTTTTATTCTGACGGTACAACAAAAAGTCAGAGCAACTGGACTTGGCAATGTGTGAAACATATGCACTAACGCAAGATTGCTCTGAAGAATATCTTGAAGAACACTATAAAGTCATTCAAAGGTTAAAGAATGTCATATTAATTGATGTTCTCTAATTATGGAAGACATGAACGCCGTTACAGGAGAAGGAAAATATTCTGACATAATAGACAGACATGATGCCGGGAAGAGCAATTTTTATAGAATTCTGCTAACAGAAGCACTTAGTATATAACACATTATTTTAATACCAAAAGAGGAAATCATATACATGAAAAAGTCCCGTCGAGAGAAAAAAAATAGATTTATTGTATCATAAGGAACAGTGTCAAATAAGTCAAGACATATCCAGGAGCAGATGCTAACTGTGGTAGCAAAAATTAAAGTTAAGCTGAAATCCAAACCTGCCAGAGAAAGGAAAATTCAACCGGTCTTTTGAAACAAGAGAAATACTTAGTCGAGGTGAAAGATAGGTATGAACCTCTGCCAAAAGAAAGGATTACAGTACTCAGTCAGTCAGTCATTTGCATGTCCCTTGCGAAACAGCTCTTCTGTAGGTCCCTCGGTTGTAAGCAAGATGCCCTGCTGCTGATGCATCCATTTACAGATTATCAACGATGTCTTGCAGCCATCTTCGCCATGGTGTCCCTCTCTTTCTTTTTCCCATTATATACCCTTCCAAGACGGTCTTCTCTAGATTATCATGACGTTTAATGTGTCCAAAATATTTAAGTTTTCTCTGTTTAATCCTCTTCACTAGCCAGCCTTCTTCAATATTAAGTTTTTGTAGTACGGATATATTTGTTCTTTTTTGTGTCTATTATATTTGAAGAACTCTTCTGTAGCATTTACAGTGCTACAGAAGGAAAATTGCACGAGAGAAAACTTATGTAAAATGCAATGTCAAATACACAGTTGGAAATGCGAGCAACTTACCAATACCAAACAGCGACATAACAGCAAAACTGCATGGGAGAAAGAAGGAAAGCTAACAATTCATCGAAATATTACGACATTAACACAATATTATGCAGTATTAATAATATGTGCAGGCACGCCAAATAAAAATCGATGAATGAGGAAAATGTTACCATAGAACATAAGAAAAAAACTCACACTACAAGAACGGTGCACGAAGATGCTGAAAAAGGAAGTTGGCAAACAGAGGTGGAGAAGTTATCAGAGACGCAAGAGATCAGTTAATAATAGAACATGAAATTTGCAAACATAGAAAATATATACCTGATTTTAAGATGAAAGAGAGGCACAAAGGCTGGTCCTGAGAAATAGTGATGGCTAGTCATCGGGTGAAACAGTCATAGGTTGAAACAGTCATAGGTTGAAACAGTCATAGGTTGAAACAAAGTGAAAGGAGGAAAATAAGCAGGATCCTGCGGAATCACCATAAAAAACAATAAAAGAAGCACTGGTGGAATTTAGAATTGACAAGATAACAGAAATATGCAATAACATATACCAACTGGGATACATACCTCAAGAAATGAATTTTGGGAAACCAAAAGCCACAGACTGCTCAAATGTTTTAACTATAAGTCAACAAAGAAAGGGTTTTCTCTGTTTTCTTTGTTTCTTCTCAAAGATATCATTGAAAGAGTGGAAAAAAATTTATAAAGGAGTCAATGAAGAACACTGGTTTCAGGCAGTGAACATTAATCACGTCCGCATCAGTGGGAAAAGTGTTCGTTGCGGCTTGGCTTTTCACTGCACTCTCTGTGCATTCTGAATGATCATATCGGTGTGATGATTGACAGCTAGTGTCCTGTCAAACATGGTTGTACTGAATTTATAATGTGTTTCAAACATTGTTCCCTCTCGATATATTCTCCGTTGCATCATAGAACTGTTGTCTATTGAGGACCAGAGAATTTTGGCCTTGGTGGACTATTACTGTGTTGTCTCACATTAGCCAGTGTTTTCATTATTTTCTAATTCTAGATAAATATCCTCTGTCTGCAGTACGCATATCAAAATGTCACCTGCAGATATGAGATTTCGGACAGGGCTAATCTGGTCCAGCTTGTTCAGTCCTGGCAGTGTACATGCTGAAAAGCACTGGTGGAGAGCCTTCAGGTAGTCCTGGAGCAATGATCCTAGGCTCTGTGGTCCACAATTCATATCGCAGTGCCACAGTTCTCTTTAGAAACCCACTAACAGCATAACAAGACAGGCACCGACATCGGAAATAGTAATCGAGAAACTATGTAAGTGCTCAGCTGAAGACAATGTATACGCATGGACGGAAGTAAGAACTACTACACTGCTTCATCTTCCGCAGGATTTTGCTAAACAGAACTAAAACACAAGTAGATAAATTACAGAACAAATCCGAGAACAAGGTCGACAAAAAAGTGTCGTCCTTATTTTCAAAATAATCAAATTGTCTGGTTTTTTTCCTACTCCAAATCAATCTTTCTGCAGTGAAACCCGGTGGCATTTTATAACACCAGCTGAAAGTTCTTGGGATCTAATTTTCAAGGTTTTGAACCGTTTTGCTGGTATTTCTTCAAAGTATGAATCGCATAAAAGATTCAAAAAAAAAATTCTATATTGAAAACTTCACATTGTGTGGTTACTGGATTTACTGCACTGAATATGTTGTATCATCAAGACATTCGGACTAAACATATTTCCATGAGCGGTTATATCAGTTTTTGGTCGCTGGTTATGTAATTCATTCAAATTATCATCCCCTTTGGATCAAGCATAGTCCAACTCGGTAAGATGTTTCAAATGCATGAACGTCTGCACCAAAAACAGTGAATATAATCGATGGTACAGAATATACCAACAAACCTTTGTCTTTTGTTGCACTATTATTCGATGATTGGTACAGAAAGAGCAGAAGATGAAGGACAAGTTGTAGGGAAATTTAGCATAGGACACAGAAATGAGGCAGGTGACAATCTAATGGCGTTTTGTATGGAAAATGAGCTAATGATCGCTAACACACTTTTTAAACAACATCCAAGAAGACTTTACACATGGACATCACCTGATGGGAAAACCTGGAATCAAATAGATTACATTTTAGTGCAGAGAAGGTGGAGGTCAAGCATATCATCAGCAAAAACTTTACCAAGTGCTTATTGTGACACGGACCATGAGTTATTAATAGCAGACATGAAGATAAAGCTAAAAAAGATAGTTATGGGATCAAGACCACTCCGCTTTGACCTTACAAATATACCAGAACAATACGGTATAGAAGTGAAGAACCGTTTCGAAATCCTGATGGCTGTACAGGAAGAGATGACACCAGATGAATTGGCTACGCAGGCCAAAGATATCTTAGTAACAACAGCTAAAGACATGGTTCCAGTAAAGAAAACACAAAAGAATAGATGGATCACAGCAGGTACACTAGAACTGATAAAACAATGTAGAGAAATGAAGACGCAATGGAGAGTGACAAACAACAACAAAGATAAATATAAAACTTTAACAAAAGAAGTACGAAGAAATATAAGAAAAGACAAAAAACAATACATACAAGATTGTTGTGAAAGAATAGAAGAACATCAGAGGTGTGGAAGAGATAGTGAAATGTTTAAAGAAATGAAGACATTGACGAGAAATGTCACACCTAAGCTAAATGTAATTTGTGATGAGATAGGGAATACCCTGACAGAGACAGAGGACATTTTGGAAAGATGGAAGGAATATTGCAAAAGAATGTATGAAACAACCGACTGTGGAAGCAGAAATCAACAGTGTGAATTATTATTGGAGGAGAAAGAACCCGAGCCGACAATGGAAGAAGTTTTATGGGCAATAAAGAGTCTGAAAAATGGTAAATCACCAGGATGTGATGAGATAACCGCTGAATTTATTAAAGCAGGAGGAAAGGAGTGTGCAACAATCTATCATGCACTATGTAAAAAGATATGGCATTCAGGTATTTGGCCAAAAGAATGGAAAAGAACTGTATTCATACCACTGACAAAAAAGGGTAACCTGAAATTATGCACCAACTACAGAACTGTTGCCCTGATTAGTCATGCCAGTAAAATTCTGTTAAAAATCATAATGGGTAGACTTCGAAAGAAAATAGAAGAAGAAGTCAATATGGTCCAAGCTGGCTTCAGGCAAGGAAGAGGATCAAGAGATCATATATTCAATCTAAGATTAATAATAGAGAAATGCAGGGAGTTTAATGTGAATCTATATTTATCCTTTATAGACTACTCAAAGGCATTTGATTGTGTACAACACCAGAAACTTTGGGAAATAATGGAAAAAATGGGATTTCCAACACATTTGATACAATTAACATCACTGCTGTATTTAGACCAACAAGCAGCAGTAAGAATAAATGGTGAAACAACAACTTGGTTTGACATAAAACAAGGGGTCCGTCAGGGGTGCATATTGTCACCCTACTTATTTAACTTGTATACTGAAAATATAATGAGGAATGTTAGAGAAGATGTAGACAAAGAATATTACGATGCCATAACAGTTGGAGGTTATGAAATACCAGAGATTAGATATGCTGATGACACAGTATTGCTGTCCACAACACAAGAAGGAATGGAAAAACTAATTATGTCAGTCCGCAAGAACAGCGAAGAGCAGAACCTCTATCTTAATGCAAAGAAAACTAAAGTGATGACAACTGACAAAACAGACAAGGCAACTGAAATATGTATCAGTGAGGAAAAACTGGAAGAAGTGGAGAGTTTTGAATATCTTGGATCACTACTAACTAATAATGGAGATACAATGCGGGAAATTAAAAGGAGGACATCTATTGCTCTTCAGAAAGTAAAACAAATAAAGAATCTGTGGAGAGGAGCAGACAGAACCACAAAAATAAGATTTTTAAGGGCATGCATCTTTCCCATCGCAACATATGCCTGTGAGACCTGGACACTTAACAAAACAGCTGAGAAGCACATAAATGCCTTTGAATGTAAATGCTATAGAAGAGTTCTCCAAATATCGTGGACACAAAAAAGAACAAATATATCTATACTACAAGAGCTTAATATTGAAGAAGGCTGGCTAGTAAAGAGGATTAAAGAGAGAAAACTTAAATATTTTGGCCACATTAAACGTCATGATACTTTAGAGAAGACCGTATTGGAAGGATACATAATGGGAAAAAGAAAAAGAGGAAGACCGAAACGAAGATGGCTGCAAGACATCGTTGATGATCTGGAAATGGATGCAGCAGCAGCAGGCCATCTTGCTCACAACCGAGAGGCCTACAGGAGTGCTGTTTGGGAGGCAAAGTTCCGCAAGGGACAAGCAAAGGAATGAATGAATGAATTATTCGATGTTCTGTGCACGTGAATGTTTCTTGAAGTTTCGTTGACAAGGAATTCATGAGTCATTATGTGACAAATCCTTTTAATCTGCGCCACTGATGTTCTTTCGTGGCCAGGCGCCTCCTCGTCCTGTCGGAGTCCGTGGTTTAAGTACCAGGTAATTCTTTTGTGTTTTTTCTTTCTCACCTCTGAAAGTGCTGTATCTATGATATTTTTCCATTTATAATCATAAAACAATGTCCTATGCTAACTTTTCCTACAACCTGTCCATCATTTTCTGCTCTTTCTGTACTAAATCTGACGCAATGAAAAGTGACAAACAACAACAAAGAGGAGTATAAATCTTTAACAAAAGAAGTATGAAGAAACATAAGAAAAGACAAAAAATAACAATACATATAAGATTATTGTGAAAGAAGGACATAAGAAGTATGGAAGAGATAGTGAAATGTTTAAAGAAATGAAGACATTGACAAGAAATGTCACTCTTAAGCTAAATGTAATTTGTGACGAAATGGGGAATACCTTGACAGAGACAGAGGAAATTCTAGAAAGATGGAAGGAATATTGCAAAGGAATGTATGAAACAGCTACCTGTGAAAGCAGAAATCAACAGTGTGAATCATTACTGGAGGAGAAAGAACCCGAACCGACAATAGAAGAAGTTTTATGGACAATAAAGAATCTGCAAAATGGTAAATCATCAGGATAGGATGAGATAACAGCCGAACTTATTTAAAGCAGGAGGAAAAGAATGTGCAACAATCTACCATGCACTATGTAAAAGATATGGCATTCTGGTATATGGTCAAAAGAATGGAAAAGAACTGTATTCATACCACTTTCAAAAAAGAGTAACCTGAAATTATGCACCAACTACAGAACTGTTGCTCTGATTAGGCATGGCAGTAAAATTCTGTCAAAAATCATAATGGGTAGACTTCGAAAGAAAATAGAAGATGACGTCAGTATGGTCCAGGCTGGTTTCAGGCAAGGACGATGTTCAAGAGATCATATATTCAATATAAGATTAATAATAGAGAAAAGCAGAGAGTTTAATATGAATCTATAATTAGCCTTTATAGACTACTCAAAGGAATTTGATTGTGTACAACACCAGAAAGTTTGGGAAATAATAGAAAAAATGGGATTTCCAACATATTTGATACAATTAACATCATTGCTGTATCTAGACCAACAAGCAGCGGTAAGAATAAATAGTGAAACACCAACTGGGTTTGACAAAAACAAGGGGTCCGTCATAAACAAGGGGTCCGTCATGAGTGCATATTGTCACCTTGCTTATTTAACTTGTATACCGAAAATATAATGAGCAATGTTAGAGAAAATGTAGACAAAGAATATTACGATGCCATAACAATTGGAGGTTATGAAATACCAGAGATTAGATATGCTAATGACACAGTATTAATGTGCACAACATAAAAAGAAATGGAAAAACTAATTATGTCAGTTTTGGACACATTAAACGTCATGATAATCTAGAGAAAACCGTTTTGGAAGGGTACATAATGAGAAAAAGAAAGAGAGGACGACCAAGGCATAGATGGCTGCAAGACATCGTTGATGATCTGCAAATGGATGCATCAGCAGCAGGCTATCTTGCTCACAACCGAGAGGTCTACAGGAGTGCTGTTATGGAGGCAAAGTTCCGCAAGGGGCACGCAAGTGAATGAATGTATCATAAAACAATCAACAAAACTATAATAAGACAAGCCGTCATGTATGGATCAGAAATGTAGAGTACAACAAACAAAGATGAACAACAACTGCAGATCTTGGAAAACAAGATCGCAAGAAGAATCTTTGGGCACATAAATGATGCCAACACTGGAGAATGGAGAGCTAGAAAAAACACTGAACTGAACAGCTTATTTGAATCCTAAAGAATTATACAAATCTTGATAATGAAGAGACTACGCTGTCTATGCCATGAAGAAATAATGGAAGAGAACAGACAAAGGAAAATTATGTATGCACAAGAGATGAGGGGAATAAGACCAAGGATTAGACCAAGACAGAGATGGAAAGATAACACAGAAGAGGGTATAAAAGAAACTGGAGAGAGAAGACTAGGAATAGAGAGGAATGGAGGCGAACTTTATTTCCAGCAATGAATCTGAATGGCTCGGAAAAATGAAGAAGAAGATGAAGAAGAAGATAATCATAAAACACTGTATTCTGTTACTTCTCTGCAGGAAAGATTTGTTCTTTCCAATTTGTAAAAGTCTGTGTGCAAGACAATACAAAAAGTATCTTACAGTCAGAACAGGGAATAAATATACTATACTGACAGATGACAGAATAGCTTCAGTTTCCTAAAGAGGGCATAAAGAATACGTTTTTGTCAGAAGAAGATATGAAATATACTGTACTTTACTGGGACAAGAGAGTATAAAAATATCTTACTTTCAACAGGAACATAAAAAACTATGCTGTCAGGAGATTTGTAAAAATACTTTTCTATATGAAGAAAGCATTTAAAAACCTTACTCTAAGAAAAAGCCAATAAAAAGTAAGTTACTGACTTCAGTGACAGAAGAGAGGAAAAAACCGTTAATTCCTGTCAGACTATTCATTCATTTGCATGTCCCTTGCGGAACTTTGCCTCCCTAACAGCACTCCTGTAGGCCTCTTGGTTGTGAGCAAGATGGCCTGCTGCTGCTGCGTCCATTTGCAGATCGTCAACGATTTCTTGCAGCCATCTTCGTTTTGGTCTTCCTCTTTTTCTTTTTTCCCATTATGTATCCTTCCAATATGGTCTTCTCTAAATTATCATGACGTTTAATGTGTCCAAAATATTTAAGTTTTCTCTCTTTAATCCTCTTTACTAGCCAGCCTTCTTCAATATTAAGCTCTTGTAGTATAGATATATTTGTTCTTTTTTGTGTCCACGATATTTGGAGAACTCTTCTGTAGCATTTACATTCAAAAGCCCTGTCAGACCAGAACATAAAAATACCTTACTGTCAGAATTGACCATACAGAAATGTCTTACTGGAAGAAATGAGCACGTAAAAATACCTTCTTGCCATAATATTTAGTTTAAAAACTTTACTATCTGAGACGTTAGAAAAAAATCTTACTATCGAATTAGATCATAAATAATACCTACTGGCACAAGACAACATAGAAAATACATAAAAGAGATGAAAATTACCTTACTCCCAGAAGCGAACGATACTGGAAAAAGTAGACATAAAAACTACCTTTCTGTCAGAAGAAAATATCTTACCATCAGAAGAGAGGATGAAAAATACCTTTTGAAGGGAAGATTTAGAAAAAAACTTTACTCCCTGGAAAGTAATAAAAATGCCTTTCTGTTAGGAGAGGGCATAAAAATTCTATTGTGCTGTTTTTGTCAGTTTTATTCTTATAAAGCATTTTCGTAAGAAGTTGTATACAATTCAGAAACTAAAAAACATGACTAGAATATGAATTCATCCAGTGCTCATAAATCGTTGTGCCCTTCTATGTGGGGGCGAAGACGCTGTCCCATTTGGCAGTCAGTGACACATAACTGACATGCTAGAGTCAGGGTTAGCGAACCATAGCATAGTATCGCACATACTTGCTTTTTAGCTGCACTCCGGGACTTAAATAATACCTGCCATGACACGCTCAACATCCTCACCGCATCGGCTGCAAAAGAACACTAGCTCGCAGTTCCAGAGAGAATGAAAAGGAAAACCTTTAGGATATTCTTCCATTTTCCATTTCTTAACTAGTATCTATTGAATGGTGAAAACTGATGCAAAAAATAATATTATACACTTTATTATAAGGTTTCCAATATGTCCAATTATTACATATTTTACACGAACTGATAATCAACGTTCTTACATTGTGTGTGTACATATATATATATATATATATATATATATATATATACATAAAACACACATTTTTCTCTTTTTATGAATCTTCAAGAGGTACTGTAAGGTATAAAATGAAAATAACTTTTAAAATATAATATAATAAACATAAGAAGTTAAGATATTTCCTTAGTTAAATGAACCCAATGATATGCGTAGCAGATCATCCTAATACCCTTACAGTCTAGATATTGGACGACCAAATTAAAGGACTGAGATTTAAGAAGCGAGTGACAGACCACTAATTCCAAAAACATATTGTTATTTCAGAGGTGCTTGCTGGCTGAGATGGTAGTGGTTGTCCTCAGGTGGCCAGGCGTTCGTTCTAGTGGAGCAATCACAATTCACGTCACGTGTGATCTCACGGCAATATTTATAAACTGAGCATCCAAACATTGTTCATAAATGTTAACGTGAGTAAAATTATTTGTTTCGAACCAAATTTGCATGGATAACGAGGCAATTCAAAGTGGGGTGTGTTCTCTTATGTGGGAGAGGAATAAGGGCAATGAGTCGGAGAGGTGTTCAAGTGCACATTTCGGGAAAGCAGCAGAACCACGGAAACATTCTGGCACCAGCATTGTCTGTTCTAGGAAATAAAGATTATCTTTGGAAATTTGAGAACACTTATAATATTATAAATCGCAAACTATTTAGGCCGCACACCTGTTGTCTTCAGCAAGAAAGTGCCCATGGTGCGAGAAAAAAATGTTATTTGATCTATCGGATAATTTTGATCTATCGGGCAGATTCCAGAAATGTTATACGCCGATAATACTGTCCGTTTATCAAGCAGCTCAGGAAACGTACAAAACCTGACTCTCTCCACCAAGCATAACGAAGCTCAGAACCTCTTTTTTAAACATAAAAAAATCAAAGTAAATGACAAAATGAGAAGCACACTGGAAGAGCTGAAAAACGTAGATAAATTTGAATATCTAGCTTCAGTCGTCGTCAACAAAGGTGAATGTATAGTAGAAATCAAAATGTGATCTGCAGTTGTATCACAGAAACTAGCCCAAATGAAGAATATATGGCAAAGTACTAATGAGAAAACAAAGATAGTTTTACTAGTAACTTATATATTTCCATTGGCAACGCATAGATACGAAACGTGGACACTTAATAAAACACTAGAAAAGAGAATAGTTTCAATTGAAATAAAAAAAGAGTACTAAAATATCACGGACAGAAAGAAAATCAAATCAAGAAATATTGATGGAGTTATGTATCATAGAAAACTGGCTTATAAACACCATCAAAATTAGAAAGCTCTTATACTTCACGAGATATAACAGTTTGGAGAGGTTGGTAGCAGAAGACAATAGTGCCTAGCAAAATTGAAAAAAGGGCGACTTCGCCACATGTGGCCTCAGAGCATCATAGAAATCTGATATGTAACTGCGAGATATAGGTCAACTTGCGAAAGACCGCATTGCATTCATGTAAGTAGTAAAAGGGATAATATTCTAGAAAGGATGCTCACATGAAGATCTGTCAGGTAGAAGAGTTAAGCACGCTATTAAAGTAGACTCATTCTTTATTCTCAGCTTGATCTCTGTTTCTCCCGCCCTCCTCCTTTTCCTGTTTACCAGTGTATGTACAAATAATAAAAATCCGATGAAACAAAGTCCTTTCGTAAATTGATTTCAGTTTATGGAAGTTCTCTACAAATTCTGAGGTTATTAAAATAGACAACATTCAGAACACTATGCCAAATTTAACACCGGCTTTGAGAGTTTTAATAACCATTCCTTCTGTTTTACAGTGGCTGCATGCGAAAGACGTTTCACTGAAACAGATGCATTAACTGAGGCAGAAATCATATTTCTTCTATATTTTGTCCTTTTATGCAGTTTCCTATGTGACAGTATTTGGTCAAGGTAACTAACCCTTGAAACAACTCTGAATTAATTCTTTCTAGAGTTATGATTGTGACTGTTTTACATATGGTAGAATCTTCTAGTTTATGGCTCCAAGCTCACTTTCTCCTCGTGAAAAGTATGTTTCGTGGTCTGGGTGTGAGACAAAAGTCTTAACTTAGATCATTCGAAATTTGACTGTGAAGCGACAATGTAGTATTACTTATCGGCTGTTTTAGATTATATTTCTTGTGCTAGCAGCTGGTAGTAATTTTGAAGTGTGGGTAAATTTGAAGTGTGTGAAAAATGTGAAGTGTGTGGATAGATGAAAGTTGCTTGATTCTTGTGGCGTTAACTTAGTAATAGCTAGCTAGCAGCCCAATATTTTATTTGTAATGGACTTCTATATTGTTGGAGATGTCATTTCATATACTTCGTGTGTTAGACTCATATTCATCATCACCGTGTTCCATGTAATAAACAGTTATGAGTGTTAAGATACTGCTGACTTGCTTGTTAATCCTATGTGCCAGTTTGTGTATGCCATGGGTAAGAAGAGTACACTTGTATATCATTACAGGTATGTAGGGTGTGTTAATACTGCATAATTGCAAGTTAGTCACACCACCATATGACACAGACTACATATGCCCTTAAAAACGAGCACCAATAATACTGCTTACCCTACCTGAGGAGAGTATATGGTATCGGCAGTTGGCAACACCTCTGGCAATAAACCGTGCGTCATTTAGGAATGACTTCGTTGTCATTACGTTACATGTTAGATTATTTGCATTTTCTGTAACTATTTATCTGTAAAACCACGAGCTTACTATTTAATTGTCATCTTTAACTGTTACTTTACCTAGAATTCTTTGCAAATTCTTTTTCCGTCTTTTAAAAAATTTATTTAGGTGTGAAATTTCATGAACTAGCTTCGCCGCCCCCCCCCCCCACCTCCCATTTTGGTCTCGTCCGTGCGTTGACATCGACCCATGCGCCACTGCTCACTATATGAAAGCAATGAAACCAACGACAATGAACAGAAGAATGACAAACAAGATAATCTACTCTTTTATATTTGTCTCAAATGGATTAGGGGAATGATTTGCTTAGACTCATATAATTTGTCTTTGTTACTTAATAAAACCGTGAAGAGTGCCTCACGTTGAATGAAATTAACACAAGTACAATACAACCAGTAACAAATGTGCAGCGCCCTGATCCAGTTTGGCCAAGCATATGGGGGCCTGGTATTTCTTAAAATATAAAGGAGTAGACAGGATCACAAAGCCACAACAGGGGAACACGCACTTCTAAGTAGGTTTTAAGAGTTCATGTAGAGTATCTGTGTTCATTGTGACCCAGAGACACTCAATAAATTTTTGTAAATCATGTTGCATTTCTTCTTGTAGATTATTATGTAAAACAATTTGCAAAGAATTGCAAAAGCAATGCATAAAAAATGCTTTGCTTTGGCGTCCCTTTTAATATAATTCTTACCCGGGTAATCGTCCACCGTCGCCTCCATTCTGTACGCCAGTTTACGAGGTACAGTCCTGGTAGTGTGATGACAATATTTAGTTGTCGAATTTAGATATTTCACTGTCTCTTGCCAGCATGAGATCTTGTGATCCTTTAATTTACCTGCACCTATCCTTACCGCAAATGTTTGTCTTGTGGCGTGGTGATTTAAAGTTTTGTGTAGGTATTTAGTTTTATGGCATAATTTTTATATGTTTCATGCGTACATATATATAACAGCACAAATACAGGGGATACAATAAATATTACGCCCACTGTTATTTCGTTCTATTCTGTTTACAGCTGGTCATAGAGAGGACACGTTTCCAGGTGTTATTTCTGGAGGTTTAGCGCCTGCTCCAGCCTCATATGGAAGATTAACTTGCATGGATGTGAGTTCAGACATCGTTTTTGTTTCAGAATTCATCTCTGCTGGAATTCCCCAAGGCTGAAGACTTCCATCAGCAAGAATTAAATAGACCAGGGCTCCAAGACAGGCCACCGCTGCACATACGTAAAATACATTTCGCCATTCTTCAGCTGTTCCCTAGTAAGACAAAATAAATGAGTAAATTAGAAAGTCGTTCATTCTGAACTGCAATGAAGAATTTAATAAACTCAGAAAAATCCACTAGCGAATGAGTTTCATTGAAAGAAAGAGTACTTTACTTACATTTGGAGTCAGTGCCCCAGCTATAAGCGGTGCCACCATACCAGGTACGGTTGCTGCAGTGTTAGTAATGCCAAACAGTACACCTGCGTAACTGTGTTGGAAAAAGAATATGCATAAGTGTTAAGCGTCAAGTAAAACATACTTTTTTCAAATTATTTTTATTTTTACTTTTATTTTTACTTTTCGTTAAGATTATTTAGAATTATGAATGGAAAATAATAAAATGCAATACCTTTTTTAAAAAATTACATTTTTTTAAAACAACCTCATAGAAGACACGCAGAAAAAAAGTAAAAGGTTATTACAGAAATATTATGATAAAAATCAACAAAATACCTTGGAGCTAAATCCAAATGATTGACAACATAACCGGCTGCATTACAGCTCATGCATATCGTGCATAAACAAAGAATAGCTACGGCTATATGTCTCATTTCACAATTCATTTGACCAACAAGAGCAGTGCATACAGCTGTTCCCAAAAATGCTGCGGAATATATGAGATAATGCTTATTATTTACATAAATGTTGATTGCGTTTAATAAAAAAATCAACACAAATGAATTTCACAAATGAGAATTATCACTGTTCGTGATTTCTACAAACAAATTTTTCAGGTTTTCGTCTAATTGTTCCATAACAATGTAACATATAATCTCTCTCTCTCTGAACCTTAAGTGCCCAGGGCACATGGGGCTTCCGCAAGGGTTTTCCACAAATGCCTGTCTTTCGCCTTTTTTTCTGCTCTTGCCCAGGTGAGCCCTCTATTGCTCAACATCCTTTCTGTTGTTCTTCTCCATGTCTCTTTTGGTCTACCCTTACTTCTGCTCCCCTGTGGTGTCCATCTTAGTGCTATTTTTGCTAGTGAGTTGTCAGTCATTCGGAGCACATGTCCCAACCATCGCCAGCGTCTTTCCTCAATAATTGTTGTCAGTGGTTTCATCTGCATTTCTGCCAATAAGATGTTATTTCTTATGGTGTTTGGCCAAAATATTTTTTTAATTCTACGTAAACATTTAGTCTGGAAAGAATTCAACTTGTTTTCTATGGTTTTGGTGATTTTCCAGCATTCACTACCATAGAGTAGTACACTTAGAACATTACTCTTAAATATCCTGATTTTCATATTTATGCTTAGTTTATTTGATTTCCATATATTCTGTAGCATTGCAAAAGCCTGGTTTGCTCTAGTAAGTCTGCTGTTGACGTCCTCTGTGCTGTCTCCATTTTCTACTACTCTGCTGCCAAGGTATACAAATTCGTTGACCTCCTCCACTAACTTGTTATCTACTCTGAGTACATTTCTGTTGTTCACATTTTGCTTCATTAATTTTGTCTTTCCTACGTTGATCTTTAGTCCTATGTTGTTTGCATTCTGGGTTAACTTGTTTATTTTATCTTGCATATCTTTGTGACTGCTTGATAATAGACAAATGTCGTCCGCAAAGTCAAGGTCCTCCAGCACTGTGTTAAGGGTCCATTGTAATCCTCTGCGTTTGTCTGATGTTGCCTCCTTCATTAACCAGAATTATCACTGTTCGTGATTTCTACAAACAAATTTTTCAGGTTTTCGTCTAATTGTTCCATAACAATGTAACATATAATAATAATAATAATAATATACAGTAAACTGTTGCTGCATATTTTTAAAACTACATGTGCTACATCTGCACATACCATTTTGAAAGTCGAGAAATAATAATTTAGATGGTTGATTGGTCATCAGGGTAGTCTAAAGAGTGAGTGGAGGACGAGAAAAGCGGTAAGTATGGAAAGTGCTCACCTGTTGCATCATATAGAATCGTGGCGTTTGTTCACCCTTTACCTGCTTAAAAATACAAGTCTTAACACCGCTGTCACTCCTAAACATTTGAAGACCGTTGTCAATCCTAAAAATCTAACACCGCTAGCACTCCTAAAAATATGAACACCGCTGTCACTCCAACACAACAGATAACCAAGTTTCTCTTTGTCGTACTGGTGTGGAGATATAATACAGGTCAAAAACCGCGAACTCTGTTAGTTCTATAATAAGTCATAAATCGTGAACTTTGGTAGTTCTGTAAGACAGATAACAAACCACAAGCTCTGCTAGTGCTATAATATAGGTCACGAACTCCGAACTCTTCTAGTCCTATGCTTCTTGCAAACAACATAAACTAAGTTAACTCCATCCTACATCACTTCTGTGTCCTCTATATAAAAAATAGACTTTCCAAACAACCCCCCCCCACCACTCTCTTATTTACACTTATCCAATCCGCCTTCGACATAGATCAATCCTCTTCTCTTGTATATAGTAGCTTTCCTTTCTGTTTTCGTCTTTGCTCAGCAATGCCCATTGTGTTGTGCTAATTCTTTAAAAAAAATGTCCGATACTGTGTCTTATTACCCTGTTTACGAGTTCTTCCAATACACCGTTTAAAAAAAAACGGATGTGGTCACTTATTCGCTTTTTATGCAGTGCGCTAAAAGTGACTTTAAAAATATGTTCATCTGATGAAAGAAGTCATCATATGATTAAAGCCAAATTAAAGCTAAAGTGAATAAAGCGGGATAAAAAAAATAAAATAAACATAATAATAATATAAAAATAATTTAAAAAATAAATAGAAAAATGGAAGCTACATTTCGACACATAATACTTAGAAGAGAATGATTGTTTTCTTCAGATTGACTTTAGCCATTATTAGGTTGTGACCACATCAGTTAAAGAGAAATTGAAGATGATTAAAGAGAGAAAACTTAAATATTTTGGACACATTAAACGTCATGATAATTTAGAGAAGACCGTATTGGGTAGACTTCGAAAGAAAATAGAAGAAGAAGTCAATATGGTCCAAGCTGGCTTCAGGCAAGGAAGAGGATCAAGAGATCATATATTCAATCTAAGATTAATAATAGAGAAATGCAGGGAGTTTAATGTGAATCTATATTTATCCTTTATAGACTACTCAAAGGCATTTGATTGTGTACAACACCAGAAACTTTGGGAAATAATGGAAAAAATGGGATTTCCAACACATTTGATACAATTAACATCACTGCTGTATTTAGACCAACAAGCAGCAGTAAGAATAAGTGGTGAAACAACAACTTGGTTCGACATAAAACAAGGGGTCCGTCAGGGGTGCATATTGTCACCCTACTTATTTAACTTGTATACTGAAAATATAATGAGGAATGTTAGAGAAGATGTAGACAAAGAATATTACGATGCCATAACAGTTGGAGGTTATGAAATACCAGAGATTAGATATGCTGATGACACAGTATTGCTGTCCACAACACAAGAAGGAATGGAAAAACTAATTATGTCAGTCCGCAAGAACAGCGAAGAGCAGAACCTCTATCTTAATGCAAAGAAAACTAAAGTGATGACAACTGACAAAACAAACAAGGCAACTGAAATATGTATCAGTGAGGAAAAACTGGAAGAAGTGGAGAGTTTTGAATATCTTGGATCACTACTAACTAATAATGGAGATACAATGCGGGAAATTAAAAGGAGGACATCTATTGCTCTTCAGAAAGTAAAACAAATAAAGAATCTGTGGAGAGGAGCAGACAGAACCACAAAAATAAGATTTTTAAGGGCATGCATCTTTCCCATCGCAACATATGCCTGTGAGACCTGGACACTTAACAAAACAGCTGAGAAGCGCATAAATGCCTTTGAATGTAAATGCTATAGAAGAGTTCTCCAAATATCGTGGACACAAAAAAGAACAAATATATCTATACTACAAGAGCTTAATATTGAAGAAGGCTGGCTAGTAAAGAGGATTAAAGAGAGAAAACTTAAATATTTTGGCCACATTAAACGTCATGATAATTTAGAGAAGACCGTATTGGAAGGATACATAATGGGAAAAAGAAAAAGAGGAAGACCGAAACGAAGATGGCTGCAAGACATCGTTGATGATCTGGAAATGGATGCAGCAGCAGCAGGCCATCTTGCTCACAACCGAGAGGCCTACAGGAGTGCTGTTTGGGAGGCAAAGTTCCGCAAGGGACATGCAAAGGAATGAATGAATGAATGAACGTATTGGAAGGATACATAATGGGAAAAAGAAAAAGAGGAAGACCAAGACGAAGATGGCTGCAAGACATCGTTGACGATCTGCAAATGGATGCAACAGCAGCAGGCCATCTTGCTCACAACCGAGAGGCCTACAGGAGTGCTGTTTGGGAGGCAAAGTTCCGCAAGGGACATGCAAATGAATGAATGAATGATCACATCAGCTCCTCTTCTACCTGTAACATCTTGTAGATCTTTCCAGCTGTTGTTTATGAGTATATGATCAATTTGGTTTTTCTCTGTTGTTCCATCGAACGACCTTCACTTCACATCATGCATTTGCTTGTGGCAGATGATTCATCATTGACCAGATTTTCTTCAGTTTCTCTCCATTTCTCTCCCATACCTTTGTAACAGAAAATTCTGTTACAGGTTTTTTTTCTGAGGAACCCTGTTGTTGTGGTCAAACAGTTACAGACCACAACCCACCTGTTTATGCCTGCACGGAAAAAAGTATCTCCGTATTCTGACTGAGAACTCAGTCATGTGGATCTGAGTGGCGGGATATAGGAATGAGAGAGTTTTTCGTTTGAGACAGGTCGTCTGTGAGTTTTCTCTGGAGACGATGTTTGTTAAGACTTGGTTCGTCATGTAAGTTTTTCTAGTTGATTGCCCTTGTTAGGATAAATGTGTGTTTAAGTCAGAATGTAGTTTTTGGTAGATGGATTTGTCCTCTTTTAGACAAAATGTTGTAAAGTTTATTATGTACTGTTGTAAGTTTGATTGTTCTTCTTAGGACAGAATATGATTCTTGGTTAGAATGTTGTGTATGGATATTTAGTTCTCCTTCTCAGTCACTCTAAGAAATTATCAAATATTACTGAGCAACTAGAAGCATTCAGTAATAATTTTCCTATTTGCGCTTTAATACTGGAATTGTATTTTAACTTGAGAAAAAAAAGTCAATGATTACTTTATTGGCTTTGCCATTAAAATGCCCAAGTCCGTGATGTTTCTAAGAAATGAAAATAAATATGTGAAGTTTTCGTAAGCCCGCAATAAAGCAGACTTCGCTGAAAATGCTTTGATAACAAAATGGCAAAACCAGGCTTACCAAGAGGCATCCATTTTGGAGAATGTATTGCTTGAACCTTCAAGTTACTGATATGCACTAATTATATGAAGAACATAGATTTGTGAAGGCATTTATTCATACTCATGAGGTGTTAGCCAAAGTCAGAAACGCGTGTCTGCCTCTGATCTTTGCTGTAATTTGCTTTTTCACAAAAAGTTCTACCTCCAAATGAACGACACGCTAAACAGGGGTGGATGTCAGAAGAAATTTTGCAACTAATAGATCGGAGAACAAGTCTTAAGGAAGATAAAGATGGATATGACAAAATAAATAAAGAAACAAGACAAAAATGCAATCAAGCTAAAGAAGAGTGGCTAAAAAAGAAATATAATGAAATAAATACACACCATCATGGAAACGCACGAGATATGTACAAACAAATAAAGGAGTTAACAAACAAAAGGGCATACCACAAGACTAGTTGCCTGACGTCAAAGGAGGGGCATATAATAATGGACAGAGATGAAATAATGGAACGATGGTGCGAATATATTAGAGAACTCTATGAGGACAATAGAAGCGAAATAGATATCTCTCTCTGAACCTTAAGTGCCCAGGGCACATGGGGCTTCCGCAAGGGTTTTCCACAAATGCCTGTCCTTCGCCTTTTTTTCTGCTCTTGCCCAGGTGAGCCCTCTATTGCTCAACATCCTTTCTGTTGTTCTTCTCCATGTCTCTTTTGGTCTACCCTTACTTCTGCTCCCCTGTGGTGTCCATCTTAGTGCTATTTTTGGTAAAAAAAAAACTATCAGACTGCTACAGAAACGGAAGCAAGGGAAAAAACAAATGCAGGTGGAAGGAGAAATGCGCATCAGGAAACTGAGCCCATGAAGGTTGTGGATGAAAGCCAGAAATAGATATAGGAAATAATAATTAAGGGCTTCTCATATTAAAACCAGAAGTGGAAGAAACCATCAAACACATGAAGAACAACAAAGCACTAGGACCAGATAAAATCACCAAGGAAGAATTGGAAGTATTAGGAGAGCTTGTTATAGAAAGAATTACCAGATTTCTGAATGTTGTAACAGTAACTAGTCCAATCAGACCTTTTACAAACAGTTTTCATTGCTCTACCAAAGAAACAAGATGCAGCTGAAAGTGAAGACCATCGAACCATTATGAGCCATGTTACCAAAATCCTACTTCGTATTGTCATGAGAAGAGTCAGGAGCAAAATAAAACCAGAAATAGCTGAAGAACAGTTTGGGTATATATATATATACATATATATATATATATATAAAACATTGATGGAAAGATCAACAGAAGTAAAGACGGACCTATACTTATGCTTAATAGACTACTGTAAAGTAGACATCAGCATAGATGGAAAAGATCTGAAACTCATCAAAAACATACACTGGCTGCAATTAGCAGTTATGAGGGTTGATAACCAAATAGGAGCATTCCAAGACATATAATTGGGAGTGAGGCAAGGATGTGTTCTATCTCCTGACCTCTTCTCCCGGTACAGTGAAAACATCATGAAAAATATAGAGAGCTTGCACGGAATATCAACTGGCGAGCACAACCTTAACAACTTAACAAATGATGACACAGTTCTGATTGTTAAAAGTGAAGGGGAGCTACAGGCCCTTCTGGACATCGTAGTTCGTGAAAGTAAAAGCAAAGGTCTCAGTCTGAATAAAAAGAAGACTGAAGTGATGGTCATCTCAAAAAAAAGAATAGCACAAAAAAATTTAATATTACCGTCGATGGCATAGAACTTAAACTAGTTGATAGATTCAGATACTTAAGAACAGTTATAACTGCTGATGGGAAATATCACAACGAAATAAAAAACAGACATGGTCAGGCCAATTCAGCATTCCAGAATATGAGAAACATCTTGTGAAACAGATCCGTATCAACAGAAACAAGATTCTGGGTACTTAAATGTTACATCGAACCAATTTTGTTTTATGGACGTGAAGCATGGTCTATGAATAAGAGAGTACAGCAAGAAATGGAGGCCGTGGAAATGTGGTTCAGAAGAAGGATGTTGAAGGTACCATGGACAGCTAAGAAAACCAATGAAGAAGTCTTAAGAGAGCCTGGAGTTAAAGGGCAAATTACAGCAAAGATCAGAAGCAGATAAACGAGATTTGTAGGACATTTTCTGAGAAGAGGAAAACTGGAATACAATGTGGCAACATGAAAAACTGAAAGAAGAAGAAACAGAGGAAGACTGAGAGAGAATTTACTGGATGGGCTGTCAGTGTGGCTAGGACGAAAGTCACCAGCTAATAATCAAGTCTAAAGATAGGGAATTGTGGAAAGAAATGATCGCCTACGCCACGGGCACGGCACTTGATTGATATATATATATATAAGTACTGGTGTTTGTTCTAAAAAGTGTTATTCATCGTTCTTTAAGGTTATTTAACTTTCTGGTAAAAAAAAGTGGAGTTTAAAGGTCATGAATGGGATAGAAAAGCTTGTGATAACATGATTGCGTAGCAGCATTATCAAAGATGTTGCCCTATGCAGATGAAAAAAAGCTTTGTGGGAATTCATTCATTCATTTGCATGTGCCTTGTGGAACTTTTCCTCCCAAACAGCACTCCTGTAGGCCTCTCGGTTGTGAGCACGATGGCCTGCTGCTGAAGCATCCATTTGCAGATCATCAACGATGTCTCGCAGGCATCTTCGCCTTGGTCTTCCTCTCTTTCTTTTTCTCATTATGTACCCTTCCACGACGGTTTTCTCTAGATTATCATGACGTTTAATGTGGCCAAAATATTTAAGTTTTCTCTCTTTAATCCTCTTTACTAGCCAGCCTTCTTCAATATTATGTTCTTGTAGTATAGATATATTTATTCTTTTGTTGTGTCCATGATATTTGAAGAACTCTTCTGTAGCATTTACATTCAAAGGCATTTATGAATTTCTCAGCTGTTTTGTTAATTGTCCAAGTTTCATAGGCATATGTTGCGATTGGAAAGACGCATACCCTTAAAAATCTTATTTTTGTGGTTCTGTCTGCTCCTCTCCATAGATTCTCTAGCTGTTTTACTTTCTGAAGAGCGATAGATGTCCTCCCTCATTGTATCTCTATTATTAGTCAGTAGAGATCCAAGATACTCAAAACTCTCCACTTCTTCCAGTTTTTCCTCACTGATACATATTTTAGCTGCCTTATTTGTTTCGTCAGTTGTCATCAATTTAGATTTCTTCGAATTAAGACAGTTTTGCTCTTCGCTGTTCTTACGGACTGACATAATTAGTTTTTCAATTCCTTTTTGTGTTGTGCACATTAATGCTGTATCATCAGCATATCTAATCTCTGATATTTCATAACCTCCAATTGTTATGGCATCGTAATTTTCTTTGTCTACATCTTCTCTAACATTCCTCATTATATTTTCAGTATACAAGTTAAATAAGTAAGGTGACAATTTGCACTCCTGACGGACCCTTTGTTTTATGTCAAACCATGTTGTTGTTTCACCATGTATTCTTACTGCTGCTTGTTGGTCTAGATACAGCAGCGATGTTAATTGTATCAAATGTGTTGGAAATCCCATTTTTTCCATTATTTCCCAAAGTTTCTGGTGTTGTACACAATCATATGCCTTTGAGTAGTCTATAAAGGATAAATATAGATTCACATTAAACTCTCTGCATTTCTTTATTATTAATTTTATATTGAATATATGATCTCTTGATCCTCTTCCTTGCCTGAAACCAGCTTGGACCATATTGACTTCTTCTTCTATTTTCTGTCGAAGTCTACCCATTATTATTTTTAACAGAATTTTACAGGCATGACTAATCATGGCAACAGTTCTATAGTTTATGCATAATTTCAGGTTACCCTTTTTTGGCAGTGATATGAATACAGTTCTTTTCCATTCTTTTGGGCAAATACCAGAATGCCATATCTTCTTACATAGTGCATGATAGATTGTTGCTTTAATAAGTTCAGCTGTTATCTCATCATATACTGGTGATTTACCTTTTTTCAGATTCTTTATTGCCCATAAAACGTCTTCTTTTGTCGGTTCGGGTTCTTTCTCTTCCAATAATAATTCACAGTGTTGATTTCTGCTTTCACAGTCGATTGTTTCATACATTCCTTTGCAATATTCCTTCCATCTTTCTAGAATTTCCTCTGTCTCTGTCAGTGTATTCCCCATCTCATCACAAATTACATTTAGCTTAGGTGTGACATTTCTCGTCAATGTCTTCATTTCTTTAAACATTTCTTCCTCACTTCTGATGTTCCTCTATTCTTTCACAACGATCTTGTATGTATTGTTTTCTGCCTTTTCTTATGTTTCTTCATACTTCTTTTGTTAAAGATTTATATTCCTCTCTGTTGTTGTTTGTCACTTTCCATTACGTCTTCATTTCTTTATTTTGTTTTATAAGTTCTAGTATGCCTGCTGTATTCCATCCATTCTTTTGTATTTTCTTTACTGGAACCATGTCTTTTCATTCATTCATTCATTCATTTGCATGTCCCATGAGGAACTTTGCCTCCCAAACAGCACTCCTGTAGGCCTCTCGGTTGTGAGCAAGATGGCCTGCTGCAGCTGCATCCATTTCCAGATCGTCAACGATGTCTTGCAGCCATCTTCGTTTTGGTCTTCCTCTTTTTCTTTTTCCCCATTATGTATCCTTCCAATACGGTCTTCTCTAAATTATCATGACGTTTAATGTGTCCAAAATATTTAAGTTTTCTCTCTTTAATCCTCTTTACTAGCCAGCCTTCTTCAATATTAAGCTCTTGTAGTATAGATATATTTGTTCTTTTTTGTGTCCACGATATTTGGAGAACTCTTCTGTAGCATTTACATTCAAAGGCATTTATGTATTTCTCAGCTGTTTTGTTAAGTGTCCAGGTCTCACAGGCATATGTTGCGATTGGAAAGATGCATGCCCTTAAAAATCTTATGTTTGTAGTTCTGTCTGCTCCTCTCCACAGATTCTTTATTTATTTTACTTTCTGAAGAGCGATAGATGTCCTCCTTTTAATTTCCCTCATTATATCTCCATTATTGTTTAGTAGTGATCCAAGATATTCAAAACTCTCCACTTCTTCCAATTTTTCCTCATTGATACATATTTTCAACTGCCTTGTTTGTTTTATCACTTGTCAACAATTTAGTTTTCTTTGCATTAAGATAAAGGTTCTGCTCTTCGCTGTTCTTACAGACTGACATAATTAGTTTTTCCATTCCTCTTTGTGTTGTGGACAGTAACACTGTGTCATCAGCATATCTAATCTCTGGTATTTCATAACCTCCAATTGTTATGGCATCATAATATTCTTTGTCTACTTCTTCTCTAACATTCCTCATTATATTTTCAGTATACAAGTTAAACCATGTCTTTAGTTATTGTTATTTCCGTGCTGGAGGAAGAAACACGGACGTGTCGTTGCGTGCGGGAGTAAAACGCGGGTCTTGTCTGTAAGGGGGTCTAGTTGTAAAACGGGATGGAAAACAGTATTTCCATTTACTTCCGTATACATAATATGTGTCAAAGTGTAGCTAAATGAATGAAAATTTCATAAGTTTTTTAGGAAAAAAAGAAGTAATGTGATGTTTTTAGACACTGATTGTGGCCAGCTCACCATCGGCGAGGTCTAGATTCGCGCTTCTTACCTCTATTTACCATCTAAGATGTGTAGATCTACTTATCGATCTCGTATTGTGACTCCGTATGACATTTTCGCTGAATGAATGTCTGAAATAACCTCCTAACTATTTCTCTAGTCGTCTAAATATGTCTAAATCTACTTAGAAAACACTCAAGAGCAGCGGGGTGGCCATAGGCTATGTCCATACCCCTATCTACGTCGTCAAAAATTGAAAAATTTCCATGCTTCGTGTCCTTGTTCTCGCTCGGCATCGCTCGTAACTAGGCACGCATTCGCCATTTTGAAAGTATCACCGGAATCGCGGACGAAATATGTACAATCTAAATGTTACACCGCTTGTTTTAATGAAACAAACAATCCTGACAATACGCTCTCAGCATTGAAACCGGAAGCGGCAGGATAGTGCCAATACGCTCGGGAAGAGTTAAGATATCTCTGGCCTGCGTAGCCAATTCATCTGGTGTCATCTCCTCCTGTACAGCCATCAGGATTTCGAAACGGTTCTTCACTTCTATACCGTATTGTTCTGGTATTTTTGTAAGATCAAAGCGGGGTGGCCTTGATCCCGTAAATGTTTTTTTTTAATCTTTATCTTCATGTCTGCTATAAATAACTCATGGTCAGTGTCACAATCAGCACCTGGTAAAGTTTTTGCTTATGTTATACTTGACCTTCACCTTCTTTGCACAAAAATGTAATCTATTTGATTCCTGGTTTTCCCATCAGGTGATGTCCATGTGTAAAGTCCTCTTTGATGTTGTTTAAAAAGTGTGTTAGCGATCATTATCTGATTTTCCATACAAAACGCCATTAGATTGTCTCCTGCCTCATTTCTATGTCCTATGGTAAATTTCCCTACAACATGTCCTTTCATCTTCTCCTCTTTCTGTACCAATCTATGTGGGAATATTAACACGATATCAGAGATGAATAATTCTGCTTATAACTAATCCATGAAAGATACAATTACCCTATGGAGACTCGACATGACGGCTTAGGATTCGATTCAAAGTACTAACTAGGTGTAAAGCTCACATGCTAACAAGGATGATAACATAGGAGAATGTTCGTAAACGCTATTAAAGAATTCACTTTTTATGTGAGCAATGCATTATGATGTGATCTTCACAAGGTTAAATAGTCATGTAAGGTATCAACTACCGACACTAAAGAATGACCATTAGTTACGTATTCTCTAATGTGTACCTTATGTTAATCACCATGTTCTTGACACAGTTGTTTATGTTATCTGCTTGCTCATACTACAAGTTATTCACCAAAATGAAAGATTTATATCCCTAAACTTCGATATGTTACTGTCATACCCAAATTATCGGACATGCATAGTAGAGGCTTAGCGTGAAGTTTCGATTTGTGTAACCGTATTAAATAATGGCAAGGATGTCTACGTGCTTTTGTCCCTGCTTGCATCTTCTTACATCTTACATCCTTCCCGTGCCGCTAAACGTCACATAGTGCTCGCATGGTAGTTTGCCAAGATTTTTTTCGCCGAGCTTTTCAACCTTATCAAGGGATGTTAAGCACACTAAACTGGCCTTTTTTAACAATGTCCTCTTCAGAGCTTCACGTGGTCAACCTCTTTTTCTTTGGCCTTTTGTGGTCCACTTGATAGCTTGTTTTAGGCTTCTCTGGTTGTTTTTTGTTCTCAGCACATGAAGAAAAAGAAGATGGACATATGTCGATATGTCCATCTTTTTCTGATCATCCATGAGATAGGTTGTTGTTTGGTCATCGGTCTTATTTCTGCGTTGTTCCACTTTATACCGAGAATTTTTGTCCCTACAAACATAAAAAATATAAAACAAAGAAACTAAAACTGAGTCTTCTGGACGCTTATGGTATACTGAAGATTTCATTCTGTATTCCAAATACATTTAATTACAGTTTAAAAGAAATCGTGAAATACATTATAGTGAAGAATTTTACTTTTTTTACTTTTATTTATTTTCATTTCCTTTTTTCACCAGCACAAACGTATCAGAATACTGCATCTTAAGAACAGGTTCCTCTTCAACAAAGCCAAGTTGATACATCAAATTCCGCCTTATCTATGGAGCCTGTTTAAATTTAGTCCAAAGTACAGCCAACGCTTGAATAACATAAGTCTTCCAAAACCTAGGCTTGACAAGAAAAGCTTTACTTATTCTGCTACTCATATTTGGAATACTCTCCCATCCTCTATAAAAAAAACATAAACTATACTCCTACCTACAACTACAAACTTTTCCAATATCTATCCGATGTTGACTACATGCCTCCATGAATCGTAAAACTTTTTAAAAAGTTACTTTAGACTGCTCTTACAGACACCGAATACAGTTAATTGTTTATTTTGAATAGTAATGAAATTTTTGCTTGCTATCAAGTGGAACACAACAGGCCGAAGAAAAAGGGGCAGACCGCGTGAAACTCTGAAGAGAACATTATTAAGAGAGGCCAAGTTAACAGGCATAAAATCCTTTGTTGAGGTTGAAAGACTCGCCGAAGACAGGAAATATTGGCGAACTACTTTGCGAGCCCTATGTGACGTCTAACGGCACGGGAAGGATATGAGATATGAGATGAGAGATAGTCATTTATATGTGTATGTAGTTAGTCATTTATATGTGTATGTGGTTAGTCATTTATGTGTTTATGTAGTTAGTCATTTATATGTGTATGTAGTTAGTCATTTTATGTGTATGTAGTTACTTTATTGTTAATTATGTTTGACATACGAGCAACATATTTGTAGAATGTCTGGAACAGAGTGAAAAGTGTATGATAAAGGACAGAATGTCAGACGGGCCTGCGTGCTCAGTTTTAACCCTTTTGAAATAAAAAATAATCAATCAATCACTTCCACAATTTAAAACCAATTGCGCAATAAATTAATGTTGAACCGTAGCCAACAGTCACTCTGGGGTTTTTATTCATGTTCTTGCAATTTCAATATACACTCAAAGCTGCCTCTAAAGACGTCAGATATGAACACAGAGGCTTGGGGCTATACTTGTGACTTGCCACGAAACGCTTTAATGCATCTTTGTCCACAATAGTCAGAATAAATAATTTCTATATAAGAAAACTCTCTATAATTTCTGTATAATTTATTTAAATCTCATGTTGAGAAACTTACAGAAAACCTGAAATGACTTCCTCACTAGTTTAGTCGACATCAGTCCTTTTTCTCTCACAGAATCTGCCACATAACCAACCACTAGAGATCCAGCGAACTGACATAAGTACGGCAATGCTGAAAGGACTCCATTCTGAAAGAAATTATATCATAAAACATATCATAGCAATATTTCAACACGTTTATCAGGTAGGAGCTTGTTCTGTGAATTCGGGATCTTTATGCTTGTACGCAACTCATTCAAACAAGAAAGGATAATAAACAATTTTAATAAAATTTTAAAGTAAAAGTGTCTTCTGAGGCAGTATTTTTTACCGCTGAAAATTTAAAAAAAAAGAAAAAGAAAAAACAAACAAAAAAAAAATTCTGAGCAAAACTCTCTAGAAAAAAATGTCAAATATAGAAATGCTGCATAGAACGAATTACAAGGATACAATCAGGTGTATGTGAGGAAAATCGCCGGACTAAAGTATGACCCGCTCTGGACTGAAATATCCTTTGGTGCCCTTTTCAGTCAGTAAGTCGTGTGCGTGTCCTTTGCGGAACTTTGCCTCCATAACAGGTTTCCTCTGGGCCTCTTGGTTGTAAGCAAGATGCCCTGTTGCTGATGCGTCTATTCGCAGATCATCAACGATGTCTTACAGCCATCTTCGCCTTGGTCTTCCTATGTGCCTCTAAGACATGAGAGGATTACCTTTACCTTTAATCTTCCAAGATTGTCTTCTCTAAATTATCATGACGCTTAATATTTCCAAAATATTTAAGTTTTCTCTCTTTAATCTTCCTTATTAGCCAACCTTCTTCAATATTAAGTTCTTGTAGTATGGATATACTTGTTCATTTTGTGTCCATGATATTTGAAGAACTCTTCTGTAACATTTACATTCAAAGGCATTTATGTGTTTCTCAGCTGTTTTGTTAAGCGTCAAGGTTGCGATGGGAATGATACATGCCCTTAAAAATCTTATTTTTGTTTTTCTGTCTGTTCCTCTCCACAGTTTCTTTAGTTGTATTCCTTTTTGAAGAGCGATAGATATCCTCTTTTTTAATTTTCCTCATTGTATCTCCATTATTAGTTAGTAATGATCCATGATATTCAAAACTCTCCACTTCTTCCAATTTTTTCCTCATTGATACATATTTCACCTGCCTTGTTTGCTTTGTCAGTTGTCATCAATTTAGTTTTCTTCGCATTAAGATAGAGGTGTTGCTCTTCGCTGTTCTTACGGACTAACATAATTATTTTTTCAATTCCTTTTTGTGTTGTGGATAATAATACTGTGTCATAAGTATATCCAATCTGTGGTATTTTATAATCTATTTTTATGGCATCGTAATTTTCTTTGTCTACATCCTTTTGTGCCCTTTTCAAAAAAAAAAAAATTGCAACAAATCTGTGCAACTGCTCGATAGTCATTTACAATCTTCTCGCAGTCCATTCAGGAATTGTTTGGTTCTTGATACTAAAAAATGATATGTCCATAGGAATATATATATATATATATATATATATATATATATATATATATAGTTTATTATCTACATTAGCAACACTCATATTATAGATTTTAAATTTGACTGTTAAGTCGATCTTGAATCACATTTACGTTCATTCTGTAAGTCTAAAAATGAAACCTCATTAGTTGTACGGTGGTTTTAGATACAGTTAATACATAACACACTTTACCCATTATATGGCGCAAGAAATAGAAGCGATCTGTGATCCTAGATGAAACATGACAATTAACGCCATGTTGTTAAGAAATGTGGACTAGCGTCTAAAATCGTACGTTTCAATTTGTTTGGTATAGCTCGCAGAAAGGACCCACCGCAGGACTGACTGTACAACCCTAGTGTCCTTCACTGTAGTTCTAACTGTGTGCGAGCACCGTACACTTTTCTGGGGCAGGAAGTAACCCCGTAAAATTTAAAATAAAAAAGGCACAGGACATTGATATAACAAATATCAGTCTTACTTAAATGCTAGCACACCCTTCACCATTTTCTGTCGCACTGATGACAGACCCGTCAGCACAGGCTGTATCTAGCTGCTAATTGGGAAGTTTTCCTATGTGTGTTTTGACAGCCTTTGTGTATCTGTCTGGTTATTCGATCAGCTCTGGGAGTTTATGACTCATCAATACTTGGCATGATAATAAAAGGAAGAAGGAGGTGTATAGTGTAGTTTTACAAAGTGGCACAGGGAGTGAGTAAAGTGAGAAAAAACGAACAGAAAGTATGAGAATGTATAAACGAAAAACATACAACATCGGAGCCTTTTTCGAGGATTACATGCACAAACGAGACAAAAACAAATACAAATAACTAAACGAAGAACTTATCTTTATATGGCCTCCTCCAGAAGTAGGAAACAGAGAAATGCGTGTCCACTAGAAGTTGCATTGAGACCACGCGGGCTACACAAAGGATATGCCAGTAGAGCCAAAAGAAGAGGTGGAGAGAGAGGAGGAAAACAAGTGGTAGAAAGGAGAGGAAGGGAACAGAAACATGATAGCCGCTGGAGGAGAAGGTGTCGGGGGGGGGGGGAGGGTGAAAGGGGAAGCGGAAAGATAATGAATGAAGAACACAAACACCTGCATGGAGAAAATATGAAACTGGTGAATAGGACAAGACCCTATAAACACCAATATGTTGCCAGAGAAGAAAATAGGGTGACGGTAAGGAGGGGTAGCTAGGAGAAAGAAAGTAGAGTAAAAAAACAGGGGGGTAGAAAACTAAAGAAGTTACAGAAAGCTGAAGACATTGTTAATTCCAGTTGGGTGGAGACGGCCAGCCTGGAAAATAAGGCTCTATTCTAGGACCCTCCGAGATCGTACATCAGCAGAACAAGAGTGGGTCGCACTAACAGAAATGTTCTGTTTTCCCCTGTGGTTACTAAGGCAAACATGTTTAGCCACAGAAATATCATTAAGATGTTGGCGAAATCGATCTCCTAAGCGTAAACCAGTCTCCCCTATGTACTTCATACCACAACGTTTGCACATAATAGCATAAATAACAGTGCGTTAAGTGTAGGTGAAAACCTCCTGAACTGATAACGCGGACTTAGGGAACGAGATCTTGCTAGCCTCGACAACAAACGGACAAGTGTTGCATCTACGGCGTCCGTAACGTCTAGTGCCATAAAATGTGTCATCTGTCTTAAGGCGACTACGAACTGAAAGGTCTTTGAGGTTCTTGTCCCGTCTGTAGGCCACCAATTGGGGTTCCCCAAAAGGTTCACGTGTATCAGGCTCAGTCTGGAGGAGATGGAGATGGCGAAACAGTATGTTTTTAACTGCCAAGCTATGTGGGTGGTGCGTGAGTACTAGTTTAACTCTGTACGAGCTACAGTACGGTTTAGGAGTGAGGGCTTGCTGTCGCGATATATGGCTGATGCGGTTCCAAGATGACGAGAGAACATGTTCTGGATAGCTGTGTTGACGGAAGAAATCTAGTATTTTATGGCCTTGATCCTGGAAATCCAAATCCTCATTACACAAACGTCGCAACCTAAGAAGCTGGGGAAAAGGAATAGAGTCCTTACACGATCTGGGATGGGAGGAAGAGTGCAAAAGATATCTGTGAGAGTCTGTAGGTTTATAGTGGATGGAAGTAGTAAGCCCGGTAGGGCCGATATTAACGGCATTGTGGAGAAAGTTAGCGGAAGTAGCAGAGACATGGGAGGTGAAAGAAATGGCAGGATTGTACTCCTTAACAAAACTGATAAAGTTGTCAAGATCTTCCTCTGGTACTGATGCGACCCCAATGCCGTCACCTATGTAGCGTCTATAGAAAGCGGGAAAGGGGCCTCTAAAGGCTCTCAGAACCTTGTGTTCGAAGTGGCCCATGAACAGACATGCGTAGCTGGGGTCCACTTTGGTACCTATGGCCGCATCACTAATCTGGTCGAAGGCCATTGAATTCAAAAGAATTGAGTTGGAGGACAAGTCGTGTAAGGCGCAGAATAGTAGACGTATAAATAGTGGGATTGCTTCTTTTGTTCAGAAAGAACTTGATGGCCTGAAGTACCTGATCATGCGGATAGATGTGTATAAGGACACAACATCAAGGGTGAAGATACAGTAGGTGTGACCAGGCAGGAGTGTAAGAGTCTCAAAAGCAATGAGAGTTCGATTCGTGTCCTTAAAATAAGTGGGCAGACTAATGACCAGAGGTTGAAAGATGCTGTCAAGAAAGTCAGAGATTTGTTCCGTAGGGCAGGAACAAGCGGACATTATGGGCCTTCCTGGGTTGCCTGGTTTATGAATCTTAGGGAGTAAATAAAAGGATGGCTTCCCTAAGCAGCTGTCACGGATGTGAAGATGAGTAGCCGATGGAGAAAGACCATTGTTGTGGATGAATTCGTTGATCATGTCACGAGCATGGTGGTTGTTGGCCAGAGTCGGATCTTGAGGGTGAGAGGCATAAAATTCAGTTTTGCTCAGCTGGCCCGTGGCCTCTTGGATGTACAGTTCTTTCTTCCAACAAACAATTGCCCCGCCCTTGTCTGCACTGGATATCTCGCCTGCGCTGGAGTTGTGAAAGTGCGCGCTGCTCCGCGGGGGTCAGGTTAGAGTGTCATACGCGGGGAAGGCGTCGCACTAGAGGAGCTGAATGGTTTAGAGCCACATGCTGGACGTTCTCTCATCATTGCCTTAATCATCTCTGTAAAGGTGGTCCGTTTAAGCCTGCTTTTTCCTGGCCTCTTGAACACTGGGTGTTCTAATCCCACGTGCAGGTTGTGATAACTATACATTTTTCCAGGCTATTCATGTCAGGTTAGTTTAGCTCAGCAGACTTAAGCAGTAACTTAAATCTGAAAATAAGGGAATTAACCCCCCCCCCCCCCCAAAAAAAAAACAAAACAAAAAACCCAAAAAAGTATAATTTTACAAATCTTCTGAACTAGATTCCCATTCTCAGTGTATAATTTTTCCTTTTTCCGGCTATTTGTGTTCCCATAACGAAAATTATCTGATGTGGTTAATGAAAATCAATATATTTCATATAACTGCTAACCTGTTTGATATCAAAATTGAGACTTTCTTTCATAAAAGTAGGAAGAGATGTCAGCAAAGTGTAATTCACGTAGTTGTTGCACACATGACCTGTAATTACAGCCCATAAAGGTCCAGATTTAAACATCTGAAGCCAAGGCACTTTGTGAACCTGTAACAAAGGAAAACAAACCCTTAAAACGTGAAATATTCTAAATAGTGGAAACAAAACAGTATTCAGAAAACTAGTACACTGGGATATTGGTAAAAAAAATGCTGGGAAATTATGTGCGAAGCTAATTTAAAAGATTGCGTAAAGAAAAATAACTAATGCACGGAGGAACTACTGCGTGCTTTCAAGATAGCACAGGATTTTGAGTGAATGATCAACACAACATTGTTAAATTAATAGTAAGCAAAATGAACAACTTTAAATGAAAACAAATAGAAACAAAACAAAAAAAAAGGAAAAGAAAGGAAAATAATTATAATCTGTTATCGTTATTTACAATATAATGCACAAACACACTTAGAAGTGTTGAAGCAGGAGAAAACTCTTGACTATTACTCTGTGTAGAAAGATGAACCTACAAGGTCGGACACGGCAACATTATAAACTAGAACAGCGATATTAGAGTACATGCAACGTATTACCAAGGGAAGTGTGTGTGTGTGTGTTTTAATAAGAAAGGCAAGACAATAGGAGGTCCCTAGCTATGACCATTTGAGTGGAACTAGAATTTAAAGATGGCAACAGCCACAGAAAACTCACATAAACAATTAATGTTAAGATTTACATATCACAGTTACTTTACTACGTATAAAAATATAAAAAATGTGTTTATAGCACAGGTGGCTTCAGTTTCACTAATCTAATTTAGTGTATTTAGCAAAATTAATTTTGTGCCAGAACTCTATATTAAGATTTTCTTTCACAAGCAGTTCAGTTAAAAACATTGTTACAGCCACACAGGAAATCACGTTAAGAAATATATATATTTTTAAAAAATTACAGGCACACAAGAAATCACGTTAAGAAATATATGTTTTTTTAAAATTACACCCACACAGGAAATCACTTTAAGAAATATGTCTTTTTTAAATTACAGCCACACAGGAAATCGCGCTAAGACATGTATGTTTTTTTTAAAAATTACACTCACACAGGAAATTGGTTAAAGAAATTTATGTTTTTTTAAAATTACAGTCACACAGGAAATCGCTTTAAGAAATGTATGTTTATATTAAAAATTATCTTATTACATTTTATAACAAATTGTTTTTATGCAGCCAAAAAAATCACAGGAGGTGAAATAAATAAATGCTACAGTGTTAAAGGATTCAACATCACGTCTTCATTTTTTTAAAATGATAGTTAGTTAGAAAGGATCATCATCTATATGCATGGCGACTCATTCATAGATGAAAACTACATATAAATATCTCCTCTTCAGTATCTCTTTCAGCGTTCAATAACTCCATAAACCCTCCCTGTCCTTCTGGAGCATTTGATCAATCGTTAATGTTTTGAGGCACAAAAATTCACACTAGCTCCTTCATTCTTGGCATCCGCCCAATTTATAAATTTATAAAATATTCTCGTTGTTTGTAAAAAATTGATAGTAATATCACAAAAATACCTTTCTCGTTACCACACGTCCAAGTGATGCTTCTATGTATGATTTCTCTTTTACCGAAATGTATCTATGCTCAGCTGGGCTATCGGCTGTTAGCAAGAGCCAGGCAACAACCCATAAAATATTAAATATGCCTGCATAAAAACATATAAGTAAAGCATTTTGAACATGCATTTATTTCATACACAAATTTCATAAAAGCAACTTTATTTCTTGCACAATGATGTTGAAATTTAACAAATCAAGAATCAGTTTTGAAGCATATGCGGAAGCAAAAAGAAAATTAATTAATGAAACGTTAGCAAGTACGTAAATATAACAGTAAATAATCGTAACCTATTGAACATAATATACCAAAATGTATACAAAATATGAGATAAGTAGTAAATGTTGAAACTTTAGGAAAGAAGGACCGAGAGGCAAGCTGCAAGAGATGAAATATTATCTGCGCACTTGTGAAAGATTTGAGAACCGAGAAGACGAAACAGCGACTGGGGAGCATCCTTATATACTGTGAGGACATAACGAAAGCCAGCCTAAAAAACATGATTTGTCATAATAAAGAGAACTGAAGCTTATAGATCAAACTTGTTATTATTATCAATTAATCGTGTACCGTTTCCCCAAGGAAGATCGGCTGCAATAGATCTCCAGGTTGCTCTATCCCTCTCTTTCATTGAGAACCGAGCCTAGTTGAATTAAGTGCATCTCTTGATCATTCGTCCATTCATATCTTGCTCTTTTTCTTTCAACTTTTCTATCGAATATGGTTTCATTATAACATTATATCTTCAGTATGACGGAAATATTTTAAATATATACAGTTTTCTATTTACTCTCTTTTATGTTGCACGCGATTTATTATTTCTTTTAATTGTGTGTTATTAGTAATGTCACTAAACAATGATAGAAGGAAAGACGTTGCTCAAGAAAATGATGCTCATTAGATTTCATAAAGACCTGACATATATCTACATCAATAACATCTTTGAAAACAACTTTATTCCTTATCAATTGAAAACAACTACGTAAAAAAATAAATATTGTAGTAATTCTTTAACCTGCAAGATAAAATATTGACCCCCAGCCGTTATCAAATCCATATTCGCACAAAACACCGGAGATGGAAAATGTGGCAATGTTTCCCACTAAAGGTCCTGAAAAAGAAAACAAACTATTATTTACACAACTGGATTCTATTTCCAGATGCTCTTTCTCCCTCCCTCCCTCCCTCTCTGTCTCTGTCTCTATTATATATACACACATATACGCACGAACACACAAGCTCCAGGACCAATGAGACACAATAGGCCCAGAAGCCAGGCAAATATCTCAGAAAGTCCACTAACGCCACAAGTGAAGGAAGATAAGTCTCATATGTGTGTGCGCTTGAGTGTGCGTGTTTGTGATAAGGACTGTTGCCGTTTTAGAAAAGAATTAATCAATCAGTCGAAAGTATTTCATCATTAATTAATCGATTAATTTAGGCAGTTAGTTAATACATAACAAGTTCAAAAACTAAAATAGCAAAATTACAGTAAATAAGCTGCAAACTTTTATTTTTGTTCTCCCTGGTAACTATGAGCCAATCATGGAGACAAGGATGCTTTTTAGCCTTGTGAAGACTATTACGTCTGTATCAGCTGCTTCTCAATTCTGTGAACGACTTTTCAGTTCATAATTTTTTTTTAGGACGACGAAAACAGGCCGTGACCCGGTGGTACTGCAAACCGGGTCCACCCGTAACGAGATGTGGACCATACCCCCGTCATTCAACGTGCAAGTCAGGCCTCAGGCATCTTGTTTAGTTAAAAAATAACGACGCTTTTGTCTTAATCAAAGGGCATGCTGATGAGGGTACCTGCCAAGAGGACACGTTGACCTCAGACACTTTGATTTTAGCCAAAAAGGCCGAGAAGCGATAACCACAGCTGCCAAATTTAGTGGACAACCCCTCTGCTGCCTGAAAATGTAAGTGTGCTGGAATGACGGTATTATGTTGAAAGGTAGATAATTATTGAAACATTTGTTAAACAATTGTCTAAAAACCTCATGCCCCGTGGCTGGTCGAAACTTGTCACATTACTTGCCCTTAGCGGAGGTTCAGTTTTCTTATGAAGATTTTGTAACATGTTCGGGTATGTTAGACACAAATATTGAGTTTCGAACAGTCGGTTCGGATGTGGAGTGAGATTGTGTTATTTTGTCGTTCCTTAATAGTTATGTAGTGTATTGAAAATGAGATAAGAATGTAGTTTGGGTTCGATTTTAAACTGTTATGGCGTATGTTATGGCATAGGTTAGATTTAATGTAACAGCCTCGAATTTCATTCATTATGGTGTGCTGCATAATTTGATCTCATTTGCACCAGCGTCAGTTCATATTCCGTCATCATCCTGTTTCAGATAATAAACTTTACAATATGTCTCGTCTCATGCTGCTACTGTGCCACAGACGTGTTAAATATTCTGGATTCTGTTTGCCTGAACTGTGATTATTGTATCAAGTGTGCCAAACTGTTTGTGTGTTTAATACGTGTGTATTTTGCTGTGTGAGACATATGCCTACAGCTCTCGTTATACGTTAGCAATTAGGCGACGTTCATTACTGTTCTTCTGTATAGAAACACACGAAAAGACTTATTTAAGTGGAAAAAACTTCTCATACATTGATTTTGCATTTCTAAATTTCATTCATTCATTCATTTGCATGTCCCTTGCGGAACTTTGCTCACAAACAGCACTCCTGTAGGCCTCTCGGTTGTGAGCAAGATGGCCTGCTGCTGCTGCGTCCATTTGCAGGTAAATACTATAAATTACGAACTGAAAAGTCATTTGCATAATTCAGAAGTAGTTGTTAGATGCGTAAGAGTCTTCACAAAGCTAATGAGCTTGAGAAAAACATATCTATTCATATTCAACTAGGTGAACAGATTCTTTGTTTCCATAATCTGGGTTTCGTTTTTATGAGGAGAAAATTAGGAGATTCCATTATGGTCTTCTGCATTCGATTCATCATATGAGGTCTCAGAATCGATAAAATAATAAAGTTAATTTTGATTTCTTCATCGCTGATTATTTGGTCATATTGGTGTTGCCTGCTTGCTGATTTTTTTTGAACTGGTTTCTTTGTCAAAAAAATGTTTCAGTTTCGTGATGTAAAATTTCACCCACCGCTTTCTGTATATATATTATGCAAGACACATTAATACGAGTTTCTTGAAACGCGGACTTAACAAAGTGGCAATATGCAAAATCAACAACGCATCCATGTCTACATATCTTGTAATTAAATCGTCCAAAATTGCTGCTTTGAATCTGTGTCGTCATCACGGACTTAGAGATGTCTAGATAAAAAAAGGCAGTTCATAGAACAGAGCTGCATTATAAGTGCTGTTCATCACTAATAAAATGCTGTGCTTCACTGAGTTCACTTGAGACTGCCATATACTTTGATTTTTTTTGGCCAGTCATAATGCACCAGTTGTGGTCTTTGGTAATCGTCGGACAGCTGTATGGTACTGTCAACTGGCTTCTAGCAAAGATAGGTGCTGTTCCAGCCTGTTGAAACATCTTGTAGAATTGAGTTTCGCTATCATTGCTGATACTGGAAGGCTGATTTTCACCTCTTATGTGGTAGTTCGAATAACGTCCAGCTAGATGTCTGAATTATGATAGTCGAGATGATGCATATGTTGCCTTCAAACCTTCCAATAAATTAAAGTGAATACTAAGTGCTATGCACATGGCTATGCTCAGCCTAAATGCAGCAACCATTTTTCTTGCATTGTATGTCACACTGTATTGGATTTTGCTAGTTAGTTAGTCGATGGATCATCATCATTGCACATCATACGATTAGTCCATACTGCCCTGATCCCATCTTCAATATTTCCACCAGTGTTTCGCAGCTAACAATACCAGTTCTGTGTCAATTAACCAATCTTTTTTTTCTTCTCACTGTAGCGCTCTTGTCTGGCTACTCCATGTGTGATGTTCCAACAATCTGTTCATGGATGAAGATTAAGAACTGTTGCTTGAATCGGCGATCCGATTACCTTCTCTGGGTGCATTCAGGATATCAGCCCTGTCCATTGCCTGTCCGCCCTCCACTGCAGCCATACCAGCATGACCTGGCACAAAACTGTTGTCAACCGTGATCTTCTCAGTGAATTCAACAAGTGCTTTAGCACACAACCCGACTCAGTCTTCCTGAGCATATTCATTGAGTCGCTGAGAATACATGCCTGGGTGAATGTCCGTGTCTCTAGCCATGCTATTGCCTTAGTTACTGCCATGACTTCCATAATCAGGCTACTTGTGGTCAAAGCAGGAGCACCAGTGCCTTCCATCACCGTTCTCTCTCCGACCTGCATCATAAAAGCCCAAGCGCTTTGCCTGTGTCTGACACCGGACCCATCTGTGTAGATGACCACATCACACTCAGAAGAGTTCTCGGCAATCAAAGCCTGAACCTCTGCCTCCATAGTCAGTGGGTTTTGCTGTCTGCATTCCCTATCCAATGTGATGTTTACTAAGAAGGAAGTGCAGCAGTCCACTGTACTAGCAATGTACCAGTTTTCGGCAAAATTATTATACAACCAGGACATATTCACAGCTGTGTTTTGCTCAGTAATAAGTAAGCAAAGTAAGTAATGTAATGTAATTGATTGAACTCTCCTCCCCCGTCCCCCTCTCCCCCCACCCGAATCTGTCCAATTACCCGTGATAATAATATATCACTGTTTACCGACATCTAAAAAACTCTCTCAAATGCCTTTATCCATATTTTTTCAGCTTTTGCAACAAGATAATTTCTTGCTAATGCGCTACACATATGGCAACTAGACAATTGGGTAATGAGTGATTTTGCTTTATACATCAGGATCGTCTGTTGTACGTCCTGAATTCGGAATCCACTGGGTGATGATTATCTTTAATATAATTCTCACAAATTCTATCTTTAATTGATTTATTCGTGTAATTTTATGCATACCTTGTAATTAAACTACACTTTCAGTATTGCTGTTCTTTTATTCATTAGAAAACATAGGTACACATTTCAGCGGTTGTTTGGTCTGCAGGTATTATGTGTTAGAACTACGATGTGTATTTCGATGAACTTAGTTTTCTTATCGTCTTCGAATTTTACACTCGCATTTAAGTCCAGTGTTTTTATTTACTTTTCCACTTTAGTGTTTTACGCTGTCGTATGTAGCAATGTTGCTTAATCTACCAACGTACCGCTCGTGAAAAAGTAAATAATGGAGAAAATAACAACAACAACAAATGAATCGATTACAGGATTTACACCATTAATCGAGTAAATAATGATTACAACCTCAGCCTTTCAGACAACATAATCTTTCAAACCTGCAAAAGAAATGGATGTTATTTTGCTTCTTTCGTACGGTGGTGACCATTGTCCAAGTAGTGAATGCACGCAAGGAAAAGTCACACCCTAAGATGAAAGAATATTATTCGGTATTTAATGTTCAATAATTATATAATAATTATATTTTCATAATGCAATATACAAATATACGAAAGAATGATATTGTATTAATAATGAGACATTTTAATGGAAAGACTGGCACAGAAAGAACAGAAGATGAAGAATATGTTTTGGGAAAATTTCGTATATTACACAGTAATGAGTCAGGTGACAGTCTAGTGTGGTTTTGCATGGAAAATGAGCTAATGGTTGCTAACACACTTTTTAAACAACATCCAACAAGACTTTACATATGGACATCACCTGATGGGAAAACCAAGAATCAAATAGATTTATAAAATTTATTTTAGTGCAAAGAAGTTGGAGACCAAGTATAACTTCAGCAAGAACTCTACCAGGTGCTGATTGAGACACGGAGCATGAATTATTATTACTAGGAGACATGAAGATAAAGATAAAAAAGACAGGAGATCAAGACCACTCCACTTTGATCTTACAAATATACCAGAACAATACAGTATAGAAGTAAAGAACATTTCGAGATAGTGATGGCTGTACAGGAGAAGATGACACCTGATGAATTGGCTACTCAGGCCAGAGATATTTTAATAACAACAGCAAAAGGTATGGTTCCAGTAAGGAAAATACAAAAGAATGAATGGATTACAACAGGCATACTATAACTAATAAAGCAACGTAGAGAAATGAAAACGAAATGGTAAGTGACAAATATTCTATTTTTTTCTTTTAAAAAAATGAAAAAAGATAAATAAAAAAATAGAAAATACGTTATTGGAAGTGTGCATACACGTTTCAACTTGTGTTCTTTCAAGACTGAAGGTAAGATTGTCATTGATTGCAGTTTTTCATTAATTTTTTCATTTTTCATTATTTCTTTAACATAGGATTCATGTGAATCTATACTTTGTCTCCTCTCTCTGATTTTCGTCCTGTTTGTGTTTGTATTATGAAGGCTAACGCCGAAACGTCACACCGTGGTAAAGGTAAAGGTAATCCTGGTATGCCTTATCGTTGTAAACGTTAAGTAATAAAGCTGTTCATACTTTTTTCCTAGTTTATACATCTTTTCCTGCTTAGTCATGCAAGTAAAATTATAATAAAAATCGTAATGGGTAAACTTCGTAAGAAGGAGAAATCAATATGGTCCAAGCTGGTTTTAGACAAGGAAGAGATCATATTTGCAACATAAGATAAAAACTGAGAAATGCAGAGAATTTAATGTGAATCTATATTTATCTTTTATAGATTATTCAAAAGGATTTGAACAACACTAGAAACTTTGGGAAATAACGGAAAATGGGATTTCCAGCACATATGATACAATGAATATCATTGGTGTATCTAGACCAGCATGGATGCATCAGCAGCAGGCCATCTTGCTTACAACTGAGAGGCCTGCAGGAGAGCTGTTAGGGAGGCAAAGTTCCGCAAGGGTCATGCAAATTAATGAATAAATCTAGACCAGCAGACAGCAGTAAGAATAAATGATGAAACAACAACTTGATCTGACACATAACAAGGAGTCCGTCAGGGGTGCATATTGTCGCCATAATTTTTAACGTGTATTCTGAAAATATTGGAAGGATACATAATGGGAAAAAGAAAAAGAGGAAGACCGAAACGAAGATGGCTGCAAGACATCGTTGATGATCTGGAAATGGATGCAGCAGCAGCAGGCCATCTTGCTCACAACCGAGAGGCCTACAGGAGTGCTGTTTGGGAGGCAAAGTTCCGCAAGGGACATGCAAAGGAATGAATGAATGAATTCTGAAAATATAACGTGGAATGTTAGAGAAGAGGTACACAAAGAATATTATGATGCCATAAAAATGGAAATTATGAAATATCAGAGATTAAATATGCTGATGACACAGTGTAAACTTTATAAGGGATTAAATTTGGTAATTTATTTATATCAATTGATAAGGGAGTATATTACTTCACCCCCGTACAGTCGTACAAATGTAGGTCGAACAACTGTTCCCCTCCCCTACTCTCCCCAGGTCCTGGGTCTCTACTCGTAGCAGTCTGGCCATCTGGGACAGCATCATTTTGAGCACATTAATTATCTGCGTACAATACATATGGTGTCACAACATTGTCCACATAAATGAAGACTCACATCTAAGAGGTGCACGTACAGTTTTCAGCTCACGCTGTTTATTAACATGAATAACGAAAACAATGGACGACAACACAGAGTACATAACACGACTGTCAACTTTCTAATACTTAATAATAATATGCTTAATTATATATCAATTGACCCAGTTGTCTCTATTACGAATTCCTTCTCCACTTCCTTACCTCATACGCATCAGCTGCTTCTGGGGTTCCCTACCCCTCTTCTGATCTCACATCTTCTTTCTCGCTTCTTCTTCGTTCGCTTCTACCATCAAGATCGCCCAGTGATCCTGCTGAATTTACTCATGTGGTTCTTGCGATAGTCTCATTGGATGGAAGCTCAGATATCGTGGGGCTTGGGCTTATATTCTCGGTGGGTCACAAACGCGGCATTGCGTGACACCGTGGTTTTCGTTGCACCAGTTTAGTCTAGAGTTAGACTTCCTTACTGGGAAAACCTCGACGTGCTTTGGATATCAGTATATCCCCGCCGGGTGAGAGGTGGTTGCCCATCCAGTCCAGAGTTTTCTCACTGGAAAACCTCAACGTGATTTGGATATGAATATATTCCCGTCGGGTGAGAGGTGGTTGCCTATCTAGACTGCAGTGGTTCAGTGTCTCCGACTTCAGCATTTTGTGGTCGTGGCCGCTACCCTTCCTGGTTGTAACCAGGACGGAGCTTTTGTCGAGGAGGACGAATCCTCCCCACTAGTAAGTTTTACCCCTGGGTTAAGCCAGTTTAGGCGTATTATCACAGTATGGGTGTATATAGGACGTGACCGGCTTCTAGAGCAGAGGTGCCGTGGTATGAGTAGCCCTCATCGCGAGACTACTGGCCATACCGATTAAACTTCACTTAATCCTTTCCATCATCTTTTTCACAGCGGCGCCGCGCGACAACACTAATCGCATTTTTCTTCATTGGCCGGGAGGAATTTCACCCCACGTGCGGCAGCCGAAGAGTCTCGCCCACAGCGTCTTAGTTTAACTTCTGGTTTAAGCCGGTTTAGGCATTTTGCCCCCACTATGTGTGGGAGGACGTGGCCGGCCTCTAGAGTACAGCGCCGTAATACGAGTAGCCCTGACCGCGAGACTATTGGCCATGCCGATTAAACTTCACTTAATCCTTTCCTTCACCTTTTCTACAGCGGCGCATTTATCTTCATTGGCCGGGAGGAGTTTCACCTCACGCACGGCAGCCAAAGAATCTCGCCAGCAGCAAATGCTTTGTTTTAATTAGACAGTCGGATTCCCCTGGTCCGTACCAGTTCTGAGTTGGCTGTTGGTCATAGCTGGGGCGGTCCACGAGAAGGTTCTGAGTTCGTCCGGCCCGCCGACTAACTCCCAGCACCGCTTCGTACCCCGGCCCGAGTGACCCTGCCCTAAGAGCCAATCCTTTTCCCGGAAGTTACAGATCCAATCTGCCGACTTCCCTTACCTACATTGTTCTATCGACTAGAGGTTGTGCACCTCGGAGACCTGAGATCCAACTACGAGCATTTAATTTGAACAACTTTAATATACGCTATTGGAGCTGGAATTACCGCAGCTGCTGGCACAAGACTTGCCCTCCAATAGATCCTCGTTAAATGGTTTAAAGTGTACTCATTCCAATTACGGGGCCTCTAAAGAGTCCCATATTGTTATTTTTCGTCACTACCTTCCCGTGCCGGGAGTGAGTAAGTTGCGCGCTTGCTGCCTTCCTTGGGTGTGGTAGCTGTTTCTCACGCTCCCTCTCCGGAGTCGAACCCTGATTCCCCATTATCCGTTACAAACATGGTAGACATGTCACGTACCATCGACATTTGATAGGGTAGACATTTGAAAAGATGCATCGTCGACACAGAAAGCCATGCGATCGGCATAAACTTATCCAGAGTCACCAGTTGGGACGCCGCACTCCGCGAAGGGCAACGATTGGTTTTGAACTAATACAAGCGCTCTTTCCACGAGGGTCGGAGCTTGGTAAGCATGTATTAGCTCTAGAATTGCCACAGTTATCTAAATAGGATCGTGTCATCTAAGGAACCTAGACTGATTTAATGAGGCATTCGCGATTTCACCGTGAGACAGTGTGAACTTAGACATGCATAGCCTAATCTTTGAGACAAGCATATGATTACTGCCAGGATCAACCAAATAGCTTTCTTCACAGAACCTTAGTCGGATATCTGCCGACAGACTGATGCGGGGCACGGGAGACTGCGCTCTGCTCAGAGCGGATCCATTTCTACCCCGGCGGCGTTTCATTTCATGTAACCACCGGCGGCGGCGGCGTCGGCTCTCTCTGCTCTAACGAACGAGAAGAAGGCGCGGCACCTACAACCAACGCACATTATTTACTGCAGACCCGATACTCTTTGCGAGAGATGGGCCAATTTCGAGACCATTGGTCGAAAACTCCGTAGTACACCACCGACGCGTTTACACGAACTTGACTGGCTAGCCGTTTATAGGCTTTGCTCCACGGAAAAACCACTCGCTTCTGCATCGAACCACCGGGAAACTCGCCGTCCAGGAAGGGAGCGAAAACCTTTCTCCCCACGCACGGAACTCGAGAGCGCTTTTTTGCCAAAAGAACGGTCTGCCTGAGCAACAGCAGCCCGCTCTGCGCGTCTGTTATCTTCTTTCTCTGTTATCTACCTTATGACGTTGGTCATTGGTGCATTCTGCACCTGGTAACCCATTACATCTCTCCTTTCTCCACGTCTATTGCTCCATTATCTACCATATGACTTTGGTCATTGGTGCATTCTGCACCTGGTAGACCCGTATCTTATTTAATAATAGCCTGTTGCCTGCGCAGCCGTCTCTTTGTTTCCATAACTCTTAACTTCCTTCCAACCTATGATACCTGTCATTGGGCCTACTGCTCTGGTGACTTCTCCGTGCACCTTTCCTTGTGCAAAGCTCCTAACTTCACTAAAATGCATAGAATCATCGGTATAATCAACACATAATCAATTCAATGAATGGTGATAATAGCATGATCATATGAACAATTTCAGTGCCCCTCTAAGTATATTCGATACTTGCAATGAAAAGAATACAATTTTTAACCATCAACCTCAGCTCTGGATTACTTATTGTCATATGAATCTTTATATACATAGATGCACTGCAGTACCACAATTTTACGTCCGCACACAGATCCTTAACGAAAACAACATCACAGCTTTGATTTATTACACAAAACTTCAACTAAATCCCAATTAGGCACATATGCATAATATATACAAAAACGGCACACATTTTAATTTCGCGCCTTATCTCAAAGAAAATATGGACGAGACTGACTGTTCTAATTTCTTACTCCCCTTTTTCCCCGTATACTTCTGTCACTCTATCTAAAGCGAGGCGCTGACCTGGTTCCCCTCGGCCAGCCGTGCCAAAATAAAGCCAGCTCCCGCCTGTCCCTCCTTCCCCCCCCCCACCCCACCCCCCCCCCCCAATGTTACAACAGTATTACTGTCCACAACACAAAAAAGGAATGGAAAAATTAATCATGTAAGTCTCTAAAAATAAAGAACAGCAAAACTTGTATCTTAATGAAAAGAAAACTAAATTGATGACAACTGACAAAACAAATAAGGCAACTGAAATATATATCAATGAGGAAAAATTGGAAGAGGTGAAGAGTTTTGAATATCTTGGATTATTACTAACTAATAATGGAGATACAACGAGGGAAATTAAAAGACATCTATAAGGACATCTATCACTCTTCAAAAAGTAAAACAACTAAAGAAGCTGTGGAGAGGAACAGACAGAACTACAAAAATAAGATTTTCACATCATATGCCTGTGAGACCTGGACACTTAACAAAGCAGACGAGAAACAGACAAATGCCTTTGAATGTAAATGCTACAGAAGAGTTCTTCAAATGTCATGGACACAAAAAAAGAGCAAATATATCTATACTACAAGAACTTAATACTGAAGAATCTTGGCTGGTAAAGAGGATTAAAGAGAGAAAACATAAATATTTTGGACACACTAAACGTCGTGAAAATTTAGAGAAGGCCGTCTTGAAAGGGCACATAATGAGAAAGAGAAAGAGAGGAAGACCAAGGCAAAGATGGCTGCAAAACATCGTTGATAATCTGCACATGGATGCATCACCAGCAGGGCATCTTGCTTACAAACGAGAGGCCTACAGGAGAGCTGTTAGGGAAGTAAAGTTCCGCAAATGACTGACTGACTGACCTAGCACAAATCATCCGAGCAAAGAAAATACCTTAGAAAAGTCGAATAGGAGGAGAAAAATGGCATGTATGGTGGCACGTAACAGACAAAGGACATAGAAAATTAACCTATCGAGAATTTCACACGTACGCACACCTTCTAATTTCATAAGCAATCTTAAGGTTCAGGGCCATAAAAGGTCATCTTGTGCAGAAGAAATACACCAAAAATTGAAAAATTTAGACAGCCAGTTGATAGAGAGAGATGACTGTCACAGTCGCATCCATATTATCAAATGCCTCTCGTTGTGGAAGGGCATTTTAAGGTTGGGAATGTCCATGGAAAAAAATAAGGTCATGTGGGTCAGGGCACAGGCATGGTGTGTCCATGTGTTCCAGTTAAGAGTTTCATTATAAAATGAGTTGTCAATTCATTTGAGCTGAGGTTGCCATTAACTATAATTTTTTTCCTATTTCTTGAAAGAAATAGCACAGTGTGGTTACAAAATGCTTGTTTTATGATCGCTGATAACTTAAAGCACCATCCCTGCATTAAATGTTTCATGAAATTCAGCAGATCCTCTACTGATACACTTGAACTGATACACATCGTCATTGTCACTGAAGACACTGAAAGAGGACCACCAGAAATGTAGTTAGCCAATTTTGTAGGAGCGATCATTTACCCATCTTACTTCAGATTTCTAATGTCAAAACCACTACAACATGCCAAAATAAAAAACCCAGCTAAAACTTTAAAAAGAAAACGGCAGAAATTTGTCCTGTGCTGAAGACCTTAGAAACATCACGTTCACAGACTATATAAACCATAATGTAAAAGCAATCATAGTATCTATTCTGAAAGCTGTAAAGAAATCTGTTCCACATAGCTTCAGGAAGGATTACGAACCATATTGGAATAAAACACTAGAAACAAAACACCATCAGCTAACAAAATACAGAGAACAAATACAGCATCAGTAGACATCACATCTAGTCACAAGAACCTCCAAAAAAGAGTTCATGACGCCACAGATCTCAGAAATTTAAACATACTGGAATGACAAGACCTCCACCTTGACAAAACCATCGGGAAGCTCTGGCGCCTGCCGTGCTAAAAAAAGGGGCTTTTTCACGTCAGGAAACAAGCATCAAACTTATTTGTGGAAGTGTTCGAATCGGAGAGCACCATGAAGGTTCCAACATCAAGATGAAAGGAAGTGTAAGCCAGTTTCACACCAAGCTCAATGAACAGGCGAAATCAACTCCAAACATGACAGCTGGCTCCAATATAACAGAACTCAACATGCCATCCGTAAGCTGAAAATGAAGAAAACCCCTGAAAAATATGGAATCTGCAGGGAAATGATCAAACACATGGGCGCTGCTGTCGGGAAGAAACTATTGGTGTTTTTCAACAAGTCCTAGAACACCGGTGTCTTTTCAAAGGTATGAACGTCCTGTCTTGTTCTCTATCTCCCTTGGAACTGCGAGTTGGTATTCTTTGAAGCAGATGCCGTGAAGGCGTTGAGCCACAGCATTGTGCCGGCTTGATAGCAGACTATTTTACAGTAAAAAACAAAAAGCTAAAAGGCAGGGTGTATTCAATATTTCTTTAGCAGATTGAAATCTGACAATTTTGTTGAGAATTATATTTCACTTCTTGTGATGTCGCAGATTTTTATGACGATCCCTGATACGTTAGCCAGGCCTAGCCTGCTACTATGGGTATCAACGGAAATGTAAGATAGGGTCTTGGTCAGCTATGGTTCGCCAACCCTGACGTCAGCATGTCAGCTTGGGGTCACTGTTTGTCAAAACGGACTCTGTCTTTTCCCCCAGCCGCAAATCGCCTGGAAGGAAGCGGTAATCACTCTTATCTTCAAGAAACAAAAAGACCCTAAGAAGAAAGACTGTTGCAGACCACACTAGCCTTTTCAGGTGCTTGGAAAAAATGCTAGAACGCATGATTACACAAGAGACTCCTGTGGTACTTGGAATCCAGCGACATCATCACAAAAGAGCGAACAGCAAGGAGGAAAAACTGGAACACTGAAGACCGACACTCGAACACGCATTCCAAGAAAAGTATGGCAGAAATGCGTGTGTAGTTGTGTGTGCATCTGTATTGAAAATGCACTGAAGAACACCATAATCCAAAGGCCAGTTATATCCGTAAGGTAGCGGCCATTCACAAGCCCTACTTCAGCTGTAGTGCTCCATCACTACCAGTTTAACAACAGTACAACACGAGGTACTAACACAGAACAACAGAACAATTTATACCCAGGTAAGTCCACGAAATCGACCGAGGAATGGAGGCCATGGAGATGTGGTTTATAAGAAGAATGTTGAAGGTACCATGGACAGCCAAGAAAACCAGTGAAGAAGTCTTAAGAGAGGCTGGAGTTAAAAAGCAAATTATAGCAAAAATAGCAGACAAGCGAGATTTATAGGACATTTCCTGAGAAGAGGAAAATTGGAACACACTGTGAGGACTGGAAAATTTGAAGGAAGAAGAGACAGAGGAAGACACAGAGAGAAGTTACTGGATTGGCTGTCAGTGTGGCTAGGAAGAAAGTCACCGGCGGATCTCATAATAAAGTCTAAAGACAGGGAATTGTAGAGTGAAATGATCGACTCCGCCATGCGGCATGGCACTTGAATCGAAGTGAAGTCCACGAACGATGACTCCATCATTGAAAAATATCCATAACCAATAATTCAATTTTTAGTGAACAAGCAGCAAGATGGTGATGGAATCCAGGATGTATGACAATAAATATCGCATGTGATATGTGAAAGTACTGATTATAATTCCGGGCAGGTATGCACAGGGTGGCAATACCAGCATAAGAAATCAATCATATAAAACACATTCTATCCGCATCACTACCTAACAAATCACAAAACCTAACGAGACAATATGCTCACACGAATCTCAGAATACAACTGACCCAAGATTTTGTCTCCCAGACAAAAACTCCTGGTCACTTCGTACGAGAAAGGAGAGATACATGATCTAGAACAGTGGTTCTCAACCAATGGGCCTTGGCACAAAGGTGCACTGTGACAGGATGTATTGTGGGCCGTGCTGAAGTCTCAAAGCAACAAAAAAAAGTATATACAATAAAAAAAGTATTCGGCATTTTTCACACAATGCATAGGCCCTAGGGGTAGACTGCACTGATGCAAGCTGTAGATTTATAGGTCGCTTTATTAGTAATGTCCGCAGTGCGGCTACTGGAGAAAGAATGGTCAAGACAGCGTTTCTTCCAGCAACAAACAGGAATATGATGTACATAAAAAGACAGGATCCTGACCGTGTTGCTGAAACGTGCAGTTTTATAATGTACTTTTAGATCGGCGTAGATTCTGCGAGAGAGCAGAAGTGAAATATAATTCTCAACAATTGTTTTACTCCATTCAGAATAGACATGCTATCCGAACGGAAACAGTGCCATCTTTAAGGCAAATTATAAGAAATTTTGTGTAGCAATGAATATGCAGTTAAGCATGTAGAGAAAATATTTCATAATACTTTTAAAAATTATATTTATACCGTGCACTTATATAAAGCACTTTAGTGGGGCGCAAAAATGTTTGACTTTTAATTGTGAGCCGTGCAGCAAAAGGGTCCGAGAACCACTGATCTAGAAGATTCTACATATTAACAGCCACTGACCACAACTCTAATGGCAATCTTTCGCAAATAACTTCTTAATTATCTACATCTGAATGTAATTTTGATACAAAAGAAAAAGGCGGTTTGCTGCATTCACTGCCTTGTCAAAAGCCTTTGATAAAGTTGGAAAGATGGTCGCTTCCTCAAACCGCTGAATGCAGGGATAAATGGGGCAAAGTTATCAGTACTAGATTAAAAGATTTTCTCAGCCGAGGAACATCGAAAGTCAGGCTTGACGGCAATCTAAGCCGCGTAATGAGAATCAGAGAAGGAGTTTCTTAAGGAGCTGCTCCCCCATCCTGTTCATGATCTACATATAGAACATTGCCGACAATCTAACAACACACTAGTACAGCCTTGCATGATGATTATTGTACACTATGGGACACAGGTAAATCCATCGCAGTTGTCAATAGACGAATGCAAGAAGCCTTGAACAACATTGCAAAATGGTCTACAATAAAGATCTAACTCCGTGGTCACCTGTTTCTCTTTGCCTAACACTAGAGAACCATTAAAACTGAACAAACAGCTGATATCTCACTCACCTACCTACCTTGATGTCAAATTTGACATAAGGCTCACATGAGGCCCATACATCCAAGAGGCAGAAAGCAGAGCCACCAGACAACAGAAATGCATTAAAAAAATGGCTGAAACCAACTGGAGAGTAAACTGCAAGATCTTGGTACACAGTAAACATCCGCTCTATGATGGGATATGGAGCAGCCTCTTGGGCTGGCACCGTCAAAAGCAACACAAACAAGCTAAGCAGGTGCAAAATGCAGGAATGTGTGCGTCATTTACATGACATCAACTATAGAGCTGAGTTCACTCCAAATCTAGAAGCAGGTAACGATAATACCAATACCTTATATCATACAGTTAAGCTAAAAGTATAATCAAGCACCAGCACCAAACCCTATGGACCAACATATAACAGCCAGATACCACAACTCTCACGTAAAAAAACAAACCATTTTAAGACTATGCAGGGGACGCTGCTAATTGCGGAGACACCTGTATCGCCTCGGCCTGTCATACATTTCTGATTTGCACGTCCCAAAATGACAACATACTACAGAGCACATCCTACAACTCTCCCCAAGAAGCCAGAATCAAGCTTTGACCACAGGGAATTACAATGGAAAATAAACTTCCAGAAGGCTGCATAATTAATCCGGACAATAAAAATAGACGCTTGTGGCCAGAACCATGAAACGCAGAAAAAGTTCCTATTTTGTGATTAGATGAAGAGAAAACAGTAATTCTTATTTGGAAGAAAAATCTTTATAAGTCTTCGCACAATTGTCAAAGTTGACTCACAGTCAATAGTTTCGAGAAGACATTACAAACGAAAAATAGGAAATATTTTGAAGCATGCATAACGTTCTTAATTGTTATCCGTTCACTTATTTTAATAACATTTGTGTATTATGGTGGGAAAGCAGTTTGACCTATTCTAGACTCTTACATTGCCTTTGCCAATAATCAGGACACTTTTTCACAATCAGGAAATGTTCCTTAGGTTTAGCAAGGTTCAGAAATCCACGCAAGAAACATACAGCAGATGTCTAACCTGCATTACCTAGTTAAATATTCAGAAGTGATGCGCTTTCCTCACATCTCCAATCAACGCCTTTGAAAATTTTATATTCATATTTTCATGCATGGCTGATAGTGTCTTTTCACAATATATTCCGTGAGCTCAGATTTAATTTGCATACATACCAAAAATTACAGTTTCCTGTTCTTGTAATGAAATAACATTTCCCAAGAGGGGAAAAGTTTTGAATATCTTGGATCATTACTAAATAATAATGGAGATACAAATGAATGAAATTAAAAGGAGGACATCTATCGCTGTCCAAATAATAAAACAACTAAGAAGCTATGGAGAGGAACTGACAACATTACAAAAATAAGATTTCTAAGGGCATGTATCCTTCCCATCGCAACATATGCCTGTGAGACCGGAATACTTAACAAAAAAAAAAGTAAAGATAGTCCCATAGCATTTCAAATGCCGTAGGGGGTGAAGCGTTAGAGGCCTCATTATGCTGGGTCATCAGCGTATGAGGTAGGGTGACCAGTTCCTTTCCTCGCTGCCTTTACTTCCCAGATTTTCTCTGGTACCCATTTTGCGAGGCAAAAAACAAAGCAGACGAGAAAAACACACACATGCCTTTGGATGTAAATGCTACAGAAGAGTTCTTCAAATATCATGAACACAAAAAAGAACAAATATATCTACACTACAAGAACTTAATATTGAAGAAGACTGGCTAGTAAAGAGGATTAAAGAGAGAAAACATAAATATTTTGGACACATTAAACGTCATGATAATCTAGAGAAGACCGTCTTGGAAGGGTACATAATGGGAAAAAGAAAGAGAGGAAGACCAAGGCGAAGATGGCTGCAAGACATCGTTGACGATCTGCGAATGGAAGCATTAGCAGCAGGGCATCTTGGTACAAACAAGAATTCTACAGAACTGTTAGGGAGACAAAGTTCCGCAAATGACTAACTGACTGAACGAAGAAGAAGCTACATGATTGCTTTATCCTAGAGTAATTGATACGATTATATGTTAGTCTAGTCCATACACCAATGACTAATGACAGGCACTGAGCAGAACAGTCCATGCCAAATCAGCATTTATGAAAAAGAAAAGCATACTGTGCAATAAAGCTCTGTCGATGAACACCAGAAAGAGGATTATTAAGTTTTACATTGAGCCAATATTATTATTTGAATGTGAAGCATGGACGATAACAAAGAGCACTGGTGGAGATGTGGTTCATTAGAAAAATGATGAGAGTATCATGGCCAGCCAAGAAAACAAATGAAGGAGTTCTAAGCGAGCTTGTGCAAATGAGAGATATTATGGCAAAATTCAGAACATAACAGATCAGATTTGTAGGATATGTTTAAGAAGTAAACTTAATAACATTTAATAGCACTTAATAATAACAGGAAAACTGGAGGGAAAAAAGGAAAGAGAAAAACAAAGAAACAAGATTCTTGATGAACTAAAAGAGTGGCTCAGAGCACAGTCCAAAAGAACAGCTTACAGAAAGAGCAAAAGATAGACGGTTGTGGAAATCAATGACGACCAAATCCTAATTTGCATGAACCAGTGAGATTGCATTTTAAGGGACGAATTTTTTTTCATCATTCATTCATTCATTTATTTGCATGTCCCTTACGGAACTTTGCCTCCCAAACAGCACTTCTGTAGGCCTCTCGGTTGTGAGCAAGATGGCCTGCCGCTGCTGCATCCATTTGCAGATCATCAACGATGTCTTGCAGCCATCTTCTTTTTGGTCTTCCTCTCTTTCTTTTCCCCATTATGTATCCTTCCAATACGGTCTTCTCTAAATTATCATGACGTTTAATGTGTCCAAAATATTTAAGTTTTCTGTCTTTAATCCTCTTTACTAGCCAGCATTCTTCAATATTAAGCTCTTGTAGTATAGATATATTTGTTCTTTTTTGTGTCCACGATATTTGGAGAACTCTTCTGTAGCATTTATATTCAAAGGCATTTATGTGTTTCTCAGCTGTTTTGTTAAGTGTCCAGGTCTCACAGGCAATGTTGCGATGGGAAAGATGCATGCCCTTAAAAATCTTATTTTTGTAGTTCTGTCTGCTCCTCTCCACAGATTCTTTATTTGTTTTACTTTCTGAAGAGCGATAGATTTCCTCTTTTTAATTTCCCTCATTGTATCTCCATTATTAGTTAGTAGTGATCCAAGATATTCAAAACTCTCCACTTCTTCTAGTTTTTCCTCATTGATACATATTTCAGCTGCCTTATTTGTTTTGTCAGTTGTCATCAATTTAGTTTTCTTTGCATTAAGATAGAGGTTCTGCTCTTCGCTATTCTTACGGACTGACATAATTAGTTTTTCCATTCCTTTCTGTGTTGTGGACAGTAATACTGTGTCATCAACATATCTAATTTCTGGTATTTCATAACCTCCAATTGTTATGGCATCGTAATATTCTTTGTCTACATCTTCTGTAACATTTTTCCATGAACAGATTGAAAATAAGATAATACTGTTAGCAGAAATACTATCAGATACTTTTCCGTCTTCATGTGTTATTAGCTCGGACTTTTATTTTCTCTTCATTTTAAAAAATACGTTTCTTTTGATATTAAAAATTACTTTTGTGTGTTTTTTTAGCCAGCTTTATTATTTTTTTTTAAGCCATGAATTCGGATGACAATATTCTGGGTATGACGACATTCTGTCCTCTGTTCAACCTGTAACAACAGTTCTTTCAGATAAACTTAGTAAAAGAGTCTTGATATCAAATGGGGTTCATTTGCTATCCTAGGCATTTATGATTCGGTGGATACAAACATTTCGATCCCACCCCCACCTCCCTTTCCTGTAGTCACTTGTTGAAATTTTTACATTATAATATTTCATATCGGTTGACTATGACGGATACGAAGTGCGGTCAGTAAATACCGGGACTGAAGGCGTATAAAAGGTGTACCTTAGACGTTCATCAACCTGAAAATAGCCCCCTTCTGAATTTTGGCAACGATCTCAGCCGTGATGTCCCTTTCGGAAGCTTTCTTGGAAGTCATTTTCTCTCAAGACGTAGAGAACAAGCGTGCGAACCTGCCTGAAATATACGGCCCTACACTTCATTTTCAGTTCTGGAAACAAGAAAATGTTGCAGGGTGTAAGGTGTGGTGAATAGAGAAGATAGAGTACCAGAGTCATGGTGTTACTGGCGAAAAACTGTCGAATCTGGAAAGCAGCATGTATTGATGCATTATCGTGGTGAAGAAGAAACCGTGTCTTTTCCGCCATTTTTCAAGTCTTTTTCTTCTCACATTCTCTCATAAACGTCTCAAGACTTTAGAAAGTTGTCTATTAACCGTTTGACCAGGAGGAACAAATTCCTTGTGGCAATTCGATTGTTAACAACACATAAATTGGACTTGATGTTGCTCCTGATTCATTTCGCTTTCTTCTGCCTGAGGACTTTTCTGTTGGCTAGATTGTCGTTTAACCAACAGTGCCGTAGGCTTAGAAACAGGTTTCGTCACCCGTAATGACATTTGGAAGAAAGCTGGGGTCACTGATAGCATGCACTCTGAGGTCAGCGCAACCGACAATGCTGCTTTTTGTCAGCGCGCAGAAGTCTGGGCACAAATTTTGATGCGACGAGCCGATTCTTAAAATATTCCTTTACAATTCTGTGACAGCTTCCATTTCTGACTCCCACTGACCTCATCAATGGTTCGACGATGGACTTCGCGGATAAAGTGACGTATTCTCTCAGTCACTTTGCCGTTGAACTGGACACTAGACGACCTGACGTTCGTCATCATCAACCGATGCTCTACACCCCTTAAACCGGGAAAACCCGGAACGACTCTTAATCTGTTCCCCAAAAGCAGTCTTTAACATTTGTTGTGTAGCCATTTTTCCTAACTAGAAACAGAATTTGATGCAGACGCACCGCTCACGGAAATCCGCCACGTCGTAATTCGCAAAAATCACTTTTTTGTAAACATTGTGTTGCGTCACTTCCACTGCATACAAATTGCTTATTTTCAGTACACTCTTTACATCTATCATAGTGACGCCACCACAGACATTACAACACAGGACATCAACATGTATCATCATGAAAATTACAAGGCATGACATAAACACAATGTATTATCTCTAACTAAGTATCAACTAAATCAGTGGATCAGGTGGCCTGGACTCCTTTGGCCCTCATAAGCAATTAAACATAAATATTGTGCCAATGCACTGGTAACACATTTCAACCGCTACTGCCATGGAATCCGCATTCCCCCTATCTAACATATGATGGACCTAGGTGTGCCCATCCCCCGTGTGGTACCCAGGATCTGCAAAGAATAGGACCACTGTACCCTACCACGCATGATCGTAAAAGGCGACTAAGGAGGATTCGGCATAGGGCCAGCAACCCTATCTGGTAAAAAAACTATCAGACTGCTACAGAAACGGAAGCAAGGGAAAAATAAATGCAGGTGGAAGGAGAAATGCGTATCAGGAAACTGAGCCCATGAAGGTTGTGGATGAAAGCCAGCCACTGGAAGTCCCCAGCCCGACTGCAGACCTCCTGGAACCTAAACACAAGATGCAAATAGGCAGCTGGAATGTAAGAACACTTAACCAGACTGGAAAACTAGCACAAACCATCAAGGAAATGCACAGATACAAACTAGATATACTAGGAATACAAGAAGCAAGATGGACAGGACAAGGCAGAAGGAAATTAACAACACAGCACACAGAAGATACAATAACACTATAATTGGTGTATAAGTATACAACTATACACTAAACACTGCAGTAAAGCTGTGATACTAGAATGTATAAAATTGGAAAAAAGTAGGAGCAGCTTTATTACTTAACGATTACAAAGTTGTGACGTTTCGGCGTGAGCCTTAATCATACAAAAACATACAGGACGAAGAAATAGGGAGAGGAGATAAAGTATAGATTTACATAAATACTGTAAAAAAAAAAAAGTACTTAGCTGTAAATTGCAAGGTGTGGCTTGTCTGGCGGTGTGTGTCAGGAATGGATCTGGTAGGACGTGGAAATTGTTTAAATAGAGACCTGTGACATGTGGTCGGTGGGTTGTAACTGGGAGTGGTGGATGGGGAACCGGGGAGGGGAGAGAGAGTGACGCACTACTGGCCTAGCTAGGAGAATTTGAAACAGGTGATTGGGGAAGAGATGTTGCAGAGAAGAGGGGTTGCTGAGAAAATAGTGGGGTTGCAGAGTGATGCTGTGAGGAAGTTTGAAAAGTAAAAAGGGGTGGATTTAGTGGAGAGGTACTATAATGATTGAAGAAGATGATGTTACGTGTAACTAAACAGCGAGTTTAACCCATGTGGTTCCAGCGTCCCATAATTTTGAATGCACCGGTTCTCAAGTGCCAGCCGGCTTGTGTCATCTGCGTGACATTGTTTAATGGCTGTTACCAGAAAATCAGATTTGCCTCTGTGGTTGGGGCCATTGAAATGATTTGGGACTGGTTTCGAAGCATGCTGGGTGATGTCGTATAGATGTTTTTGCATGCGGTCCCCTAATCTGAGGCCAGTCTCACCGATATATGTCATCCTGCATCTTTTGCACACGATGACATATATCACATTTCGGGACTCGCATGTGAATCCCTCATGAAGAGTGAGGATAGTTTTGGGAAAGGTGATTGTTTTCGTTTCCCAAACTACAGGGCAGGTAACGCAGCGGGGGCGGTTACATTTTCTGGTGCCAACATACTTAAGGCTCTGCTTCAAGTGGCTGTGGACGAGGATGTCCTTAAGGTTTGGCTCACGTTTGTATGCCAATAGGGGTGCTTCAGAGAAAATGTTACGAGTGTCGGAGTCGAGTTGGATTATCGGCAGATGACGATAAAGGATTTTCTTAACCATCTGACCGTGTGGGTGGAAAGGCAGTACTAACTTAACTCTGTCAGATGGAGTAACAGGCTTTTTCAGGTCAGATGGTTAAGAAAATCCTTTATCGTCATCTGCCGATAATCCAACTCGACTCCGACACTCGTAACATTTTCTCTGAAGCACCCCTATTGGCATACAAACGTGAGCCAAACCTTAAGGACATCCTCGTCCACAGCCACTTGAAGCAGAGCCTTAAGTATGTTGGCACCAGAAAATGTAACCGCCCCCGCTGCGTTACCTGCCCTGTAGTTTGGGAAACGAAAACAATCACCTTTCCCAAAACTATCCTCACTCTTCATGAGGGATTCACATGCGAGTCCCGAAATGTGATATATGTCATCGTGTGCAAAAGATGCAGGATGACATATATCGGTGAGACTGGCCTCAGATTAGGGGACCGCATGCAAAAACATCTATACGACATCACCCAGCATGCTTCGAAACCAGTCCCAAATCATTTCAATGGCCCCAACCACAGAGGCAAATCTGATTTTCTGGTAACAGCCATTAAACAATGTCACGCAGATGACACAAGCCGGCTGGCACTTGAGAACCGGTGCATTCAAAATTATGGGACGCTGGAACCACATGGGTTAAACTCGCTGTTTAGTTACACGTAACATCATCTTCTTCAATCATTATAGTACCTCTCCACTAAATCCACCCCTTTTTACTTTTCAAACTTCCTCACAGCATCACTCTGCAACCCCGCTATTTTCTCAGCAACCCCTCTTCTCTGCAACATCTCTTCCCCAATCACCTGTTTCAAATTCTCCTAGCTAGGCCAGTAGTGCGTCACTCTCTCTCCCCTCCCCGGTTCCCCATCCACCACTCCCAGTTACAACCCACCGACCACATGTCACAGGTCTCTATTTAAACAATTTCCACGTCCTACCAGATCCATTCCTGACACACACCGCCAGACAAGCCACACCTTGCAATTTACAGCTAAGTACTTTTTTTTCCACTTTTATACATTCCAGAAGATACAATAATATGGTCAGGTAAAGAAGATCTTCATGAAGGAGGAGTAGCATAGATTAAACAAAAGAAGCATCAAGAGCATTGCTGAAATGAACCCCAATAAATGAGAGATTATTATATGCACGGTTCAACTCAAGATTCACGAAGCTGTCTATTATAGTTTGTTATGCACTAACAGAAGCAGCTGAAGAGGAATTAAAAGAAGATTTTTACAACAGCCTCCAAGCCACAGTAGAAACAATACCCAAGCATGATATGCTTCTCATCTTGGGCGACTTCAGTGCAAAAGTAGGTGAAGGAAATGAAGATAGAAGAAGAATCATGGGAAGAGAAGGAATCGGAGAAATAAATGAAAATGGAGAAAGACTGTGCAGTTTCTGTGAAGAAAACATGATGACCATCGGAGGGACAATTTTCCAACACAAAAACATCCATAAGGTGACTTGGAGGTCACCAGATAAAACCACAGAAAACCAAATCGATCACATACTAATAAACAACAATTGGAAACGGTCACTACAAGATGTGCGAGCAAGGAAAGGAGCAGATGTAGGAAGTGATCACAACCTTCTGGTAGCAAAATTAAAACTAAAATTAAGAAAAGCCAAAATCGGAGAACACAGAAAGATACATTTTGATACAAGAAAACTGATAGACCAGCAAACAAGAAATGAATTCTCAATAGCACTTAAGAACCGCTTCAGTGTCCTACAAGACGAAGCAGAAATGTCCATACTAGAGTTCAATAAAACACTACAGGAAACAGTAAAAGAGGTGCTGGGATATCGGAAAAGGAGAAAAGATGAATGGTTAAGCGAGACCACATGGGAAAAGATAGAGCAAAGAAAAGAAATCAAGGAAAAATTACTGAATACCAAATCACAATGGCTTAAAGAACGAGTCTTAAGTAATTATGCACAAAAAGACAAAGAAGTGAAGGAATCATGCCGTCAAGATAAACGTCAATATTATGACAACTTAGCAGAAACAGCAGAGAAAGCAGCATATACAAATGATATGAAAACCATATATAAAATCACAAAGCAGATGACAGGTAACTTCAACACAAGATTTGAAAGTGCAGTAAGAAAACAAAATGGACAACTGGTCTGTGGAGAAAGAGAAAAAATTGAAAGATGGAGGGAACACTTTAACACCTTACTAAACAGAACACAAGCAGCACAAACAATAGACATACCTGAAGCAAAAACGGAACTAAACATCAATACAGGACCAATAACAATAAATGAAGTAAAGGAGGCGATAAAGAAGCTAAAATTAGACAGGGCACCAGGTGAAGATGAAGTGACTGCTGAGATGTTAAAAGCAGAAGAAACAGAAACACCAAAACAACTTTGCCGGATATTGCAACAAGTTTGGGATCTAGAAAAAGCCCCAGAGGAGTGGAAAACTGGGCATATAGTAAAACTAGCAAAGAAAGGTGACCTCAGAGATTGCAGGAACTGGAGAGACATTACCCTACTGTCACTCACCAGTAAAGTATTTTGCAGAATAATCATCACCAGAATTGTACCAACACTTGAGGAAAAACTTCGGAAAGAGCAGGCAGGATTTAGGAAGATCATGCATAGACCACATATTTGTACTTAGACAAATATTAGAACAGGCAAATGAGTGGGATAGTACAACATATGCATTATTCATAGATTTTGAGAAAGCCTTTGACAGTATCAACAGAGATGCACTGTGGAAAATCCTAAGATGGCATGGCCTCCCCCATAAAATAGTTAATGTAATCAAAGCCCTATACGAGGGTTTTCAGTGCAAAGTTATCTGTAGAGAACATACCTCCAGCAGCTTTAGGGTTTGTAACAGGAGTGAAACAGGGATGTGTACTATCACCAACATTATTTATCTTGGCAGTAGACTGGTTAATGAATGAGGCAACATCAGACAAACGCAGAGGATTACAATGGACCCTTGACACAGTGTTGGAGGACCTTGACTTTGCGGACGACATTTGTCTATTATCAAGCAGTCACAAAGATATGCAAGATAAAATAAACAAGCTAACTCAGAATGCAAACAACATAGGACTAAAGATCAACGTAGGAAAGACAAAGTTAATGAAGCAAAATGTGAACAACAGAAATGTACTCAGAGTAGATAACAAGTTAGTGGAGGAGGTCAACGAATTTGTATACCTTGGCAGCAGAGTAGTAGAAAATGGAGACAGCACAGAGGACGTCAACAGAAGACTTACTAGACCAAACCAGGCTTTTGCAATGCTGCAGACTATATGGAAATCAAAAAAACTAAGCATAAATATAAAAATCAGGATATTTAAGAGTAATGTTCTAAGTGTACTACTCTATGGTAGTGAATGCTGGAAAATCACCAAAACCATAGAAAACAAGTTGAATTCTTTCCAGACTAAATGTTTACGAAGAATTAGAAAAATATTTTGGCCAAACACCATAATAAATAACATCTTATTAGCAGAAATGCAGATGAAACCACTGACAACAGTTATTGAGGAAAGACGCTGGCGATGGTTGGGACATGTGCTACGAATGACTGACAACTCACTACCAAAAATAGCACTTAAGATGGACACCACAGCGGAACAGAAGTAAGGGTAGACCAAAAGAGACATGGAGAAGAACAACAGAAAGGATGATGAGCAATAGAGGGCTCACCTGGGCAAGAGCAGAAAAAAAGGCAAAGGACAGGCATTTGTGGAAAACCCTTGCGGAAGCCCCATGTGCCCTGGGCACTTAAGGTTCAGAGAGAGAGAGAGAGGTGTGCCCATCCAAATATGATAAGACTCAACAGAATCAGCGAAATATTCACGTGCTACGAAATTGACGATAATCAAACAGCACATTATGATTTATGAAACAATACATTTGAATCAAACATTGTGAGGTCGGGGGGGGGGGGGGGCTAACCAGGCGAGATGAAATTAGCTCCTTGTCATATCCTCTTGTTTTCTGGTCTACCTTCCCGCCACGCATTCCTCGGTATTTATAGGTCCTATACTTCCAGATCACGTGAACAGCGACGCCTTGCCCACTTCGTGCACCAATGGGCTTCGAATGGTCGTTCACATCTGACTGATCATCATGAAACTCATGATCAGTCAGATAGAAGTATAGGACCTATAAATACCGAGGAATGCGTGGCGGGAAGGTAGACCAGAAAACAAGAGGATATGACAAGGAGCTAATTTCATCTCGCCTGGTTAGCCCCCCCCCCCCCCCGACCTCACAATGTTTGATTCAAATGTATTGTTTCATAAATCATAATGTGCTGTTTGATTATCGTCAATTTCGTAGCACGTGAATATTTCGCTGATTCTGTTGAGTCTTATCATATTTGGATGGGCACACCTCTCTCTCTCTCTCTGAACCTTAAGTGCCCAGGGCACATGGGGCTTCCGCAAGGGTTTTCCACAAATGCCTGTCCTTTGCCTTTTTTTCTGCTCTTGCCCAGGTGAGCCCTCTATTGCTCATCATCCTTTCTGTTGTTCTTCTCCATGTCTCTTTTGGTCTACCCTTACTTCTGTTCCGCTGTGGTGTCCATCTTAAGTGCTATTTTTGGTAGTGAGTTGTCAGTCATTCGTAGCACATGTCCCAACCATCGCCAGCGTCTTTCCTCAATAACTGTTGTCAGTGGTTTCATCTGCATTTCTGCTAATAAGATGTTATTTATTATGGTGTTTGGCCAAAATATTTTTCTAATTCTTCGTAAACATTTAGTCTGGAAAGAATTCAACTTGTTTTCTATGGTTTTGGTGATTTTCCAGCATTCACTACCATAGAGTAGTACACTTAGAACATTACTCTTAAATATCCTGATTTTTATATTTATGCTTAGTTTTTTTGATTTCCATATAGTCTGCAGCATTGCAAAAGCCTGGTTTGGTCTAGTAAGTCTTCTGTTGACGTCCTCTGTGCTGTCTCCATTTTCTACTACTCTGCTGCCAAGGTATACAAATTCGTTGACCTCCTCCACTAACTTGTTATCTACTCTGAGTACATTTCTGTTGTTCACATTTTGCTTCATTAACTTTGTCTTTCCTACGTTGATCTTTAGTCCTATGTTGTTTGCATTCTGAGTTAGCTTGTTTATTTTATCTTGCATATTTGTTCCACCAATAAAGTATTGGAGTTTTTCGGGATTTGGTGGAACATGCAGATTTTCCATTCTCAGGTATTTTTCGAGGATGTATACATTCGTTGCCGACTATTTCGGTGCACTAAATTTTTCTGTGGATGTATGAACGTTTACCATCGAACACTGCAAGATCAGCATCACGTCAACAACAAAAATGAAGGATGGCACAGCAGCTTTCAAGAAACTTACAACGCTTTTCTTTTAAACATTTACCGTTTTCTGGAATGTTTGAGAAGCCAATAGGAGATACACACAACATCAGAAATTGACCCCAAAAAAAAATTCCAATACACACGTTAAGAATGCTCGTACATAGAGTCATAGAAATTAAAACTGATCTCTGTTTGTGTTTTAGAGATTACTGAAAGACCTTTGACAAAGCAAGACACAACTAAGTAATGAAAATTTCATAAAAATTAAACATGAACGTAAGAATTATTTTAAAATATCTGTTGTGCAGGAGTAAAGGTGAAGTAAGAAATTAACTGACAAATAACAAAGAAATGAAAATTGAAATGTGCCAAGAATATGTGTTATCACCCAATTTATGTTTCTTATACAGCAAGAATATCAATCATCTACTTGAAATATCAGTGGGGGAAATATGAGGTATGCAGATGACACAGTTTTAACAGCAAAGAGTGAAAAACAACTGCAAAAACTGCTGGACATAGTAAAAGAAAGTAAAAACAGGGATCTTACGTTGAACAAGAAGAAAACCTCCGCTATGGCCATGTCAATAAAAAATGATTCCTGAATGTGAAATAACAATGAAGGCATAATGCTGAAACAGGTGGACAAGTTTTGATATCTGGGGATATTACTTACCTCAGACAGAAGATGTCTAACTGAGATAAAGAGAAGAATAACGCAAGCCAAAATAATATTTCAGAAAATGAAAAAGTATTCTGCGTAATAAATCACTGTTATTGGAGGTGAGGAAAATACGCCTGTGCTACACTGAGCCCACTTTATTTTACGGATGGTAGGCATGATCAGTCACTAAAAAAAGTACACCGCGATCTGGAAGCCACTGAAATTTGGTTCCTTAGAAGAATGCTAAGAATACTATGGAGAGAAAAGAAATCAAATGAAGAGGTTCTTGGGCAGGCTACAGAAATGAGGTAAGCAATAATAAAAGTCAGAAAAAACCAATCCATATTCAAAGGACACGTTCTACGGCGATGCTCGCTAGAATACATTGTGAAAACCGGGAAAATATGTTAGTATATCTCTGTATGTATGTATATATACGAGTATATCTAAAGTAATTAATCACTCATTCAGATTAGATCCGGTTCTTTCATCCCTTGTCGATACATCACTATACAAAAGATCAAGCAATTCTAGCGTTGACATTGAATCGAATTTGATGACGGTGGCGATTACGAGTACGAATAGTTAGGACGAGCAGCAGCAACAAATCTTGGTCCAGCCGATTTCATAATTATAAAAGCTAGATGATGAATCTACCACTGACCAACAGATATTCAAAACAAGCAAAACATCAGTCGACATGACATATCCAGTACATTTTCACATTTCTAGCCACAAACACTCACTACTTCAGCAACCTGTACTCTCACTTCCTGTCTTCCGAAATCTCGTGCTAGCTAGACACACGGACTACCTGAAATCCTTGATAGATTATAGAGATCTTGATCTTGATAGATCTGTTACAGATAGAAGGGAAAAGAGATCGAGGAAGATAGAGAAAATGATGTACGCACTAACAAGATGGCACGGACAAAGAACGTAAGTGCAGCACTCGGACCAGGGAATTGTGGAAAAGCATGATCGCCAACGTCATTCGGCAGCGCAACACAGTAGACAGATATAAAGGATTATTCATAAGTCCGTAAAACATTTTTAAAATTCGCAACAAATAAACTATGCAACTTCTTCTTCTTCGCTCGCTTCGACCACCAAGACCGCTCCGTGATTCTACTAAATTTACTGCTGTGGTCCTCGATAGGTCCCGTGGTCCTCCTGTGGTCCCCGAGAGGACCACGCGAGATCCTCGTGAGAACCACAAGAGGTTCAGAGTATCGCAGGGCTTGGACCTGTATTCTCGGTGGGTCGCAGAAGCGGGATTGCGTGACACCATGTTTTTCGTTGCACCAGTTTAATCTAGAGTTGGACTTTCTCACCTAAAAACCTCGACGTGTTTTGGATATCAGAATATCCCTGTCGGGTGAGAGATGGTTGCCTATCTAGACTGCACTGGTCCAGTGTCTCTGACTTCAGCATGTTGTGGTCGTGGCCGCTACTCTTCCTAGTTGTGACCAGGACGGAGCTTTTGTCCAGGAGGACGAATCCTCGCCACTGGTAAGTTTCACCCTTGTGTTAAGCCAGTTGATCGTGGCCGACCTCTAGAGCGGAGGTACCGTGACATGAGTATTCATCAAGTTTCACCCCTGGTTTAAGCCGGTTTAGGCATATTTCACCAGTATGGGTGTATATCGGACCTGGTCGGTCTCTAGAGCAGAAGTGCCGTGGTAAGAGTAGATCTCGCCGCGAGACTACTGGACACACTGATTAAACTTCACTTTATTCTTTCCATCATCTTTTCACAGCGGCTTCGGCCGGCAACCCTAATCGAATTTTCGCATTGTCTTCATTGGGTGGGAGGAGTTTACTCCACGCTCGGCAGCCGAAGAATCTCGCCAGCAATATCTTAGTTTAACCCCTGGGTTAAGCTGGTTTAGGCAATCTGCCCCAGTATGGGTGTATATAGATGTGTGGCCGGCCTCTAGAGCAGAGGTGGTGCCGTGATTTGAGTAGTCGTGACCTTGAGACTACTGGTTACTTCACTTAATCCTTTCGTTCACATTTTCCACGACTGCGCTGCGCGGCAACCCTAACTGAATTTTTCTTCATTGGCCGGGAGGAGTTTCACCCCACGCACTGCAGCTGAAGAATCTCGCCAGCAGCGGACTACTTAACAGATTATGATAATTCTTACACCAAGAGAGAGAGAGAGAGAGAAACTCTTCAAGTTTTTTTAAAATAAAGCCCGCACGCAGAGCTGCCGTGGTTTTCCGCAAAGAGGCAGCAGTAGCAAATATAGCGTTCAGTAAACATGAACAGTCATTTTGTGTTTTGAAATGTGCAACCTCGTCCATTATGACTGTGCAGCGACGATTTCGAGCGGAACTCCAGAAGGCAGCATCTGTTTTCAACGGTATCAAGAAGTGGCTTCCGAAATTCCTGTATGAAGGCTGTATGTGCACAGCTCCTTGGCAAGGACGTCCAGGACCAAGCGAAGAAAGTATGAATCGTGTTAGAGAAGCTCACCAGCGAAGCCCCCGCAAGTCCACTACACGTGAAAGTTTACAGATAGGAGTCTAGCAATCAATAGTATGGCGAATTATCCATAAGAGATTAATGTGTATGCTACCAAAGGGATCACTGGTCATTCATGGCGAAGGTCGGGGGTTCGAATCCGGCCGGAGGCACCCCAGTCATCCAGATGTAGAAATGTGTACCCGACATCTTCTTAAGTTGGGGAAGGAAAGGCGGCCAGGCTTGATACTGATCATATCACCCTCTAGTGTGCTGATAGGTCAAGGAAAATATGGGCGCTAACACCATATCCATATGTGCCTCTAAGGCATGACAGGATTACCTTTACCTTTACCAAAGGGATGTTAGAGGGTATCTCAATAAAAATTTGCCACAAAGATAGATAAGGCGCAGAGGACGACAAGACGACGTGTTAATGGAGTGGCCACCCCGGTCCCCTGTACCACACCTTGCGACATTTTCTTATGGGGGTTTATGAAGGGCACCGTCCTTGTGCCATCACTCTGCGCTAATCTCCAGGACCTTCGCAACCGTATCACCGCTGTGGTGGCTCTCATGACCATGATATGCTGACGCTCGTGTCAGATTAAATGGATTATCGTATAGATATCTGCCCCATAACCATTGAGCAGGTGTGAAACATGTAAAAGAAGAACTTGGTGAGATTATGTGTAATTCAGTTTACAAAAAAGTGTTATCCGTTACGTAGTTTATTCTTTGCGACTTTTTAAAATGTTTCACGCAGTTATTAATTACCCTCTATGTATATATATATATCTTATATCTTATATCCTTCCCGTGCCGTTAAACGTCACATAGGGCTCGCAAAGTAGTTCGCCAGTTTTTCCTGTCTTCGGCGAGTCTTTCAACCTCATCAAAGGATTTTATGCCTGTTAACTTGGCCTCTCTTAATAATGTCCTCTTCAGAGTTTCACGCGGTCTGCCTCTTTTTCTTCGGCCTGTTGTGTTCCACTTGATAGCTTGTTTTGGGATTCATATATATATATATATATATATATATATATATATATTATACATGTAGCATTTTAAATAAAGTAAAAATATATGAATTAACTGCACATGGATCAAATAAGCTAAAACGTAAATATCTACTTTCGAACTGTGTAATCTTTGCGTAGAATTAGCGTATCAAAGAGAAATGAATAGAAATGGGATCTACACATTTTTATAGTCATAGCTGATTCATATTTTCTACTCCTCAAGTGCGCTTCAGGCTGTTTAAATTTTGTTCTTAAAACTTATAATATACTTATACTTTCGATTCTGAACTAAGAGCTGGGTGAAGCTCCTGATCCACATAAGTCAAATAAAGTGTGTGGTTCATGTTGGATGTTTCTAAGAGGGGATGTTTTTTTACTATGTTCAAAAGGGTATAATAAACTGTTGGGTTGTGTGTTCTTGAGAAAACGTGTGTGTGAGTGAGTATGTGTGTGTGTGGGTGAGTGGGCGTGTGTGGATAAATGGTTTATATATATACATATACTTACAGCAAGAAGGCCGAGGATGAATCTTACACCGTAGAACAAGTACACATTAGTCCTCGCACTGATCGGGGTGAGGATGGCACAAAGAGCGCTGAAGAACATACATATGGCCCATACACGCTTTCCACCATATCGTAGAGCGAGCCAACCGCCTTAAAAAATTGCAGAATTCAAATAATATTAATAATCTTCATTAACATCATATCCTGACAGGTATTAGCGGTCATCCAAACTCCCTTCTGTCTTAGCTTTACTCTGCCTTTTTCTCCAATTTATCTTCCTTGTTATTGTGGTGTTTTCATGGCTTCTCATCGTTGTTTTTTTTTCTTATTTTCACTGGATTTAATCAAACTGTTTTCTTCATTGGAAATGTTTTTTAAAGCTGTTTGTTACTGGAATATTCTTTTTTTTATTTTAAAACGTATATTTTCACCCTACATTATGAATTTGCTCCAGTATCTGTTTGTAAATGGATGCATCAGCGGCAGGCCATCTTGCTCACAACCGAGAGGCCTACAGGAGTGCTGTTTGGGAGGCAAAGTTCCGCAAATGAATGAATGAATCTGTTTGTTTCAAAGTTGTACCAGTAACGCCAACAATTTGGTGGATTCCGTTCTGTTCATTTTCTTTCACTACTATATCCATATATATATGGATATAGTAGTAGTATATTTCTGTAGGCTCCTTTCATGTTTCTGCTGTTTGTACTGCATCATGCATGTTGTGTACTGTTCACATGGTAGCCTCCAACTCGAATTCCTGGTTTATTGTTGGTTGCTTTCATGATATTTCTCATTGTAGAAAGGGAACAAGCCTGCTGAGAGGACACATACGTGCCTAACTCTCTGCTTTACTGACTGATATTTACCTATTACATTTTCCATCCTGATAGCTGCTTCTTGATTCCAGTATATGTTTTTTTGACTCAAATCTTTGCCGTCAATATTTATGCTCCTTAGTATATTCACAATTTCGTCATGTTTCGCCTTATAAAATGTTTTGATATAGTATATGAACCATACAAATAAATATTTCCGTACTTTTAGTTTTCCCTGTTAGAATTCTTAGCGCGCATTATATTTTTTCTTTCTATCTCTCATTTCTGACTTTAATCTTGTTTCTACTTCTCTTCATTATAATTCTGAAAGATAGTTTTGCATATAACATGAAAGGCTTTTTATCTGAAATCGTCGTACTCATGGTATCTGTTTTGTTTTCCATATCTTTGAAGGTGGATTTTAATACGTCACTAGGAATATGCTTGTATTATTATGTTGCTGTTATACAGTTTTGTTAATACGTTTCCGCGAAATTCGTATATCACTTCATCTATATCAGATTTCATCGAATTCCATCTCTTGAAATGCAGGAAACTCTCTAGAGACCCTCTCTCTAGAAACTGTCTCTACTACAGAGAGAGATAAAAGAAATAACGACTTCGGTAAAACTGGTTCTAGTAGTGAAAATAGATCAAGTGTGTGGTTCAGTTTTACAAAAAGAGCGAGGAAAGTGGGCAGAAACAACAATAGCAGAAAGCAAGATGAGTACATACAAATGAAGAACATACAACAAATCCAATATTGCGACAAGTCTTTTTTCAAGGATTACATACAAAAACAGCAGATAAAACCACAAAAAGAGGAGCGGGGTATTTGGAAGGCCGTTTCTGTGTCATGACTTATACTGGCCTGTATGAAGGTGGAATCTTTGTTTTTTAATTCATGGACTTCAATCGCTCTCTCCTGTGTGATTCTTCAAGCATCAGTGCGAGTTCTGTTTTTTTTGCCTTATTTTCCTCTACCACAAACTTGAATGGTAGCTGCAGTTTTCTGTGAGGTCCACGATATTATTCATTTTCTACAAGTAGGACACAGCACTGCCAAGATTCATCATGGACTGCGTCGATTCTATGATGATAACGTTATGAGCGACAGTTCTGGGAGGGACTGGTGCAGGAAACTCAGGGATGGGCTCAAGGATGTGCATGACGAGAGGGGACAATGATGACACACAATTGTGACTGATGAACTCGTTCAAAAGGTTGACCACAATGTATGTGAACAACGTCGTTTCTTGATTTTCGATTTTTCTGATGGTCTCCTCAAATTTTGAAGACTAGTCTTTTTCTAACTGTCACAGATAGATTGGGTTCTGTGCGCCGTTGGTACCCAAACAAATGACTGATGTTCACTAAGTCCAAGAATGGGCTCAACTTTGACATTCCTTCAGCGTCACGTGAAAGAGGGGAATTTCTCGATTGTGACTGTGGGCGAGACGTGGGTTCAGCTCATGAGATGCAGAGACGAAGGAACAGTTCAAACAGTGGATGCACGTTCAACCCCCAAACAAGCCTAGGAGTTTCAATCGAAAAATGATGACTAGTCTCAGAAGTCCATTGAATAAGCTTCGGAGGTCGACCCAAAATAAAGGCGCGGAATGCTCAAGGGCGTCGTTCTTGTAAAAAGAACAACGAGCGGTCCCACGCTGTATCTCTAGGCAGTTCAACTGACCAGATTTTCAACTACATCCACCCCTCGTACAGCCCAGAGTTGGCGCCAAACGATTAATATCGTTTCAGCAAGATGAATGTCTGTTGGCTATCCAAAGCTACGAATTCAACGAGGAGCTCGTTGATCTACAACTGATGGATACTATGGCGACGTCTTCCTTTGACGAGGAACTGAAAAAGTTGGTGTCACGAGTTGGTGTTACAAGTGCCTAAATTTGAGTGACGACTGTATGAAAATATTATACTGTAAGTTTTGTATATAATAAAATTTTTCTCCTTTCCGAATTGTGTACCAGCCAATCAGAGGTATATTTTGTATCTACTGTATAATGTTCAGTTCATTATGTCGCATCTGAATTACTTGCTTCATAGCAGTGATTTCTTACATCCATGCATCATATACTCTTCCTAAGCTGAGCTTTTCACAGGCTCTTCTCGAATATTTTGAATTCTTTTGAATGATATTTCTACCATTTTTCTCTCTTTGAGCCTAAAGGATTCTTGATCCTCTGGGAACAAATATGTTAAGAACACACTTATCTTAACATAGTCTTTGTGAAACAGGGAACATAGATCTGATTGCTTAAAAACCCTGACCTATTTCGGTAGCCCAGAAATCTGTAGCAATGACCATTAATTGTAATCGTTATTTTTGTAAAATGTAATGTTAGTATGGTGGATGGATGGAGACATGGAGACCGCCGGCAGGGATGAGGATGATGTTCTCTACAACAATGACTATCAGAATGAGGTAAACAAAACAGAGCTAGCAGACTGCAATGGCGGGGAATGGATGTTGTTGAAGCACTCATCGTATTCCTCATTCCAAAGTGCCTGGGTAGCCAGTATTGCACGCTGGGTCTGACGTGGAGAAGGGGCTTAAGTACGACCACAAGAGGCTGAAAAACATTAGGTTTGGCCAGGCCAGCCTACACCACTGTCTTCATGGCAGAGCAAGACCACAGTCTGCCCTAGCAAGGAGAGATGCTGAGGTCTGAGGTATCCAGCCAGAAGGCGCATCGCAAAAATCTGGATGCCACGCATTATCACTAATGAAATGTTATGCGCGCGTAGAAGAAGAACAAAAGGCTTCGTGATTTCTCTGGCTTAAAGCCCATACTACACCAGATGATGAACTGTCTTGTCGTTCTGATATTTTTCATGCTTGCTCTTGTCTTATTGTTGTCCTTAATGGTTGCACCTATTCCTGATTATTGGACAATTTACCTGGCCTTCTGCTGGTTTAAGGATTACATAAATTGCAAGTACGAAATATTTTGAAGATAAACAACGTGTGTTAGAGGTTATAAAGACATAAGTGCTCATTTGACATCAATGTAAGCACTGTCCCCTTCAAAGTAGTCCCCTCTGTTGGCGATACACTGTTCCAAACGTTTCTTCCGTTGTGGGATGCTTCATGGAACGCAATTTCAGTGATACTGTGAGTTCTCTAATCGATTTTCTTGAGTCTCCTCTATGGTATGGAAACGATGTCATTTCAAAGTGATTTAAGTTTGGGAAACAGAAAAAAGTTTGCTTAGGGTAAGTCCGGAGAATAGAATGGATGAAACACAACGGATGTCTGATGTTGTGTCAGATAACTGCGGATGAGGAGTGACGCGTGAGGTGTAGCACTGTCGTGTTGTAACATCCACATTTCGTTTTCTCAACAGTTCAGACCTCTTCCTACTCACAAGATCCCTCAACCGCACTAAAATTTCCTGATACACTTGTTTGTTTACCATTCAAAATGAACAATGCCTTTGTGATGAAAAACACATCTTGATCTTTGACTAAACTCATCCGTGGTTTGTTGTTGTTGTTGTTGTTGTTGTCAAGAAGAACCTTTCTCCACCCACTGCGAAAATTGTTGGTTTCAACATCATGGCCATAATCCACAACTCATCTTCGTTATCATGTTCTTAAGAAAGTTTCCATTACCACATGCATTTTTCAGTCACAGTGCACGTGCTCACTTCAGCAGACGTAGTCTAACGACTGATGCCCATAGCGGAACTGGACAATTAGCAGTTTGTCGCCAAGACCTGTCATAGAGTGTGCTCGGAAGCCGCACCGCGCCCTCTGTGCAGATTGGCAGTTTGCTCTTTTTTTTTTGACACACCTCGTAGTGCAGCCTATTGCTATTTCTATCTGCACCTGTATTTAATACATGATGTTCTAAATCTCATGACTAAGTGTATTCGTAGCATTTATATGATTTCTTCTGGCATTTGGTAGATTTCTAGTGCTCTCCATAACATCTCGTGTAGCACTGAGCCATATACATTGGCTACATTTGAACCATATTGCTAGCAGGTACTGCTTTCCAGGATGTGCATGTTGGATAGCTTCCCAGGTTACTGAGGCATGTTCGAGGCTTCATCCTGGCCTTGGAGCCGCTCCTTTCTGTATTTCCGGTTGTTTTCTGGCCAGTTTGTCATTTCTTTCTTTCTACATTCATAAGTGAGACTGATCTGAAATGACTGATATCAGTGGCATTTTGCTGTGAGACTGATCTGAAATGACTGATATCAGTGGCATTTTGCTCATTATCCGGTGTTCTTCAGGTGCTTCAGTGCTTTCTTCAGTTATTCAGGAAATATTTAGGAATGTCTTAATTCAAGCGTTTTTAAGGAATCTGTGAATTCCTGCCACAGGTGCTTGCCTACGCCGTCCGCTGCTTTGAAATCTCATATTAAGTGGGGCGGGCATGGTCATCTCAACTTTCTGTTGATTTATTCTTCTACTTTACACTTTCCTTGATTTCTGTGAAAATTTACTGTTTGGATTTTGTAGATGTAGTATGACGGCTGGCCGGGTTACCATATACTTAATGAGATCTAAGATATCCTCTTCAAGCGTTGGTAGTTCACCATTTGTGACTGACATTAGGTCTAATCTTTATCTTTCGTATACTTAACTAACGTATGCAGTTCACTGCTCCACATTGTCCTAATTCCTATTATAATTCTCTTCTTCTTTGACTTCAGGCATGTGTTGTATTTTGTTTTTATACCCCAGTCAGTATTTTAAAAATTCGTTCTTGCACTCTTTTTGGAGTCTTCTGAAGATGATATGCAGTTTCCCTGAACTTTTCATGTACCGGGCGTATTTGTTTGTTATCTCTTTGTTAGTCTTACTACATTTTTTTGCTTTGTTTTTTTAAAATATATTTTCGTTTATCTATAAGCTGAAATATTTATTGTTATACATTTCTTCTATGCTGTTTCTTTTCTCTCTGATATTGCTTCTTTCCTGTCTGATGGATTGAGCAACGTAGAATTTCTTAGTTTTTATATTGTATCCTTGCTAGTACATTGTACCTCGTCACAGCCATAACTCTGCACCTGCTCGTCAGCTCTTAATTATTTTTAACAGACCCGTTGTCATCTTGATGCTATCTTTTTGCGCGCTTCTTTAATTTCATTCCTATTTGTGCCACATTATGGCTCAAATATATATGGAGACGAATCGCTGATTCTAAGATGATGAAACAATGTTTTTAATACATTTCATTGTTATGTTCTGTTTTGTCACAGTAGTAGTTTCACCAAGTATTTACACAATAAATTAACTGTGTCGAACTAGTGTACTTTATACCATTGAGGTACCGTAGTCAGGAATCACCTCTTCTTTTCGTCTTTTGCCCACTTTGTGAGTACTGATGAATTGTGTCTAACAAAACAATTATCGATGTATATATGTTGCATTTTCTCCCCTCAGTATGGTTTAATTTGAATTGCATTATAGTACATACTTTCGTAAAAAATTGTAATCTTATTACTAAATTACTTAAACTGAAAATGACAAACCTTCATCGCGTGTATTTAATTTATAGAATACTGAATATATAAAGGCACGTCAAAATCTGTATGGAGTAGTACAGATATATTATGCCACAACCCTCTAGTTGTATGTGTGAGGAGTCACATGGCCATTTTGGAAATATGACATCTGCAGACCAGATTAAAAAATGGCGGCTCTCTTTTTAGCATAGAGAAGAACGGCACGTAATTACTTCTTTCCTGGGTGTCTCACGTTTTGAAATCGAGGGCGAGGGCTTTCTACGACTACGGTGGCTAGGGACCAGTGCTTGGTGCATTACTTCTTATCAGAGACAAAGTCTCAGCAAGGAGTAGCCATATGTTTCCCTGCTGAAGGAACTACTGTCAACCGCGAAGCATACTGTGATATGCTTGAGAAGCACTTGAAACTTTCATTCATATCAAAACGTCGCGGTTTCCTCCGTTTTGCTATCTTGTTACAGCATGATAACGCGTGACCTCACACACCACGTGCAATAGCCGAACTAATTACGAATCTGGAATCTGCGTTTAGATTGTCTTTCACTTCCTATATATTCACTCGAACTCGCATCTTTCGATTATCATTTGGTTGGACCCTTCTAAAGAGGCGCTAGGTTTAGTACGGGCAACAGAGGCCGTGGATAGTTTATTACAGGCTCAGTAAGAAGACTTTTTTTCTGAAGAAATCCAAGATTTAGTGGTGTGGTAGACTTACACTTAACCTATTAGAGACTATAAAGAAGAGTGACTTGGGGGGAGGGGGGGGGGAGTTTTCAGTCAGTTTGTTCATATTCATTAAAAAAAATTAAGGTTACTTTTTTACTTTATATTATATATATATATACCGTTCAAAAACAGAAACGCAGAAAATACGATGTAGCGATTTAAACTGAAGTTTGCTGATCAGACAAGAGCAAATTGTCGGAAACGTTCACTTGCTAACCTGAACTGTACTCAGTAGATGATACATGAGCATGTAAAAGTGATACCAGTCAAAACAGTATTTTTGACAATACAGTAACTTATGACAGGTTCACGAGAATCCCATGAAACTTATTGAACACAAAACTCACTGACCATGCTATTGAATGCCTATGAAACATTGACGCTCCTTGAATCAATTCATTTGAAAATTCAATGCGCAAGTATGGCTGATCTCACTACTGAACAACGATTGATCATCATTAGACGTTTACAGACTGGCCAGTCACAGGGTGTAGTGGTAGACAATTTAATATGCTTAGAGGCACCATTAGTCGCCTAATGAACATTATTTAATTATTAAAGTATTAAAGTTTCTCCATGTGAAGATTAGAACATTAATTCCGTAAAATAACATTTTGATACAAATTTCAAATATTTCGTGTCCATTACGACTACAGTAGTTTTGCGTTTCTTTTTATGAGCAATATATATATATATATTTATATATATATATATATATATATAGAGAGAGAGAGAGAGAGAGTCATGTAATGATTTACTTACTTAGCATCTGTGTAAATATGTATCCATAGAAATACATGGCGAGCAATTCAGATCTGGTACGCTTGTCCCAATCAAACTCAGCTCTCATGTACAGCTAAGATTTGTGGTGAAATACATTTTATTATTGTTATTAAAATTGGATATCAACATAGATATATAAACAAATTAGCACATCCAAGGGAAGGAAGAGATTAGTAAACGGACTGATGAATAGAAATTAATAAACAAAACGTAAGAGTTATGTCAACTGTCCTCAGTTAACTAAGGAATAAACATATAACGCACGAGCATTGCCTACACGTAATATAACAAGTAGTGTGACAAATTAAATTATATGTAATGAATAACATATTCAGAAACTGAATCACTTATTTCAGTCGTTAAGATGTAAGAAACAGCTTACCTTGGCAAACAAATAAATAGTGGCAGGGAAAAGAACGCTTACCGTCACCCACGGCGACAATAAACTAAGATGAACGTGGCGGGATGCAAGTGGATTACAACTATACCCGCTAAGAAAATAATTAACTGCCATCTTATAGAGATAACGAATTCCAGAGACAGACTTCACTCTATGCGACACAAGCGTCCCTGAAATATTTATAGAAGCACGAGGTCTAGTAAGAACTGTTAATTGACTTATGGAGTCAATGTATCATTTTAAGATGCGTTGACAGTTAAACTAGAAGACAGATGACGCGAAGACGAAGACTGTAGACTTTGCCAGACAAATGTGGTTGTAAAACTGTTTCCCAGGCTTCTTCGGGCTGCTTTTTTCTCATAGGCCACATCCTCAACGCCCCCTCCCTTATGTACTACTCGTACAATGGTCTATTGAACTAGGATATGTTTCTCAATATTAGGTTGAAAAATGCTATGAAGGAAAGTATTACTGCTCCAGTCTGCTATTTCCTCTTCTTTCAACGGTCCTCTGTTGTTTCCTTTCTTCCACTGCCTCACTACTGACCATTTTCTTTCTTTCTTTCACCACCCACCCGGTCAATTCCAACCCTTACAGAGCGTGTTATTGCCCACTTTGAGAAACACTGATGTAAGAGAACCTACCAGTGTAATCACATGGTCTAACAACCAGTGGGCACAGTGAGTGATGCCATAGGAACTATACTGTTAAAAAAAAAGAAACGCAACAAATACGATGTTACGATTTAAACTAAAGTTTGTTGATCAGATAAGGGCAAATTGTCTGAAAAGTTCACTTGGACACCAGTTTCAAGTGCTGAACAACGACTCATCATCATTGGACGTTTACAGACTGGACAGTCACAGGGTATAGTGGTAGACAATTTAATGTGCTTAGAAGCACCATTAGTCGCCTTTGGAGACGATTTCAAGAAACTGGTTCAGTTAAAGACCGGCCGCGAAGTGGAAGACCCATAGTCACAACTCCTGCCGAAGACCGCTTCATACGGCTGCGTCACCTTAGGAATCGATTTGCATCTGCGTTCTTAACAGTCCAGTCAATGGCAGCAGCTAATCGAATTTCAGATCAAACGGTCAGAAACCGGCTGCATGACGCTGGTCTTTGGGCTGGAAGAACCTACAGAGGTCCTGTATTTACGGACCAGCATCGCCAGAACCGACTGAAGTGGGCAAACCAGCATCGTCATTGGACCGTTGCTAATGATTGGAGAAGGGTTCGGTTTAGTGATGATTCATTCTTTCTGCTCCAGCTACACGATAGACGGAGAAGAGTTTACCGCAGAGTCCATGAGCGCTATGCCAAGAACTGCATAGATGTGGCTCCTCCACATGATGGTAGATGTGTACTGGTGTGGGGGACGATCAACTTCACGGGAAGAGGTGACCCGGTGCAAATTGAAGGACGCCTGAATGCCCAACGATACGTCGCTGAAATTATTCGTCCTCATGTCCTTCCACTTCTGGCTGCACCAGGGTCGATTTTTCAGCAGGAAAACGCTCATCTCTAGTGACAAAACTCACCATCCAGTTCCTCGCTGACAACAACGTCCAGACCATTCAGTGGCCATCCATGTCATCAGACATGAACCCAAAAGAACACTTATGGGATGAACTCAACAGACAAATCCGCCAGCAAGACATGGCGCCAACCAATCTCTTACACTTGTCCCATGCACTGCGGGAAGAGTGGGCAGCCATCCCACAACAACAGATCCAAAGCATGTCAAAGAGATGTCGTTCTCTGATACAGGTCAGAGGAGGCCATACACCTTACTGAAATGGAGGCCTCCATCGCAACGAATAAAAGTCCAAACTAAATTTAATGAACATCTTTTCATTGTTAAAGTCTTAAAGTTTCTTCATTAATTCCGTAAAATAAAATTTTGATACAAATTTGAAATATTTGGTGTCCATTACGACTACAGTAGTGTTGCGTTTCTTTTTTTTTTTTTTTGAACAGTATAGAAAGAGCGTGGTCACTTAGTACAGATCAGTATTTAAGTGACTGAGATCAGTCTGTGAAAACTGATTTAACTAAATTTAAATTACGAGAAATACGTAATTTTTTGGTGGATTGTTATGAAAAGAAATGTGGATTTCATTCCTTGAAAGAGTAGTAATGTGTTGTCTGATGTAACTGAATTTAGTTAAGAATCAGTATTACCACTTGACTCCGCGAAATGAAAAGCGTGCAATCTGAGTTCACCGCCTTGAACACGGCTTTTTTAAACGAATGTTGCTGGGTTAAGATAAGTTATATTCCGGTAGACTGATCACTATTGAAAAGGTGTATTTTCCAGTGTTGAACATCAATTTCGGTTCAGGAGATCATTTTACATTAGAAAAGTGTGTGAGTTTTGTATTTTCAGTCAATGAAGCGGTCCATTCTGTATGACCAACGGTTGTAACAGGACCTTGTCAATCACTGAGGTTCATAATTGCACGAAGAACTTTTGACATGATATTTTGATTATTTTATCAGCCATCTGTGTTATTTATGAACTGAATGACTCATAGCAATTTCTGGTTAAACAGACATATTTTGGCTTCTAGGTAGAATAACATTATTTAAAATGAGTAAATTTATCACATTTTGTTAATAATCTTTTATGTCAGACAAAATCCTTGTGACAGTGCAAAATGAGAACACCAGCCTAGGGTCACGAAATAGTGTTACTAAGGAATGGAGGTTCCAGATTTGCATTGGAAATTCACCACAGATGCTCATGAATATGAGCTGAATTAGATAAATAAGTAATAAAGAGAGAATGCGTAAGGTTATTAAGAACAACAACTATTGACAAGTGGCTAATGTACAACTGGAAACCATTCATAAAATAGGATGATGGGTATATGGAGTATCACATTGTTTTGACTACTACTAAAATGTAGCTATAACCATTTAAGTAGATATTCCTTACACTGATAATTGTGGCTAATTATACCATTCATAAAGCTGTATAAAATCTCTCTCCCCTCCATGGTTTCCCCACCCAGCACCCTTAGTTACGATCCACCTGTCACATATCCCAAGTCTCCATTTAAATACTCTCTACACTACACTATGCGCACTTCTGATACACAGCGTCGGACAAGCCACAGCTTCTTACAAGTTACAGCTAAGTGTTGTATTCATTTTATTTTATTATTATTTGTATTTTTAACACAGCATTCATGTGAATTTATAGTTTTATCTCCTCTCTCTATTCTTTGTCCTGTGTGTTTTTGTATGATTAAGGCTCACGCCGAAACGTCACAACTGTGTACTCGTTAAGTAATAAAGCTGTTCCTACTTATTTCCTAGTTTATACATTTTGATATCACAGCTTAACTGCAGTGGCTCCGTGTATAGTTATATACTTATACACTTACTAGCTGATTACTCGGCGTTGCCCTGTGATTTTATTTATCACTGTCTTCTATTAGACAGGAAAATGAATGAATTCTGTCTATAGCGTAATATCGAAGTACATTTATTTGCAGGTATTTTAAAGTACAGTACACAATTATAGAGTAAAGTCTTTTACAAATGCAATATAATATTAATTTATTTCACAACTTCATTATAAACAACATTTTTAGTTTCACCTCCAGTAGTAAGATAAATAAATTCTTGGGTGAACCCACCCTTGAGCAAGCAACATAAAGTTGTTCATGGGAGAAACATGGCAATCTCAAATCTATCTCTCTCCCTTTCTCTTCCTCTCTCCTTCTCTCTCGTTCCCTCTCTTTCTCCCTCTCTACCTCTCTCACCTTCTCCCTCTCTCTACCTCTCTCCATCTCCCCCTCTCTCTCTCTATTTCCTTCTCCAACTCTCTCCCCCTCTCTCTCACTCTTGTGTTTGTGCTTGTGGTGAAATATGTGAAATTTTAAAAATACATGTAGTTTGTTAAATATTTACCAAAATGCTAGAATAGTATATATAACATATATATCTCTTTGTCTAATACTGGCCTAGCCCGTGACCACGCGAACGATTCCTCATTGTAACTAGGTCATGGTGTGGCCAGGTGAGATTACAATGGCTTGGATAATTTATTTCGTTATAAGCTAACAATGTTATCTTGTAGTCGAGATGATGAATTAGAAAAAGACAATGCTAGAACACTCCACCAGCAACAGTTTAGCTGATGTGGAAAATCTGAACGACAGTGAAGCTCCAGCGCCTGAGTTCTCTGCATCTAGTGTGGCTGATTCACCACATGTATCTCAGCAGCCTACAGTTGTCGAGGAAAAATTAGCTACATTATGTAGCCAGAACATACTTCATGTAGTCAAAGACCTCGTCATAAACCTTATTATTGACATGGCAGCGGAGATTAAGCACTCATTCAAGCTGGAGAATGACAGTCTCAGGGCTGAACTTATGTCACCGAGAGACGAAAATACTAAAACGAGACTCATGATATCAGAATGGCAGAGTGAGCCAGGCATACACAGCAAGGAAGTGACGACAGGTATTCAAGAAGTGACTGCCGACACAGACAATATGACTGTAAATTCATGCACAAATGCAACAGATATCGACACAGAAAACACGCCACAGCAAAGAGCTGCACAAGAGAAACACACCAGCACCACAACACCTATAAAGGTAGCACCTGAAAATTTAGCTTACCCTATTGATGTGCAGATATAAGTAATAGGTTTCAACCTTTACAAGATAGCCTCACTTTACATAACCATAAAGCAACAAGAACCCAAACAGATATCTCAAACAAGACATCCACTCCTCAGTCAGTCTCATAAACATCAACAAGAACAAGATACACAACAACACAGTAACAACATCAAAGAATATACAACACACTTGATAATCGGAGATTCCTTACTTAAAGGAATCTATGGTGAGCGAATGTCAGTTACCGATGAAGACACTGTCTCAGTTATGCCAGTACCTGGAGCTGGTATTATAAAACTAACGCAGACACTGAGACGATTTGATATCGATCTGAGAGTGACGAGAACGACTGTACATGTTGGCATTAATGACAGCATGAACGGCTGGAGTTTTCAGCCCTCTGATATACAGGACTTGATATCCACCATCACGAAAAAAATACCCTAACACTTCCATAAACATTTCATCCATCATTCCACCTTGTTCTGGTCCTGGATGTCGCATGGTGGATATAAACAACAAAATACTACAAACATTCTCTCTACAGAACACAGTAGTTTTTATAAACAACACACCATTTTTTAACTTCAGGCACAGATGCTCCCAAAAAAAACGCCTTTACAGGGACCACATCCACATTAACAAGACTGGCAGCAGCATCCTTGCCAACAGTATCAAATATCCAGCAAGAACTGAGCAGAACATAACACACTCAAATACCAGAAACAGTTTAGACAGCCACCCACATCTCGTAGCTCCAGAAACACACACTCTGCGCCAACTACAAGACTCCAAGGACCCTCAGATACAACACCCTCTGCCCAGATACAACACCCTCTACCATTGCCCATTCCATCTACTGGCCAACTATACGATTCCATGTTCCCACCCCTGCCTACACGGCAAGCTCAACAAATTACACCAACAGTTAGTACAGCGAACAACATGGAGAATCCTGCACAATCATCACTTAGGAACACAACAACTGTACAGGACACAAACACAAGAACCTCGCATCATTATCCATGGAACTTTCAGCTACAATATCTAATGCAGTTTAGTTCTGCAGCTCTGAGCCACGCGTATATGATGTCCCTACTACACAATCAACACGCAACACCCACATACAGACACTAGATAGCTTAAACTTCCAGCACTTTTTAACTTCTGTAGATAAATTTAACTGAACTAAAACAAAACAAACAAACAAAAAACCACAGAACTTCTTACAGCAGAACAGACATTTCTTAGTGCTAGCTTACAGCTAATATTGTCATCAAGTCTTGTACAATTTACACTTACATAACGTTCATTGCATTGTAGATTCTTCTACTTTTTCCCTTTATTTGTCAGTATATTATACATTTAGTTAGATTCATTATCTCTAATAGCTTAAACGTATACCTATAATTGTATGACTGAAGTCTGATTGTTGCACGAGTAAGTCTGTCTGACCAGTTATTTTATTTTTACTGAAATATAATATTTCTCACATTGTTATAAAATGACTCAGAAAGCGGAGGAGTGGCTGCGACACGATGGCCTACGTCTTGGCCACTTAAATGTTTATTACTTGTTAGGATAACTCCCTGAGGTTACACATATACTTCAACAACATTTTCATATTTCTGGTTTCTCTGATAGCAGATTACATAAAAACATCACTGACAATGATATACGAATAGATGGTTTTAGTTTGATCAGGCGCTACCAAACTAGGAAGCTAGAGAAAGGTTTAGTCGTTTACATTTCTAACACAATTAAATTTTGTAGAAGAGAAGAACTGGAAACATCAGAGGTTGAATGTATTATGTTAGAAATCAAAATATCAAATCTTAGTTCAATTCTAATTAGTTTTATATACCGAAATCCAAATGCTTCAGCCGAGTGGTATGATCAGTTTTGCGACCATGATGGATGATGCTCTAACTTATAAATTCTAGGACATAATCATTCTAGGCGACTTCAATATTGATCTTAATCAGCCAAATCCTACATGGAAGAACATTTTAACATCCTACAACTTCTCCCAAATTGTTAACAAACCTACTAGAGTAACTGAGTCATCATCAGCACTAATAGATCATATTTATGTAGCTGATCCAGGAAACATTACTGAATGTACTGTCCCTCATGTGTCGCTGAGTGATCACTACCCGGTCTGCTGTACATGGTCACATAAGGGGTATAAAATGCATAAACACAAACATGCAAGCATCAATTATAGGAACTTAAAAAAACTTTAAATTGGAATTATTTTTAACTGATCTAAAAGCTTCGCCTCTTACGTACGTTTTCCAGTTAACAAATCCAGATGAGGCTATCGAAAACTGGATCGAGATATTTCGAAATATTTTTGACAAGCACGTCCCCGTCAAAGAAATGAGAGTAACAAAATCCCCGTGGATAACTCTTGATATCTTGCAATTCATGAGGAAGCGGGATGAAGCTCACAAAAGCAGACATTTTTTTTTTCAGTAGCTATCGTTCACTTAGGAATAAGGTGCAGTATTTAATTAGGCAGGAAAAGAAAAATTACTTCAGAAATTTAATGAAAGACAAAACTGATAGTAAATCAATTTGGAAAGCGATTAATGCTCTTGTAAATAAAAGGAAGCAATCTGACCCACAAACACTTAATGGTGAACATACTTGCACTAACTTCAGTGAACATTTTAGGGAAGAAATTAGTATTCTAAAATCTTCATTACCAACCCCCTAATTGCGACCTGAGCGTGTTGAAAACTTTCAGCGACAGTAAATGTGTAAAGCTAAAACAAATTAATATTCTTTTCCTCAAAGTCGGTGAGGTTTATAACTACATCCGGTCCTTAAAGAACACTAACTCAGCAGGTTGTGATGACATGAGTAACAAGCTACTACGCTGCGCTGCACCAGTTATCACAGACACACTAACATACTTATACAATTTGTGCATTGACAAACATTATTTCCCTGATGCTTTTAAACTCGCCAAAGTTGTTCCTCTTTTAAAATCTGGATAGACTAGTGACCTCTCAAACTATAGACCCATATCCATTGTCATCACTATCTAAACCTCTTGAAAAGCATATACAAAACACTGCTCCACATGCAAGAAAACAATCTACTAATAGACAGTCAGTCAGGTTTTAGACCAAATTACTCCTGCTACACAGTCTTAACTAAAATGACAGAAAGCTGACTTTCTAATATAAATGATGACAAATTGTGTGGTGCTGTCTTTGTTGATTTCAAGAAAGCCTTCGATATGATTGATCATGAAATTCTTGCAAAAAAGCTGGGAGGTTATAGATTACACCCTGACCTAACAAAATTCACTACATCTTTTCTCTTAGGTAGAAAACAAGTAGTTTGCTTTAGAAACAAAATATCTGGCTCCTCTGTGGTTGATACTGGTATTCCTCAAGGCTCCATTCTTGGTCCTCTTCTATTTGCTACCTATATTAACGACTTACCACTACATTTAAAACACTCTTCATGTGATCTTTTTGCTGATGACTGTACTGTTTACAATAGTGACTATGATATCAATAAACTATAGACAACGCTCCAAAATGATATAAACAGTTTGATTAAATGGAGTAATAAAAATGGAATGTTGATAAACACCAACAAAACAAAATCCATGCTCATCACTACAAGACTGAAACTGCAGAATGCAACAAAAACTTCACTACAGCTTTGTGCTGGGACTAAGGCAATAGAAAATGTTGAACTCTAGGACTCATCATTGATCAGCATTTAACTTGGAATTCTCACGTACATAACCTAACAAACTTGATTGCACAGAAAGTTTACCAATTAGACAAAATTAAACACATTAGACACAAGAAAGATATACTACATATTACACATACAAACACACTTAGATTACTGTTCCACAATCTGGGATGGATGCTCAGTCTCAAACACAAAAAGGCTCCACTCACTTCACAAGCGAGAATTAAAACTGATTTGTGACAAACACCCAGTACAGACTGTAGATCAACACAAACAACTAAAAATTCTATCTCTCAAATATAGAATCATTTTTAACAAAGTTAAGTTTGTTCAAAGAATTCTGTCGCACAATACTCCGCCTAACTTGTGGTCACTGTTTACGCATAACACTAAACATAGCCAGCGTTTAAAAAAACTGTTTTCTTCCTAAACCCAGGACTGACCTGTACAAGAAAAGCCTTGCATACTCTGCAGTACAGCTCTGGAACATCCTCCCCTGCCATTTAAAATGCATTGGTAATACTTCATCCTTTAACTCAAATCTGTTTCTTTATTTACTTGCTTGTATTTATATGCTTCCATAAAATAGCCAGCACTCTCTCAACACATGACTCGCCAACCATCAAGTACTAAAATGACATCGTTCGAAAAGTAACTTGTTAGATATTGTTAGAAATTATTTTAATGTTTGTTAAAAAAACATATGTTAGAAGATCTGTATTTACAATGTATTTTTGTTTATGTATATGTCTGTGTGTGTATGTGTGCGTGAGAGCTATTTTATTAGCTTAATTACTTCTTCTCTTTTACTTTGAATGTATTAGTTAAATCTTACACTCTTTTGATATGTTTTTTTCCTTATTTAATTTGCATATTTGTATTAAATCGAGTGTGTGGGAAGAATGAAAGATGGAATGATGAGGCAGAATGTAAGACGGGCCTGCGTGCCCAATTCTTTACCCTTTAAAAATAAAGATTATTTTTTCATTCATTCATTCTCTCTCTCCCTAATTTGAAAAGTTAATCTGAAAAAATAAGAAAAAGGCACACAGTCACTGAGCAATGAAATGTGTTATAGAATACGATAAAAAGCTAATATAAACATAAGGGAAAAAAAAAGTTAAAATTTATTTGGACTTGCAATGGGAGACTACAAATACTACTCTTAAACCAGTACCGCTCTATTTCAGGGTTATCTCCCTTGAATTTAGTGAAACTTCCACTCCTTTCGTGCCTCCACTCCCAGGGGTTGTAGGGATGATCTTATCCCCATAGTATTTTTTCCAGATTGTAAGTCATATGTATTCCAAATTTGGTTGAAATTGCTGCAGGGTGCAGAGTGATGTTAGAACATGCACACACATTATATATTGTGTGTTACTTCATAAAGCTGGACAATCGGCAGATAAAACAAGCGACCAAGCAGTGTGAATTAGACGGTTTCCATGAAAGTTTTGTTTTTGTTTCAGTGCCATGAGATTCAATAATCAGTCCTTCCAGGTTTTCATAGACAAATGATACCTTGCGGTACTTAAGGCAAAATTTAGTGTGGGACTATCACTGTCTGGTAGTTTAATTTTGTGTCTCGAGGCTAGTAGAGACTCTGAGCTGGTGTCTTGAAAGACCAACAATTCACAACTTCTATAAACATAGTGAATGTTTATTTGCTTCAGTGCTGGTGTAACAGGTACTAGTGCGTCTGAGGTGAAACAAAATCCCTTAGTAGTCTGACTTCAGAACTTGTGATTTCTCCTCTAGAAATAATTGCAGCTCTTAAAATAAATACTATTCAGTATACTCTGCCAAATTTATCAGTCGCTTTGAGTTTAATAACCATCTATGTTCTCTTACCAACAAAAACTACTCAGATCATCAAAGAAAAGGAGAGATACCAACTAGACGTACTGGGCATCAGTGAAATGCGATAGCCAGAAGCAGGTTAAAGATCGGCGGAAAAATGTAAGTTAATAATACATTCAGGCAGAGACGACGGGAAACACGAAGAGGGGGTAGATATAACTATGTCAAATGTAGCAGCAAAGAGTCTTGTAGAATGGGAACCAGTGAACAATCATATAATAAGAGCACGATGCAACCTAAGACAGGGAAGAATGACAATAATACAGTGTTCGCATCCACGAACGATGAAAATGATGAGATGAAAGACAACTTATATCACCAATTAAAATAAATCATCAACAGAGTCCCTAAACACGACATCCTAATTGCTATGGGGGACTTCAACGCTAAGGCATGGAAAGATAACACCGACGTTCAAAAAGTAATGGGAAAAGAAGGAATTGATATGGTTAATCAGAACAGAGAAAGATTAATTGAAATATGTCTAACAGAGGGCATGATCATTGGAGGCACAATATTTCCAGACAAAGAGATACATAAAACAACGTGGATATCTCCAGATGATAGAACTAAAAACCAGATAGATCATTTTTGTATTAGAAAGCAATACAGAACATCTCTGATAGATGTAATGGCTTATGCGAGTGCAGATGTTAACAGTGATCACAACCTGTGCATAGGGAAAATAAAACGAAAACTGAAAAGCCAACACAAGAAATCAATACACAAAAAAGATAAACAGCCACAGCCTACAGGAAGAGAATACTAACAGTAATTTCAATCAGGAACTTGCCAGTCATTACACAACACCCAGTGAAGTAGAGGAGATATGTATAGATGAATTATGGAATTCTTACAGCACAGCTATAATCACAGCAGCAAAAGCAAGCGCTGGACTGAAAAAACCAAATAGAAAAGCATGGATATCAGAAAACACATGAAAGACGAGCAGTCAAATCAGATATGTTGAATGTAAAAACAGATCTTGGAAAAGATCTGGCGAAAGCAACATACAAAGAAATAGACAAGAAAGTAAAAAATTCAGTTAGAAGGAATAAAAGAGAATACATAGACAATATGGCGAAAGAGCCAGAGAAAGCAGCAAAAACAGGAGACAGCAAAACTTTATATAACATACAAAAGAGGCTAACAGGTACTATTACATCTAAAGAAAGACCAGTCCTTAGCAAAACTGGAACCCTATTAACATCAGGTAAAGACTAAAAACAAAGACGGGCTGAACACTTCCAAGAAATACTTAATCGACCACACCCAAAAGAATTGTTAAACATTGAAACCGACTTACCAGCCCCACAACTAAATGTCAACCTATATGAAATTACATTGCATGAAATTGAAACAGCAGTGAATTTAATGGCTAACAACAAAGCTGCAAGTGAAGATGAAATAACAGCCGAAATGTTAAAAGCTATAATAATGACAACATGAGACAACTACAGAGAATTAATGTTTAATAAGATTTGGAAAGAAGAAAAGATCCCTTCTAAATGGAAAAAAAGGAATCATTGTTAAAATGGCAAAAAGGCAACCTTAGTGACTGTAACAGTTGGAGAGGAGTAACCTTAATATCAGTTATGTGAAAAGTATTTTGCAAGGTCATTTTGAACAGACTTAAAGATATAGTGTATACCGCAATGAGAGAACAGTCAGGATTTCGAAAAGGGAGAAGCTGTCTCGACCAGATCTTTACTCTAAGAATAATACTTGAAGAACATATTGAAAAGCAGAAACCATTAATACACAGACTTTAAAAAGGAATTTGATAGCATACACAGAGAATTGTGGAGAATTTTAAGTCTATATGGAACACCATCTAAAACTGTAAACATCATTAAGGACTTCTACAATAGATATGTTTGTGCAGTCAAAACGGAAGAAGGGATGAGTGAATGTTTCCAGACTGAAACAGGCATGAAACAAGGATGTATACTTTCTCCTTTACTTTTTGTAATTACAATAGACTTCATAATGAAAAAATGCTGCACAGGTAACAGAAGTACTGACTGGGTACACGGGACCAAACTAGAAGATCTTGATTTTGCTGATGACATAACTCTTATCAGTAACAAGAAAAAACAGATAAACTGTCTTCACTTTCTAGCAAAACAGGGCTTGAAATTAACAAGGACAAAACAAAAATAATGAAAATTACTCTCAATCAAAATGGAAAAATACACACAGAAGGGACAGATATTGAAGAAGTCAATCAATCTGCATACTTTGGCAGCTACACAGACCAAGATGGTGACACCAGAAAGGACTTAGAATTAGAATTGCAAAAATCACCATCGATCTTCAAGAATCTTGAGAACATATGGAATTCAAAAGTTATAAGCACAAAAACCAAGTTAAGACTATTCATTTCAAATGTAATATCCACCCTCATTTATGCATGCGAAATCTGGAAAACAACTAAAGAAATAGATAAGAAATTAGACTCTTATGAAAACAAATGCCTACGGAAAATACTCGGCATCAAGTGGAACGAATTCAAGAACAATGCAGATGACAACAACAACCAATCTCATGGGTGATCAGGAAAAGGAGATGGACATATGTTGGTCACGTGATGAGAAAAAACATTCAGAGAATCCCAAAAGAAGCTATAAAGTGGAACACAACAGGCCAAAGAAAAATAGACAGATCGCGTGAAACTCTGAAAAGGACATTGTTAAGAGAGGCCAAATTAATAGGCATAAAATCCCTTGATGAGGTTGAAAGACTCGCCGAAGACAGGAAAAATTGGCGAACTACCTTGCGAGCCCTATGTGACGTTTAACGGCACGGGAAGAATATAAGATATAAGATGTTCTCTTACAGTACCAGATGCAAAAGAAGTTTTATTAAAACAAAATAAAAGAAGTTTTAAACATTTAAGTAAGGGAGTGTTTCCTGCCTGAGGCCAGTGTATGATGGCAGCAGGTAGCAATGACTCTGGAAGCGGGTCATGCCTTAGGCAGGATTGATTCTGGAATCACTTTGCTTCGTGCGTGTTACCCCGATTTACAATAACGGTATTATTATACATAAAAATAAGCGACAGCACCAGTACATAAGCATGCGACTGTAATCATCACTGATGCTTTTGACGTAAAAAAAAGGAATGTTGTAGCTGAACCTTCTTTCCCAGAAGTTTGAACAATATTATTACAATATTACCTGTTGCTTATCTGGACTTAGCTGGATAACCTGATTTTACATTGTTTAGAATGTCTCCACGTATTTGGAACTGTATGTATTGGCTGTTTGTCTTATGCTAATTCCTGATACTCTACTTTATTCTATTTCTTTACATATCTTAATTTAGTTTCCTACATGGACATGACGTGGGACTGTTCTTGCGCATTCTAGGAGATGCCATTGGCACAGACGGAAGAGCAGCCGAGACCGTAGTGAACTTTAAATGAAGACATCCCTTTTCTTACTCACATTCAGCAGAAATTCTCAATGTTCCTTCGTATTTTCCACAATACACGGCCTTTCTTTCGTCCTTGACTGCTTTTTAAAATTTTGTACCTCGCTCGTCTTTTTTTTTCGATTTCATTGTTCTATCAGCATCACTGAATCCCGACATCTCATGGAGGTGCTTTATTTTCATATACCTTGTATACAGAAAATGACGAGCCTTAAAAATAGTTATGTTAACATTTGTGGAACTTCTAAACTAGTATGTTCGTTTTTTTTCGGAATTTTCACTACTTGGAACAGGTCGATAACGATCACACAACGATGCATGACGGACATTACTTTCAGTAATGTTTTTTGATGGACTACTTATATGTGATCTTTTAGTATTGATGACATCGAGCCTTATTTCTTATTTCTTTATTTATTTTGTCATATTCATCTTTATCTTCCTTAAGACTTCTTCTCCGATTCATTAGTTGGAAAATTTCTTCTGTCATCCACCCCTGTTTAGCGTGTTGTTTATTTGGAGGTAGGATTTTGATAGATGTTTGCTGAATAGAGTCTCTGAGAATATTCCATTGTTCATCAATCGTTTCAATCTTCTCTATAGCATTATACCTATTATATACTATGGTATATGTTCTTGTATTGTCTTATCTTTCCGTAACAGCTCTCTATCTAGTTCTTTGTTTTCAGCTGCTACCTTTAACCTCTTTAGCCTGATTCTCACTTTTTCTACAACTCGGATGTGGTCACTGTTGCAGTCTGCACTTGGCTTTGTTTTCACGGACATTACTGAGTTCCTCAGTCTTCTGTTGATCATAATGTAATCTATCTGGTTACGTATGCTATTATTTGGGCTTTTCCATGTCCATAGTCACATAGGGTGTTGTTGAAACCAAGTATTTCCTATTATCATTTTATACTTTTCTGCCACCTCAATCAACACCTTCTTGTATTTCTGATACCTAGTCCATACTTCTGCAGTTCTTCTGCAGAAGAAGAGGAAGTAGAAGACTTTTATAACACACTGCAAACGACAATAGACCAGGTATGGAAAAATGATATTGTATTAATAGTGGGGGGGGGGGGGTTTTAATGCACAGATTGCTACAGAAAGAGCAGAAGATGAAGGACATGTAGGGAAATTTAGCATAGGACATAGAAATGAGGCATGAGACAATCTAATGGCGTTTTGTATGGAAAATCAGCTAATGATCGCTAACACACTTTTTAAACAACATCCAAGAAAACTTTGCACATGGACATCACCTGATGGGAAAGCCAAGAATCAAACAGATTACATTTTAGTGCAAAGAAGGTGTAGGTCAAGTATAACATCAGCAAAAACTTTACCAGGTGCTGATTGTGACACGGACCATGAGTTATTAATAGCAGACATGAAGATAAAGATAAAAAAGACAGTTACGGGATCAAGACCACTCCACTTTGATCTTATAAAAATACCAGAACAATACGGTATAGAAATGAAGAACCGTTTCGAAATCCTGATGGCTGCACAGGAGGAGATGACACCAGATGATAAGGCTACGCAGGCCAGAGATATCTTAATAACAACAGTTAAAGACATGGTTCCAGTAAAGAAAACACAAAAGAATGGATGGATTACAGCAGTCACACTAGAACTAATAAAACAAAGTAGAGAAATGAAGATGCAATGGAAAGTGACAAACAACAACAAAGAGGAATATAAATCTTTAACAAAAGAAGTACGAAGAAACGACAAATGACAGTACATACAAGATTGTTCTGAAAAAATAGAAAAACATCAGAAGTGTGGAAGAGATAGTGAAATATTTAAAGAAATGAAAACATTGACGAGAAATGTCACACCTAAGCTAAATGTAATTTGTGATGAGATGGGGAATACCTTGACAGAGACAGAGGAAATTCTAGAAAGATGGAAGGAATATTGCAGATGAATGTATGAAACAACCAACTCTGAGAGCAGAAATCTACAATGTGAATTATTATTGGAGGAGAAAGAACCCGAACCGACAACAGAAGAAGTTTTATGGGCAATAAAGAATCTGAAAAATGGTAAATCACCAGGATGTGATGAGATAACAGCTGAACTTATTAAAGTAGGGGGAAAGGAAGGAATGTGCAACAATCTATCATGCACTATGTAAAAAGATATGGCATTCAGGTATTTGGCCAAAAGAATGGAAAAGAACTGTATTCATACTACTGCCAAAAAAGGGTAACCTGAAATTATGCACAAACTACAGAACTGTTGCCCTGATTAGTCATGCCAGTAAAATTCTGTTAAAAATCATAATGGGTAGACTTCGAAATAAAATAGAAGAAGAAGTCAATATGGTCCAAGCTGGTTTCAGGCAAGGAAGAGGATCAAGAGATCATATATTCAATATAAGATTAATAATAAAGAAATGCAGAGAGTTTAATGTGAATCAATATTTAGCCTTTATAGACTACTCAAAGGTATTTGTGTACAACACCAGAAACGTTGCGAAATAATGGGAAAAAATGGGATTTCCAACACATTTGATACAATTAACATCACTGCTGTATCTAGACCAACAGAGGCAAATCTGATTTTCTGGTAACACTCATCAAACAATGTCATGCAGATGACACAACCCGCCTGGCACTTGAGAACCCCTGCATTCAAAATTATGGGACGCTGGAGCTAAATGGGTTAAAGTCGCTCTTTAGCTACACGTAACATTCTCTTCAATCATTATAGTACCTCTCCACTAACTCCACCCCTTCTTACTTTTCAAACTTCCTCACAGCATCACTCTGCAACCCCTCTTCCTCAATCATCTGTTTCAACTTCTCATAGCTAGGTCAATATTGTGTCACTCTCTCTCCTCTCCCCAGTTCCCTACCCACCACCCCCCAGTTACAACCAACCGACCACATGTCACAGGTCTCTGTTTAAACGGTCTCCACGTTCTACTAAATCCATTCCTGATACACACCGCCGGACAAGTCACACCTTACAATTTACAGCTAAGTACTCTTTAAAAAGATTTTTTTAAAAATACTATTCATGTGAATCTATACTTTATCTCCTCTCTCTATTTCTTCGTCCTATATGTTTTTGTATGATTAAGGCTCACGCTGAAACGTCACAACTTTGTAATCGTTAAGTAATAAAGCTGCTCCTACTTTTTCCTATTTTATACATTCACATATTTAGACCAAAAAGCAGCAGTAAGAATAAATGGTGAAACAACAACTTGGTTTGACATAAAACAAGGGATTAGTCTAAGGTGCATATTGTCACCTTACTTATTTAACTTGTATACTGAAAATATAATGAAGAATGTTAGAGAAGATGTAGACAAAGAATATTACGATGCCATAACAATTGAAGGTTATGAAATACCAGAGATTAGATATGCTGATGACACAGTATTACTGTCCACAACACAAAAAGGAATGGAAAAACTAATTACGTCAGTACATAAGAACAGCGAAGAGCAAATCCTTTATCTTAACGTGAAGAAAACTAAATTGATGAGAACTGACAATGAGGAAAAACTGAAAGAAGTGGAGAGTTTTGAATATCTTTTATCACTACTGACTAGTAGATGAGATACAATGAGGGAAATTAAAAGGAGGACATCTATCGCTCTTCAGAAAGTAAAACAATTAAAGAATCTGTGGAGACGAACATATAGAATCACAAAAATAAGATTCTTAAGGGCATGCATCTTTCCCATCGCAACATATGCCTGTGAGACCTGGACACTTAACAAAACAGCTGAGAAACGCATAAATGCCTTTGAATGTAAATGCTACAGAAGAGTTCTTCAAATATCATAGACACAAAAAAGAACAAATATATCCATACTACAAGAATTTAATATTGAAGAAGGCTGGCTAGGGAAGAGGATTAGGGAGAGAAAACTTAAATATTTTGGACACATTAAACGTCATGATAGTCTAGAGAAGACCGTCTTGGAGGGGTACATAATGGGAAAAAGAAAGAGAGGAAGACCACGGCGAAGATGGCTGCAAGACATCGTTGAGGATCTGCAAATGGATGCATCAGCAGCAGGCCATCTTGCTCACAACCGAGATGCCTACAGGAGTGCTGTTTGAGAGCAAAGTTCCGCAAGGGACATGCAAATGAATGAAAGTCCATACTTGCTAGTAGCTTTATTGTCTTGTTCAGTCCCTACTTTCGCATTTAAATCACCCAGCACAAAGTTTACTTCCCATGCTTTGTATTGTTTCATGCCATGTCCAGATTGTTGTAAAATTCTGTTATCTCATCATCATAACTTTCTGAAGTTGGTGCGTATACTTGGATGAGATTTGTGTCTATTGGATGGCCCTGTAATTTAACCATTAACATTCTGTCTGATATGCACCAGAAACCTTTCACGGTTCTTGCTGGCTTCTTATCCAGTATTATACCAACTCTATTTCTACACTGGTTTTCCCCGGAATATATATTTTGAAGTCTTTATGATCTCTGCTTCCTGCTCCAGTCTATCTCATTTCATATAAACCAAGGATGTTCATTTCCATTCTTTTCATTTCTTGTTCGATGTTTTCCAGTTTTACAAATTCTGTTTGTCTTATAATGTCCCATGTTGCAATTACTGTGGTGTTACTTGTGTTTTCTTTGCGTACAATAGTTGGATGAAGACCTGTCGCATGTGATAGTCCCTACCGGACGAGGTGGTTCCACTGGAACCCCCATTAACGTCGTTTTGATTCAAATAATTGTAGATTGCCATGAATGCTCTTGGGAATGTATAGTGTTGGTTTCCCCTTGTCTTTCACCGGTTTATTTATGGTTTACTCCACTGGCCTTTGACTCTGGCCAGAGCCTACCCTACAAGGCAGTAGGGGGTTTGAAATCAGAGTTTTCCTTCTAGATGAGCTACAAACCAAGACTAACGAGTCTCATCTACCCGAAGCGTCTGGTTTTTAGGGGCCAGATACTCAACTTTTGGCTCCTCTCCTGTAAGTTTAAACAGTTCCGCCACGAAAAGGCCAAGAGTTGGACTTGGACTGTCAGAAGCTATTTGAGACGCACGCCTTGGAGACATTTAATTGGAGTGGAGAGCTTATACTCCACCCCACCTCTGGCTATTACAGTCCTTAGAAATAAGACACAAATGCAATAAAGTTAAAGACGAGTGGTTAAATAAGAAATGTAATGAAATAGAGAGACACCATCATGGAAGAGACATGTACAAACACATAAAGGAATTAACAAACAAAAGGGCATACCACAAGACTGGTTGCTGAAGTCAAAGAAGGGGCATACAATAATGGACATAGATGAAATAATGACACAGTGGTGCGAATACATTAGAGAACTCTATGAGGACAATAGAAGCGAAATAGATATACGAAATAATAATTAAGGGTCTCCCATATTAAAAGCAGAAGTGGAAGAAGCCATCAAACACATGAAGAACAACAAAGCACCAGGACCAGATAAAATCACCAAGGAAGGATTGGAAGCATTAGAGGAGCTTGGCAAAGAAATTATTACCAGACTGCTGAATGACATCTATAACAGTAACTATGTCCCACCAGACCTTTTGCAATCAGTTTCCATTGCCCTTTTGAAACAAGGGGTAGCTGAATGTGAAGACCATGTAACCATTAGTCTTATGACGCATGTTATCAAAATCCTGCTTCGTATTGTCATAAGAAGAGTCAGGGGCAAAATAAAACTAGAAATCGCTGACGAACAGTGTGGCTTCGTCGAAAAAAGGCACAAATAATGCCATATATATATACTGAGAACATTGATGGAAAGATCAACAGAAGTAAAGACGGACCTATACTTATGCTTAATAGACTACTTAATAGAAGGTAATGCATTACTACAAGTCAGCATTCGATAAAGTGAGACACACAGAAATTATAAGAATGCTGGAAGACATCAGCTTAGATGGAAAAGATCTGAAACTCATCAAAAATATATAATGGCGCAATTAGCAGCAATGAAGGTTGAGAACCAAATAGGAGCATTCCAAGACATAAAATTGGGAGGGAAACAAGGATATGTTCTATCTCCTGACCTCTTCTCCTTGTACAGCTAAGACATAATGAGAAATATAGAGAGCTTGCCAGGAATAACAACTGGCGGGCACAACCTTAACAAGTGAGCCATTGGTCGGATTTTCTACACTTCTGGCTCTCCCGTTTTTGTATTGTTAACTGAGACGTTTCTGTGTTTTCTGGAGAACGGCTGGCTTTTGTACTACTGGACATTTTGTTATGTTCTTCATCTGCCAATCAGCATTTAGTATTTTATGTTTCATTCATCTTCATGGAATTCATCATCATGGTCCATGTAATGTAAAAGGTGGGGTCGTTAAAATGACTTGGGACCGAATCGTTTTAATGGATCACAAAGGCAAATCTGTTTTTCTGGTTACAGCCATAAAACATTGGCACTCTGATGACAGAAGCCTGAGAACCGTTACATTCTGAAATATGGGACATTAGAGGCCAATGGCTTGAACAGTTATATTCTCTCTGTACTAAATACTACTACTTCCTCGCTTGCAACACATATTTCAGAACTTTCTCACTGCATTAGATTACTAACTCATTGCATTAGATTACTAACCCACTGCATTAGATTACTCCAACCACATTCACCTATTTAACCTACCCTTCTTCCGGCTAGGTTACCACTGTATCTCTCTCTCTCTCTATTCTCTCTTTCCACAATACCCACCCTCTCGCTACTACCAACCTATCACACATCACAAGTCTCCATTTAAACATTCTCAAAAGTCTACCACACCCACTCCTGGACGCAGTGTTTTTACAAGTCACAGCTAAGTGCTCCATTTATTTATTTATTTTTATATTACTGTTCGCTCTATGTCATTCAAGTGTGTGGGAAGAATGAAAGATGGAGTGATGAAGGGCAGAATGTAAGACGGGCCTGCGTGCCCAATTCTTTACCCTTGAAAAATAAAGATTATTCATTCATTCATTCATTCAAGTGCATTTATAGTTTATCTTCTTTTCTCATGTTTTTTTCGGTCCTGTATGTTCTTGTATGATTAAAGTGCCAACCGAAACATCGCAACTTTCGTTAATTAAATAAAATAACGAAATATCATTAATTAATAAAGCTGTTTCTACTTTTTTCTCAGTTGCAGCATTTTGATTGACTACCTACGATGCCTTTTTCAATTGAATGTATTGATGTGAGACGTTGGACCTGGGTCCTGTTGAGTCTTTTAACAAAAAGGAAGAGTTGTAACGTTTACTCCTGAAAGTGGTAAAGGCATGAACATTGCTCACTTCTCATTTGTCACGAAAAACAGCTCACATTGTTAAATCACATGACATGCGCGTTTTTCGCATTTTTGGCCTATAAATATGTTTGAAATGTCGTAAGATCTTGATTAATTACTTGTTTTCATCGTGTCACGTCTCACAGAATCAGAACAAAAATGAAATTATCGGGTATACTAATGCCGGGACAAGAACTGCAACTGTTGTGCGGATGTTTAATGTCTTTCAAGTAACAGTCTATCGATTGCAACAACGTTTTCGGCTACCAGGCATCACCAGAGACCATCACCAGAGACCATCCAAGGCCAAGAAGACCAAGGGTGAGCACGCAAAGGTAGGACGGATTTATTTGAACAGTTCATTTACGGAACCGTTTTCAGCTTGTTCAAAAACAACTGATACTATAAATGCATTATAAATGCATGTTTCGCTGAGCACTGTGTTATGCCTACTGAGGGAAGCAAACATACATCCTTGCCAGCCTGTCCGACGCCCTACACTTCAGCCACGCCACATCCAGAAAAGATGTTAGGCGCCAAATGTGCATGCTCGTCAGATGGCTGCGGAGCCAGTGACAGTCAGTTACGTTGTCAGACGAGTCCAGATTCGTGGTGGAAAGCCATGATGGTAGGATCAGTGTGTATAGACGTCAAGATGAACGATATGCAAATAAATGCATCCCAGAGGCCTTGAACTTGGTGGGAGCAGCACCATGATGTGGGGGAGGGGGTAGAGAAAATAACAGACAATTTTAAAACATACCTGGTAATAATCTGTGGGAACATCACTGCACAGCAGTGCATATATGATGTCCTGATACCTCATGGTGTTCCATTTATCCAAACCCAGGGACAAGGCTTTATTTTTATGTACAACAATACAGCCCTTTCATCGAGCAAGAGTAACCACGTCATTTATCCATCGGAACATTCGTGTTCTGCGTCGATGGTCAGCAGTGTCACCTGACTAGTGTGACCCTATCGAACATCTGTCAGACATTCTTGATCGCCATGTTCGAAACGCACCAAATCCAAAGTCTTGTACATCTTAAATATGAATTCACACATGCCTGGAATAATTTTACCCAACCTGCAATCCAAAACTGAATCCACTCAATGAGGCACCGCTGTACAGCTGTGATTGTTGCAAAAGGAGGGCACAATCGTTATTAGGAAGTGTGACTTTTCATTTTGATCCCCCTACATACTGCCTCACTTATGTTTGAAATTCAGTTTCGATAAACTCTCCTTCCCTATTAACACAAAATGGGTCCCAGAGAAATCTGGGCAGGTAAAGCGGCCAGCGTGATACTGACCACACCACAATGTCATGTGCCGAAGGTCATGAAAAATACGGGCCTAACACCGTATTCCCCAATATACCTAATGGCATGGAAACGGAAATTTTACCTTTACTTTTTACTAACACATTAACCATTCCAAAATGTATAGACTAGGGGAAAAGTAGGAACAGCTTTATTATTTAACGATTACAAAGTTGTGACGTTTCGGTGCAAGAATGCATTAAACAAAAACAAACAGGACGAAAAATCAGACAGTAAATTACAAAGTAATTCAGATTAATTTTATGTAATTTAAATAATAAAAAATAAAAACATTAATGGCTTACCTGAGGTCGTGGAACCTTACTGAATTACGATCGCTTATATGTCGCCGGGAGCATGAAAAAAATGCACCGGTTACTTTGGAAACGCATTCGTTCTGAAAGGTGCAAAATTGTGCATGGTTGAGTGTAGAAAGTATTAAGAGACAAGGGATGCGTATAGAAGGAGTATTGAATTATTCCAAGAACTGAGATGACTTGAGAGCCTTTATCCATGGCCGATGCTCTTAAAAGAATGAAAGGCGATGATGCTGATGATGTGATATTTGATAGTAGATGATGGTAGTGAATGGATAGGGGTTTGTGATGTATGATAGGAGATCAGGTGGTGATTGAAGGGCTTCCAATAAACAGCGAAGAGACATGGTCATCAATGAAATAAGAAGCACAGAGGATGAAAAACAACAGGCTCATCAAGACCGATGGACAACTTGGGAAGGCGCTTTGCAGCGATCGCTAATATGGAACGATATTTGGAATATGGCGCCTCTTCTACTTAGTTTCATTATCAGATGTGCATATGATCTTCTGCCGACAGATGCAAACGTGTTCAAGTGGGGCAAAGCGGCTGATCCTATGTGTCCACTCAACGGCGGTCGGTAAACCATGGAGCATGTTCTGCCAGCATGCAAAGCAGCAAAGGCGCAAGGCTGCTACACATGGTGACAGATCAGAGTTTTGCAAGAACTAATCGGTATTGTTACAGAGCGACGAATGCGGCAAACACCAGAAAAGAAATCAAAACCCTTCCCAAGTACTTCATTCGTGTTGGGAAATTATCCAACATCAAAGTTTTTAACACCCCCTTCCCCTCACTTCTAAATGAAGCGAATGACTGGGAGATCACAGCTGACCTACCAGGGCGAAGAAAATATCCCGCATTCGTTAAGGAGACAGACCAGACATTGTAGTGTACTCGCCCTCGAAACATGACTCAATTTTATTCCAACTTACGGGCCCATGGAGTCCAGAATAGGACGTTCAAAAGTGCGAAACACAGTAATCTAGTCAAACAGGTAAGGTCAAAATCTAAAGTGACTGCAGTTGAGGTGGGGGCAGGAGGACTCGTGATGACGTCATCGTATGATACTTGTAAACAGCTGGGCATAAGAAGACAATCAAGAATACGCGCACATAAAAGGCTCTTAGAAAAGTAGAGAAAGTCTTGTGCTAGATTTTTTAAAATCTTAAATCAAATCATAATTCACCGTTAATTTTCATCGAACAAATTTCACAAGTATCCAACCGTCTTGTCAGACATGAAATAAAGCATAGAATCATACTACTCTTTGCGTTCTCTCCGAAAGCATGTTATATAATATTCACAAAAATCCCAAGTAACGCAGTAATAAGGTTGTTTTATAACTCGAAATGCTAACTTCTGTCTGTCCTAAACTACTTCCAGTTCTAAACTGCTTCTTCAACTCCTGATTATCTACTGGCTTTCTTGTGTCTCAGACTCAGTGAGTGATCTGTCAAGACCCTACACTGAGCGACTTTGAAAAAAACTTGTATGTGTAATGTTCGTCGCTGTTATCATGTGGCACATTTTTTAAAAATAAAAATTATTAAGTTGTTTATCTGTTCTCGAGGATAAGGTTTCGTGTAAAATGTGTGATTTTGATAGGTTCGGTTTCTCTAGTGAGATATTCACAGCAAACTCTCTCTTACTTTCTTTCTCTCTCTGTCCTTTCTCTCCAGAGATGTTCATGAAAAACTGTTTGTTTTATTTACACGAACTCCAGAAATGTACATGAAGAACTTTTTATTTTAAAACTGTCTTCCTTCTCTCTCTCTCTCTCTCTCTAGAGGGCTGATTGATAAGTTCTCGGCATGAGGTACAACGGATTATTTGTGGACAACTTTTTGGGGTTATTTCTCATCATAGTACCCTTGCACGTTTGTGCACTTAGTCCAGCGATCCTGGAGCATACGGATCCCTTCTTTGTAAAAGTCAGCATCTTTTGCCAGGGGAAAGTGATCTACAGCTTGAATGACGTCATCATCTGAAGCAAATTTGCGACCACTGAGCTCCTTTTTGAGTTTGGTAAACAGGTAATAGTCCGAAAGGGCCAAATCTGGGGAATAAGGAGGATGTTCAAGAAGCTGGAAGCCGCATTCATGAATGGCAGCCATTGCCACTGCCGACGTGTGAACTGGAGCATTGTCTTGATGAAAGATGATTACTCTCGTCAATTTCCCTCAACTCTTTTTCTTCAGTTTGACCCGCAGTTGCTTCACAAGATTAGCGTAATAGGCCCCGGTGACCGTTCTGCCTTTCTGAAGATAGTCTACCAATTACACACCTTCTGAATCCCAAAAGATGGAAGCCATCACTTTGCCTGCAGACAGAACCACCCTTGCTTTCTTTGAGGTGGAGATTCATGATGTTTTCACTGCTTTGACTGTTCTTTGGTTTCAGGTTGAAAATGATGAACCCAAGTCTCGTCCATAGTCATAAATTGCTGAAGAAACTTTTCAGGATCTGTAGAAAAATGGCCAACATTGTCTCTTGACATGTTGAAGACGCTGTCGTTTGTGACCAGCTCCAAGAAGTTTCGGGACCCATCAAGCAGACCTTTGTCATTTGAAGATCATTGTGAATAATGGCATGAACACGTTCCTGGGAGATGCCCAACTCAGTAGCAATGTACCGCTCAGTTGGTCGTCGATTCTCTATTATCATGTCATGGATTCTGCCGGTGGTTTCATCGGTGGTTACCGTTCTTGGTCTTCCTGGACAGGATTCATTTTCCAGACTCTCCTTTCCATGTTTGAATTGAGCTGCCCATTTCTTCACTGTGCTGTAAGAAGGGGCACTCTCCTTTAGAGTCTCCACCATATCCTCATGGATCTCCTTCGATTATAAGCCTTTGATGCAGAGGTAGCGACTGACTGCTCGATGAGAAATTTGATCCGCTTTCTCATTTTCTGCCACCCCTTACCACTTCAGTAGCCTATAAAAAGAAATTGGTTGCAGTTAATTTGTTGAAACTTGGTGTTTAATCTTACATTAACCTGATTTAAATATGCACCTAATATCAACTGCGTATTTCAAGTATTTTTACCTTATGCCGAGAACTTATCAATAACCCCTCGCTTTATATATATATATATATATATATATATGAGAAAGAGAGAGAATATATAGTCTATGATTTTACTTATTCTCTGCTGATACAGATCTAAGAAGGTGGCAGAGCTAAACGTGGAGAAATGAAAACGAGCTCTGCTTCAGTACGTCCACACCAAATACCTGAACTCTGCTAGCAGGGCCAGTAACTCGGTGTGTGTGTCCAGCTGAGTTTTGGGGATTGTATTCAATATTATGGCTTTGTAGATAGCTGCTTGTTTTGCTGTGTATGCTTCTAAGGTATTCTTTATTGTTCTTATGATGGTTCCAATCGTTCTGCATTCGTAGAAAATATGTTATTCTTTTCTAATGTGTTTCTCCTGCATAGGCAATATCGTACGATGTTTCTCTGTGTGGTTGGTATCATACTTTCTTTACTTTAAATGGGGAAACTGCTCGAATCAACCGACAGGTGGATTTATTTTGGATTTAAAGTTACTTCCACCTTCACTCTGTAGGAAAAGGCAATACACGAAAAGGAAAAGCAGCTAGAAGTTTTGATAAACCTAGTAAAAAGATCATGAAACAACAGCAAGTTGTTATTGCGACAGTATTATTAAAGACAAAGGTTTTGATTTATCAGACCTGTGTGCTTAGAATTCTTTTTGCGGATCATATGCAAAGCATGAAAAAAACCCCGTAGTAGTTTCCATCTTCGCTGCTTTCACAGAATAACAACATCAAATAGCAAGATAAAGTAACCAATTCTGGGGTTCTTCAGCGAGCTGACCTTCCATAAATGTTGGCAATACTAAGCAGCAGAAGAAGAGATGACTGCAAGAAGAAGGGATAGCGGGCGTGTTAAGCAGGTGTTGTATGACGAACTTAAAGATGGAAGGAGGCCACATAGTAGATCTAAAGTCAGATGTAAAGATATCTGTAAGACATCAATGCAAGATTTTTCTATCAGTTTTGAGGTCTGAGAAGAATTTGCAAAAGGCAGAGTCACGCGAAGAGCAAATCTGCGCAAGGTCATAGCATCATCATCTGAGGAGATGAGAAGCAAGGTTTAAGTTAGAAGATGCAAGCACAAGGAAGCTGGACCTTGCCACACAAATACTGCCTGTTGTTACTGTGCAAATCCAACGCTAGTGAAGGACAAATATAATAGTTGCCAAGGTGAAACTGGTAGAACAGAATGGTGTTAATTTTGAAATACAAAAGGAAAAGAGAAACAGCCAAATAGTTATGAAAAACAATAACAACAACCCAATATTTCGACAGATACGCTATATCAAAGACAATAGAAAAGACGTACAAACATATAAACACGCTTTTTAAAAACCCGCATCTACTATCCATCGTTTTAAGAAACTGAGCACAGACTGCGGTCACAGACGGAAGTGGAAATAAGGGAAGTTAGAGGCATTCAAGAGTGGAATATGGTCGGTAACTAGAGCAGCAGCAGCAGCAGTGAGATAGATAGATAGATAGATAGATAGATAGATAGATAGATAGATAGATAGATAGATAGATAGATAGATAGACAGACAGATAGATAGACAGACAGATAGATAGACAGACAGACAGACAGACAGACATATATATAGACAGACAGACAAATAGATAGATAGACAGACAGACAGACAGATAGATAGATAGATAGATAGATAGATAGATAGATAGATAGATAGATAGATAGATAGATAGATAGATAGATAGATAGATAGATAGATAGATAGATAGATAGATAGAGCATTGGACGGTAAAAAGGATATTTAAACATATTTTACAGAGAAAGCTGAAACGAAAATTACAACCGCTTTTGTCAGACAACCAGTCAGGAGAGTATTATTAATCAGTGTTGTATAATGGAAAAGGTGACAAAGTCTAGCAAGCAAGTGGAAAAGACATGAAAGAAACACTCTAATATACAACTCTAATATAACTAGTGCTTCTATTTTAAGCAAATTAAAATATTCAAAATGTTTAGTTACCTTATTAGAGGCGACATCCAAAAGTTGATCATCGTTGTTTCCACAACTGCTTTCATTTGGGGCATTATTTTTCAAATAATGTGTTGTGTTTGGTTTATATGAATCAGTGCGAACCATACACATAATAGCTACTGACAAATTAACTCGCAGTGTGTATACAAATAAATTGCCCATAAAAGCCAGAAATGCAAGGGTAAATCTTTGTGAACAAAAGAATCGAGCTGTGGAGAAGAAATACACAAATAAAAAGGACAAACGCATTTTCGATTTTGTAAAAATTAACAGATGCTCCAGTTAATATTTAATTTATTTATTGGTGTTTTTAATACTGATCAGTTAGCAGAATTTTTTTAAAATCAGTATTAGTAACATGCTTGACTATTACAAAATTCGGTTTTAAAGATTTTTTTTTTCGGAAACGGAGAAACATCGTGCCTCAATTGATTTTTATGACGAAATAAAAGCACTGCCATAGATACCTTTCACTGTTGTCTCCATCATGGAATTAAGCTCAAGTGTAAACAATTGACACCTGAGTAAGAACACTGTATGTTTAAGTACCCTTCCTTTTTACACAAGAAATTCAGTAATTTTAAAATCTTTCTTCTCTGTGCTAATATCACGAAGACTGCACTTTACTTGACGATATAAACGAAGCAGCGATCATATATTCCTAATTAATTCTGCAGTCGTGTCAAGACAAGCCGATTTTAAATTCGATACGCTATTGTCTCTCTGCGACAGCTTCTTATCACATGAAGAAGATACTAACAAATAAGAACATGTCTCTAAAAGTAAGCAAAAGTGTATCATTGTGCAATATAGAGCCAATATTGCTATATGGTTGTAAAACTAGCACAGTCAACAAAAAGATGAGAAAGAAACTGAAAGCAACAACAGAGGAGATGTTTTGGCAAAAGATGCACAAATACCCTGGACAGACAGAAAAACAAATGAACAGATCCTCAGTGAAGATTCATAAGAACGAAAACAAGTTAAAATTATTAAAAAAGACAATCAAAATTTCTTGCTGTCGTGACAAGACAGAAGTTTGAGAAATTAGTAATGACTGAAAATTCAAGAGAACAATAAAGAGAGAAAGGCCAAGAGAAAACTACTAGTGGACTGACCAAGTGCAACAAGAAAAAAGAGAGAGAAAAGAATCTAATTAATCTAAAACACCAAGGACTGCAAATATAGAGAAATATGATTGCCAGTGCTTTTCGGCACAACAAGTAAGCAAGGTCGGCCATCTAGGAGACGAATGACCCTGATGAGTAACGTCAGAGATTGATTGATTGATCTTTCTTTCAAAAGGGTTAAGAATTGGGCACGCAGGCCCTTCTGACATTCTGTCCTTCTAATACAACTTTCACTCTGTTCCATACATTCTGCAAATATGCTGCTCATACAACAAACATAATTAACAATAAAGTAACTACATACACATATAAATGACTAACTACATGCACATAAATGACTAACTACATACATATATAAATGAATATCTATCAAACAAAAATTTCGTTACTATTCAGAATAACGAGTTCGGTGTCTGTAAGAGCAATCTAAAACAACCTTTTAAGTTTTACAATTCATGGAGGCATGTAGGCGACATCAAATAGATATTGGAAAACTCTGTGGTTGTAGGAAGGAGTATAGTTTATATTTTTTATACAGGATTAGGGGGAGGGGTATTCTAAAGATGGGCAGCAGAATAAGTAAAGCTTTTCTAGCAAAAGTCAAGTCTATGTTTAGAAGACTTATGTTGCACTTTGGGCTAAATTTAAAGAGGCTCCATAGATAAGACGGAGCATGCCGTGAAAGAATTTGATGTACCAACTTGGCTTTGTTGAAGAGGAACCTGTTCTTAAGAGGCAATATTTTGATACGTTTGTAAGAAAATAGAAGAAGTCAATATACTCCAAGCTGGTTTCAGGGAAGGAAGAGGATCAAGAGATCATATATTCAATATAAGATTAATAATAGAGAAATGCACTGAATTTAATATGAATCTATATTTATCCTTTATAGACTACTCAAAGACATTTGATTGTGTACAACACCAGAAACTTTGCGAAATAATGGAAAAAAATGGGATTTTCAACACATTTGATACAATTAACATCACTGCTGTATCTAGACCAACAAGCAGCAGTAAGAATAAATGGTGAAACAACAACTTGGTTTGACATAAAACAAGGAGTCCATCAGGGGGGTATATTGTCGCCTTATTTTTTAAACTTGTATCTTATGACATCTTATATCCTTCCCATGCCGTTAAACGTCGCATAGGCTCGCAAAATAGTTCGCCAATTTTTCCTGTCTTCGGTGAGTCTTTCAACCTCACCAAAGGATTTTATGCTTGTTAATTTGGCCTCTCTTAATAATGTCCTCTTCAGAGTTTCACGCGGTCTGCCTCTTTTTCTTTGGCCTGTTGCGTTCCACTTGATAGCTTGTTTTGGGATTCTCTGATCATTTCTTCTCATCAAGTGACCAACATATGTCCATCTCCTTTTCCAGATCACCCATGAGACTGGTTGTTGTTCAGTCATTTGTCTTATTTTGTTGCATTGTTCTTGAATTCATTCCATTTGATGCCTAGTATTTTCCTTATGCATTTGTTTTCAAAAGAGTCTAATTTCTTGTCTGTTGCTTTAGTTGTTTTCCAGCTTTCGCATGCATAAATGAGGGTGGATATTACATTTGAATTGAATAGTCTTAACTTGGTTTTTGTGTTTATAACTTTTGAATTCCATATGTTCTCAAGATTCTTGAAGATTGAATCTGCAATTCTGATCCTATCTTCCTTTCTAGGACGTATTTGTATATGTGATATTTAGTATATCTTCCTTGTGCCTTGATTGATGAAGTGATTGATTTTGACTAATTGGTATACTTTATGTGTGATGAGTTTTATTAGACCTTGTTCCTGGTCAGTGCACATGAGAGTTTCAGGTCAGACATTTGAGAGAGACGGGAGAGAGAGAAAGAGTGAGTGGAAAATTGGAGAGAGAGGAGAAGAGAGGAAAGAGTGGATAGTTGAGAAAGAGAGAGGAGAGAGGGATAGTGAAGAGCTGAGAGAAAGAGAGAGCTTCAGAGAAATATCGAGTTCTCTTCCCCGATAAATAACATGTGCCCTTGACCAGCGTAGATAATGATTGTGTAAACGTGTCTAGGCTTACTCGCTTAGTATAAAGAGTAGTGTGAAAGTAAATAAAAAGTGTTTTGCATTACCAGACATTCACCTGCTTGTGGATTCAGAACTCGTTTGAACCCGGCAGCCCTTGACCGAAGAAGTGTGTTATGAGTACAATAATAATAACTTTGTGTCGCAGTTTGGCATATATCCTTGTAAGCAGAGTGAATCTAATAAGAGTGAAGCAATGTCATGTTGCTACACTAGTGCATGAGGAGAACTCAATCGGTTTGTCTATAGTTGCATAACAAAATTGTGGGAGAAAGACATTTGAATTTTGGCCGCGCTGAAGACTTGAATTTACAAGTATAAGTATGTCACAGTGAGCTTGCTTGTCTTGTCATAAGTACACTAAATAACTATCATAATATTCTCGAAATTCATATGACTGTGCTTTGGCATATAGTTTACTAATTTCATACATTGCACGAACAGAAGAAAGTAAGCAGAATAAAAATGTGAGTGAATAAAGAGAAATTCGAAGTGTTGTAATGTTGAACTACATTAAGAGCATGAGTAAGCATAATAAAATATAATATAGTGTTAGTCAGAGTTCGCTTTGTGGATTTTGTAATATGTGGAATTTGTGTGTCATCGACTACGGTCGGTCTGTGGAGGTGAATTCATTTATGCTATCTCCAGGGTCTGATCAGCACTGAGCTTGTAGCTGGATCTAAGAAAAAGAAACTGCTGTATTACACATTCTCAATGTTTTTATTGCAAGTCATATTTGACTCTGTACCTCTGACCTTTGGTCATCCACCGTTGACCTTTGATTATCAACTACCCTACCGCAGCCACTATCTACCATACGTCTACACCATACCACTGCAAAGTTCTTCAATAATAAAATAGCAGAATCTCTATTAACTGGCACCAAATTAACCGGCAATACCCAAACCAAGAGACTTTCGAAGGTCAAAATTTAAACCTGAAATTTAGGCTTATCAGATAACAAAAATATGCAATAGGCTTGCATTATGGTAGCATTGTCGTATATACAGCCGATCTGCACAGGGCACACGACTCCTGAACGTTTGAATCGCACAGTACTCCCAACGGCTCAGTGTCTAAGAGAGACCACACGGGTTGTTTGTCAACAAACTGCATTCGTTTGAACAAGTGACGAAGAATTTCGTGACTTTAAAACAGTCCTATGTCCGATATTTTGGATTTAGTAACACATTCGGAGGTTAGTGTCCTCCTTCAGAGGAGGTGCAGATTTGGGTGGATGTAGACAATTGCGTTCCCGTCTCTCTCTCTCTCTCTCTCTCTGATGACAAAATAATTGACTATGTGAAAGGAGAAAGATGAGGACGACGGCACGCAGACCACGAAAGTTACGTGAAAGGAAGTTCACAAAGGATTACAGATTTTCATAAGACATGCAGAGCAATGTTCATCTCTGTCAGCACATGATGTTATGAAACTTCATTGCATACACAGTGGATTTTTAAAGTTCCGGCGACAATTTTATAAGCAGGCAGGCATTCGAAGTTATGTTATATCGTCACACTAATAAATTACAGCAACTTTCATATGATAATATGTACTGTAATTTTTAATGCTGTTTAAATTTGATTTTGTGAAATATAAAATTATGTGCATGTGTTTTAATTTGTTTAAAATTATGTTATTTATTTAATTATCACCAGTAAATCGAAAAACACGACCATGCTGCAGTTTCTACAGAGGCATCACAAAATATGGACAGGTAAATTTGTAAAAATATTCCTTTCGAGTTTGATATATTACTAACTGTGCCAACACGGCATCACCTATAGGCGTATGCCGCTGTGGCACTACATAGAGAGTCAGAGATATTGACTTTTTGTGGTCTTTAATTGTATTAGAAAGACTTACATGTTGTTGTTGTCTGTAAGAGTTGGTAACACTACTTTAGCACAAAGGCAATCTTGTCACTACGGTTTACCCGGAGTGACACAACAACAGTGCAGGTTCACAACTGCCACAACAAAAACAACAGTATCACGTAATGAAAACTTGTACAGGACTTCCCACTCAGTCAACAGGACTAACAGATAAGAACTTAATGTAGGTAATGAATAGACTAAGTTCAAAGATACAGATCAAACATTTATTGAATGAAAAAAAAAAGAATGGTGGAAGATGGAGATGAGGATGGAAAATGAACTGCCACAATGGCAGGGTGCTTTAACAAACAATACAAGAGCTTCCCGGGCGAGTAGTCAGCGCCATGGGAATAAAAGCCTGACAACAATAAGCAAGTAAAAACACCTACTTACAATATAGTGAACTTCCAAACATCTCTCGAACACACAAATCTGTCCTGGCAAGGACAACACTCCTACGATCTACATGTCAGTACAAGGTGAAAGAACATTGTTTTAAAGGACAATATGCTGAGCTAAAACTAGTACATTACTAAAACTGATTTGCAACTACTCAACTGGGAAAATGACCACTCAGCAAAACATTCCACACAAAATCCGATCCCTAAGAAAAGCTGCTCAAGCTTAAATATTTCCAACAATTTTACCTTGAAATTTCTCAAAATTTATTTCATGTGACGTCTGTCTACTGACCTTGGGTAATAAAGTGTCAAAGTTAACCTTGAGTAAAAAAAAATCAAAAGTTTAAATATTTTGTTACTAAATATAACAAGGACAAAACAAAAATAATGAAAATTCCCATCAATCAAAATGGAAAAATACACATAGAAGGGACAGATATTGAAGAAGTCAATCAATTTGCATACCTTGGCAGCTACATAGACCAGGATGGTGACACTAGAAAGGAAGTTAGGATCAGAATTGCAAAAGCAGCATCAATCTTCAAGAATCTTGAGAACATATGGAATTCAAAAGTTATAAGCACAAAAACCAAGTTAAGACTATTCAATTCAAATGTAATATCCACCCTCATTTATGCATGCGAAAGCTAGAAAACAACTAAAGAAATAGAAAAGAAATTAGACTCTTTTGAAAACAAATGCCTAAGGACAATACTCGGCATCAAGTGGAATGAATTCAAGAACAATGCAACAAAATAAGACAAATGACTGAACAACAACCAGTCTCACGGGTGATCAGGAAAAGGAGATGGGCATATGTTGGTCACTTGATGAGAAGAAATGATCAGAGAATCCCAAAACAAGCTATCAAGTGGAACACAACAGGCCGAAGAAAAAGGGGCAGACCGCGTGAAACTCTGAAGAGGACATTATTAAGAGAGGCCAAGTTAACAGGCATAAAATCCTTTGTTGAGGTTGAAAGACTCGCCGAAGACAGGAAAAATTGGCAAACTACTTTGCGAGCCCTATGTGACGTCTAACGGCACGGGAAGGATATAAGATATAAGATATAAGATAAGATAAATATAACTATTCTAGACAGCTCACAATGTCTCATGAAGCTAACATGTCATAGCTGACCTTGAGTAAAAAAAAACATTACAAAGCCTAAACTTTCTGTACTAAATTTAGCCTGTATAGACACAATTTAAAAATATATTAATAATTCTCCTTTCGTCTGGTTATGTCGACCCAGACATTACACTTTTTGATACTTCACGACTTTTCCTAACCATCATGTGAGATCTAGCAGACGTCAAGGCCAAGTGGGTTGATTACTATCTATGTTAACATTAAGTAAAGGGATGAATTAAAGGGGAATTTAACTCTGCCAACCCTAATTACATTTACTTCCCTTTAATTGTAATTAAGCCACACAAAAAAACGATATACTATTACAAATTCACGAAATATACATTTAATTATACGGCAAAATCTCGTATCCTCAATCAGTGAAGTCCCGTTGTTGCCGGTTAAGAGAGATTCTACTGTAATAATAATAATAATAATAATAATAATATAATAATGTGTGTCTAATTTATTATCCGAACCTGCAGTTTAACACCCAGAAAAAGTGTAAATACGTATAAACGTATGTGTATATTTCGAAAATCTGTGATAGATATCAAGAAAGAAATTTCAGAATGCATTTTAATAATATTACATGAATTAATATTCAACATTACATTCCCTTTCTGTCATTTATCGACTGTTAACGTCGTGTTTTTGTTACACTACTGTTTTTGACATATTTTCCTCTGAGAAAGCGACGTGAAGTCATTACGTCTGCATTAAATTTGTGTAAAAATTGACAACTGTGACTTTATTTTTCTTAAGCGGTTATGTCATATAATTTATGATTTGTTACTAAAATATACTTTCTTTTTCATCACTTGAGAAATTGCGAACGAAGAAGAAGAAGATCACTCGAGAAACAATGCTTGTCATTAATGTTCTGTGAAGAGTGCATTTATAAACTAACCATAATTAATTTTTATAATTAAACAAATTTAGTTTCTAAGAATATTAGTAATTCCGTTAGTTTTGAATCGACTGTGAAAGACATCTGTGAAGAATATATTATGCAGTATTTTATTCATGTCCACGACCATAACTGAATGATAACTCATGCTACCATTCACCAAGATATTAGCATAAGTAACGTGATCAGAATTTAACAGCCTGTTCCAAGGGTATTGAATGTGAAAGATTTGACACGAACGTTATATCGAAATATGTTCCTAGAGTTCGCCATCTGCTCTCTGTAACACTGCCAGAGAAATTAAAGGAATTAGGTGGGTTAGTGAAGGTTGAATGCCTGAGAGATGTCAGTACTTGCTGTATTAAACAAATGGCCTCTAGTGAAGCTACCTCGGGTTAGAAAGCGCGATGCAATGAAGTATTTGACTGCTGAGTCGTTCACGTTAATCAACAATGCCAGACACCATTAGTGATTATTATTAGAACATGGGCAGTGAGAACTGGAGCTTACAGCGGAAGAGGTGAGAATCTGATAGCTGAACTGAATGTTGTAAACGAATATGCAAGAAACTGAACAAGAGCTTGTAAACACTTCTCTCGGCCTATTGTTTTCTCTCATAGTTTAATTCAATGTGTTATTGTTTTCTCTCACAGTTTAATTCAGTGTATTATTGTTTTCTCTCACAGTTTAATTCAGTGTATTATTGTTTTCTCTCACAGTTTAATTCAGTGTGTTATTGTTTTGATCGAAAAACAGTATATGAAACCGAAAGTTCACTCTTCTTTCGTGGACGCTGAATAAAAATTTGTGGTGCAGCTAAGTACGTGCTAAATACTGAAAGCTGAAAACACCTCACATAACGCGAAATTAAAATTAATTTAATCCCAAAATACGTTATGATAAAAACATGCATATGAAACATTAAATCTGCACACAATTAAAAACACAATATAAAATAATTACATACATGATATTCTTACATCCTACATCCTTCCCGTGTCGTTAAACGTCACATAGGGCCCGCATGGTAGTTCGCCAAGATGCCCTGTCTTCGGCGAGTTTTTCAATCTTATCAAGGGATGTTATGCCCACTGAATTGGCTTCTCTTAACAATGTCCTCTTTAGAGTTTGACGTGGTCGATCTCTTTTTCTTCAGCCTGTTGTGTTCCATTTGATAGCTTGTTTTTGGAGATTCTCTGATTATTTCTTCTCATCACATGACCGACATATGTCCATCTTCTTTTTCTGATCAACCATGAGACAGGTCGTTGTTTGCTCATCTGTCCGATCTCTGCGTTGTTCTTGAATTCAATCCACTTTATACCGAGTATTTTCCGTAGGCATTTGTTTTCGAAAGAGTCTAATTTCTCGTCAATTTCTTTAGTTGTTTTCCAGCTTTCACATGCATAAATGAGGGTGGATATTACATTTGAATTGACTAATCTTAACTTGGTTTTTGCGCTTATAACTTTTGAATGCCATATATTCTCAAGATTCTTGAAGGTTAATGCTGCTTTGGCAATTCAAATTCTAGCTTCTTTTCTGGTGTCACCATTGTGGTCTATAATGTGCCGAGATATTCAAAATGGCTTACTTCTTCAACAGCTGTTCCTTCTACGTATATTTGTCCTTCGTCGTTAATGAGAACCTTCATGGTTTTACTCATGGCATATATCGACATTGTTTCATAAAACATTTTCTCCAAAATAGATCTGCACAATTCAGAACGGAGGTGAAAAAATAATGAAGATAATTCTCTAACTCGGCCATCTCTTTTGATAACCAAAGAAATTTAACTGTCTTTTATTTATGTCTGTAATTAGTTGTGAGTAGTGTTGCATTCTAATCGTTCATGATAAGGTTCAATTAACATTTTAAGTCACTACCTTCAGGTCTTAAGTCTCTGAAAGTCTTTCAGATCGATTTCCTAATTAAGTATTGAGAATTAGTTATTGAAGCAAAAATGTTAAAATAGCGAGAGCACAGAATGAAAGGAATGCTATAATTACCTCAAATCTGAAAAAAAAACCACTCTTAAGATGTATTTCGTTATTAAGCCATACAGAAAAAAAACAGTTCTGCTTTATCTTAAAAAACAAGCCTACGACGAATGAATGAACCTCAGTTAAATGAAACTCAGATGTCAGTCAGTCAGTCATTTGCATATCCCTTCGCGGAACTTGGCCTCCCTAACAGCTCTCCTGTAGACCTCTCGGTTGTAAGAAAGATGGCCTGCTGCTGATGCATCAATCAAAGATGTCTTGCAGCCATCTTCGCCTTGGTCTTCCTCTCTTTCTTTTTTTCCATTATGTACCCTCTCACGACTGTCCTCTCTAAATTTTCATAACGTTTAATGTATCCAAAATATTTAAGTTTTCTCTTTTCTAGCCAGCCTTCTTTAATATTAAGTTCTTGTAGAATGGATATATTTTTAATTCAGATTTTTTAAATTAAAAAAATAAGATATTAATAAGATATTAAAAATAATTTTTGTTTAAAAATGTAAAAAAAAAAACTCAGATGGGATTTTAAAAATTTAGAAGATGAACATGCGTCATATTCTATATAGGTCAACTAACAAAAAAATCACTTGATCGCAGTCAGATACTATATTTAGTCGATGTAGCTCAAGAAACAGCGTTTGACTGAATAGACGGGTATAGTTGTGTTACTAAGGTTGAGTTCACTCAGTGCGGTAACTCGTTTTGTCGCACTTCCACTCCACCGACCACGGCCCTTGTCAGACCAAACAGAATCCTTGGTAATGTTTTTTGCAGCAATGTTATTACTGACTCGTAATTCAGAGTGTAATTGTAAAAAGTAAGTATTACATGAGCATCTCGATTAAATCAGAACATACCTATACTGGCCTTCAAAGCTGCGAACTTGTGAATCACTTCAGTGAAATCAATTTCTTTCGAAAACTAGCTTTCAACAGATAATGTCGCTAGATTGGAAAACTTTGACTGTCCCATGGTAAACAGCAAATAGTATTTCACAAGTTTCAGCGTTGAAAACTCCTCACACATGAAGCCATAGACATGTCTGCCTGAACTAATTTTAAGGTTAGTGAAAGGGTTGGGATTCAGAGATGAATGTCGAAAGATCTAACGTCGTTCTATATACTACTTTCAGGTGCCTTCTCAGCACTGGTATTTCTATTAAAGATTAAAAGCTGACTTTTGGATGCGTTGTCATCAAGGTGTTTGCTTTGGAATGCACATATTGAACTCTTCTTCAGTGGCAGAAATTAGACGTTTAGTTTGAACAGGCTCAGACATACAGGGTATTTCAGTCATTTACTGTCATTTTCAGCTCCACATTACATTGGCTAAAGCGAATTTATTTATGTGAAAACAATGTCAAGATAACAAACAAGGATTACATGAGTAGCTTTGTGCTCGAACCTTGTACTCTTGAACCTGTTGGAAACGTAATGCAAAGTTATGTACAGTACGTGTGAGCCTTCCTCTTGTGGCCTGTGCACAGGTATTGGTGATCCTCTCCTTCAGTTCATTCAGATTTCGGCGAGCACTTCTGAACACTTTGTTCTTCAGATAACCCCAGAAGAAGTAATCACCTGGATTTAAATCCAGACGATGGCCAAGAGAATCCGCACTGGAAGTGCTGTGGAAAATTATTGGACACTACGCGAACTTGGAGTGCATGAATTCCAGGACATCTGGAGTGGTCTAAGATCTAGTTACATCCTGTTGCCTGAAGAGAAAAATCTTCTCCATCTCAATTCAGGGAGGAAGAAAGAGTCGAGGATCACGGCGTATGTCTCTCCAACGACGTAATCATTAAACACGCAAGTCTCAGTCAAGCCCTATGTGGAAACCGCAGACTACACCAAGACTTTCTGGGCATGTAGAGTGGATTCGTGAATTTTATGTAGATGCTGAGTGCCCCCCAAAACGCACATTATGTCTGTTAATGTCCCCCGTGAGGTGACATCAGGCTTAAATCGCTGCATCAATGTGTTCCAGATTGTGAGAGTTCTGCTGCAAGTGATTTCCAATTTCCTCCGCAAACCTTGTCCTCTTTTCTCCGCGTACAGTTTGTCAGAGACTAAAAAGCATGGATCTTGTACGGATACATGTGTAGATTAATTCGAACTATGTTTCATGCTGTCGAAAGGAAACCCTATTTTCTTCTGCTGACTGTTGCACACACTTTCGTGTAGGAGATGAGACCAGAAACGAATGTTTTCAAAAATATCGGACGAGCTAACAGTGATCACGTTAGGATTTTTTAAACATCGGTACACTTGTCTTTCACCTTCCATGAAGTACTTTCCGAAATACCGGTTTTCTCAGTACAACATTCGATTCTTTATACTCTTTTAATATAAAATTAAACACACTTTACACACATTAGTGGAATTTAATGTTCGTGCGAATTTTTGGTTTCGTACTTATTATTAGAGGCGAGATTAATCTTTATAAAATGCTCTCATTCCGAACCAAAGTCAAAACTGGTTTATTCTCCAAAATGCAAATTAAGCATCATCATCCTCCTGGTCTGATTATCCTCCTACCGATTTCGCTGGCTGTTTTTTTACAAAGTGTTTGATAATATAAATCGGTTAAGGTAACCGACGGATTACAAAATGTTCAGTTTTTCTCGTTTTTAATCGGTAATTTACCTGCAACTGCCGGCTGACGCGATCACTGCCCCCTACCTCTTTTCTTGCCTGTCACATTGTCACTTTGGCGAAACTGCTTTATCAACATCTTCACCGTATTCCTTCCTAGTGTTTCCTTTCACCTGTACCGAGAACCTACACTGGACCTGGATAAAGGAATTTATTTGCGGAAAACATTCCACAACTCTAGTTTTCCGCTAAGTCGTTAATCGCGGCGCCATTTCTGAATGACGTCACATCGTATTTTAAAAAATATAAAAGTGTGACGATTACACTTAAGTTACACTTACACTGAGTTGTGTACTTTCTCCATCATGTTCTTTTTTCAACCAATATTGACAAAAACTGACTGAAGCAACCTGTAGCTACTACTTCTTTGATGCCTCTTGAACTGATCTGGAGTTCAGAATGCACTTAAGCTTTGTCCTCTTATTTTCTTCTTGCTGAGTAAGTAGAACTTCGTTTATCTATTTTCCTGCCATCCTCTTCTTGAACCTGAATCTTCTCTCTACTGCAATTCCATATTCGTCTGATTTTAAAACACCTGTTCAACTGCAAGCTCTACCAGGTGACTCCGCTCAACAAGCAGAAAAAGTCTTAGCGCCTCTAGTGTTTTGTTACCGCTATGTTGTGGAGTTCAGCATTTGGTCTTCACGTTATGTAAGATTAAATTTATGAAATATATTAAACCAGAAGTACAGGCAGCACAGAATAATGAAATCACAGACAACAAACAAAAGACTATCTGCAGTTTTTCTTGTGTCTAAATTTTCATGCGGATCACAATTAGCTTCAGTCTCCGCCACAAAGTTATGGAGTTTTTCTTTAACCGGCTTAACTGTAGCGTGATGAACACTCCATCGTTTTGATGGAAGCCTTTTCGCTGACACTTCAGTATGGTCAATTAGCACATCCCATTAATGAATATGCTGAGTATGTTCAGGACCATTAAGGACCATCCTTGAGCTAGGGTTGATAAAGGGAAGACGCATCAAACGAAGCAGATCCTGGATAGCCGAGGCTGAAAACACAATAAAGTCAATTTGCCGTCTAGATGAGTTACAGGCCGTGATTAGTTACAGTTACAGGACCGACCTCAGCTACCAAGTATTACTGTACAGAAAAGCTATGAATGTCGAGAATGGGCACAGAGGGGCAGTTGAACTTTAGGTTCATCCAGAATCACTGTGGGTCTTCCGACACGATAATATATACAGATGGCTCGGTGACTTGAACCAGCAGAAGTAGTTGGGGTTTTGTTGTCTACCGAAATGGAGGATAAGTGGCACAGGTTTTGGGAGCCTTTGAAATCACCACATCAAGCATGCGAATGGAAAATGAGGCTGTGTTGACGGCAATGAAATGGTTAGTTGCTTATGATGTAGTCAATTGTGTCATTGTGACGGATTCACAGAGTGAATCGTAAGATTGAGAAGAAATTGCTTTGAAAAGAATGGGTTCATCTGTTAACCCAGTCAACTATGACAAACTTAATGTAGTTTTACGGCCAGGGCATGTGAAAGTACATGGCAATGATGTGCCAGATAGACCTGCTGGACAGGCTAAAATAAATGGCAGACTGACAATTGACAAATGGGATATTGCTAAAGCTCTTTTTGACAGACAGTGGTAAAATGAAGAACGGGAATGGAGGAACAATGTCGCTGTGAAGAGATTGTTGGAGCTAGGACAAATTATAAAGGTGCTAGTATGAAATCTGAACTGTATGGCAGAAAAACGCATAGTAAACAACCAATACTTGACAGGAACATACTCTTAGATGTTTGCTGCTGCATGTGGAGGAGCATATATGGGGATGTTCTGAATGCACTGAAGCTGGAGTCTGAATTTTGAACTTCGAATGAATGGAAGAATCAAAGAAAGAAAATATTGTGTTAGAAGTTCGAAAAACGTCACACACAAAAGAGTGCAGAATGCATAACTTTAGTGAATATGTAAAAAATAGCTTTCTTTTTTTTCCCTTAGGTATGGCTTGTACACCTCCATGGATTCCATTCATAGTGACAGCATTATCATAGCTTTGAGCGTTGCACATCATTTTGCCCAGTCCATCACTTTCTAGTTCTTAAGAATTTCAGAACTGAAGTCAGTAACTTTTAAGTGGAATCTTGTCATTTTATAGGTTAACATTTGTGGTAGGACGTTCAAATGAATCATGTAACACTCCTGTAATCAAATTATGGCAGTTGTTTCCAGCTTTTATATAACCAAGGACCCTTTTTCGAACTAGACTTAGTCGCAGACCAAAAATTTTTTTTTCAATAGACAGGGCAGCAGCGGACCACTTGATAACTGATTGATTGACATTCCTTTAGGGCTAATATTGGCTCATGGGGTGGAAATCATATCTTTCCATGTCTGACGACTCACCGCCGCCCGCTGTAGGTCTTGGGTGGACTTTAATCCCAAAACTGTACTCTCTCTAGTGATGGTTCTATATAGAATCTCCATTGGCCTGCCCTGCTTTCTTTTGCCATTCGATGACCATGTGAGGGCCTGGCGAAGGAGTCTGGATTTGTCTATTCTGAGAAAGTGGCCGAGATAGGCCCATCGACGTCTTTTGATGTATCTTGATACGTAGACTTAGTTCGATTTATTGCCTTATTAATTCGTTCGTTTAAAGTAGGACCATCTGATGTTCAATAGTCTACGGAGACATTTGTTCTCAAATGCATCAAGTCTTTGACTGAGTAGACTGGTTGATTTCCAACTCTCACAATCGTATATTAACGCTGGAATCACACAGGAGTTGAAAATTCTACGTTTCGTGGTTTTACTGAGCGTATTTTACTTCCAGACAGTTTATTGAAAGTATTGGAAGCCATTGCAATGCGGGACTTGATTTCTGGTGTTGTATCACATGAGGTTGATATTTTGCTTCCAAAAAGGTGAAATTGTGGACTTTTTTCTAAAGTAAAACCGTTTAGCAAGATCTCGTCAGGTCTGTTTGTGAGATCAATAATTTTTGTTTTTTCATTAATTTGTAGGCCGAAGTGTTTTGAGCAGGAGTAGAGGCGACCCGTTTTCTCTTGGTGGTCTGCATGCTCAGTAGCGCTATGTCGTCCGCAAAGTCTAGGTCTTCGAGGGTTTTGCCCTCGTTCCATGCGATACCCAGATGGCTACCCTTTGTACTATTGCGCATGACCCAGTCGATCGCGACACCGAATAACATTGGTGAGAGGACACGCCCCTGTCTCACACCTGTCTCAACTGGAAACCAATTGGAATTCCCAGAATTGTTTGTACGCAGCAGCCTGAATTCGAGTAAAAGGCTTTTATGATGTTAATGTATTTAGGTTGGAACCCATAGATACCCACCAGCTTCCAAAACGAGGGGCGGTGTAGGCTATCAAACGCTTTCTGAAAGTCAACGAAGTTGATAATAAGGTTGGATTGGAATTCCATCGACTCTTCAATAATAGATCTCAGCGTAAATATATGGTCGATACACGACCAATTTCGTCTGAAATCCGCTTGTTCTTCTCTAAACCTTGCATCTGGTGCTTTCTTTACTCTCGCAAGTATCAGACTACAAAAAAAGTTTTCCAGGAGCCGAGAGTAGAGTGATCCCATGCCAGATGTTATAGTCAGTCAGATCACCCTTTTTTTGGTAATTTGAATATGATTCCCTTTTTCCATTGCTGTGGTACACTATTACTCTGCCATACGTCATTGAAGATTTCTAACAGGAGGTTGAGAGAACATTCATCTGCTGTTTTCATTATTTCTGCTGTTATTTCATCTGCTTTGTTGTTTCTCATTTTTTGGATTACTGTTTTTAATTCTTTCAGCCTAAAAATTTCGCATGGCGCATCGAGGGAGTTAATAAAATTCTCTCCGTCCAGATCGGGAATGGTGGCCGGATGGGGTCTGTTCAGTATTTCTCTGAAGTGCTCCGCCCAACGTTGTTTTTGTTCGTATTCAGATGATAATAATGAACCTTGCTTATTTTTTATGGGTATATGTGGTGACGGTGTATGATTACACAAACTTTTCATGATGTGAAACAGGGATTTATTGTTCCCACTTGATATTGCTTCGAGGAAATTTGAAAAACTGGCCTATGTAATGCCACAATGTTAATGTTTAGTTTTAGCATAACTATTAAAATACGATTTATTTGTAAAATCAGGTGTGGACTTTACGATCAGTTTGTCCAGAGCTCAAGGATGGTGATTCTAGCTAACTAAATCGAATAGTTTCTGAGGACTAAACTTGAAAGCAGACGATGCAAACACAGAAAGACTTGACTTTGTCACATAAACATGGTTTGTTATTGTTACTGATATCAGCTAAGAAAATCAGATATTCATAGGATTAGCTGTGAGATATGCTGTTCACCAAAATGACGCTTCCAGCTTCCACAATCAGCCAACTTCTTTTTCCCCTTCTTACTACTACTACTACTACTACTACTAATAATAATAATAATAATAATAGTATTAATAATAATAATAACAATAATAATAATAATCACGAAACACAAATAATTATGCCATGAACCCAGGAGCTTCAAAATGGACATCACTACATTCACTGCACCATGAGCCTAACAGGAGAAGCACATCAGCTGATAGGAGTACTACAAAGGCGTGGTATAAGATTTTAGGCTGACCTTAATGATCTTTTGGTCTGACACATCAGTCTTTGCCATGGCTTATTTTTAAGGATCGTGTTTGCCTTGCCATTTGAATCCCTATAGCCAGACTGTGGTCTTTCACTGGAGGGGGGTGGGTGGGAGAAAAACATGGAGGAGAGTAGGGTCTTGATCAGTTTTGATTTGGTAACCGTATTGCTATGTCAGCTATGGTTTGTTGCTAGGTACACAGCCTTCTCGGGCCAAGGATCTGGCTAGACCCCAGCTCTCTACGGCAATGCTGAAAACAGAGGCGAACAGTCACACTTGTGAGAGAAACTGGTGTCGATGCCCAAGTGAACGACAGAGCTGGAGAACTGGGCAGTACCCGTTTTTTAGGAACTGGTTCTTCGGGTATCCGTGTAGGAGGTATTCGTGGAACATATTCCTTGAATCGACTCCTCGAGTTATTGAACTGACTGTTGAATACAGTAAATCCTCTATAGCAGTGCTTCCCAATTAACAAAAGTCGGCAAATTTCCTGTTGTTTCAAAATTCAGGCCAGAGACCCTCCATACTTTTGGAAAATTTCATATCTGTATAGTAGCCATGTGCTTTAAATGCAAAGAATTTTTACAGAAAATATGGGTAACCTTTAACGAGTAAACACTACACTAAAACACAGGTGAATTTTCAAAATGATAATAATGCAGTTAAAAAAAATAGACAAATGAACAGAATACGAAATGTGTGATAGCTAACAAACCTAAATAAGGTGAGAGAAACCATGCCTCTTTTTATTCTGAACAGTCACTTCCACATCTGGTTCAGTAATTCCTGTTTTAAATCTCAAACCTTGATTAACATCAAGCTGATCTCTGTGCATGTTCTTCTTGTAACAATATGTCAAAGACGTTTGTTCACAAAGATATGTAAGACAACAGGGAACGAGATGCTTCAACGCTTTCTCACCAACCATCTTATAATCAGAAACTTCGACTGTTAAACATTTCACAGTGAACATTTTAAAAAAGGACCTTGACTTTTTGTCACAGATCTCACCGCAGGTTCCATGGAGCACCGGGGGTCCGCGGACCACCAGTTGAGAACCACTGATCTATGGAAAGGGTGTTCGTTAGTGCCGAAAATCCGTTAAAGTGAGTCTAAACCTATGGGGAGATGGGAGGGACATTTCTATACAATTAAAAAAATATATTTTTAATGTCCGTATAAAATTATTACATTGTAATAAAGAATATGTGTAATGTAAACATTAAATTATAATAAAGAATACGTCATAGTCCCGGGAGAGTTTTGTGCAGGAAGTAGCGAAAAATAAAGCTCTGCATAAGTTTTGGCACCTGCAGAGAAGGATGAATAATACCTCTAGAACAAGGAATGCTTGCAACATCTAGGATGAGAACGGTCAAGTACTGAAAACAGATCCAGAAAATGGGGCACCATTCTTCCACAGAAGAAGACCGCAGAACAGCATGGAGCACTGCAGCAGAATCGCTACGTTCTCGGCAGTATGCAAACATTATCAGAGTTGAAGAGGTTTCTCAGACCATCGAAGAGTCTAGATAATGCCTCAGGTCCAGATGGTGTTCGGTATGGCCACCTGAAGCAGGTATTAGAAAGAGATGACAGAGGAGTATAAGAAAAGTATAAATTTAGGCGAGATACCAGAAGAATGGCTATACAGACACCTACTGCCATTACCTAAACCAGCAAAGATAACACCGAATTGACAGGGTAGTGCATCATTACCATGCAAATCGTATATGGTAAGGTGCTCGAGAAGATCATGGGTAAGAAAATGACATCGGAATTGGAGAATGGCAGACAGCTTCCAGGAACACTAGGTGGCTATCGACCAGGCAGAAACACAACAAGCGATCGCATCCATACAGGCATATGATGTATTTGAAGGGTCTCAGGGGAAAGACGGCATTTACTGTACTGGATCTGAAGGATACGCACAACAGAGCTGACTACACAACATTCCTGTCCCTTATTGTAGGAATTATTTTAAAGTAATATTAATTTTCTATTATTCTTATATTGTCTACATTCTAACAGATACAGGCGTAAACGATTGCACAGATTACACATCGACAAAAGAAACATTAACACGTGAAAAGGAAAAACCCAAATAACAATTCTTCATCATTGGATCACTGGTTTATATTGTCAACATAATTAAATCAATTTCCTTCAATAGTTTGATTCCTAGAAAGATATTATCAAAAGTGGAACTACTAAAATTCAGTTTAACATCCTATAACTATGTGGAACGAATTCAAGAACAATGTAGAAATATGACTGAACAACCAGTCTGAAGGGTGATCAGGAAAAGGAGATGGACATATGTTGGTTACGTGATGAGAAGAAACAATCAGAGAATCCTAAAACAAGCTATAAAATGAAACACAACAGGACAAAGAAAAAGAGGCAGACCGCGTGAAACTCTGAAAAGGACTTTGTTAAGAGAGGACAAATTAATAGGCATAAAACCCCTTGATGAGCTTGAAAGACTCGCCGAAGACAGGAAAAATTGGCAAATAACTTGCGAGCCCTATGTGACGTTTAACGGCACGGGAAGGATATAAGATAACTATGTTAGTATGATTTTCAACATATTCGCTCCGTATAGAAATCTCAAATATTCATCCTTAAAATGATTCATGTTCTGATTGTGACAAATTGAACAACTGGCAAGAAAAAGGTACAACATACAAATGCAAATACATATAATTCAATCACATAAATTATGTACACATAAAAAACCATCATTGCATATCACCGTAACCTTCAAATCTCACATATAACAATTATACTATAACTGAACTGTGATTATTCATGTACTATTTCTATTATTTCACTCATGCCTGAGTCGATCAGGATTGATCGGAGGAGTCGACACTATAGCTTGCACGCGTCCACATCACAGAATATAAACCAATATTAACCCCACCTACATATTTTTTCATCGACGAAATATACTCATTCGCACTTGAACGAAAACATGACCTCCTCCAATCCGCTGGCAGCTCCTACGTCCTCAGCGTACGAATCCCGACCTTTTAAAATTCTGTCGCAACTTCATTATATACTGAGTCAGTAAACCGATTTTCTCCCAGGGTTGCGTACCTCTGAAAACTGACCGGCAACTGACCTGTTATTTCTTACGCTTAGTGTTGCCAACCAACCTAGGTTACTAGTTCTTATCTCTGCCCCTTACATTATGACGAAAATGGGCGCTGACACTTGTATCGTGCGGTGGGTAGCCTCGGTGCTTCTAAAGAGAACTATGGCACTGTGGACCTCGGAACATAAGACCATTGCGCCGGGACTACCTCAAGGATCTCCACTGTCACCAGTGCCTTTCAAGATATATATTTCCAGACTTTCACAATTGCACCAGACTGGCCCTGGCTCTCACATATGCAGATGACATTCTTACACATGCACATGAAAACTGTAGAGACAGAGTATTTGCCCACATTCAGAAAAATACTGACTGGTTGATGTGAGGACAGCAACGCAGTGATAAACCTCACCAAGGCCAAAATCCTGTGATGCTCATTAGATAACAGATCTGTGAAGACCACCCTTCCGGCAGTGCAATGCAACGGCGAATATATCGAGAGGGAACAATTTTTAAAAAAATAACTTGGGATTGTGTTTGACAGTATATCACCTTTCAATCACCATGTGGACATGTTCATTCAGAAAGCAAAAAAAAAGGGCTCAGCACAGTTAAGACCATGGCAGGTGCTGGTCTGCCACAACGGACACTCTTCCTGCTGATCCGGGCGTTGGTGATGTCAGTGGTCCAGTATGGCCTCAGGCTTCTGACTTTGTCCATGATAATCAAGCTCGAAAGAATCCAAAATGAGGCAATGAGAGCAATTTTGGGGTGCACCAATGACATTACGATCACAGCTACGTGACAATAACGCACTAGTATACGCAAGTGACAACGTACTCAGAATTGCTGGCATGGCAAACCACCCCCTTCTACCAGAGCTAAACTCAGCAAAAGGCAAGCGCATCAAGTGAGGGAGATCGTGGATGGCGGAGTCAGAGGAGACACCGTCAGACTCTGCGACCCAAAGCAGAATCGGAACCGGAATGGACTAAAGTGTCAAATATGCAGAATCTAATGAAGGTTGTGATCCAGTCTGGCCATGAATGCCGAGACTGGGCTCAGAGTAAAACAGAAAACCAGGTGCAGGAACAGATTCAGCATCACTCCAAACCACCTGACCCTGTGATCTTCACAAACGGGTCAGAGGCACGAGGCATAAAAAGTGGATGGGGCTATTTTGTCGACCGCAATGGCAAACTGGTTGCCAGTAAATCAGGAGCCTATGCAACAGCTACATCCAGTACGTCCAGCATGTCCAGCACGGAAATGGAAGTGCAAGCTGCTTAAGAAGCAATTTCCTTGGTTAAACAAGACGACTGGCATTGTAAACAGTGTAAACAGCCTGTTGCCGACGGCCGGGACATTAGACTGTGAACACTGTTTGGTATACAGGTTGTGTGAATATATTTTCCTGTTAGTTCGGGATATGTCTCGATTGGTGAGCCATTGTGTAGTTCTCGTGGATGTTTTTCTTGATTATATACAAAATTATTGTGCCCTCCATTGATTATGTTGTAAGTATGCGTGATAGTGGTTGTTAGCTATGACCCCATCGAGCACCCTGCACTCAACTGGGTTGGTTGTGTATGAGTTTGGTCATTAGAGATGATTTCGTAAGGATTATAGTTAGTGTATGTGCTGAGTGCAGCCATATGTATTACGGCAAGGTTGTAGTACGACTTGTGAGGATGTTAATATACATTTCTATACAGCTGATAACGGTTGACATACAAGAATAATGTGGTTCTATGTTAGTAACATCTATCTTTTTATCTGAACCTTAAGTGCCCAAGGCACATGGGACTTCCGCAAGGGTTTACCAAAACCCTGCCCTTTGCATTTTTCTTTTCGGTCTTGCCCAGGTGAGCCCTCTTTTGCTCAACATCCTCTCTGTTGTTCTTCTCCTTGTCTCATTTGGTCTACCCTTACTTCTGGGAACCTTTGGTGTCCATCTTTGTGCTATTTTTGGTAGTGAGTCGTCAGTCATCCAGAGCACATGTCCCACCATCGCCAGCGTCTTTCCTTAATAATTGCTGTAAGCGGCTTCATCTGCATTTCTGCCAGCAAGATGTTATTTGTTATGATGTTTAGCCAAAATATTTACCCTAGAATGAATTCAATTTGTTTTCTATAGTTTTGGTGACTTTTCAATATTCACTTCCACAGAGAAGTACACTTAGAACATTACTCTTAAATATATTGATTCTCGTCTTCGTGCTCAGTGTTTTTTTTATTTACATATAGTCTGCAGCATTGCAAAAGCCTGGTTTGCTCTAGTAAGTCTGTTGTTGATGTCCTCTGTTCTGTCTCTATCTTTTACTACTCTACTACCAAAATATACTACTCTTAGTACACTACTGCTGTTCATATTTTGCTTCATTAACTACGGTGATCTTTAAACTTATTTTGCTTGCATTTTGGGTTAGCTTGTTTATTTTTTTTTGTATACCTTATGTTGATAACATGGTATAATTTATTTCTTAATAAATAGAACGATGATTCAATTATGCATATTCCTTTGCCAAAACTTGACGTCATTGGCATATACACAAGTTCCGACAATTAAGTATTGAGACTAATTCCATAAGAAATAAAATAAACAATAGTTGAAGATATAACCTGTATTTTATTCAAAGTAAGCCCTTGTGCATTGATATAATGAGTGGCACGATCTAACAGACACTGGAACGACCTCTGCATTTTTTCGGTTGATATGGCTCTTAAACTCAATGTTACGGCCCTTTGTATGTCATCAGTATCATCAAAGAGGTAACCTTTCAGTGGTAACTTTAATTTTGGGAATAGAAAATAATCACAGGGAGACAAATCTGGGGAATATGTTAAATGGTTGAGAACACACACTTGTTTTGGGGCCAAAAATTCCTGTACAATTGCTGCCCGGTGAGCCGGGAGGAAAAAAGGAGGAAAAAACTGACAGGTGTTGAATATTCGGGTCGGACTCAGAGAATCCTTTTCAATAGGAGTTTCAAAATACTTAAGTAAACTTTGGTAGTGACAGTCTGTCCCTGTGGAATAAATTCTTTGTGAATAACTCCTTTGCTATCGTAGAACCACACCAACATTGTCTTCATTTTCGATTTTTTAAGATGAATTTTTTTGCCTTTTGGTGATGATGATGATGACTTCCATAGAGCACTCTGTCGTTTAGTTGTTGGTTCATAGCGAAAAATCCATGTTTCATCCTCTGCGACAAATTAAGAAATGTTTATTCCTGCGATACGTTTTGATGATGTCTTGCGAACTCAACACGCTGATGTTTTTTGGTCATCAGACAATGCACGTGGTAGAAACCGGCAAGCAACTTTTTTTTGCTCAAATCTTCCATTAAAATTTTACGAATGGTCTCTCGGTTAACACCAAATTCATCTGGCATCATCTTCACAGTCAAACAATAATCTTCTTGTATCCGTTCTCTTCCTTTTGCAATGAGTTCCATATTACGAACAGAAATTGGGCGTTCATGTCTAGTTGCATTTGTAACCGTTTCCACACCACTTTTGAATCGTGAATATCACCTGAATATCTGTGCATTATATAAACAATTATCCCCCATAAACTTGTCACACCAATTCAACTGTCTCAGTGGCACCATTTCCGAGTTTTAAACAGAATTTAATGTTAGCTTTTTGCTCCATGCTGTTTATGTAAAAATGCACCACTAACTAGGTCAACAAAGTGGCGGCTTGTTTGTTGTCTGCTTATTTGGCGGCGATGAAAATTTGCCAGAACATAGATGAAATCCACCTTTTTGGATTCCATGGTTTGCTCCATAGATGGCTTTTTTGTCTTGGCCATAATAAAATCAGTCTCTTTACTTAATTGTCGGATTGTGCGTGTATATATATATATATATATATATACATATACATATATATATATATACATATATATGCCTGTGTTTGTGAAATTTCTTATGAAGGTTGATATGAGTGAGATTACTGATATGCATATTTTGGTTCAGTGATGCATTGCTTTCTATGTTATATATATATATATATATATATATGTGTGTGTGTGTGTGTGTGTGTATGTGTGTGTGTGTTCCAACATCACTCTTGAACGCCTGGAGCAATTTCAACCAAACTTGGTACACATATGACTTACAATCTAGAAAAGAATACTGCAGGGGTAAGACACCTCTATCTCCCCCAGGGTTCGATGGTGACATGTAGAATTAATCGAAAACGACCGATAGTAAAACTATCTTTATTTAACCCTGTGCAGGGAGGGATGTAACTCCTTGTATATTTATGCGCAGTTCTTGCATCAGACTGTGGGCCGTGCGATAACGCTGAAATAAATAGACTCTGTAGGAGGTTCCAGAAGGTTGTGGATATTAATCCGGTCCTGGACTCATGATGTTCGGTAAACTTTCAGTACCTACCCGAATCTTAGATGGTCGTATATAAGGTAAGCGAATTCGGCAAGTCATCTAGTTCTTTCAGGAATGTGACAATTTCATTTCGCTCTTTTAGTTGATTGTATAGGTGTTTCCTACAGTGATAGTGTGCATTTTGGATCAAGTTCATTAATATTTTTGTATTTCTATGAAGAGATTTATATTTCTACACGGATGTAAGTACTTCATAATTTTAAATTAATTTTTTTCCTTACCTTTATCTTAGCCTTTTATTGTATGATATAATAGATTCATTTATTAATACTTTTTTATTCCTGTGTAGATTTTAATATTTCTGCATGGATGTAAGTACTTCATGATTTTAATTTTGTTTTTTTCTTATGTTTATTTTAGCTATTTATTGTATTTTGTATTGCATTCTAAAATAGATTCATTCATTAATACTTTTTTTTTTATTTCTGTGAAGAGTTTTATGTTTCTACATGGACGTAAGAACTTCATGATTTAAAATGTAAAATTTGTTTTTTCCTTATGTTTATATTAGTTTTTTAATTGTATTCTATACTTAATCATTTTAAATTTAACTTTCTTTTTTCCTTATGTTTATATTAGCTTTTTACTGTATTCTATAATAGATCCATTTATTAATACTTCTTTATTTCTGTGAAGAGTTTTACGGATGGAAGTACTTCATATGTGTATATACATATATTTTCTGAAAGTTTCTTAATTTTGGATCGAGGAGCATACTACTTTGACCGAAACGTAATCGTCCACGAGACTTTGTAGTGCTGTTCCGGGGTGAGTATGAGATTGATCATTCTTGTCATTCGAAAGCGGTACGGCCGGTTAATTTTTGAGGGAGCCGTTTTCGTGAATATATGATTGTATTTGTGTAGTTCTGATGTGATGTGGAGGACTGATTGTTCCAACTATGATCTTCATTTACCCTTTCCCACCCTCCCACCCCACCCCCCCCCCCCATATCACGTGGTATAAGTTTTGTGTAATTGTGAAGTGCGTTTAGATGCAATGTGTACAGTAATATGAATTGTGTTGAAAGTGAAGTTTCTGTTGAGTTGATATGTGTTGGAGTGATATAATACAAGTATTATAAAACACAATAATCTATAATCAACAATATATATAATACAACAATCAAGCACAAGTAGGACAGGAAGTCAAAAGGCTAGCGGAGAATCCGTACACAAACCGACAGAAGGCAACGGGAAACCACTGTTGTAGCTCCCAAGAACAATTATGCTTATTCAGAGTAAATGATTTGTCATGAACGACGTTAATGGATGTTCCTCTGGAACAGCCTCGTCCGGTAGGGCAGCTCATGAGCCACAGGTGAGGCCAGATCGTCATCAAGCTACTGGTGCCAAAACTAACAAGTTCAAAATAGCAACAAGGAATGTTAGAACTTTATTCCAGGCTGGAAAATTAGAAAATGCAAAAGGGGAAATGGAAAGGATGAAGATCAACATATTAGGAATGAGTGAAGTTAGATGGACAGGTGCAAGAAAGATAAACTCTGATAAATATACAATAATATATTCAGGAAGTGAGAAACATGAACGAGGAGAAGGAATAATATTTGACAAACATACAGCAAGGACAATTGTAGGATATTTGAACATCTTGGACCGTGTCCTGCTAGCTCATTTGAAAGGACGAAACATAAATATTATACAAGTGTACGCTCCAACATCTGAAAGTTCTGAAGAAGACGTACAGCTGTTTTATAATGACATAGAGACAGCCCTAAAACACACAAAGTCACATGAAGTTACCATAATCATGGGAGATTTTAATGCCAAAGTTAGTAAAGGAAGAACTTCAGACATCGTTGGTGACAATGGACTGGGGGAGAGAAATGACAGAGGTTGTAAATTAATTGAATGGGCAAGAATACATAGCATGGTTGTAGGAAATGCCTGGTTTAAATAAAATCTCCGGAGAATGGCAACGTGGTGCAGCCCAGACAAAAAGACTTTTAACTAGATAGACTACATATTAATCAACAAACGATTCCGCAATGCATTACTGACAACAAAAACCATGCCAGGAGCCGACCATGACCCACTCTGTGGAAAAATTAGAATAAAGCTAAAGAAAGCATGCAGAAAAGTGAGAAACATCAAACAGAATACATAACTCCTTAAAAATGACCAAGAACTGCGAGAACAATACAAAGTTATTATAATAAATAGATACAATGCAATAGCAAAGATAAATAGTATAGATGAACAGTGGGCAATGTTAAGAGATTCTATCCACCAAACTGTTAAGGAGATAATACCACCGAAAAAAAGAAGGCTCTAAAAATAAATGGATGACAGACGACATCTTAGGACTGATGGACAAGAGGAAGAGAAGTAAACATAACCAAGAAAAATATAGCTAGATAAATAAAGACGCAAATGCAGAGAAGCAAAAGAAGTGTTGTTAAATGAACAGAGCAGACAGATAGAGGACTCTCATAACAAAGACAGCAAAAACATGCACAAACGAATTAGTGAACTCACAGGCAGGAAAACAAAATATAAAACATTACATTGTGTAATCATGTATGTATGCAATGTGCAGCTGATGGCTTCGAGATTTTTCATATCTAATTGATAAAATAATTAATGGTTTTCAATTTTTAATGACGATCTGTATCACGAATTTGAATTAGAAGTTTGAAATATTAGAAGTTTGAGTGCTAACATATTGGCAGAGATGGAGATTAAGCAACTGGCAGCAATTATTGAGGGAATATAATGGCGATTCATCTTACTCTCTCTCTCTTTCTCTCTCTGAACTTTAAGTGCTCAGGGCACGTGGGGGTTCCGCAAGGGTTTTCCACAAATGCCTGTCCTTTGCCTTTTTCGCTCTTGCCCAGGTGAGACCTCTATTACTCAACATCCTTTCTGTTGTTCTTCTCCATGTCTCTTTTGGTCTACTATTATTTCTTTTCCCCTGTGGTGTTCATCTTAGTGTTATTTTTTATAATGAGTTGTCAGTCATTCGGAGCACATGTCCCAACCATCGCCATTGTATTCCCTCAATAATTGCTGCCAGTTGCTTAATCTCCATCTCTGCCAATATGTTAGCATTCAAACTTCTAATATTTCTTAACACAAATTCGTGATACAGATCGTCATTAAAAATTGAAAACCATTAATTATTTTGTCAATTAGATATGAAAAATCTCGAAGCCATCAGCTGCACATTGCATACATACATGATTACACAATGTAATCGAAAAAGCATATCAGAAGCATACATTTATTAATCAGTGTGAGAGCAAAGCGCATATCAATGTAAGTGAATGACATATCAACAATATAGAATCATTATGCATGAAACATGTGATAATAAATGTGAATGACAATCATAAATTACTGTGCATTGCAATGATCATATAAAATCATATGAAGGTGTGAAATGGTGATCCCGAAGAAAGCATAGAAAAACATGACATATTCAATAAACAATCAAGCACCAAAAAAAAAAAAAAAAAATATATATATATATATATATCATCATCATCATCATCTTCAGGTGCCGTGCCGACTAGCGTTGGCTATTATGGTTTTCCAGAGTACCCGATCCTTCATGCAGGCAATCAGCTCAGTTTGTGATCTCTCACACCATCCCGTCAGACTGTCCAGTATCTTTTCTCTTGGTCTTCCTTTTGATCTTCTTCTTTCTATTTTTCCTGTTATAATACTTTCAATGCCTCCTTTTCTCGTTGCATGTCCTATGAAAGTACATTGTCTCTCTCGTATTTTTTTTGACAAGATTTTTTGTCTCTCCAGCTCTTCTCATACATTCTTCATTAGTTATTTTTGCTGTCCAGGGGATTCGCAACATTCTTCTAATAAACCACATTTCTGCTGCTTCCAATGATTTTTGTACAGACCTGCCTTTTGTCCATGATTCACTTCCATATAATAAGATAGGTTCAATATAGCATTTTAGGACTCGTTTTCTAATATTCATTGATAAGGATGTGTTGGATAATATGTTTCTCATTCTCTGAATTGCAGTCTTTACCTGGCCTATTCTGATCCTAATTTCTGTTGTGCATTTCCCATCTGAAGTTATTACTGCTTCAAGGTATTTGAATTTCTGCACCTGCTTTAGAATAGTTCCGTTTAATTTTATATTGTATGTTGGTGGATTCTGTTTCTTAGATATAACCATAGTCTCTGTCTTTTTGATGTTCAAAGTAAGGCCTTTCTGTTCACTTTCTTTGGCCACTTTATCCAAGAGATTTTCCAGGTCTTGTTTGTTCTTAGCTATCAATACTGTGTTGTCAGCATACAGAAGGTTGTTAATATTGTATCCTCCAATTTTTATGCCTAGTTCTGTGACGATCGTTCTTAGGATATTCTCTCTGTACAGAGAAAAAAGGCCTGAAGATAGTATACATCCTTGTCGCATCCCTTGTTTTATAGGTTGATATTTTCCAGTTCTATTTTCAACTAGAATTGCTGCTTCTTGCTCCCAGTATAGATGTTTTACAATCCTCAGGTCTTTACCGTCTATAATGATGTCTTCAAGCATTTTAATAATTTCATTATGTTTCACCTTGTCAAATGCCTTGGTGTAATCAATGAAGCATAAGCAGAGATCTTTCTGTAGTTCTAAAGCTCTTTCTGTTAGTCTTCGTAAAGCATAAATGGCATTGTGTGTTCACTTTCCTTCAACAAATCCAAACTGTTCATCTGCTATTTCCATTATTAATTTTTTTCCTTGTTCTTCTCATAATGATTCTCAGAAGTAGCTTCGTTATGTGACGTGAGAGGCTGATAGTCCGGTGGTCACCACATTCCTTTCCACCTGGTTTCTTTGGTAGTTCTATAAACAGTCACTGGGAATATAACCATTGTTGTAAATGTCATTCAGTAACTTGGTTATTATTTTTCTTCCTGTCTCCTCTAGTGCCTCTATTTCTTCTGTTGTTATATTATCAGGCCCAGTCGTTTTTTCTGTCTTCATGTGTTTGATGGCATCTATGATTTCATCTTCAAGTATTGGTGGTCCCTCACAGTGTTCAGTATCTGGTGTTAATTCTGGTTTTTCTCCTCCATATAGCTCACCGATATACTCTGACCACCTCTCCACAATGTCTTCTTTTCCCATTAACATTTTACCTTCTTTTGATTTCAGGCATCCTGTTTTATATTTTGTTTTCCTGCCTGTGAGTTCACTAATTCGTTTGTGCATGTTTTTGCTGTCTTTGTTATGAGAGTCCTCTATCTGTCTGCTCTGTTCATTTAACAACACTTCTTTTGCTTCTCTGCATTTGCGTCTTTATTTATCTAGCTATATTTTTCTTGGTTATTTTTACTTCTCTTCCTCTTGTCCATCAGTCCTAAGATGTCGTCTGTCATCCATTTATTTTTAGAGCCTTCTTTTTTTCGGTGGTATTATCTCCTTAACAGTTTGGTGGATAGAATCTCTTAACATTGCCCACTGTTCATCTATACTATTTATCTTTGCTATTGCATTGTATCTATTTATTATAATAACTTTGTATTGTTCTCGCAGTTCTTGGTCATTTTTAAGGAGTTATGTATTCTGTTTGATGTTTCTCACTTTTCTGCATGCTTTCTTTAGCTTTATTCTAATTTTTCCACAGAGTGGGTCATGGTCGGCTCCTGGCATGGTTTTTGTTGTCAGTAATGCATTGCGAAATCGTTTGTTGATTAATATGTAGTCTATCTAGTTAAAAGTCTTTTTGTCTGGGCTGCACCACGTTGCCATTCTCCGGAGATTTTATTTAAACCAGGCATTTCCTACAACCATGCTATGTATTCTTGCCCATTCAATTAATTTACAACCTCTGTCATTTCTCTCCCCCAGTCCATTGTCACCAACGATGTCTGAAGTTCTTCCTTTACTAACTTTGGCATTAAAATCTCCCATGATTATGGTAACTTCATGTGACTTTGTGTGTTTTAGGGCTGTCTCTATGTCATTATAAAACAGCTGTACGTCTTCTTCAGAACTTTCAGATGTTGGAGCGTACACTTGTATAATATTTATGTTTCGTCCTTTCAAATGAGCTAGCAGGACACGGTCCAAGATGTTCAAATATCCTACAATTGTCCTTGCTGTATGTTTGTCAAATATTATTCCTTCTCCTCGTTCATGTTTCTCACTTCCTGAATATATTATTGTATATTTATCAGAGTTTATCTTTCTTGCACCTGTCCATCTAACTTCACTCATTCCTAATATGTTGATCTTCATCCTTTCCATTTCCCCTTTTGCATTTTCTAATTTTCCAGCCTGGAATAAAGTTCTAACATTCCTTGTTGCTATTTTGAACTTGTTAGTTTTGGCACCAGTAGCTTGATGACGATCTGGCCTCACCTGTGGCTCATGAGCTGCCCTACCGGACGAGGCTGTTCCAGAGGAACATCCATTAACGTCGTTCATGACAAATCATTTACTCTGAATAAGCATAATTGTTCTTGGGAGCTACAACAGTGGTTTCCCGTTGCCTTCTGTCGGTTTGTGTACGGATTCTCCGCTAGCCTTTTGACTTCCTGTCCTACTTGTGCTTGATTGTTGTATTATATATTGTTGATTATAGATTATTGTGTTTTATAATACTTGTATTATATCACTCCAACACATATCAACTCAACAGAAACTTCACTTTCAACACAATTCATATTACTGTACACATTGCATCTAAACGCACTTCACAATTACACAAAACTTATACCACGTGATATGGGGGGGGGGGGGTGGGGTGGGAGGGTGGGAAAGGGTAAATGAAGATCATAGTTGGAACAATCAGTCCTCCACATCACATCAGAACTACACAAATACAATCATATATTCACGAAAACGGCTCCCTCAAAAATTAACCGGCCGTACCGCTTACGAATGACAAGAATGATCAATCTCATACTCACCCCGGAACAGCACTACAAAGTCTCGTGAACGATTACGTTTCGGTCAAAGTAGTATGCTCCTCGATCCAAAACGAAGAAACTTTCAGAAAATATATGTATATACACATATATATGCACATACATATACACACGCATATATTATGTGCATACACACATACACACACACACATATATATATATAATTTCTTGTGCTGACACTTTTTTCGTGCCTTTCGCACATAGAGTGCGAAATATGTAATTGGTTTAGCACATTATACTACTAAAAAATCATTAAATTATTTTAACTGGCCTGTAATACACCGTTTCGGCCTTCCGGCATTCATTCATTCAATTATAGGGAATAGATAAGCTCGTAGTTACTTGGGTTTGTTGGCAACCCTAAGAGTAGGAATAATGGGCCAGTTAGCTGTCAATTTTTAGAGATGTGCAACTCTGACAAAAAAAAAGAGTCGGTTTACTGGCCCAGAATATAAGATAACATGAGAGAGTTTTGATCCGTCGGGATTTTGTAACCATATGAGGCCAGCGATCGTGGGAGCCATGTTACTGTTCAAGCTTGAATGAGAAATTTTATTCGTCGGGTGAGAACCAATATGAGTTAGGTTAGTATGGGTTGTTATTACGTGATGTGGATGAATGCAAGCTGTGCTGTGGGCTCCCTCGATCAATCCCGATCCACTTATGTATGATTACGATAACTGAAGGGTACATGAATAATTATAATTCTGGTGTAACATATTTGTCTATGTAAGATTTAGAGGTTTTTGGTAATGTGCAATGATAGCTCATGTGTGCTCACAAATACGCATTGCTGAAATTTTATAAATATGTATGGCGTAACAATTATTGCCAATTAGTTCCTTATAATGCATCAGATCTTACATCTTTCCCGTGCCGTTAAACGTCACATGGGGCTAGCATAGTTGTTTGCCAAGTTCTCCTGTTTTCGGCGAGTTTTTCAGCTTCATAAAATCTGTTATGCCCGCTAAACTGGCCTCTCTTAACAATGTCCTCTTTAGAGTTTCACGTTGTCGACCTCTTTCTCTTCGGCGTGTTGAGCTCCACGTGATGGCTTAGTTTGGTATTTTCTGATTGTTTCTTCTCAACACATGGCCTACATGTGTCCAACTTTTTTTCTGATCACGAGATAGGTTGTTGTTTGCTCATCTGTCTTATCTCTGTGTTGTTTTTAAATTCGTTCCACTTTATAATAAGTATTTTCTTTAGGCATTTGTTTCAAAAGAGTCTAATTTCTTGTCTCTTTCTATAGTTGATTTCCAGCTTTCGCATGCATAAATGAGGGTGGGTATCACATTTGAATTGAATAATCTTAAATTTGTTTTTGTGCTTATAACTTTTGAATTCCATATGTTCTCAAGATTTTTGAAGGACAATGCTGCTTTTGCAATTCTAATTCTAACTTCCTTCCTGGTGTCACTATTCTAGTCTATGTAGCTGCCAAGGTATGCAAATTGGTTTACTTTATCAACAAGTGTTCCTTCTACGTATATGTTTCCTTCTTAATTAATGAGAAGTTTCATTATTTTTGTTTTGTCTTTGTTAATTTCAATACCTATTTTGCTAGCCAAGGAAGACAGGGAATCTGTTTTTTACTGCGTTGATTTCACATTGTCACTGATAAGAGTTATGACATCAATATCTTTTATTTGAGTCTTACCTATACAGCAACTTTTCATTATAACGTCTATGGTAATTCCAAAAGGCAAAGGAGATAATACACATACTTGTTTCGCGCCTGTTTCAGTCTGAAACCATTTACTCATTCCATATTCAGTATTGACTGCACAAACATATCTGTTGTAGAGATCTCTAATGATGTTAACAGTTGTAGATGGTATTCCATATAGTCTTAAAATTTTCCACATATGCGTGTGGTATCAAATGTTTTTGTAAAACTCCATGAAGTTCAGGATTAACGGTCTTTGCTTTTCTTTTGCTTTTTCTTTTATACTTGTGCAAGACCGTATGGCATTCAGGAAGGCTGTGAGAGGGACAACGTTCTGGAAAGAATATGTCACATGAATGAACTTCCTTCATTCATGGAAATTTCATATCAAAATTATAAATTGTCAAATGTATATTTTGTTAACACACAAATTCCAATAGTTTAAAGAAAAGAATAAAATGACCCACAAATAAAACATGTTATGAAGTTTATTAATATGAGCAATCACTTATTATTATTGATCTGAGTCATTAATCAATTAAAGCGACCTTTGTCCTTGCATCTCGTTACTCTTTTGTTATATATAAGTTGTGTATATGGTCACTTTCAGCTTCATTCAGGCTTCTGAATGCACAGGTGTTAAGCAGCTTTTCTGTGGACTCTCAGTTTTCATGTGGTGAAAAAAATGTTTCACATATGTAAATTGACTCAAAAGCTGAAAGCAGAGCAAATGCAACTTTCTTCAAAGAGGGCTCAGGACATCACGGAAAGTCTGAATGTGTCATTTCCAGAACATGATCACCTTGCATTCAGGGAGACTGTGACAGGGACAATGCTCTGGAAAGGACATGTCTCATGAATGAGTTGTAAGTGGAGACTGGAAAAGCATTTGGAGTTATTTCTTGTTTCTAATTCTCCACTATTGTGATACAGGATCTCTAATCTGTCCAAAAATTCTTTTTAAGGTTCTATTTTCAAAGAATTATAGTTGTCTTTCATCTTGTGTTGTAGTGCTCTATTTTTCTGAGCCATACACGACAATTTATATATAGAGGACTCACCTGGGCAAGAGCAGAAAAAAAGGCGAAGGACAGGCATTTGTGGAAAACCCTTGCGGAAGCCCCATGTGCCCTGGGCACTTAAGGTTCAGAGAGAGAGAGTCTCTTACAACGTTGGAGCTCTTGAATAATGTACCCAGATACTTATATGATTCTATTCTTTTAGTCGTATGTGAAACATGAATACTTATCAATTCATTAGAAAAGAGGATACGAACATTTGAAATGAAATGTTACAGAAGGGCACTTAGAATATCATGGATTGAACGAAAATCAAATAAAGAGAGTATGTACATTTAGATATGTCCTATTTGGATCTGATTTTGTTGTTTGTCATTTTTTTGGTCTCACTATTCTCATGTATTCAGTTTTATCTTAATTTATCTTTAGCCCCAGTTTTCTGCTTGTTCTTTTAGATGTATTCGAGGAACTGTTGCAAAGCTAATACAGTTAGCTTAATACAATTTTGGTAGTCAAGTATGTTAAGAGTTACACAACAGAATTGTGGCTGTCATCGTCCATACATAAATACTTTAAAAATTATATACTTTCATAAATATTTGTATTACAAAGGTGTGCATCTCTCTCTGAAATACTGAAATCTACTACGAAACGTGTGCGATCGATATTATGTCATAAAATGAACACGGAGATGGTATCTCATTTTTAATGGTGATCAATACCTGCCGGTGACGATATCCGTCATAATTGAAACCAAAATGAAAGCGTTGTTGCTAATGCAACAAAATGTTCTATCTGGGGCTTTTCAACGCTGAAAGGTGGAGACATTCCAGTTTAGCAATTATTATATCTTTCACAGACAAGCAATAAAAAATGTTCATTATTGTAAGGCGTGCTTAATCTGGGTCTGCTTCATAATATAAGGTGTTCAACTTACGTTGTATTCTTCATACTTAAATAAGCGACTTCCAGATTAACTCTTAGGTGACGGTATAGAGGATTTGAATTTTCTCACTTATTCCAGGATTTTCAGTTTTTATCGCATGTTTGGTTGGTATTTCGTTAATTAATGTTCATGAAAACATGTTCGCGTGTTGTGCTTGATATACCACTCTTTCCCTTCATTAGTGTAATCATTTATATTCTAGAATTAAGTTTCATCTCCTGTCTAGTACTTTAAATATTTGTGTTTGCGTATTTCCACTACAACAAATACCTTATTGCTCTTTCTGTATAGATAAAGCAGTACATTCATAATCACATATACGCATGTAGACTGAAATGTCTTCTATTGTCTTTACTTATGTAAGTATGTACATACACGCACACACATTATGGTTATTGGTTACTGAAGATGTTTCAGAAGCAGTAATAATTAAGATACGAATTATTGTAGTATATCTGCCAAATAAAATGTGTTTGGAGGTGTATACCATTCAAAAACTGTGTTTCCATTCCTCTTGATGCATCTGAAATACCGGAAACAAGTGTGAAGGTTCAAAATACTATCAAAGACATTTCTTGCTACAATGCACATGAGGGCAGAACACAGCATGAATCATGGCTAACCAAGTATGTTCTACAAGGTGATATTCCACAAAGTGTCAGTAAAATGGGTGACATCACAATTCACAACTTTATAACAAAAAGCATGAATGATTTTTTTTTAATTCGGAGATAAATAAGAACAGAACATAAGAGAAATATTCAGAATATTATATTATATAATATGAGTGCATTTCTTACATTCTTAGGTTAAGTAGGCAAGGAACGAAAGGTGTGTTTCATTTGTCAAAATAACAAAATTTGCTGCTATCATTGTTACAGATTTTAGCGTTTACATATCTGAAATTACCAATGTAAACTTTTGATTCAAATTCAGATGCATCAAACAGCACTTCAAACATTAACAAATAGATTGTCTTGAACTTCTGACCACATGCAAGTTTTTTGCTGATGCTGTTCGATATGAATGTAATGTTTTTCTCTTTAGCCACGCTTTCGTTAATTTGCCCTTGTTCCTGTATCTCGTAAATATTGTTATTTCTTAAACAATTTCAGTCTGATTTGAAAGAAAAGACTATGTAACGATTATGTCAAGTGCTGTGACGTTATTTCGAGAAATTGAAGTTTCGTTTAGTAGTTGGTAGCGACCTCTAAGACTTCTGTGATAAGTTGTTGTTAATCATTCTTAAAATTGTTTATTTATCGCCCCAACACCGCTACAGGATTTATTCAACATAGTGTAGAAAAAAATCCGTTACTTCATATACTGATTTTAAATAAAAACAGTAACACGCTGGACCTAAGGTTCACACCTATGCTGATGATCTGGTTGACAGAAACCGTGAACTATTACTGAACTTCACTAAGATCTAATATTTCCCTGCTAAAAATCTCTCTATGGTGACCACCACAAAATTAATATACACTGTTAAAAAAAGACACGCAACAAATACGATGTTGCGATTTAAAATAAAGTGTCGCATACTGACCTGAATTGTACCCATCACATGATTCATGAGTACAGAAAAGCGACACTAGTCAAAATAGCATTTTTGACAATAACTCATGACAGGTTCACGAGAATCCCGTTAAACTTACTGAACACAAAACTCACTGACCATGCTATTGAATGCCTCATTTCAATTTAAAATTCAATGCGCAAGTATGGCTACAGAACAACGACTCAGGATCATTGGACATTTACAGACTGGATAATCACAAACTGTAGTGGTCAGACAATTTAATGTGATTAGAAGCACCATTAGTCGCCTATGGAGACGATTTCAAGAAACAGGCTCAGTTGCAGACCCGTAGTCATAACTCTTGCCGAAGACCGCTTCATACGGCTCCATCACCTCAGGAATCTATTTGCATCTGCGTCCTCAATAATCCAGTCAATGACAGCAGCTCGTCGAATTTCAGATGATATGGTCAGGAACTAGCTGCACGACGCTGGTCTTTGGGCTAGAAGAATCTACAGAGGTCCTGTATTTACGGACCGCATCGCCAGAACCGACTGCAGTGGGCGAACCAGCATCGTCAACGGACCGTTGTGAATGACTGGAGAAGGGTTCGGTTTAGTGATGAATCATTCTTTCTGCTCCAGCGACACGATAGACGGAGAAGAGTTTACCGCAGAGTCCATGAGCGCCACGCCCAGAACTGCGTGGATGAGGCTTCTCCACATGGTGGTGGAGGTGTAATGGTGTGGGGGACGATCAAGTTCACGGGAAGAAGTGACCTGGTGCAAATTGAAGGACGCCTGAATGCCCAAAAATACGTCGCTGAAATTATTCGTCCTCACGTCTTTCCACTTCTGACTACACCAGGGTCGATTTTTCAGAAGGATAACGCTCGACCTCATGTGGCAAACTCACCACCCAGTTCCTCGCTGACAACAACGTCCAGACCATTCCGTAGCCATCCATGTCATCAGACATGAACCCAGTAAAACACTTATGGGATGAACTCAACAGACAAGTCCGCCAGTGAGACGTGGAACCAATCAATCTCCTACACTTGTCTCTTGCACTGCGGGAAGAGTGGGCAGCCATCCCACAACAACAGATCCAACGGCTAATCGGATGCATGTCAAAGAGATGTCGTTCTCTGATACAGGCCTCAGTCGCAAAGAATAAAAGTCCAAACCAAATTTATTGAACATCATTTCATTGTTAAATCCTTAAAGTTTCTTCATGCCAAGATTGAAACATTAATTCCGTAAAATAAAATGTTGATAACGTTTGAAATTTGGTGTCCATTACGACTACAGTAGTGTTTCGTTTCTTTTATTGAACAGTATATTATTACACACTCTATACAGCATGTTTTAAAACTTCAACTCTTCCATGTATACTGCTCACTAGTTCTGATCGCAAACATAGCTCAGTGTTGGTGACCAAAGTTAGATGCCTGATCAATCAAATGTTTTGTTTTTCTAGGTCAAATTATCTAACTCGGCTTTATTAAATTAGCTCTAATTACATGGTTAATCGGAGATTAACCACATTCCAGGACCTTCGGTGCTCTATGCCTTGCTCTGTCACTGGCAATTTTTGCCTGTCATAGAAAACATTCTTAAACTAAACTTTCAATGACATGACCCTTGTGAAACACTAGAGGAAATACAAGGGAGAATTTGAAAAAAAGGCAACTTACCCTTAAATACCACTTATGGTGAGAAAATGAACAGAATGATTATATCACTTCTCCACATTGTCCTCCTGCAGATCGATGCACTTCCTGTATCGTTTCACTAGCTTTTTTATTCTTTTTGCCGATACCGAATCCAGATCTGAACTGGTGTCTTAACCTCATCATCCTGCACTAACTTTACGGCACCTCAGATCATTATGCACCATGGCTTATGCGAATCCATAGCTGATATTAAATGTGCAGCAGCAGCAGATAGTGCAATATGTCGGTTTTCTGTGATCAAGACCTGCACAGTATCGATGTAGGCTTGCTGCTGGATCTTTGATGGCCGATCCGATCGAGCTTTGTCGGTTATATTTTTTCTTCTCGCTTTAAACTTTTCTATCTATTAATAAACATTTCGTTGAATCATGAATCATTTCGTACTGAACCAACATCCTGCGTTGAATTCCAGCAGGTTTCACTTCTTCTGCCCAAAGAAATCTTACTAGGGCGCACTATGTTTATTTGACGTTGGCTTCAACTAGACAACAGCGTCGCTCTGTGTGTGTTTGAACTACCCATCAGGTATAAAGAACGCGGTGTATTGTTTCAGCCTCTGTCTATTGTGGTTACCGCGGAATTTTGAAATTGCCTTTGCTTTTGATTCTTCCTCCATAACACACAGCACATAGGTGACTGCCCTTTTATAAAACTTGTGAAACCTTAGAGCATGTACGCAAGTAAAAAGCCTGAAAACGTGACAATTGTTAAAAGCCGTAATTACAGGTTGCTGCCCTGTGTAACTGGGTTTATACATTAACTATCCTAGTTTATACTTCCCCCCCCCCCGACTGGTTGCTGCTCTACGTAAATGGATTTATACATTAACTATCCTAGTTTATACTCCCCCCCCCCCGGTAACAGGTTGCTGCCCTATGTAACTGGATTTATACATTAACTATACTACTTTATACCTGCCCCCCCAAAAAAAAATTCTTTGATAAACAGCAGAAAAGGCCTCATGCTGGCTGTGGAGTATGCGAAACAAGCATTGGGAACATAAGTAATTTCATTTGCCACAACCAATACCAGTCCTCCGTGGCTAAATCGCTAAAGACGCACTTCAAAAAGTGCAGTGCCAACTGGAAGATCACGGGTTCAATCCTAGGACTGGGAAAAAAAAAAGGCAACAACTCATAAGACCTCTGGGAGTCATGATCCAGAGGGGCCCACCTCCCTTAGAGTGTTAGGAGTTTAATAGGGCCGAAACACTTGTCTGAGTGGGGGGGGGGGTACTTCCTCTGATGATCTGAAGGAGTTGTGTTGTTGTTCCGCTCTCTACAGTAGAAAGTTTCCTGCATATTCTCGTACGAAATTACATATGGCTATTCTGATGTTCTGGTGTGACGTTCATTATGACATATTTTGTCAATTCTCAGTTACAACACTCACTGGAGAGGATATGCACCTACCATGTGTAAGAAGAGCCTTTCGTAAAGTTAACTGGCTGCTTCGTTCTGTTGTTCTACTTTTGACTGGAGGATGTTTGACAATATTGGTGAACTGGCAATGGCCCAATAATATACCACATTATTGGCTCAGGTAAGAATAAATATGTATTCTTTCTGTTTTTTTCTTCCCTCTCTCTCTCTCTCTCTCTCTCTCCATCAAAGTTCAAAGTTCTCTTCTTCTTCGTTCGCTTCTACCGCCAAGATCGCCCCGTGATCCTGCTGAATTTACTCCTGTGGTCTTCGATGTGTCCCGTGGTCCCCAAGAGGCCCACAAGAGATCCCTGAAAGGATCACAAGAGGTTCAGAGTATCGCGGGGCTTGGACCTGAATTCTTGGTGGGTCGCAGAAGCGGGATTGCGTAACACCGTGGTTTTCGTTGCACCAGTTTAATCTTTTCACTGGAAAACCTCGACTTGTTTTGGATATCAGTGTATCCTCGCCGGGTGAGAGGTGGTTGCCCATCCAGATATTCGCTGTTGGTACTTTTTTCCTAGTTTATACATAGAGTACATAGGCGAGCTACATGGAGGAGAAAGACCAGAATTGACACAAGATGCCGAAAACTGTGATGACCCACTAGCAATTGAAGATGAAATCATAGATGCCATCAAACACATGAAGAAAGGAAAAGCAACTAGACACCTGAGAACGTAACAGTAGAAGAAAAAGAGGCGCTGGAGGAAATAAAAGTAATAGCTAAGTTATTGAATGTTATTTACAACAGTGGTTATATCCCTGATGATCTACTTAAATCCACCATTACAGCACCTTAAAAGAAACCAGTTACAAAGTAATGTGAGAACCACAAGACCATCAACCTCTTGTGGGCGATTCACGCTTAGATCAAGGGATGTACGACCTTGACCGAAGCGTCATCGTCCACGTGATTGATAATTGGTTTCAGAAAGATACGCGCATTGCCGCGCATTTAGTGTAGACAATGGCCGGGCGGTGTCTTGTTTAGTTGTGCCTATGGATGCGCTGTAAATTCCTGTGTATCATGGTTATCTTGGTTATATTCTGCCCGTGCCCACCTCATGTGATGTAGATTTTGTAGTTGTGCAGTAAACTGTGATGTAGGTTTCTGTATTTACGTATCAATATGGACATGATTTTCAGTGTTATTTATAGGTACACTGGATGCACAACTTATTTGATTCGTTATTATGTTTTCATGTAGACTGATCTTGTGCTGCAGCAACCCAGTTGTATAGAGGTGTGTCATGACAGCGATAGCTGCGTAGAATAAGTGCCATTGCACATTAGATTCGTAGTGTAGGCTACGTGTACGGTCAAGAGAGCCAGGTTTTCAATAATACAAGATGAGAAATCATTATAATATGATACCATGTTTAATTACCATTATAATATGACACCTGTCTTGATGTCATGTTGATGTAATGTTAGTTGTATGTGTTGTGGCGAGGCGTATAGTGAGATTAAAAATCCTATGTCCTTAATTTCTGTCTTGGTGATTTGTATTGCATGTCAATGTGTTTTGTATTAATTAAATGCTCAGAATCTATGCATAATTGGTATACAGTATACCTGGGCTGGCGATCATGATGGGGGAGCCAGATTGGCCTTTAGTACGATAGTACATTACCAAGGAATTGTTGGTCTGTAACATCTGGATAAAATATTCCCCTCCCCCCCCTACTAGTTATAAAATGTAAACTTGCACCAAACAAGTTTTACACTCTCATGTCACATCACAAAGGTTCTTCCGAGAATTATTATGAGAATAACAAGTGAAAAGATAAAAATAGAAATAGCAGATGAACAGTTTGGGCTTGTTGAAGCAAAAGGACACATAATGCCATTTATGCATTGCGAACACTAACAGTAGAAAAAGATGGCTACTTATGCTTCACTGATTTAAACCAAGGCATTCGACAAGGTGAAACATGGTGAGATTATTAAAATGCTTGAAGACATAGATAACAAAAACCTGAGCTAGAGGCACCAGAAATCATATAAAAAACACGAGGGACATCATAGAAAATTGTTGAGAGTTAATGTTTTGTAGACTACTCCAAAGCGTCGAACTGTGTACAACATGAACAGTTATAGTCTATTATTAACAACACGGGTTTTCCAAATCATCTGTTACACCTCATCGCTATACTGTACTAATACCAGTGAGAGTAGATAGCGAAACATATGGGTAGTTTGAACTACACAAGGGAGAAAGATAGGGATGTATCCTTTCTCTATACCTGTTTAACATATACGCCGAAAACATCACGAGGAATGTAAGAGATGAACAGGAAGCAGCTACATTTGACTCTTTCAACATCGAGGGCCACCAGATTCCACAAAATTAGATACGACGATACGGCCCTATCAAACATCACAGAAGAGAATTCTTTTAACCAAAAGACAGCGAAGCTCAGAACCTCTTTTTAAACACAAACAAAACCAAAGTAATGATACTTAACAGAAACAAGTTAAAAATTACACTGGACCATAAAGAGCTTGAAAACATAAACAAATTTGAAATCTAGGTTCAGTCAAGACCACCAGTGGCGACTGCGCAGTGGAAATTCAAAAGAAGAATTGCAGTCGCATCACTAGCACAAATGAAGTAAGAGAGCACAGTTTTGTAGGATCAGACCTCGAAAAAATTGTAGACAAAGCACTTTAGTGAGACGCGAGAAAAAGAAAAATAACAAGAGAATTTTCTGGGATTCGAACACAGACTCTGGTAGGACGAGCAGCCATCTAGCCACGAGAGAACAGCGTTATGACTGCGCTACTGGCACCTCCAAAAAATGTGTTTTATAAACATAGTCATTAGTAACTGTTCAGTAGACACTAGAGAAATAGTGGAAAGAAACCGGAAAGAAACGAGGTAGTAACACAGAAATTCTGTAGCTTAGAGTCAGTCTCTTTATCAGGTACCAACTTTTGGACAAACATACACAAATGAAGAGTATATCGCAAGATAGCAACAAGAAAACAAAGTAATGTTTACTAACAGCTTACATATTCCCAGTGATAACATACGGATGTGAAACATGGACACTTAACAAATCATTAGAAAAGAGAATAACTGCATTTCAAATGAAACGATACAGAAGGGCACTTAGAATATCATGGGTAGGAGGAAAATCAAATAAAGAGATACTAATCGGATTACCTGTCGCAGAAACTGGCACGTTAACACCATAAAAATTAGAAAGCTGATATACGTCGGCCACATCAAGAGACACAATAGCTTGGAGAGGTTGATAGTGACCAGTGAAAGAGAAAATAGACGATCTGGCTGCAGGTAGACTCAGGACATCACGGAAAGTGTGAATGCGTCATTTCCAGACGATGATCAACTTGCGCAAGACGCATTGCATTCAGGGAGACTGTGACAGGGTCAGTATTCTGGAAATGACATGTCACATGAATGAATTTGCTTGATTCATGGAAATTTTTTAACATAATTGTAAACTGTTAAGTGTATATTTTGTTAACACAAAAGTCCAATAGTTTAAAGAAAAGAATGAAATGACCCACAAATAAAATATGTTATTAAGCTTATTAATATGAGCAATCACTTATTATTATTGATCTGAGTCATTAATCAATTAAAGCGACCTTTGTCCTTGCATCTCGTTACTCTTTTGTTATATATAAGTTGTGTATATGGTCACTTTCAGCTTCATTCAGGCTTCTGAATGCACAGGTGTTAAGCAGCTTTTCTGTGGACTCTCAGTTTTTATGTGTGAAAAAAACGTGCTCACATGTTGACCAAAAAACTTAAAGCGGAGCAAATGCAACTTTCTTCAAACAGGTGAAAGCTTCAGACAAGTGATGTCCAGCGACTGAGGATGGCAGCTGACTTTTCTAAGCAAAATGTTTTACTTAACTCTGATTACTTTAATTCGATGTGTTGCATTTCAAAGCTGTCAGCATCCATTCTCTCGTAAATAAATAGGTCATATGGGGTGGTAGTAAGATCAATTAAGTCGGACTTGATGGGATAAGAAAATATGGGCTCGTGAATTCAGAAGTCTTGACCACGTTTAGCAAATTCGCCTTCGACGTAATTCTGAACCTCACCCCGGTATATCGAATGAGCCTTTACGTTTGGAAAGCATGTGTAGGTGTTAGTGGCAACATCGCGGCAAAACATGTTTCATTTTGATGCAAATTCTTTCCAGTGCTTAAGAAATTCTTGTAAACGCAAGTTCAAGTCAGTCAGGTTTTTAGCTATGTCAGTCAGAAACATCATCATAGCATCCCTTGATGCTATTCCTACTAAGCTGGCCTCTGTTAACAATGTATTCTTTAGAGTTTCACGTGGTCGACCTCATTTTCTTCGCTCTTTTGTGTTCCACTTGATAGCTTGTTTTGTGATTTTCTGGTTGTTTCTTCTCAATACATGGCCTACATATGTCCTTCTCCTTTTTCTGATCATCCATGACACAGGCTGTTGTTTGCTCATCTGTCTTATCTCTGCGTTGTTCTTGAATTCGTTCCACTTTATACAGAGTATTTTCCCGAGGCATTTGTTTTCAAAAGAGTCTAATTTGTTGTCTATTTCTTTAGTTGTTTTCCAGCTTTCGCGTGCATAAATGAAGGTGGATATTACATTTGATGCCTATATGGTGTAAACTAAAATTATCACTTCGTTTTTTTCAAAATGTTTGAATGAGCCTTTAAGTTTGGAAAGCAATTGTAGGTGTTAGTGGTAATATCATGGCAAATATATCTAAATGTGATGCAAATTCTTTCCAGCGTTCAAGAAATTCTTCAAAAGAGTCTAATTTCTTGTCTATTTCTTTAGTTGCTTTCCAGCTTTCACATACATAAATGAGGGTGGGTATTGCATTTGATATCTATATGGTGTAAACTAATTATCACTTCATTTTATTCTGCCCCCTTTGTGACGAGTTAAACTTCATCTCTCTCTCTCTCACTCTTCTTCTTCTTCCTCTTCTCTTCTCTCTTTCGCTTTCTCTCTCACAAACACTTACAAGCATACATAAATATACAGGTACACAAAGCTATTACTATATTCTTCTATTACTCGTTGACTTTGAAGCACGCATATTAACGTTCATAACAGTATGAAATGGGTCGGTCAACAGCTGAAAAAAAAGTCTCGTGATTAGTCAGAACTCTTAATATGTGCTTGTGTGGTGTTCAGGCGGGCGGGCTACCATTTTGGATGTCTGCGTCTCGTATTTGAGGCATGAAAGGGAGAGGAGAAGATAATGTAGGGAGACACTGATAATACTGCAGTGTTACTTGATAAAGGAGTGACTTTATTCTTATTCATTCATTCATTTGCATGTCATTTGTAGAACTTTGCTCCCTAACTGCACTCCTGCATGCCTCTCGGTTGTGAGCAAGATGGCCTGCTGCTGATGCATCCATTTGCAGATCATCAACGATGTCTTGCAGCCATTTTCGCCATGGTCTTCCTCTCCTTCTTTTTCTCATTATGTACCCTTCCAAGACGGTCTTCTCTAGATTATCACGACGTTTAATGTGTCCAAAATATTTAAGTTTTCTCTCTTTAATCAACTTTACTAGCCAGTCTTCATTATTAAGTTCTTGTAGTATGGATATAAACTTAAATATTTTGGCCACATTAAACGTCATGATAATTTAGAGAAGACCGTATTGGAAGGATACATAATGGGAAAAAGAAAAAGAGGAAGACCGAAACGAAGATGGCTGCAAGACATCGTTGATGATCTGGAAATGGATGCAGCAGCAGCAGGCCATCTTGCTCACAACCGAGAGGCCTACAGGAGTGCTGTTTGGGATGCAAAGTTCCGCAAGGGACATGCAAAGGAATGAATGAATGAGTATGGATATATTTGTTCTTTTTTGTGTCCGTGATATTTGAAGAACTCTTCCTCCAATTGTTATGGCATCTTTGTCTACATCTTCTCTAACATTCTAACATTCCTCGTTATATGTTCAGTATGCAAGTTAAATAAGTAAGGCGACAACATGCACCACAGACGGACCCCTTGTTTTATGTCAAATCAAGTTGTCGTTTCACCATTTATTCTTAATGCTGCTTGTTGATCTAGATACAGCGGTGATGTTAATTGTATCAAATGTGTTGGAAATCCCATTTTTTTCCATTATTTCCCAACATTTCTGGTGTTGTACATAATCAAATGCCTTTGACTAGTCTATAAAAGCTAAATATAGATTCACATTAAAATCTCTGCATTTCTCAATTATTAATCTTATATTGAATATATGATCTCTCGGTCCGCTTCCTTGCCTGAAACCAGCTTGGGCCATACTAACTTCTTCTATTTTCTTACGAAGTCTACCCATTATGATTTTTTACAGAACTTTACTGGCATGACTAATCAGGGCAACAGTTCTATAGTTTGTGCATAATTTCAGGTTACCCTTTTTTTGGCAGTGGTATGAATACAGTTCTTTTCCATTCTTTTTGGCCAAATACCTGAATGCCATATCTGTTTATATAGTGCATGATAGATTGTTGCACATTCCTTTCCTCCTGCGTTAATAATTTCAGGTGTTATCTCATCACATCCTGATTATTTAGCAATTTTCAGACTCTTTGTCGCCCATAAAACTTCTTCTATTGTCGGGTCGGATTCTTTCTCCTCCAATAATAGTTCACACTGTTGATTTCTGCTTTCACAGTTGGTCTTTTCATACATTCCTCTGCAATATTCCTTTCATCTTTCTCTGCCAAAGTATTCCCCATCTCATCACAAATTAATTTAGCTTAGTTGTGACATTTCTCGTCAATGTCTTCATTTCTTTAAACATTTCACTATCTCTTCCACACCTCTGATGTCCTTCTATTCTTTCACAACAATCTTATATGTTGTTTTTTTCCCTTTTCTTATGTTTCTTCATACTTCATTTGTTAGAGATTTATATTTCTCTTTGTTGTTGTTTGTCACTTTCCATTGCGTCTTCATTTCTCTACATTGTTTTATCAGTTCTAGTGTGCCTGCTGTAATCCATCCATTCGTTTGTGTTTTCTTTACTGGAACCATGTCTTTAGCTTTGTTATTAAGATATCTCTGACCTGCGTAGCCAGTTCATCTGGTGTCATCTCCTCTTGTACATCCATAAGGATTTCGAAACGTTTCTTAGCAGGACGGTGGCCATGGAAGTCAGAACCCGCTAAGGAGTGTGTAACAACTCACCTGCCGAATCAACCAGCCCTGAAAATGGATGGCGCTAGAGCGTCGGACCCATACCGGGTCGTCTCGGCAATGGGCCCTTCCATGGGGCCGGAGGCGAGGCCGAGACGAGTAGAAGGGCCGTCGGGGTGAGCGTGGAAGCCTGGGGAGCGATCGTGGGTGGAGCCGCCCCGGGTGCAGATCTTGGTGGTAGTAGGCCGCTGTTGGCGAGATTCTTCAGCTGCCGTGCGTGGAGCGGTGCTCCTCCTGGCCAATGAAGAAAGGTGGAAATGGGGTTGCCGCGCAGCATCACTGCAGAAAAGGTGGTAGAAAGGATAAAGCGAAGCAAACAGTCAAATCACGGCACCTCTGGTCTGGAGGTCGGCCACGTCCTGAGTGCACTCATATCGGGTGAAATGCATGAACCGGCTTAACCCAGAGGTTAAGACACTGCTGACGAGACTCTTCGAATGCCGTGCGTGGAGTGAAGCTCCTCCCGGTCAAAGAAGAAAATGCGGAAAAGAAATAAAGGTTGCTGTGCGGCGCCGACGTGAAAAGGTGGTGGAAAGGATAATGTGAAATTTAATCGGTATGTCCAGTAGTATCGCTGCGAGAGCTACACATACCACGGCGCCTCTGCTCTAGAGGCCGGCCACGTCCGAAATACACCTACACTGGTGAAATATGCCTAAACCGGCACACACCAGGGGTGGAACTTGATGGCTAGACATGTCATGCCACCTCCGCTCTAAAGGTCGGTCACGCCTGATATACACCCATACTGGTTAATTTTGCCTAAACCGGCTCACACCAGGGGTGAATCTTGAAGGCTATGCATGTCACAGTACCTCTGCTCTAGAGGTCGGTCACGTCCCAAACACGCCCATACTGGGATAATATGCCTAAACCGGCTCAACCCAGGGGTGGAAGTCACTAGTGGCGAGGATGCGTCCTCCTGGGCAAAAGCTCCATCCTGGTCACAACTAGGAAGGGTAGCGGCCACGACCGCAAAATGCTGAAGTCGGAGAAACTGGACCAGGGCAGTCTAGATAGGCAACCACCTCTCACCCGGCGGGGATGTTTGCGTGTCCTAATCACGCTGAGGTTTCCCAGTGAGAAAGTCCAACTCTGGACTGGATGGGCAACCACCTCTCACCCGGCGGTGATACACAGGTATCTCAAAACACCTCGAGGTCTTCCGGTGAGAAAGTCCAACTCTAGACTAAACTGGTGCAACGAAAACCACGGTGTCACGCAATCCGCTTCAGAGACCCACCAAGAATACAGGCTCAAGCCCTGCGATACTCTGAACCCCTTGTGGACCACACAGGAGACCACGGGACTTAAGGAGGACCACAGGCGTAAACTCAGTAGGATCACAGTGCGATTTTGGTGGTAGAAGCGAACGAAGAAGAAGAAGAAGAAGAAGAAGAAACGTTTCTTCACTTCTATACCGTATTGTTCTGATATTTTTATAAGATCAAAGTGGAGTGGTCTTGATCCTGTAACTGTCTTCTTTATCTTTATCTTCATGTCTGCTATTAATAACTCATGGTCCATGTCACAATCAGCACCTGGTAAAGTTTTTGCTGATGTTATACTTGATCTTCACCTTCTTTGCACTAAAATGTAATCTGTTTGATTCTTGGTTTTCCTATCAGGTGACGTCCATGTGTAAAGTCTTCTTGGATGTTGTTTAAAAAGTGTGTTAGCAATCATTAGCTCATTTTCCATGCAAAACGTCATTAGATTGTCATTTGCCTTATTTCTATGTCCTATGCTAAATGTCCCTACAACATGTCCTTCATCTTCTGTTCTTTCTGTACCAATCTATGCATTAAAATCCCCCATTAATACAATATCATTTTCCGTACCTGGCCTATTGTCGTTTGTAGTGTGTTATAAAAGTCTTCTACTTCCTCTTCTTCTGCTGCTGATGTAAGTACATATATCTGGATGGTTGTTACATTTCTAGGAGTGCTATTATGTCTGATTGTGAAGATTTTATCACTTACTGGACTGTAGCCTAGTAATGCCTTTGATGTTGATTTGTCCAAGAAAAAAGCCACCCTATTATTTCTTCCTAATTCTCCACCAGAGTATATAAAGATATTATCATTCTCACTCTTGAAGTGTCCTGATCCTTTCCATCGATGTTCGCAGATTCCCAAAATGTGTGTCCCCGTTCTTTTAATCTCGTCACTTATTATTTGATACTTTCCTTCGTACATACTTTTTACATTCCATGTTCCTACTCTTATTTTCCTTTTTAGTTTGATGCAGGGGTTTTCCTTAGTAACACCGTCTGGATTTTGTCCGTCATCACAATTACTAGTACTGACCTCTGCCCCACACTCTTTCCCAGTGTTAAAATTAGATCTATCTAGCCTGGGGGACTCACCAGATCTTTTTCCTATTTGAGTTTCCGTGTTGCTGTTTGGGTTTCTTGGTATATTTCCAGAAGATAGTTTACCATTGCTTTCCTTCCGGGCAGTGACTGTACTAGTCAGTGATCGTAGTCATTGTCCCTACATTGAGATAATCTGCCTCTCTCTCTCTCTCTCTTTCTCTGAACCTTAAGTGCCCAGGGCACATGGGGCTTCCACAAGGGTTTTCCACAAATGCCCTGTCCTTCGCCTTTTTTTCTGCTCTTTCCCAGGTGAGCCCTCTATTGCTCAACATCCTTTCGGTTGTTCTTCTCCATGTCTCTTTTGGTCTACCCTTACTTCTGCTCCCCTGTGGTGTCCATCTTAGTGCTATTTTTGGTAGTGAGTTATCAGTCATTCGGAACACATGTCCCAACCATCGCCATCGTCTTTCCTCAATAATTGTTGTCAGTGGCTTCATCTGCATTTCTGCCAATAAGATGTTATTTCTGCCTACCATCATAAAATTGTGACCATAACCAACATTATCTGTCGGCTGCTCTCCCATTCCATCCACCACCTGCTCCCATGGCTTCACGTCACACTGATCGGGGGTGGGGGAGGGCTATACGGGTACTCCACCTTGCCCAAGGGTGTCCCGTAGACTGACGGAGGTAAGGAGGCGTCTTACTTCTCCTTTGATAAGTGATACCCCTACCCCGCTAACTAGTATTACTAGTAACTTTATTATTTTTATTTATATTTTCTTTCTCATGTCATTTTTGTTTTATTAAAATTTGTGTATACAGTCATATATATAATGTTAATTATATATTATATAAAGTAAATATATCATATAAATCTAAAAATATGTCATATAAAGTAAATTATTTACATAAAGTAAATTAATATGTGTGTAATAAATATTTCACTATCAAATTTGTGTACAAGTACGAACATGTTTCAGTTAGTTTCACATGCATATTCGAAATTTCAGATCAGATGCAGAGTTTGCTGGACAGTTTGTATCAACGGCCGACAGCTCTCAGTTGTTCGGTGATCAAACAGTCTCTTGTCCGCCGTGTCCAAATATAGACGACTTTTCTCAGTCAGCACAAACTTTGGACCTGCAGATAATTAACTGTTCGATAAATGAAGCAGAGACAATTGAATGTAGACAAGACAAAGGAGAAGTCTACATGCCAGTCTCCTTCATCAACAACTATTTTGAGGTACTATGGTGTTGATAATATATATATATATATATATATATATATATATATATATATATATATAAACTCTTCAGCTTTGAGCCATTAAGGCTCATTGCTGTAGATAAAGTTCGCCTCCAGTTCTCTCTATTCCTAATCTTCTCTCTCAAATTGGTGACATCAGTTTCTTTTATATCCTCTTCTATGTTGTCTGTCATTCTCTGTCTTGGCCTACCCTTTGGTCTTGTTTCCCTAATCATAATAATATATAATATATAATATGCATATATAATTTTCGTTTTCTCTTCTATTCTTTCTACATGGCCCAACCAGAGTAGTCTGTTCAGTTTCAAGACATTTATAATTCGTTGGTATTTAAATAAGCTGTTCAGTTCAGTGTTCTTTCTAGGTCTCCATTCTCCATTGGTATCCTTGTGGGCCCAAAATTCTTAGGATCTTGTTCTCAAAGATATACAGTGTTGTTCATCTTTCTTTGTTGTACTCCACATTTCTGATCCATACATGACAGTTGGTCTTATTATAGTTTTGTAGATTGTTATTTTGGTGTTTTGCGATAGGGTTTTGGATTTTAACAGGTGTTGGAAGACAAGTATATTTTATTCCGTCTGTACTCTGCACTTAATTTCCTCGCTTTATGTTGCTTCTGTTGAAGGTTGTGCCTAGATATTTGTATGTTTCTGCTTTCCTAATGATCATATTTCCAACATTTATATAATCATATATGTATATGTGTGTGCGCGCGCGAGCGTGCGTGCATGCGTGCGTGTGTGTAGATTTATCCGGATTTGACCGGATAAAGATGAATTAAGATGTAGGGAAAAAACTTATCATATAAGAAATATCTTTAACTGAATGGAAAAATTGTACATGGTAGTGTTGCACAGAAATGTAATAAATACATATGAATAAAATTTGTATAAACCTTCTTTCGCCTCATATTCACTAAGTGAATAAATTAAATGCAGTGAGGCACATCCGAATCACAATAAAAAATAAATTAAATGCAAAGAACGCATATGTAATTTGCAAAAAGTGAAGCAAATTAAAATCAAGAAAGCATTTCCATAACTAATGTAAAAATAAAGTGCAAATAAATTATATTCATCTGCATAGTAATGCAAAATAGTTTCCTATTTAAAATAAGTAATTCTTTTATTTGACATACAACTTTACATGACCACATTAAATGAAAAGAAGACATATGAGGAATTTTTTAAAGGCCAGTTAAATACAATAGTATATACATAGTATATATATTGTATATATATTGATTAACAATGACAAATGAGGAAATTAAAATTCATATAAAGAATATTGAATTCACAAAAATAATAAAATTCTAAGCAAATTCTAAGCATCCGTAATGAGGACATACCTTCGGAACCGACTGGCACGGACAGCCATAGGCTGACCTTATTAAATACCACACACGTGGCGTAAGTCACATCTCCCCATGCTTATCTGCATTGTTGACAGTAGTGCTTTGTTCTGACGTATCTGAATCTGTTGGTCGCAGTTGTCGTGTCGGAAAAAAAACTGGAGCAACAAATTTTAATCAGATTTTGTTAGAAACTTGGCGAAACGTGCAAAGACACCTACTTACAGGTAGTTTGTGTAGATGATTGTATGAAGTCGTACACAAGTTTATGAGAGGTTTAAATGTTTTAAAGATGGCCGTGAAAGTGTTGAGAGTACGGTCTAGGAGGCCCGCAACCAGCGAAAATTGAAGAAAATATCGATCTCGTTCGCGCATCTGTGCCGCAAAATCGCCGAATCACTATTCGTGAGATGTCTGAAGACTTACACATTAGTTTCGGTTGAGTTCAGTCAATTCTTACGGACGATCTGGGCTTGAGACGTGTCTCGGTTAAATTTCTGCCACAATTGCTCTCACTTGACCAGAAACAGGCCCGTGTTTCGGCATGTTCGTGGCCTATTTCAATGCGTTAAAAACGATGAAAACCGTGTAAAAACTGCTAATGAATCGTGGGTTTACGAGTATGACCCAGAAACTAAGGCCCAGTCTTCGCTGTGGAAGACCCCGACGTCTCCCAGACCCCCCCCCAAAAAAAAAAAAACAACAGAGCAGCAGCAACTTCAAGACACTGGTGACTAGTTTCGTTTTTTTTTTCGATTACAGTGGAACTGTGCATCATGAACATGTTCCGTCAAGTCTGGCAATCAACAAAGAATGCTGCTGTGAAGTTTTGCAGCGTCTGTGGGACGCATTTCATCGTAAAAGGCCGACATTGCATGAGAAAGATGAGAGCGAACTCTACCATGATAACACCCCAGTAACTTGTGCAGCAATTTCGTGCTAAACACCCCATTCTATGGGTCTAACAACCACCATTTTCGTCTGATATCGCTCCCTGTGATTGTTTTCCTATTTCGAAAAAAAAAATACCTTAAAGAAAAAAGATTTCAGGAAGTTGAGGAGATGCAACTTAACGCGACGAGGCTTCGGTACTCTATATCAGAAAATGACTTCAAGAAATGTTTCAAGCAGTGGAAACAGCTCTGGACTAAGTGTGCTACTTCGGAAGGTGATTAAATTACAGATTACTAACTCTTGTTGCGTTTTTTTAAATACGTTCCGTCAGAATACTTTTTAATCACACCTCATAAATGAGGAAATTAAATTCAAAGAAACCACATCCAGTTCATGAAAAAAATGAATCTACATACGATTTAAAATTAAACAAAAGTAATTAACTTCAAGCATTGTGTAATGATTGTAGTTCAAAAACAATAGAAACTGCCACTTCTGTAGAAACCATAGATGAAGATGTCTACGAGACAATATAGTAAATGATCTTAAGGCTCTATACCAGCAAAATAGTCGTTTTTAACAAACGGAAAAATAGTTGTCTATAGATGTAGGAAGCGCACATTTAAAGAAAAATATTATTTTAAGATAATGTAAAATAAAAAAAAAAGAGGCGAGGATCAGTTGTAAGTAAAATTCCTTTTCACACAGCTTTTCACTTTAACATGAACAAAGTAGCCTGTCCTTTCCCAGATCTTTCAATTCGCATTGATCGAAAAGCAAATATTTCATATCAGTTTTTTTTCCTGGTTTATTTTATTTCATTAACGGGGCAAAGACGCTGTCCACCGTCGTAGTCAGCGGTCAATAGTTAGCATGCTAGCGTCAGAGCTAGCAAACCACGGCGGGGCATTCGGTTATATTATCGTTTCCAAAATATTATTTTGCTGTAAATGTATTCATTATAGTTAAAGGTTTGCACATAGATAACGAAAGTTTTTTTTAAAGTTTTTAATTTTCAGACGAATGCTGTGTAAGATAAGAAATATAGTGCTGTCAGTGATCTCAAAATAAGAATGATTATCCATGATAACAAGAGACATGGTTACAGGAGAGAAACCGGATATGAACAAGATGGTTACAGGAGAGAAATCGGATAGGAAAAGTAAATTTATTTCATTTTGAACATGATAACGCTATGAAAATATATTAAAAATCGACCAGAGCCTAGATAAAAAAGATAAGATAAGATAAGTCCAATTTTCTTGAAGTTTTTCTTTAAGTAACTTTTTTTAGATGAAGAAAAAATTTTCATGCATCCCGGTCTAAATCAGTCGCAAGGTTTACAGAAAAAAATCCGATAAATTAATTTATTTTTGTTTTGTTTGTCAGTTGGAAAGTTGTCTAGCCGCCTGCCGTTGCAAGATGTGTCTCTTTCTTCTTCAAAATACAGATTACAGAGAACGCCAGATAATATATACCTAATGTCAACATAAGTTGAAACCAAGTTAACCAGCTGAATAATGACTTTACGAAAATAAAAAAAAGCAAATATGGCATTTCAGGAGAAAAGCAATTATCGTTTAGGGCCATCATCCGAAGGAGAATTCTCTGCAGTGGTTCTAGCTTGCTCTGTCGTTATCGGCGAATGCAAATCTGGTTAACCTTTATCTCTTTCTTCTCTCTATCTATCTAGGACGTGTATGATGTGTATTTTCCAGCTCCTGATGTTTCACTTGTTTTACGTGTTTTTTCAAACATCTGAAGGATGATATTTATTTTGGTAAACTTCTGAAGTTGTTGTGTTTCTAGTGGAATACGAAATCTCTTCGAAATATATGAATTTGTGAATATATTCAAAAAATTGTGGTAAGACACTCTTTTTCAGTGTTCATATTGGACTCCACCTTTTTTCCGATAAGTCACGTGGTCAGCCCAGTGTAAGTACAGCCAAAATGTGTTATCTATTTAATCCGGATATTATGCAACCAAGATAGAATGCTGGACAGAATGTACAGGCTGTGAGGTGACGAATAAGCCCAGTCGTCGGGATGGATCCACCACGACAAAGAACTATATCTTAAACAAAGGCCGTGGGAACAAAGCTGAAGAAATGCGATAACCCACTGTGCTTAACGATAAAATACATCACAAGGGACAGTGTAGTTGTTACATGTCACCACACACTGCAGTATGAGTTCCTGAGAACTCCTTTAGAAAGCGCTATCAAACAGAAAGAGGAGAAGTACAATAAGCAAGACCCTAATGTCGAGGACATCATAAAAACACCAGTCCTCACAATACATCTTTACCAGACGAAGAACAAAGTGATGGTACAAGGTTCACACCTTATACCATCACTTTGTTCTTCGTCTGGTACCATTGAATCCTGGCTAACAAAACAGTTTATGGAGCTATAAGATGTAAAAGTAAACAGTCAAGGAAGTGATACTCAGCCAATTACACAACTCCCTCAAGCAAACAACCCAGATGAACTAAATATAGAAATCACAAACATGACTGGAAGTTTCCCACATCCCACAGAGAAAACTATAGATATTATCAGTGATATAGAGGAGGATTGCAGTCAAGCCACGACACTGGAAGAGTCTGTATCAGCTACTATTGTCCCACGCATCCAAGATACTGTAGCCTCTAGCAACCACGAACCAGTACCTCCACTTATTGCATGAGAGCCTAATAGAGAACAAGGAGCAACTTTCACTGAGAAGCCTCCACCATCTCCAGACACTCATACTCAAAAAGTCACCCCAGTCAACAATACTACCCCGCCTGACGATATATTAACACGGCAGTATGATGTTCCTAAAATCAGTGACACGAATAGTTTCCATCAAGCTGCTGGGACAGATATAATACCGGTTACTTGTCACTGTGGCCACGACTTGGTAGTTAAAGATCTAGTGAAAACCCTTATCAGTGACATGAAGGCTGAACTGATAAAATCAGTCAGTTCAGAGAGCAATAGTATCAGAGAAGAAGTTCAGCAGCTCAGAGAACAATAGTATCAGAGAAGAAGTTCAGCAGCTCAGAGAAGAAAATACAAAACTGAGGCTGATCACTGAATCGCTGAACAATGGAACAGACAATGGTAATAGAAAACTACATAAAAGTAACCAGACAGGAACCGGTAGTCATTCAGCGACTGCTAGTCAAAGTAAAATTAAGGACAATGTGAAGCCGACGGCTCAGCTATCGTCTCCAGCCAGAGCAGACAAACTTGATCAGAAAAATGAGCAGCAAAAGCAAAGTGGAGTCAGTGACTCTTTACTAGAAGAGCAAACCACTATATATCCCATTGACGTCCACATTAGTAACAGATTTGACATGCTACAGCAGAACCCTGTACCTAACACTCAGCAGAAAGACACCATGCAACGATCAGATCATTTAAACAACACATCCAACCAGCAATCACCGTCCCACCAAAATCAGCAAAAGACAACCTACACAGCTAAATCATAATCTCATTACTAAAGGCACTTCATTCATTTTATCTTAGTATCAACATCATTTTCACAAACACAGCCTTTTTTACCTCAGCCTCTGGTTCCCCAAAGAAACAATTGTACATGGACCACATTCGTACATCAAAACTTGGAAGCAGCATCCTGGCTAAAAATGTGACGTTCCCAGAACGTACACTACAGAAAGACGCAGTGCATTTAGATGGTCGCAGTCAACACCCACATCCAACCAAATCATCTCTTAAAACCAATTCTGCTCCGAGCGCCACAAGGGTCTCCAAAACAACACCACCCACCCCACAACAAATGCCCAACCCATCGACCACCGATTATGACACAATGTTTCCATCTCTACCCTCACGTCTGCCTCAGGCTGTCAGACGAGCTGATACAGGCGTCAGCAACGTCGGGGTTCTTCCACAGTTACCCTCTACTACAACACTGGAAGACTTCAACACGCACAACTCACAAGCAAGGCCCATGCAACATCCTCAAAGAAATCTAGAGCTGCAGTATTTGTTGCAGTTTAGCCCTGCACCCTCGAGTCATGGGTATATCTTATCTGTACACAATGCGCATGAGATGATGCCCTGCAGACACCATGTGTCATAGACTGATGGCAGTATCATCGTGATTCATCACAAACTGAAGCCTTCAACCCACAGTATCAAGTAAAAGTGTTATTCGCCAGGACATAGAGACTGATCTTTTTTTTTCGTAAGTTTATTTACTATTCATTGCATTATATTATTGCATTTTACTTCTTGCAACTGTTTCTTTTACTTGTATAATTGTTGTAATTTTTATTTTAGATCTTTGAAGTTTATAAGTTATATTTGTCTGTGTATGAGAACTGAATACTTGGTTGTTTCACTTGTTAATGAAATCTCACGATTCCTTGATTTGCTTTGATTGTTGATTGTTTGATTCCTGTTATGTAAGTATAGTTATCTTACCATAAATTTGCTAAATTGTAGAAAATGACCCAGTTAGTTGATAAGTAGCTACAGAATGATAGCCTCAGAATTGGTCATCTAAACATTTACCATCTGTTATGCAAACTTCCTGAGGCATCAAACATAGTCAGTACTTCTTTGGCTTTTCAGAAAGTCGTCTAAATAAAAACATAACTGACTATGACATTAGGATAGACAGTTATAATTTACTTCGATGTGACCCTACTAGGAAACTTGAAACAGGATTAGTTTTATATGTTACCACTACCACACACTCTTGCTGTAGACCTTGAGACACCAGATATTGAATGTATATGGGTGAAAATCAAACTTCCAAAGCAGAGTCCAGTCTTAATTGGGTATCGTAATCCAAGTGCAACAGCATCATGGTATGGTCACTTTACAAAAATTATGGATTATGTTTTGTCATTTAATTTGAAAAATATAATTGTTCTTGAAAATTTCAGTATTGATTAACGACAATCAAATGCTACATGGAATGATATTGTTTTATCATACAACTTATCCCAAATTGTCATTAAACCCACCAGAGTAACTGAAACATTATCCACACCAATAGATCACATATATGTAGCTCATCTAGAAAACATTGTAGAATGTAAAGTCCCTCACATTTCACCGAGTGATCACTATCCGGTCTGTTGCACACAGACGCGAAATGGATTGAAAGCTCTCAAAAATAGACACATCAGCATTAAATTTAGAAGTTTTAACAAATTCAACTTAGAACCATTCCTGAAAGAGTTGCAAGCAGTACCTCTAGGTCATGTGTACCAACTGAACGACCCCGATAAGGCCTTGGAATACTGGATAAAGATCTTTCGGAATGTATGTTTCCATTAAAGAAGTGAGAGTTAAACTTCAAGTGAAGTCCCCCTGGATAACACAGAGGTATTTGCAGGTCATGAGGGAAAGAGATAAGCCTCACAAAATTAAGGAATTCATTAACTACCGATTACTTAGAAATAGATTTCAATACTTATTTAGGCAAGAGAAGAAAAAATACCTTGAGAAACTAGTTCAGAAGAAATCGGACAGTAAGTCTGTCTGGAAAGCAATTAACATTCTTGCAAACAAGAGAAAACGGTCTGACTTGTAGAGTCTACATGTGTCTGCTTGTGCTGAGTTCAGCAATCACTTCAGAGAAGAAGTCAATATCGTACCTTCCCTACCGTTCCCTACTTGTGACTTAAGTGAATTAAACAAATTCATAAATAATAAATGTTCAAATCTAAAGCAACCCAGTATTTCCTTCATGTCAGTTAGTGAAGTCTATAATTATCTTTTGGCTTTAAAGAACAATAACACAGCAGGACTTGATGAAATTAGCAACAAGATATTACAGATACACTAGCATACATTTACAATCAGTGCATTGCACATTGTCATTTTCCCCGGGCATTTAAAAATGCAAAAATACATCCCTTTTTCAAATCTGGTTCAGAGAACAATCCCGCAAGCTATAGGCTAATTTCCATTCTATCAACCCTATCAAAACCCCTAGAAAAACACATACAAAAGAATATGGTTTGATTGCTGACTGTCAATCAGGTTTCAGGCCGAAACATTCCTGCCACACAGCTCTCACAAAAACGACAGAATGTTGGTTATCTAATATAGATGATAATAAATTATGAGGTGCTGTCTTTGTTGACTTAAAAAAAGCATTTGACATGATTGATCGTGTAATCTTAGTTAGAAAGCTCTTATAAGACTTATAAACTACACCCGACTTAACAAAATTTATTACATCTTTTCTTTCTAATAGACAGCAGATAGTTTGCCTCAAAAACTCTAAATGAAGTCCATCTGTAGTTGATAATGGTGTTTCACAAGGGTCTGTTCTTGGTCCTCTGCTTTTTACTATCTACATCAGAGATCTTCCACTTCATCTAAACAAATCTTCTTGTCATCTTTTTTGCACAGTTTACACTAGTGACAATGACTATATTAATCTTGAGTCAGCTCTTCTGTTTTAAGTCTTCTTCTTCTTCTTCTTCGTTCGCTTCTACCACCACGACCGCCCTGAGATCCTACTGAATTTATGCCCGTGGTCCTCGTTAAGCCCTGTGGTCACCGAAAGGACCACACGAGATCCCCGAGAGGACCACAGGAGGTTCAGAGTATCGCAGGGCTTGAGCCTGTATTCTTGGTGGGTCTCAGAAGCGGGATTGTGTGACTCCGTGGTTTTCGTTTCACCAGTTTAGTCTAAGTTGGACTTTCTCACCGGAAAACCTCGACGTATTTTGGATATCAGTATATCCCCACTAGGTGAGAGGTGATAGCCCACCTAGGCCAGAGTTAGACTTTCTCACCTGAAAACCTCGACGTGTTTTGAGATACCCGTGTATCACCGCCGGGTGAGAGGTGGTTGCCCATCCAGTCCAGTGCTGGACTTTCTCACCGGAAAACCTCAGCGTGATTAGGATACGCATACATTCCTGCCGGATGAGAGGTGGTTGCCTATCTAGACTGCCATGGTCCAGTGTCTCCGACTTCAGCATTTTGTGGTCGTAGCCGGTTCAGGCATTTCACCCGATATGAGTGCACTTAGGACGTGGCCGATCTCCAGACCAGAGGTGCCGTGATTTGACTTCGCTTTATCCTTTCTACCACCTTTTCCGCAGTGGTGCCACGCGGCAACCCCATCTGCACCTTTCTTCACTGGCCGGGAAGAGCACTGCTCCACGCACGGCAGCTGAAGAATCTCGCCAGCAGCGGTAGATGAGCTACCAAACATGCCTCTCATCTACCCTAAGTGTCTGGTTTTCAGGCGCCAGATATTCGCCTTCGCCCCTTCTCCTGACAGTTTAAACAGTTCTGCCACGAGAAGGCCAGGAGCTGGACTTCACTACCAGAGGCTATTTGAGACGCACGCCGTTGGATCGGAGAGCGAATTCTCCACCCCACCTCCGGCAATAAGAGTCCTTAGAACCTCCATTTTAAGTAAACAGTCTATTTAGCTGGAGCAACAACAACAGAATGCTCATAAACACCAGCAAAGCAAAATCCATGCTCATTACAACAAGACAGAAACTGACATATTCACCAGCAACAACGCTACAGCTGCATGCTGGAATTTCAAAGACAGAGAATGTTAATGAACATAAAACCATACGTCTCACGACTGATCACCACCTCAGCTGCAGTTGTCATATAGACAATCTAACTATTGCAAAAAAAGTTTACCAGTTTGCCAAAATTACACACTTTCTTGATACAGACACTAGGAGAATATACTACATATCACGGATACAAACACATTTGGACTATTGTTCCACAATCTGGGATGTTTGCTCCATAATATGGATATCATAATATGGAGCAAACATCCCAGATTGTGGAACAATAGTCCAAATGTGTTTGTATCTGTGATATGTAGTATATTCTCCATATTGCTCCATAGCAAACATGAAAAGACTTTACTCACTCCAAAAATGAGCAGTAAAGTTTATAGACAACAAACATATAGCACATATTGCAAATAAGGGCAAACATCTTGACATTCTACCCCTCAAGAAGAGATTTCTAGTCAACAAGGCCAAGCTAATTCATAACATTCTATCACACAATGCTCTACCCTATTTTTGGTCATTATTCAAATTTAACCCAAAACACAGTCAACGCTTAAGCAGTTGTATTCTCCCAAAACCAAGACTTGACATGCTCAAAAAAAAGCTTCTCTTACGCAACTGCCTACCTCTTGAATACCCTACCATCTCATGTAAAACTTAAAAGTAATATTCATTCTTATAACTTCAAACTATGTCAATATATGTTTGAGATGGACTATATGCCTACCTAATATGTATATGTTCTGCTTCCGGGTGATGTAAAAGATGGCGGAAGATTTTTAACGCTTATGCCGATATACTTTCGTATGAATCTTTTGCGTCGACGCATATCGTAAAGCCATAAGAAATAACATCTTGTTGGCAGAAATGCAGATGAAACCACTGACAACAATTATTGAGGAAAGACGCTGGCGATGGTTGGGACATGTGCTCCGAATGACTGACAACTCACTACCAAAAATAGCACTAAGATGGACACCAAAGGGGAGAAGAAGTAAGGGTAGACCAAAAGAGACATGGAGAAGAACAACAAAAAGGATGTTGAGCAATAGAGGGCTCACCTGGGCAAGAGCAGAAAAAAAGGCGAAGGACAGGCATTTGTGGAAAACCCTTGCGGAAGCCCCATGTGCCCTGGGCACTTAAGGTTCAGAGAGAGATATCGTAAAGCGGGAGTTGGGCATAAGGCCAACAACCTTATCCTGAGACTCATCTAGAGGCAACTCTAGATGAGGAAAAACCAACCGTTACTGAAACTCCCATCAAATTCAATCGAGCATCGAGGATACCAACTCAGAGTAGCTAAAATTCATCAACCCCAAATATGCGACAAAGATCGGATTCTGGAATGTAATAACAACGGCCGCGTCATCGAAAACTGCTCAGGTAATCCAAGAAATGGATAAATATCACCTAGACGTCTTGGCCATCCGTGAAATGCAATCCCCCGAAGCAGGGAAAAGATCGGTCGAAAACCGTAAGTTAATCATACATTCAGGTAGAGACGATTGGAAAAATCACGAAGGAGTAGGTATAATTATGTCAACTGCGGCAGCAAAGAGCCTTTCAGAATGAGAACCAGTGAAGAGTCGTATATTAAGAGCACGATTCCAAATAAGACACGGAAGAATGACAATCATACAATGCTATGCACCTACGAACGATGCAGATGACGAAATAAAAAACACTTTCTATCACCAACTACAACAAATCATTAACAAAGTTCATAAACACGACATTTTAGTTGTCATGGGAGATTTTAACGCTAAGGTAGGAAAAGATAAAACTGACATCGAAAAAGTTATGGGGAAATATGGGATTGATACGGCAAATCATAATAGAGAAAGATTAATTGAATTATGTCTAACAGCGGGCATGGTCATTGGAGGAACAGTATTTCCACACAAAGAGATACATAAAACAACATGGATATCTCCAGATGATAGAACTAGAAATCAGATAGAACATTTTTGTATTAGAAAGCAATTCAGAACATCTCTGATAGATGTAAGAGCATATATGGGTGCAGATGTCAACAGTGATCACAATCTGTGTATAAGGAAAATAAGACTAAAACTGAAAAGCCAACTCAAGAAAGCAATACTCAGAAAGATAAACAGTCAAAGTCTACAGGGTGAAAATACTAAGAGTAATTTTAATCTATAACTTACCAAACAGTTCGCTGCATTCAAGGAGGTAGAGGAAACAGATATAGATGACTTATGGCATTCTTACAGCACAGCTATAATTACAGCAGCTAAAACAGGTGCTGGACTACAAACAATAAATAGAAAAGCATGGATATCATGGAAATACGTACATGAAAGACGGGCAGCCAAATTAGCCATGTTGAATGCAAAAACAGATCTTGAAAGAGATTTAGCAAAGAGCAACATACAAAGAATTAGACAATAAAGTAAAAAGTTCAGCTAGAAAGGATAAAAGAGAATACATGGACAGTATGGCGAAAGAAGCGGAGAAGACAGCAAAAACAGGAGACAGCACAATTCTATATAACATACACAAGAAGCTAACAGGTACTATTACATCCAAAGAAAGACCAATCCTTAGCAAAACTGGCACACTTTTAACATCAAATAAAGACCAAAAGCACAGATGGGCCGAACACTTCCAAGAATTATTTAATCGACCACATCCAAACGAACTGATAGACCTTGGAACTGATTTACCATTCCCACAATTAAATGTAAATCTAGATGAAATTACATTGCATGAAATTGAAACAGCAGTGAATCTAATGGCTAACAACAAAGCTGCAGGTGAAGATGAAATAACAGCCGAAATGTTAAAAGCTATTAATATAAACAACATGAAACAGCTATAGAGAATGTTGAACAAAGTTTGGAAAGAAGAAAAAGCCCCTTCGAAATGGAAAAAAGGAATCATTGTTAAAATACGGAAAAAGGCAACCTTATCGATTGCAATAACTGGAGAGGAGTAACCTTACTATCAGTTGTGTCAAAAGTATTTTGCAAAGTTATTCTAAACAGAATTCAAGATATAGTAGATGCTGCAATGAGAGATGAACAGGCAGGATTTCGAAAAGGGAGAAGCTGTCTCGACCAGATCTTTACTCTAAGAATATTTGAAGAACATATTGAAAATCAAAGACCGTTAATCCTGAGCTTCATAGACTTTAAAAAGGCATTTGATACCATACACAGAGAATCATTATGGAGGATTTTAAGAATATATGGAATACCATCTAAGATTCTCAACATCATTAGTAACCTCTACAATGGATATGTTTGTGCAGTCAATACAGAGGAAGGAATGGGTGAATGGATCCAGATTGAAACAGGCGTGTAACAAGGATGTATATTATCTCCCTTGCTTTTTGGAATTGCCATAAACTTCATAATGAAAAAATGTTGCAAAGGTAAAACGGGCATTGACTGGGTACGTGAGACCCAACTGAAAGATCTTGTTTTGCAGATGACACAACTCTTATCAGCGACAATATGAAATCAATGCAAGTAAAAACAAATACCCTGTCTTCAATGGCTAGTAAAATAGGACTTGAAATTAACAAGGATAAAACAAAAATAATGAAGGTTCTCATATACGTAGAAGGAACATCTATTGAAGAAGTAAACCATTTTGCGTATCTCGGCAGCTATATAGGCCACATTGGTGACACCAGAAAATAAGTTAGAATTTCCAAAACAGCTTTGACCTTAAAAAATCTTGAGAATATATGACATTCAAAAGTTATAAGCACAAAAACCAAGTTAAGATTTTTCAGTTCAAATTGGAAAACAACTATAGAAATAGACAAGAAATTAGACTCTTTCGAAATCAAATGCCTAAAGAAAATACTCGGTATAAAGTGGAATGAATTCAAAAACAACGCTGAGATCACACTGATAAGCAAACAACAACCTGTCTCACGGTTGATCAGAAAAAGAAGATAGACATATATTCGGTCATGTGATGAGAAGAAACAATCAGAGATTCCCCAAACAAACTATCAAATGGAACACAACAGGCCGAAGAAAAAGTGGTCGACCAAGTGAAACTCTAAAGAGGACATTGTTAAGAGAAGCCAATTTAGTGGGCTTGATGAGATTGAAAAACTCGCCGAAGACAGTACATCTTGGCGAACTACCATACGGGCCCTATGTGACGTTTAACGGCACGGGAAGGATGTAAGATGTAAGAATATGTATATGTGTTTGTGAATACTTTATATACACGTTTGAATAGTTGTAGGTATGTAAGTGTGTGCATATATAGCTATGTATTGGTATGTATGTTTGTATGAACATACATGTAGGTGTGTATGTGCACGTGTCTTTATGTGTACATATACATGCATGTGTGTGCACGTATCTATGTATATACATGTGAATGTATGTGTATATATGTACATGTGTGGATGTGTTTGTTTATATGTGATATGTGTGTGTGAATAAATGCATCGGTATGTATTTGCTTTAAGAACAGTATAGGCATATATACTATCAACGTCTAAATTATTTTAATCTAAAGTATGATTTGATTGTTGTATTTATTACATTGCTGCTCCAAAAATGTGTGAATTTAAAATGAATGTTAGCTTGTAATATATCTTACTTCATGTAGTTGCATAAAGCAGAATGTAGAGTGTATGGAAAGTAAGGGTTTATTAATTATTTACTTATTCATTTTATGTTTTTTTCATGCATATTATGTTCAATAACAAATGTTGAATATCTGTAACTGAATGCAAGTTATATGATGAAGGGCACAATGGTAGACGGGCCTGCGAGCCCAATTCTTTACTCTTCGAAAATAAACTCTGTTCTTTGTTCGTTGCTTCGTTCTTTATATTGCGCACAAATCTGCATTGTTGCCGTTGGTCAGTATATTGGTTATTTAATTAGTTATTTAATTATTTATTTCTTAATCAGATAGCTAGTCACTGAGTTAATTAGTTTGTCAGTCAGTTAATTAATTAATCAGTTCAGTATCACTGCACCCCGAACTCTGACTTGATTACCATTATATACCTTACTGTACATAGATCAATGACACACGTTCTATGTTGATTCACACTCCGTCGTGTATCCTTGACGTTATGTTCGCGTTTTTTTTTATTCAGCTGAGAATGAGTACGGGGATACCTGTAGCCATAAGAACCGTATATTTGTTGTAACTGAACAGTCATCATTTGTGCACATTTAGTTCAACCATAATCTCAATCATAAATACTGCTCGTTTTTGCTGTAATAATTATATTATCTATCATGCACTATGTAAAAAGATATGGTATTCTGGTATTTGTCCAAAAGAATGGAAAAGAACAATATTCATACCACTGCCAAAAAAGGGTAACCTGAAATTATGCACAAACTATAGAACTGTTGCCCTGATCAATCATGCAGGTAAAATTCTGTTAAAAATCATAATGAGTAAATTTCGTAAGAAAATAGAAGAAGTCAATATGGTCCAAGCTGGTTTCGGGCAGGGAAGAGGATCAAGAGATCATATATTCAATATAAGATTAATAATAGAGAAATGCAGAGAGTTTAATGTGAATCTATATTTAGCCTTTATAGACTACTCGAATGCATTTGATTGTGTACAACACCAGAAACTTTGGGAAATAATGGGAAAAAATGGGATTTCCAACACATTTGATACAATTAACATCACTGCTGTATCTTGACCAACAAGCAGCATTAAGAATAAATGGTGAAAACTTAGTTTGACATAAAACAAGGCGTCCATCAGAAGTGCATATTTTCTCCTTACTTATTTAACTTGTATATATAAATATAATGAAGAATGTTAGAGAAGATGTAGACAAAGAATATTATGATGCCATAATAATTGGATGTTATGAAATACCAGAGATTAGATATGATGATGACACAGTATTACTGTCCACAACACAAAAAGGAATGAAAAACTATGTCAGTCCGTAAGAACAGCGAAGAGCAAAACCTGTATCCTAATGCGAAGAAAACTAAATTGATGACAAGTGACAAAACAAACAAGACAGCTGAAATATGCATCAATGAGGAAAAACTGGAAGAAGAGGAGAGTTTTGAATATCTTGGATCACTACTAACTAATAATGGAGATACAATGAGGGAAATTAAAAGGAGCACATCTATCGCTCTTCAAAAAGTAAAACAACTAGAGAATCTGTGGAGAAAAACAGACATAACTACAAAAATAATATTTTTAAGAGCATGTATCTTTCCCATCGCAACATATGCCTGTGAGACCTGGGCACTTAACAAAACAGCTGAGAAACACATAAATGGCCTTGAATGTAAATGCTACAGAAGAGTTCTTCAAATATCATGGATACAAAAAAGAAGAAATATATCCATATTACAAGAACTTAATATTGAAGAAGGCTGGTTAGTAAAGTTGATTAAAGAGAGAAAACTTAAATATTTTCGACACATTAAACATCACGATAATCTAGAGAAGACCGTCTTTGAAGGGCACATAATGAGAAAAAGAAAGAGAGGAAGACCAAGGCGAAGATGGGTGCAAGACATCGTTGATAATCTGCAAATGGATGCAGCAGCAGCAGGCCATCTTGCTCATAACCGAGAGGCTTACAGCAGTGCTGTTAGGGAGGCAAAGTTCCTCAAGAGACATGCAAATGAATGAATGAATTATCTGTAGAAAATACACTTTGAATGAGTACAACATCAGAAACTTTGGGAAATAATAGAAACATTTGGATTTCCAACACATTTGATACAATTAACACCACTGCTGTATCTAGACCAACAAGCAACAGTAAGAATAAATGGTGAAACAATAACTTGGTTTAACGTAAATAAGGGGTCCATCAGGGTTGCATACTGTCGCCTTACTTATTTAGCTTGTATACTGAAAATATAATGAGGAATGTTAGAGAAGATGTAGACAAAGAATATTAAGATGCCATAACAATTCGAGGTTATGAAACACCAGAGATTAGATATGATGATGACACAGTATTACTGTCCACAACATAAAACGGAATGAAAAACTAATTATACTAGACCGTAAGAACAGTGAAAAGCAAAGCCTTTTTCTTAATGCAAAGAAAACTAAATTGATGACGACTGAAAAAACAAATAAGGCAGCTGAAAAATATATCAGTGAGGAAACATTGGAAGAAGCAGAGAGTTTTGAATATCTTGGATCATTACTAACCAATAATGGAGATATAATGAGGGATATTAAAAGGAGGACATCTATCTCTCTTAAAAAAAAACAACTAAAGAAGCTGTGGAGAGCAACAGATAGAACTGCTGTTAGGGTTGCAAAGTTCAGCAAGGGACATGCAAATGACTGACTGAATTATATAGTCAACTTGTGCTTTCAATCTATGACAACGGCAACATTTAAGTCAGTGTATTTCATTGGTTCTGTTCTATCAAAAGCATTCCATCAGAGATTTTCCTTAAATATGCGTATATTTACATGTATAATATGGTTGTTTAGTACTATCGCTCTTCAGAAAGTAAAACAAATAAAGAATCCATGGAGAGGAGCAGACAGAATCACAAAAATAATATTTTTAAGGGCATGCATCTTTCCCATCGCAACATAAGCCTGTGAGACCTGGACACTTAGCAAAACAGCTGAGAAACACAGAAATGCCTTTGAATGTAAATGCTACAGAAGAGTTCTCCAAATATCGTGGATACAAAAAAATAACAAATGTATCTATACTACAAGAGCTTACTATTGAAGAAGGCTGGCTAGTAAAGAGGATTAAAGAGAGAAAACGTAAATATTTTGGACACATTAATCGTCATGATAATTCAGAGAAGACCGTATTGGCAGGATACATAATGGGAAAAAGAAAGAGAGGATGACCAAAACGAAGATGGGTGCAAGACATCGTTGCCGATCTACAAATGGATTCAGCAACAGCAGGCCATCTTGCTCACAACCGAGAGGCCTACATGAGTGCTGTTTGGGAGGCAAAGTTACGCAAGGGACATGCAATTGAATGAATGAATGAGTAATATCCATGTAAATGAAGTCTAATTACGGCTCATGAATACACAGGAGTTTTGGGGTATCATGCTGTGCGATTTTGTTAATTTTTCGTTCGCTTCATAACCATTTACTTATTTTTCCGCTGATGAGAAATGATGTTTTGGTATATTATCAGCATTCAACAAAACAGTCCTGTTTAAGCGACTCTCTTATCTGTAGTGTCAATTGTGCACACATTAGAATTACTGGAGATGATAATGGCCTCTGTGCGAGCAGGGAATGACAAATTGTACTGTATGTCAGCTAGCAAAACTCGACATTTTAATCACCACTTTTTTCTGTCACCCAAGGTCGTAGCTATCCAGCGAACAAGGAAAGGATGGATGTCTATATTAGGTAATCAGAATTTTTTGTTAACATCAGGGACACCCTTTTATATACATCTCCATCATCATGCACAGCACATGTTTCAGTCCCTGCACGAAGAGCTTCATGAAAACAGCGTTTAGAGACAGAGGCGCATAATTCTTTTTTACAAATTGAGAAAGGAAAGGAGATAAACGCAGTGGGAGGGGGGGGGAATAACACTCAGTAACAAGAAACAACAACAACTCAGTATTTCGCGCTGTATGGCTTTGTTAAAGATAATAGAGACGAGAAAACAAAAATCACAAGAAAAAAATTAATTTACGTGGAAGAGATCCTCCTTCAGTAAAAACGTAGCAGAAAATACACTTAAGTGAGTTTCAGACATGAAGAAAGTACCCAATAGTTTAAAAAAGGGATCTTCTGTAAAGTTATATAATCCCCTTCTAGCTGAAGGAAAGATGTGAAAAGAAAAGTGGAGCACGTCAAAGAGTAAATAAGAACTCCGCATTCTAAAAATGTTAGAAAATCTGACAGTCACCGGAAAAATTCAGGGTTAAAAACGAAGGAATACCTTCTTAAACGCCGACAGAATGGCACATGAAAATGAGTTAAAATAAGACACAGAAAAAGGATTTAAATCTTAACAAGAAATACCGAAAATAGAGAAGCAAAAGCATTATCTAACAACAATATGTGATGAAACATATCTTTAAACATTGACATTTATGATCAACATATCTTATAAAACATTATTCATATTTCAGGTCTTTGGAGATGTGAAACGTGACGGCACCAGTAAACAGTACAATTTTCAGCATGCTTACGGCAAGGTCCATCCGCCCCAGCCTGTCTATCACCCAGGAGGGGTATTCCTAAATTTTGAGAAGTACAATGTAGCGGCTAGAGAAAAGATTCTTTGTGTGACAGCTTCTGATGGTACATAAAGTTCTAATTTATTAATTCGGCAGCATCCGAAAGCTTTAAAATGTATTTTGCATGTTTTTAATCAAGTTACAGAAAAAGGTGCATTTTCTGACTTCATGTTTTACATAGTAAAAAATAAATCTCATTAGTTTCATTTTAAGCTAGATTGGATTTATGCTTATATTTATATGCCACAGGCGTGCCATTAGCCAAACAGTGGGATCCCGCTGGGTACTACTACGCCATTTCAGTTGCACAGTATGGTCTGAGTCATCATGCCAAGGGTATTCTAGAAGGAAACCCAACGCCCAGGGTAATTATAATAGATCATACAAGTTTGTTGTTTTTCGTGCTGTTGTGTGCATAGCTTTTAATTAAAATATTTTGATGAGCTATAACATGAATATCTAGTAAGTTGGAAGAAGTCAGAAAGTAAGAAATGTACAAATTCCTGGGGTTATTTTTGGATCTTGAATCTAATAAGTTCACCCAGACTTGGCACATGACGAAAGAAAGTATTTAGATATACGCAATATGACACTGGACTAATGTTCAAGACGTAGCTGTTTAACTGATTCAGATAGAGTTAGACACCTGTGATGTTTTAGTTAATGGTTTAAAAAACATTTATATCTAACATACAGTATTTACACGTAAACTGTCCACGTAAAATATTAATCCATCCACGTAAGCAGGCAAACTTCTCTACACCTACTTTTCTTTCTCTCCACCTCTCACAGTCTGCAGCCAGCCTCAGCTGTGGCTTTATGGCTCTTCGCCAGGTTGTCTATTATCGAGCTGTCTTCTTCTTTTCTTTTAGTGTTCAAGACAAGGCTACTCTAACAAGGATTTCATGTCTTCTCTAAACGAATGGCTAGTCAGTTTCCAACGCCTTTTTACTGTAATAATATGCACGCACGCGCTTGTTGTCTGCTTTGACCGTGTTGTAAATCAATGCTCATGATCTTCAGCAAGAAAATATTCAGAATGTTACTGTGTTTCGCAGGTTTGTGAAATGAAGACATTTTGTCATTTTGTTTTTTACAAGGATGTGACAAAAGCTCTCAGCTGGCTCAAGTTACAATATTTACAGGCAAGCATGCATCTTGAACGACTGACGAAGGCAACAGTGATTCGAATCCCTGCAGATGTCATAGATCCATCTAATGACATTCGTTCTTGCACCAGACCATGCATGTGTTAGAGGAGATCAAAGAGCAGATCAGTTGACAGACTCCATTATCAAGGAGAAAGGACAGGAAATGTATCGAGAAGGCATCATCTTTGTTAGAGGAGAAGCTGGTCAAACAAAGGTCTTCACTGACAACTGTGAATCAAGGTCATTGTTAGTAATGAAGGGTTTTGGGGTGAAACTTGGAGTGGCGAAGAATGGACGATTCATCAAGAAGTCCAGGCGGATGATCAATCAACAAATAACGGATGTGATTAGTTACTGTACGCTGATGGAGATACTGGAGAGGAAATCGAGGCACCTATAGATGTGTCCAGGGTCCATAGATGATGGTCCTTTCTAACTAACCAAACAACCAACCACCCAAACCAACCAGCCATCCAACTAGCTAAATAACTATCTACTATTCTGCTGGAATAGAAATTTGGATAGTACGTATGTAGTTGTGTTACAAATTTATGTGGCTTATAAAAGGGTACTAGGAAAGAGTAGGAAGTTTTCTGATTTTAAAAAGAATCACTGGTAAAAATTGAGGACCATCAATCCGAGAACACAATTCTAGTAATAAAAAAACATTCCGTAATCACCCCAAGCAGCTGGTTCTAGTATGGGTGATGGTTATGGTTAAGTCAGCGATTTAATTAATATGATAATATGTGGACTACATTACGCTTTGACAATTCTTACGTCGTGACACTTTTATTTCTCCATATTTAGTTATTCTAGCAAATCACTCATTAAAAAAATGCTTTTGGTAGTACGGTACATGTGACAGTGAGACTTAGTGACTCGTTATTTATATCTTTTTGTTTGGTCATGGCTGTGTCTAGTTTTTGGGTTTTTTACTTAATAGTAACTTTAATAACAATTGGTAGTAACTTTAATGTGATGGATATCATACCTATGAAATATGCCAGTAGTTTGCTAAAAGCGTATATGCAATATAGGACCACATATAGTTTAGCAAATATTAAAAGGGTTTTCGTAATTTAATTTACATGTAGTGTTCCTTGCCTAGGAATGAGAGTGACTACAGAGTGAACATTACCGTAACCACCATACATTATATAAAGTCTGTCATTTAGGCATCGGGCACTCATTTCTTTAACACCAACAGAGCTGTGAGAAACGGACGCTCTGTCCGCTTCGAAAATTCATGCTCCACACGAAATTCAAATAATGTGTCGGTCTTTACATCTGTAAGCAATCACCAGCCACTAGTGAACTAAGAAGTGTTTTCGAGTCATCTGATTTATGCTCACCAGCCCTGCGTTTCGTGTCACGACAGTTACACAGGGAAAGTCAAAATGTGATTCTGAGGCTGGTGTAAATTCGGGCGTCGTTGGGTCTCAGCACTGTGCTCTTTGGTTCCATCAGTGTCACATAATCACAATAAGAAATGCAGATGAAAAAAGCTGGGACATGCGCGAAAATGAAGTGTTTTATGTAGCCTCAACAGGATACTCCTCTGTTTAAATAGAAGGTAAAACGTAGACAAGCTTAAGGAGAATAGAACGTGAAAGGCCATTTGAAAAGACCTTGAATGATTTGAAACGGTTGATGTTCACTTTAATACAGGAAATAATACACCTCAGAATGTGGTCTGTGCTTCTCATAATAGCCATTACATAAAAATAATCAAACAGTCGGTGTAAAGTTTGAATTAATACCTCTGAATGAACATTTTATTCTCAGCTGATGGCCGGTGGCCAGGTGGAAGAGTCAAGGTGGGAAAATACAGGCCCTGAGATGTCAGTTAATATCGCAGAGACAACTGTAGATGGAGAAATGATGAGGGTACTGTCGTTCAGTGCTCCAGGTTAGTATTATTGTTATATGTACAAACGCTGACATTCTGAGAGGCAAACCAGCGATAACAGGTAGACAGGCAATAATAAGTGATAACAAATAGACAGATAGATAAACCAGTGGTAACAGTCGGACTCATGAACAGACAATAGAGAGGTCTGCTTCTCTGGAAATATTTTGTGTTTATTCACATTTATCTGCTGCTTGTTTATTGTGTGCCTTTTTTTCTAATCTAATTGTTACACAGTTGTTCTTATCACTTTCTACTGGGGGTTAAGACGCCCGATAGGGTAATCAACGACCCATAGCTAACCAAGACCCTGTTCCACCTCTCCGTGCTACCTCCAGATACAGGCATAGCCTGGCTAACGAGGCAGGGATCGCCATAGTCCCCATGGTGATGAAGTCTGCTAAAGAAGTACTGTACACCCCCTGCTTTTTAGCTGTACTCTGGGAATGAAAAAAGTAGCAGCCATAACTTGCTCCCATGCCGATACGATGGTGTGCCTCAAGATCTCTACAGCATCGGCTGCAAAGAAAAACAGCTCGCAGTTATAGGGAGTTCATAAAAGTACAAGTCTCACTTTCCATTAATTCTTCTTTTTCGTCTTTCGTTTCTTTCCGTCAGTGATACTTCCATTTATATTTTTGTTATTTTGATAAATAAAGCTGGGGCGACCATCCCAACCCAGCGCGTCACAGGTGGCGGATGGTGAAAGTCCTCCAGATATGGAGGATCCCTGTGAATAAGGAGTTACCCAAATAAGCAGGCGCGGACCAACTGGAGGTAGACTCAGAGAGCGAGGTGGGGTAGTAGGTGGCTCTACTACTCCTATAAAGTGCCTCAGGTGCTCAGTGAAGGGAATACCAGGCGGGTCAGAGGCGCCTTAAAACCTCTCGCTCCCGCTGCCTTGCGGGTAGGACAGGGAGTCCAAAGGCTAGCGGAGAGTCCGTACACAAACCAACAGAAGGCAACGGGAAACCACTGTTGTAGTTCCCAAGAACAATTATGCTTATTCAGAGTCATAGATTTATCATGAACGACGTTAATGGATGTTCCTCTGGAACGGCCTCGTCCGGTAGGGCAGCTAACGAGCCACAGGTGAGGCCAGATCGTCATCAAGCTACTGGTGGCAAAACTAACAAGTTCAAAATAGCAACATTGAATGTTAGAACTTTATTCCAGGCTGGAAAATTAGAAAATGTAAAGATGGAAATGGAAAGGATGAAGATCAACATATTAGGAATGAGTGAAGTTAGATGGACAGGTGCAGGAAAGATAAACTCAGATAAATATACAATAATATATTCAGGAAGTGAGAAACATGAACGAGGAGTAGGAATTATATTTGATGAAAAAACGGCAAGGACAATTGTAGGATATTTGAACATCTCGGACCGAGTCCTGCTAGCCCAACTGAAAGGACAACCAATAAACATAAATATTATACAAGTGTATGCTCCAACATCTGAAAGTTCTGAGGAAGATATACAGATATTTTATAATGACATAGAGACAGCACTAAAACACACAAAGTCACATGACGTTACCATAGTCATGGGAGATTTTAATGCCAAAGTTGGTAAAGGAAGAACTTCGGACATCGTTGGTGACTATAGACTGGGGGAGAGGAATGACAGAGGTTATAAATTAATTGAATGGGCAAGAATACATAGCATGGTTGTAGGAAACACCTGGTTTAAACAACATCCTCGAAGACTGGCAACGTGGTGCAGCCCAGACAAAAAGACATTTAACCAGATAGACTACATATTAATCAACAAACGATTCCGCAATGCATTACTGACAACAAAATCCATGCCAGGAGCTGACTGCAATAGTGACCATGATCCACTCTGTGGAAAAGTTAGAATAAAGCTAAAGAAAGCAGGCAGAAAAGTGAGAAACATCAAACTGAATAAAGAACTTCTTAAAAATGACCAAGAACTGCGAGAACAATACAAAGTTATTATAACAAATAGATACAATGCAATAGCAAAGATAAATAGTATAGATGAACAATGGGAAATGTTAAGAGATTCTATCCACCAAACTGTTAAGGAGATAATACCACCGAAAAAAAGAAGCCCCTAAAAATAAATGGATGACAGACGACATCTTAGGACTGATGGACAAGAGGAGGAGGAGTAAAAATAACGAGGAAAAATATAGCAAGATAAATAAAGAAATAAGACGCAAATGCAGAGAAGCAAAAGAAGTGTGGTTAAATGAAAAGTGCAGACAGACAGAGGACGCTCATAATAAAGACAGCAAAAACATGCATAAACGAATTAATGAACTCACAGGCAGGAAAACAAAATATACCACAGGATGCCTGAAATCGAAAGAAGGTAAAATATTAATGGGAAAAGAAGACATTGTGGACAGGTGGACAGAGTATATCGGTGAGCTATATGGAGGAGAAAGACCAGAATTAACACCAGATACTGGAAACTGTGATGGACCGCCAATACTTGAAGATGAAATCATAGATGCCATCAAACACATGAAGAAAGAAAAGCGACTGGGCCTGATAATATAACAATAGAAGAAATAGAGGCACTAGAGGAGACAGGAATAAAAATAATAACCAAGTTACTGAATGATATTTACAACAGTGGTTATATTCCCAGTGACCTGATTAAATCCACGTTTATAGCACTACCAAAGAAACCAGGTGCAAAGGAATGTGACGACCACCGGACTATCAGCCTCTCATGTCACATAACGAAGCTACTTCTGAGAATCATTATGAGAAGAACAAGGAAAAAGATTAAAATGGAAATAGCAGATGAACAGTTTGGATTTGTTGAAGGAAAGTGAACACACAATGCCATTTATGCTTTACGAACACTAACAGAAAGAGCTTTAGAAGTACAGAAAGATCTCTACTTATGCTTCATTGATTACACCAAGGCATTTGACAAGGTGAAACATAGTGAAATTATTAAAATGCTTGAAGACATCAATATAGACGGCAAAGACTTGAGGATTGTAAAACATCTATACTGGCAGCAAGAAGCAGCAGTTCGAGTTAAAAATAGAATTGGAAAATACCAACCTATAAAACAAGGGGTGCGACAAGGATGTGTACTATCTCCAGACCTTTTTTCTCTGTACAGCGAGAATATTCTAAGAACAATCATCACAGAACCAGGCATAAAAATTGGAGGATACAATATTAACAACCTTCGGTATGCTGACGACACAGTACTGATAGCTGAGAACCAACAAGACCTGCAAAATCTCTTGGATAAAGTCGCCAAAGAAAGTGAACAGAAAAGCCTTACTTTGAACATCAAAAAGACAGAGACTATGGTTATATCTAAGAAACAGAATCCACCAGCATGCAGTATTAAATTAAACGGAACCATTCTAAAGCAGGTGCAGAAATTCAAATACATTGGAGCAGTAATAACTTCAGATGGGAAATGCAGAACAGAAATTAGGAACAGAATAGGTCACGCAAAGACTGCATTTCAGAGAATGAGAAACATATTAGCTAACACATCTTTATCAGTGAATGTTAGAAAACGAGTCCTAAAATGCTATATTGAACCTATCTTGTTATATGGAAGTGAATCATGGACAATAGGCAAGTCTGCACAAAAATCATTGGAAGCAGCAGAAATGTGGTTTATTAGAAGAATGTTGCGAATCCCCTGGACAGCAAAAATAACTAATGAAGAATGTATGAGAAGAGCTGGAGAGACAAAAAACCTTGTCAGAAAGATAAGGGAGAGACAATGTACTTTCATAGGACATGCAATGAGAAGAGGGGGCATTGAAAAATATTATAACAACAGGAAAAATAGAAGGAAGAAGATCAAGAGGAAGACCAAGAGAAATGATACTGGACAGTCTGACGGGATGGTGTGAGAGGAGATCACCAACTGAACTGATGGCCTGCATGAAGGATCGTGTACTCTGGAGAAGCATGATGATGATGATATTTTGATAATTTCTTAATGTTTGTTTCTTTGCTTTCGTATCTCTTGTTTTGTTGCATCTCTTCTTGTCGTAGATCCATTATTTATATATCAATAATCCAATACTGAAAATAATCTACCGTATGCACGTACGAAAATACACGTAAATGTTCAAACTTCTTAACATAGCAAAAAATATTAAATAACAAATTGGTGAAAGCAGTAACTCAGCCGGGATGTATAATAACTCACCAGGGATGTTTTCTCTTCAGCTGATGGCTGAAGTTGATGTAATGGTAAAACACTTATTCCTAAGTTCATTTTCGATATAGTTGTGGTCTATCCCTAAGTTCATTTTCAATACAGTTTTGGTATATCCCTAAGTTGATTTCCGATATAGTTTTGGTGTATCCCTAAGTTCATTTTCTATATAGTTTTGGTCTATTTTGAAAAGTCATTCACTGCAGTTTTCTTGTTCCAAAATGTTCTCGGTGATTTATATAAGTTCTTATTTTCTAGTAAACACGTATTAGTGCACTACTGTACAACTAAACACGTATTAGTGCACTACTGTACAACTAAACACGTATTAGTTCACCACTGTACAACTAAACACGTATTCGTGCACCAACTAAGGTAGTATTTGTTTAATGCCTGTACACTGCAAGTTTTGCCCACACACTCTTCGGTACTGTGCGAGTATGTGTGTGTGTGAGCAATGACTTGAAGTAGTGAACTGAATAGTCTTCATCATTGTGTTAACAACGCCGCTATTTACTGAGCATATTTACATGACTGCTACACAAGTGACACAACAGACGTTACACTGTTATAAACCGTGTAACACATGAAATCGCAGGACAACAACAACCACTACAAATATGTACACGAATATGTACACATCACAGCGCCACAGTTCAACATGAAGTCAAAGAGCAAAGGATTCCAGCAATTACAAAATAGATAACCAACGTTTAATGATGAACCCCTATTTGTAAGTGAGTGTTGCAAATGAATGTCGACTGAAAAAACTGATGAACAATTACAACGAATAAGGAAAAACTGTCCGCCCCATTAACATCGCCATGGGACAGAGACACTCAGACAACATGGGAAAACATTCTAACTTCAAGCAAACCAAAAGCTTCAATAAAGGTCGCCTAAGTCAGTGGACATGACTTTCTCGGGAAACGTATCAGGTTTCCTTCCCAAAGTCCACGTTATCAGTTCAGGAGTACTTCCATTTCTCGCAGTCATTTATAGCTATTATGTGCAAGCGATGCAGTATGAAGTATATAAGGAAGACGTCATATGACGTCATTGATGGGTACATGAAGAAGATTGCAATGTTGTCAGCAGGAAAAACAGTAGCAGATTATATTCAGAGAGAAATGAGAGAACACCCACCCAATTATTAGACAGTGACAAAGGTGAAACTACACAAAAGGTACGGGGAGAGCAGAGAATCTAACTGTGCCCTGGTAGCCTTCCGACAGGCTCAGCAGGAGAAGCACGAGGAGTACAAGAGTTTGTGGATCGGTTCATTGAGTTAGCTGAAAGAACTTACTCCAGCGAACACCGGAATCATCGAATTGTGGAGGACCAGCTGATGCAGCAATTCACTGACGGTAGCAGTGGATACGATCTAAAGTTGAAAGAACTGAATTACAAGCCTGACTCCCTGGAGAAGTTAGTACACATAGCTGGACGGAGGAGGGAGTACAAAAGTAGAATTGAGGCATAGAGTGGGCATTTCGTTGAACAGTGAAAAGATAACGCACCCACGAATGAGAATGTGAGGCCGCCCTATTTTCCAGGCCGACCTGACTATCCTCACCGCTGGGATGGGGGAACAAACAGAAATCCGAGCCGCCATGATTTCTGTGATTTTCAGCGGGGAAGACAATTTATTTCCGTCCCGGAAGTTGTGTCTTGCATCGAGTGTTTGTTACCCAAAACGTACAGAAAGGGTGACCCAGTGAGTTCCGTCATTGAGCAGGGGAAACGACTATGCCCCCTTCTCTCATTTGTCGACAGTCGAGAAATCAGATGTTTCTGCAGTGATCAACTAGGACATTTGGCTAAACATTGTTTGAATCCGCCATCAACAAAGCTTAACCGACCACCGAACCTCCCCAGGTGAAAATGAGCCATCATTTAAACCAAACCGCTGTACAAATAAACAGACCGCAGCTCTGACCCACAAACAATGAAGGAAACCAGGGGAAACGTTAAGAATTCAGTGTATACCCGGCGTAGGAATTCTAATGCTCAAGAAACTATCGATGTGATGATCCAAACAAACAATAATCTTTTGATGAAAAGTGTGAAGAGGTTCCTAACACTAATCGGCAAACAGAGAATCAGAGCTCTAATAGACTCTAGAGCCGAGTTGTCCCTGGTGAAAGAAACTATGTTTCGTGATCTAAAAATAGGTTACAAAAGATACCCGACGAAACTGATACTCCAGTCCATCGATGGGAGCAACCCGAGAACTCTAGGCTCGGTGACACTGCCGTTTATACTTGAAGACAACTTAAACCATGAATTCCTTCTTGTAGATAATATAAATCGAGCGATCATTCTGAGCCAAGGTTACCTGAGAAAATATGGAATTAGGCTGTGCTGTTGTGCGATGAAATGAAGTCACAGATAAATGAACAGAAGATTGATCGCTCAAGAGACGTCGATATCGAAGCCCTGGCCAGATTCAGTAGTGAAGCCGTGCTAAAACCGATGACTATAAGTGTAATTTCAGTCCAAGTGAAACAATATGACTATTTCAAATGCACCCAGAGTGGTATGTAACAGGAGTGAAGTAAGGCTTCGTGGCATATGACCCTCACTTGGTCGACACTATGGTCACTCCCAAAGTCCGAGGAGTTTTTTTCTGTTATCAAAATCTAACAGAAAAATCAGAATGAGAAAAGGTTGCGTCGTGGGAAAATTGAGAAGGAAATCCCTGTGATTGAAACTGTCCAGAGTACTTTCAGGAGCTTCCCAAAGAGTTAAAAAACTGTTAAAGCAGGTAAAAGCCAACGCAACCTGCAAGGATAAAGTCGAAGAGTTGATAACCAGAAATAGCGACATATTGGCTGACAATAATATGGAGCTAACCCAAACTTCTAGATAATTCTTCTTCTATCATACAAATGATCATACTCTTCCGATGTGACGTGCAAGATGGCGGACGTTTTTTTAACGCTCTCGCCGGCATGCAGAAATCAGCGGAATTCCGCTTGATCTGTCACACATCATGTACTGGAAGTTGGGCATAAGGTTAACAACCTTATCCTGGGACCTATCTAGAGGCGACTCCAGATGGGAAAAAAAGATATCGTTACGGAAACTCGCAGAGAAACCAACCGAGCATCAGGGATGCCAACTCCGAGGAGCTCATTCGTCGGTCCCAAACATGTGACAAGGATTGGATTCTGGAATATGAGAACGATGGCAGCATCAACAAAAACTACTCAGGTCATCAAAGAAATGGAGACATATCATCTAGACATACTGGGCATCAGCGAAATGCGATGGCCAGAAACAGGTAAAAGATCGGCAGAAAACGGTAAGTTAATAATACATTCAGGCAGAAATGACGGTAAATTTCGAGATGGGGTGAGTATTATTATGTCAAACGAAGCAGCAAAGAGCCTTGTAGAATGGGAACCAGTGAACAGTCGTATAATAAGAGCACGATACAACCTAAGACATGGAAGAGTGACAATAATACAGTGTTATGCACCCACGAATGATGCAGATGATGATGTGAAAGACGACTTCTATCACCAACTACAACAAATCATCAACAAAGTCCCTAAACACGACATCCTAATTGCTATGGTTGACTTCAACGCTAAGGTAGGGAAAGATAACACCGATGTTGAAAAAGTGATGGGGAAAGGAGGAATTGACATGGTTAATCAGAACAGATGAAAGTGCAGTAAGAACACAAAATGGACAACTGGTCAGTGGAGAAAGAGAAAAAATTGAAAGATGGAGGGAACACTTTAACACCCTACTAAACAGAACACAAGCAGCACAAACAATAGACATACCTGAAGCAAAAACGGAACTAAACATCAATACAGGACCAATAACAATAAATGAAGTAAAGGAGGCGATAAAGAAGCTAAAATCAGACAGGGCACCAGGTGAAGATGAAGTGACTGCTGAGATGTTGAAAGCAGAAGAAACAGAAACACCAAAACAACTTTGCCGGATATTACAACAAATTTGGGATTTAGAAAAAGCCCCAGAGGAGTGGAAAACTGGTCTTATAGTAAAACTACCAAAGAAGGGTGACCTCAGAGATTGCGGGAACTGGAGAGGCATTACCCTACTGTCACTCACCAGTAAAGTATTTTGCAGAATAATCATCAACAGAATTGTACCAACACTTGAGGAAAAACTTCGGAAAGAGCAGGCAGGATTTAGGAAAGGACGATCATGCATAGACCACATATTTGTACTTAGACAAATATTAGAACAGGCAAATGAGTGGCATAGCACAACATATGCATTATTCATAGATTTTGAGAAAGCCTTTGACAGTGTCAACAGAGATGCACTGTGGAAAATCCTAAGATGGCATGGCCTCCCCCATAAAATAGTTAATGTAATCAAAGCCCTATACGAGGGTTTTCAGTGCAAAGTTATCTGTGGAGAACATACCTCTAGCAGCTTTAGGGTACAAACAGAAGTGAAACAGGGATGTGTACTATCACCAACATTATTTATCTTGGCAGTAGACTGGTTAATGAAGGAGGCAACATCAGACAAACGCAAAGGATTACAATGGACCCTTGACACAGTGCTGGAGGACCTTGACTTTGCGGACGACATTTGTCTATTATCAAGCAGTCACAAAGATATGCAAGATAAAATAAACAAGCTAACTCAGAATGCAAACAACATAGAACTAAAGATCAACGTAGGAAAGACAAAGTTAATGAAGCAAAATGTGAACAACAGAAATGTACTCAGAGTAGATAACAAGTTAGTGGAGGAGGTCAACGAATTTGTATACCTTGGCAGCAGAGTAGTAGAAAATGGAGACAGCACAGAGGACATCAACAGCAGACTTACTAGAGCAAACCAGGCTTTTGCAATGCTGCAGAATATATGGAAATCAAAAAAACTAAGCATAAATATGAAAATCAGGATATTTAAGAGTAATGTTCTAAGTGTACTACTCTATGGAAGCGAATGCTGGAAAATCACCAAAACCATAGAAAACAAGTTGAATTCTTTCCAGACTAAATGTTTACGAAGAATTAGAAAAATATTTTGGCCAAACACTATAAGAAATAACATCTTATTAGCAGAAATGCAGATGAAACCACTGACAACAGTTATTGAGGAAATACGCTGGCAATGGTTGGGACATGTGCTCCGAATGACTGACAACTCACTACCAAAAATAGCACTAAGATGGACACCACAGGGGAGCAGAAGTAAGGGTAGACCAAAAGAGACATGGAGAAGAACAACAGAAAGGATGTTGAGCAATAGAGGGCTCACCTGGGCAAGAGCAGAAAAAAGGCGAAGGACAGGCATTTGTGGAAAACCCTTGCGGAAGCCCCATGTGCCCTGGGCACTTAAGGTTCAGAGAGAGAGAGAGAATCAGAACAGAGAAAGATTAATTGAATTATGTCTAACAGAGGGCATGGTCATTGGAGGCACAATATTCCCACACAAAGAGATACATAAAACAACGTGGATAACTCCAGATGATAGAACAAGAAACCAGATAGATCATTTTTGTATTAGAAAGCAATATAGAACATCTCTCATAGATGTAAGGGCTTATAGAGGTGCAGATGTCAACAGTGATCACAACCTGTGCGCAGGGAAAATAAAACTAAAATTGAAAAGCCAACATAAGAAATCAGTACACAGAAAGATAAACAGCTACAGCCTACAAGAAGAAAATACTAACATTAATTTCAGTCAGGAACTTGCCAATCATTCCAAAACACACAGTGAAGTTGAGGAGATAGGTATAGATGAGTTATGGAATTCTTACAGCACAGCCATAATCACAGCAGCAAAAGCAAGCGCTGGACTGGAAAAACCAAATAGAAAAGCATGAATATCAGATAAAACATGGAAGTATATACATGAAAGACGAACAGTCAAATTAGACATGTTGAATGCAAAAACAGATCTTGGAAAAGATCTGGCAAAAGCAACATACAAAGAAATAGACAAGAAAGTAAAAAGTTCAGCTAGAAGGGATAAAAGAGAATACATAGACAATATGGCGAAAGAGGCAGAAAAAGCAGCAAAAACAGGAGACAGCAAAACTTTATATAACATACAAAAGAGGCTAACAGGTATTATTACATTTAAAGAAAGACCAATCTTAGCAAAACTGGAACCCTATTAACAGCAAATAAAGACCAAAAGCAAAGATGGGCTGAACACTTCCAAGAAATACTTAATCGACCACACCTAAAACAATTGTTAAAACTTGAAACTGACTTACCAGCCCCACAACTAAATGTCAACCTAGATGAAATTAAATTGCATGAAATTGAAACAGCAGTGAATTTAATGGCTAAAAAAAAGCTGCAGGTGAAGATGAAATAACAGCCGAAATGCTAAAAGCTATCAATAGTGACAACATGAGACAACTACAGAGAATGTTTAACAAGATTTGGAAAGAAGAAAAGGTCCCTTCTAAATGGAAAAAAAGAATCATTGTTAAAATACCAAAAAAAGTCAACCTTAGTGACTGTAACAACTGGAGAGGAGTAACCTTAATATCAGTTGTGTCAAACGTATTTTGCAAGGACATTTTGAATAGACTTAAAGATATAGTGGATACTGCAATGAGAGAAGAACAAGGAGGATTTCGAAAAGGGAGAAGCTTTCTCGACCAGATCTTTACTCTCAGAATAATACTTGAAGAACATATTGAAGAGCAGAAACCATTAATACTGAACTTCATAGATTTTAAAAAGGCATTTGATATCATACACAGAGATTCATTATGGAGAATTTTAAGTCTTTATGGAATACCATCTAAAATTGTCAACATCATTAAGGACTTATACAATGGATATGTTTGTGCAGTCAAGACAGAAGAAGGGATGAGTGAATGGTTCCAGATTGAAACAGGAGTGAAACAAGGATGTATACTGTCTCCTTTACTTTTTGGGATTACAATAGACTTCATAATGAAAAGATGCTGCGCAGGTAACACAGGTATCGACTGGGTAAATGTGACCCAACTAGAAGATCTTGATTTTGCTGATGACATAACTCTTATCAGTAGTAATGTGAATTCCATGCAAGAAAAAACAGATAGCCTGTCTTCACTGGCTAGCAAAATAGGACTTGAAATTAACAAGGACAAAACAAAAATAATGAAACTTCTCATTAATCAAAATGGAAAAATACACATAGAAGGGACAGATATTGAAGAAATCAATCAATTTGCATACCTTGGCAACTGCATAGACCAGGATGGTGACACTAGAAAGGAAGTTAGGATCAGAATTTCAAAAGCAGCATCAATCTTCAGGAATCTTGAGAACATACGGAATTCAAAAGTTATAACCACAAAAACAAAGTTAAGACTATTCAATTCAAATGTAATATCTACCCTCATTTATGCATGCGAAAGCTGGAAAACAACTAAAGAAATAGAAAAGAAATTAGACTCTTTTGAAAACAAATGCCTAAGGAAAATACTTGGCATCAAGTGGAACGAATTCAAGAACAATACAGAGATAAGACAGATGACTGAACAACAACCAGTCTCATGGGTGATCAGGAAAAGGAGATGGACATATGTTGGTCACTTGATGAGAAGAAATGATCAGAGAATCCCAAAACAAACTATCAAGTGGAACACAACAGGCCAAAGAAAAAGAGGCAGACCGCGTGAAACTCTGAAGAGGACATTGTTAAGAGAGGCCAAATTAACAGGCATAAAATCCTTTGATGAGGTTGAAAGACTCACTGAAGACAGGAAAAATTGGCGAACTACTTTGCGAGCCCTATGTGACGTTTAACGGCATGGGAAGGATATCAAATATAAGATATCATACAAATCCATCCACCACCAACAATAAATAACAAAATCCTAACAATTGTTTTCTCAAACCAAACAAGAAAATACTTTATTGCTGAAATAGCACTCAAAAACTAAGCAGACTGTTCCCAACAAAACTTCCATATAAACAGATCCATCGCATATACATAAACACATAATCTCAAACGTACCCTTTTTACAGCTGCAGTTACAGCTGAGTTATCAGCTCTCCCGTCCCTCAGAACGGAATCAACACAAGCAGATCCTCTTCTCTTCAAACAACACAGAAGAACTAAAAACCACGCGGATTTGTGCCTGTCCTACTTTAGCCACTGTTTTGTTAGGGCGCGTTTCATCTTCCAAGACATTTTAAATTTCCTGTTCACCAAGGGGGGTGGGGGCTGACGAAAACCCTTTCTTGTGAACTTTCTTTTCCAGGCTACCACTCTGTCGAGTGCTGTCTGACTATCGCGCTGGTACTTGAATGCTGATATGTGTTTTTGGTGTCTCTTTGGTGGTCGGGCCTTAGCTATTCTCACTGAGAAGGTAAGCAATCACTGCCATAGTAGGAAAATGCCTCCGGTGAATGTCTCACCTTCACTTAATGGACATCAGAGTCAGGTCAATAATACGAGTAGAGCCTGATTTAGACTCCTCTCGTGTTGCCTGTCGAGTCATCTTAACGCTGTTGTCGTCTACTTGAGCAGGTAGGCTTTCTGAGTTGTCAGAAAGGTGGCCTAACCGATTTACTGAAACGAAGAGGACCCTGAATATGATGGAAGGGAAAAAAAGTTCCACATCATTGCTGTATTAGAAAAGATAAACCTAAGACCATATATATATATATATATATATATATATATATATATATATACTGGTGACACCGGAAAGAAAGTTAGAATTGCAAAAGCAGCACTGAACTTCAAGAATCTTGAGAACATATGGCATTCAAAAGTTATAAGCACAAAAACCGAGTTAAGACTATTCAATTCATATGTAATATCCACCTTCATTTATGCGTGTGAAAGCTGTAAAACAACTAAAGAAACAGACAACAAATTAGACCCTTTTGAAAACAAATACCTAAGGAAAATACTCTGTATAAAGTGGAACGAATTCAAGAACAACGCAGAGATATGGCAGATGAACTAGCAACAACCTGTCTCATGAGTGATCAGAGAAAGAAGAGGGACATATGTTGGTCATGTGATGAGAAGAAACAGTTAGAGAATTCTAAAACAAGCTGTCAAGTGGAAAACAACAGGCCGGAGAAAAAGAGGTCGACCACGTGAAAGTATAAAGAGGACATTGTTAGGCCAGTTTAATGGCCATATAATCATTTGATGAGGTTGAAAAGCTCGCCGAAAACAAGAAAAGTTGGCGAACTACCATGCGAGCCCTATGTGATTTTTAACGGCATAGGAAGGGTGTAAGATATAATCTCTCTCTCTCTCTGAACCTTAAGTGCCCAGGGCACATGGGGCTTCCGCAAGGGTTTTCCACAAATGCCTGTCCTTCGCCTTTTTTCTGCTCTTGCCCAGGTGAGCCCTCTATTGCTCAACATCCTTTCGGTTGTTCTTCTCCATGTCTCTTTTGGTCTACCCTTACTTCTGTTCCCCTGTGGTGTCCATCTTATTGCTATTTTTGGTAGTGAGTTGTCAGTCATTCGGAGCACATGTCCCAACCATCGCCAGCGTCTTTCCTCAATAATTGTTGTCAGTGGTTTCATCTGCATTTCTGCTAATAAGATGTTATTTCTTATGGTGTTTGGCCAAAATATTTTTCTAATTCTTCGTAAACATTTAGTCTGGAAAGAATTCAACTTGTTTTCTATGGTTTTGGTGATTTTCCAGCATTCACTTCCATAGAGTAGTACACTTAGAACATGTAAGATATAATATATACATATAATTATCTCATGTTTTATACTTGCTTCTTAGAATCATATACTGCCCCTGGTCCTGTTCTTCGTTTGAGCACACAAGAGCAGACAATCTGTTTTGACTTACAACTGACTGGACCTGGTGGTGTCACTGTGCAAATAAAGACCAGGAACGGCAAAACAGGCTACATACATTTTATCCTTGATGACAGATACATGGAGGTTAACGGAAGCCACGTTTTATATGGAATAGGCACGAAGAATCTTGGAAAATGGGTACATCTAACAAGAGATATCTTTGTGGACTGGATGAAAAGTAGGTCATTTAATTTCATTTTCCTTATACTTCTTATCTTTTTAATTTACTACTTAGAAATTGGTAACTAATGAGATATTGAAATTTTAATAAACCACTAGGCACTTAATGAAGAAGAAGAAGAAGAAGAAAACTGAGTAGCTATAACACGTTGTACGCCACAAAATAATTTTTAGCAGCGACTAAACAAATGTTGTTAAACTACTCAGACCATTTTGTTTTCCAAGATGCGCACTGACACAACGATAAAAAAAAAGTTCCTAAAATTAAAATTTGTTGCAAAACAAAACTTCACTGCATTTATTACAAGGCCGCTCGGACTATGTGATCCGAATACACTAGCTTTACTTCTCACAAATATTCCATATTGGTGAGATTCATACAAATATGTATTCGACATCTGATTTTCACCGAAGAAAAAATTTGACCGAGTTATGAATTTTAAAAAAAGTAAAAACTCGATTTTTAATATATTCTTTTTCTATGTTTAAATTTTATAGTTATTGGGATCTCAAATGTCTAATCATCATTAATAACGAATGTGATAACTAGTACCAATAAAATAAACTTTCATGAACGAATGTGGGGCTTAGTAAACCAATAGGACCAACATAAACATCTGCCGTCACTAGGGTAAAGCTTACGAAGGTGATCGCTCATTGTTCTTCACTGAAATGCTTTCATTACCAGGAAATTTCCAGGAAATATTTTTATCTTGTTACTAACATTTTACTATGGAATCTGAAAGTGTTCCTAGGTTCATCAACCACATCGAATCTGTTGATAGTTTCACCATTGATCTAAATTGGTAGAGTACAAAATAAAAATAGATATCAAACAAAACAGTGATGATCAAACAAAACAGCTAAAAGTGATGAAAATCTACCAGGTTGTAAAAACCGTTTTGTAAATACGACAACTATGTACAGTGAAACACCATTTAACATTCTCCCAGGGACAAACAAAAGTGAGCGTAAAACTGAGGCTTAGAATAAACTAACTTAACGTAGAATCGGGATTTAACGTAAATAAACTCCTTCCTGCAAAAGTACAACCATTGATATCAACAGACAGCCAAGCATAACTGTCTTCGGAGGAAAAGGGCAGTGCAGGTTAATAATTTAAGTATTTGAGCTTAAAACTGAAGCAAACTTATAATAGGATCATTAAAATATATATAAAAGATGGGTTCATCACTCTTAATTACTAGTTAGTTGTTGAAGTACTTTTTTCAAAGTTGTATGCATACATTATAAGTTCTGTGTAAAAATAGTAGTTCCCGCACTAACGGACAAATTCATTCTACACTTGCATCATCAGAGATGAATGACGTCACGTATTATTTCACAATATACAGAGAGGAAACAGCTTCATCAAAAGATGGCATGGTAGTGGGTGGTTCCTCGTCATATTCTTCCTCCTCCCTTTCAATGGATGCGCTACAGATTTCTTCAACTGATAATGTTACCGTTGCTTCAATACTGGTGTCACTTTCCACATAATCTTCGGAAGAAGTGCTTTTGTCTCGCACTAGCTGACTCTTATGATACTCGTATTTCGTCTTCATCTCCTTCATAAAACATTTTATCTTTTTGAAGTGTCACATCATTCCAAGCAGCGGAGAGAAGGCATAAGGCCTATAGTATGGATATCTTGAAATTTTGGTTTCCATTTATGGGAACCTGCAGTTCATTTTGCAGCATTTTGTGCAATATAGTGATAACTTTTTGGAACGACTCTGATTCGAAAGTGATAGCAGTTACAGAGCAGTATTTCGGTGACCAGATATCTGATATTTTTTGGCGGGCCACCACCCCAAATCACGTGTGTGCTACTCCAAAAATCGATCGCAGAAGAGGGTTAAAATAAATTTCAGAAACGTTAAGCTGAAATTTAAATTACACAGTTTTTACAGATTAGCCGGGACCATTACGTAAAATGCGGGTAAACGTAAAATCCAGAAACGTTAAATCGGGATTTCACCATATTTGTAGTAGGTAAAGGTAATCCTGTTATACTTTACAGGCACATAGGGAGATGGTGTTAGTGCCCATATTTTCCTTCACCTGTCGACACACTAAGAGTAATGTACGAATAATTAGTGTATAAGTATATAAAACTAAGTATATAACTATACACTAAGCCACTGCAGTAAAGATGTGATAACAAAATATATAAACTAGGAAGAAAGTAGGAACAACTTTATTAATTAACGAGCACACATTTGTGACGTTTCGGTGTGAACCAAAACAAAAACGCACAACGCAAAGTGCGAAGAAATAGAGAGAGAAAGAAGATAAAATAGAAATTCATATGAAATCTACGTAAAAAGAAGAAATGGAAAAATTAAAATAAATGGACTAGTTAGCTGTAACTTGTAAAAAGGTGTGACTTGTAAGAAGCTGCGTCCAGAAATGAGCATGGTGATGAGAATGTTTAAATGGAGACTTGTGGTGTGTGATAGTAAAGCTGGAGAGAAACTCAGAAAGGAGAGAGAATGATATAATGGTAATATAGCCGGGAGAAAATGGGATAGGTGTTTGCAGTTCAGGTGGAAGAGTTGTAATCTTATGCCTTGAGGAGGTTATGAAATATATGTTGCAAATGAGTAAGGAGTGGAACTTAGTGCAGAGGGAATTTGATTGTAGGAGAGGGAAATGTTAGGTGTAGCTGAATTGCGAGTTCAAGCCATATGGTTCTCTCATCCCATACTCCTGTATGTAGCGGTCTCAAGCGCTAGGCGGCTTCTGTCATCGTTTGACGACTGTTAGCAGAAAATCAAATCTGCCTCTGTGGTTGAGGCTATTGAAATGAACCATTCCCTGATCATTCCTTTGCCTTTCTCTACACGTTGTCTGCACTAGTTTCGTTGTGCCGTGAGTTGGGAGTCCGATTTGGCGACCTAGCTGCAGAGTTAAGTACCTGAGGCGTCACTGTGAGCTGTGACTTTCAGTGATGCATGGATTTCCCCGCCAGTGATTAGTCATTGATAAACATGGCTGATGCATTCCGCTGCGTTCTTTTGAAGGTTGGCGCTATGTAGCTGCTTAGAGCTGGCTGTGAGTGCCTCCCTACTGAGGATATTTTCGGAGATGTGTATGCACATCGTGCAAGGATCACTTTTCGTCATTGTGTATGGACATGACGTAGGAAGGCTGTTGTACCTTCTAGGAGATGTCACTGGCACAGGCGGAGCAGTATGATATTATTCTCGTTCGCTGTGATGCCGACACCTGAGAATGTTCAGCACCACACCTGGCCGCCTTTCCTTCCTTAACTCCAGAAGAAGTCGGGTACCCATTTATACAGCTGGGTGACATGGGCGCTTCCAATTGGATTCGAATTCTGGACCTTCGTCATGTGAGACAAGTGCACTAACCACTTCGCCACTCGGACCCGTATTTGAGATAATTTATTCTTGAGACAAAAATAGTGGCAGAATGGTGAAAAACAATTTTTTTTCTCACATTCAGAGTGCTTTGTCTACAGTTTTCCTCTAGCTAATCATACACACTGTTCGCAGCTACGTTACCCTGCAAAAGCCTGATTGTTTTCAATTTGTCAAACTTGAAAAATATTAAGAAATATTTAAGAACAAGAATGTCTCAAGAACGTTTGGCTGGACTCCCTACATTATCGAACGAGATGGAAAGCTCGTGAACCGTGCCACGTGCTCTTCATTTTGCGCTAGTTTCTGTGATGCAGCTGCTGGTCTTCTTTTGATTTTCACTGTGCAGCCGCCTTCGATAGTGATGACTGAACCTAGAAATTTATTTACGTTTTTGAGCTCCTTGTGGTCCAGTATAATTTTGGCTTTGCTTCTCGTTTTGTCAGTTATCATTACTTTGGTTTTATTAGTGTTTTAAAAAAGGTCCCGATCTTCGTGTGTGTGTGATAACAGTGAAATGAAAACAATAATAAAATGATTATTTTACCAGAACCAAATAAGAAACATAAGATATAATTCGATTAAAATTTTTAAAAAACTTCAAATAAAAAATAGGATGCACAAAATTAGACTAGTGAAGTGTGTATACATTTTTCATATTATTTATTTATGCACACAAGACCTATTATGAGCTTTTTTTTATAAATAAGAAAAGTGCTTGACACTCTCGTCTTCTGAAAAAAAATGAACCTAAAATTATGCCACAGAATTCTAATCTAAGCACGTGACCGAGGTCTGTGCCCTGTGTGGTCTAATCTAAGCACGTGATATAGGTATGTGCCCCCAGTGTGATCTAATCTAAGCACGTGACCGAGGTCTGTGCCCCGTGTAGTGTAATATAAGCACGTGACCGAGGTCTGTGCCCTGTGTGGTCTAATCTAAACACGTGATCGAGGTCCGTGCCCCGTGTGGTCTAACGGTAGTACCCATTCCCCTACTCAGGAGCGCGAGCTCGTTAAGGATTTGGTGACCGCTTAATTTTCTCAGCTCAGTTCTTTAATTCGTAGTTTTACATTTTCTTTGTAAAGATTAGTTAGTTAGTCGATGAATCATTCCCAATGCACATCCGACGTAAGCGTGTTCTGATCTCATCTTTAGTATTTCCATCAGTGTTTAACGGCTGATGATGCCAGTTCTGTGTTAATTAATCAGTCTTCTTTGCTTCCCAACGTAGTTCTCTTGTCCGTCCACTCCATGTTTGACGTTATGTTCTGGCAATCTGTTCATGGTTGCAGAAATGTTGCTTGAATCGGCGATTCGATTAGCTTCTCTGAGTGCATTCAGGATATTAGCCCGGTCTGCCCTCAGCTTTTGCCATGGCAGCAAGTTTGTCCGCTCGTTCATTACCTCTCATTCCCGACTGACCTGGCACAAAAATGAATGAGATATTTGTCAACCGTGATCTTTTCATATTTATCTTTTATAGACTACTCAAAAACCATTTGATTGTGTATAACACCAGAAACTTTGGGAAATAATAGAAAAAATGAGATTTCCAACACATTTGATACAATTAACATCACTGCTGTATCTAGACCAACAGGCAACAGTAAGAATAAATGGTGAAACAACAACTTGGTTTGACATAAAACAAGAGGTCCGTCAGGGGTGCATATTGTCGCCTTACTTATTTAACTTGTATACTGAAAATATAATGAGGAATGTTAGAGAAGATGTAGACAAAGAATATTATGATGCCATAACAAATGGAGGTTATGAAATACCAGAGATTAGATATGCTGATGACACAGTATTACTGTCCACAACACAAAAAGAAATGGAAAAACTAATTTTGTCAGTCCGTAAGAACAGCGAAGAGCAAAACCTCTATCTAACTGCGAAGAAAACTAAATTGATGACAACTGACACAAAAAATCAATGAGGAAAAATTGGAAGAAATGGAGAGTTTTGAATATCTTGGATCACTACTAACTAATAATGGAGATACAATGAGGGAAATTAAAATCGCTCTTCAGAAAGTAAAACAACTAGAGAATCTGTGGAGAGGAATAGACAGAACTACAAAAATAAGATTTTTAAGAGCATGCATCTTTCCCATCACAACATATGCCTGTGAGACCTGAACACTTAACAAAACAGCTGAGAAACACATAAATGCCTTTGAATGTAAGTGCTACAGAAGAGTTCTTCAGATATCATGGACACAAAAAAAGAACAAATATATTCATACTACAAGAACTAAATAATGAAGAAGGCTGGCTAGTAAAGAGGATTAAACAGAGAAAACTTAAATATTTTGGACACATTAAATAAACGTCATGATAATCTAGAGAAGATCGTCTTTGAAGGATACACAATGGGAAAAAGAAAGAGAGGAAGACCAAGACAAAGATGTCTGCAAGACATCGTTGATGATCTGCAAATGGATGCATCAGCATCAGGCCATCTTGGTCACAGCTGAAAGGTCTACAGGAGTGCTCTTAGGGAGGCAAAGTTCCGCAAGGGACATGCAAATGAATGAATGATCATCTCAATGACTCCAACCAGTGCTTTTGCACATAACCCGATTAAATCTCCCTGAGCATATTCATTGAGTCGCTGAGAATACGTGTCTGGCTGAAGGTCCGTGTCTCCATCCATGCCACTGACTTGGTTACTGCCATTACCTCCATAATCAGGCTAATTGTGATCAAAGCAAAACCATCACTACCTTCCATCACCGTTCTCTCTCTATCACCTGCGCCGTAAAAGCATGTCTGACAACGGGCTCGTCTGTGTAGATGACCACATCACACTCAGAATCAAGGCCTAAACCTCTGCTTCTACAGCCAATGTATTTTGTTGTCTGCATTCCCTATCCAATGTGATGCTTACTGAGAAGGAAGTACAGCAGTCCGCCGGCATCAAAACCCATTCTTCACCATGTTCTATGTCTTCAAGTAGACAGACCTTTTGAACAATGTCCTCTGTTTGTCCTCTTTTTAATTTCTTGCCCTTTTTTATTCACAACCTCTGTGTGCAGTGGGTGGTTTGTGTCTGCACTGACTCTATGCATGTGCCCGGCAAATTCTTGTTATGTCCATCATGGTTAGAAAATCAAGAAGATATTTCACAGCCCTCCACGAAGTCTCTTTTATGCGCCCAAGTATGCTTCACATGCTTCATTCTGTATCCTTTCAAATCTCTCCTTCTGAGTCTGACTGAGAGTAAGGGTTGCCAGGGCATATTCAACCACAGCAGTTCAATAAAAAGTGTAAGGAGTCTCATTTGATTTAGTGTACTCCAGTGGTTCTCAACCAAAAGTGGACCGTGACAGGGAGTATTGTGGGCCGCGCTGAAGTCTCAAAGCAGAAAAAAAGAGAAAAAAGTAGATACAATTAAAAAATTATTCCGCATTTTTCACGCATCGCATAGGTCCTAAGGGCAGACTCCACGGATGCAAGCCGCAGAATTGTAGGTCGCTTTATTAGTATGTCCTCAGTGCGGCTATTGGAGAAAGGATGGTCCAGACATCGTTTCTTCCAGCATCAAACAGAAATGTGACGCAGATAAAACGACGATGTCGCTTTTGAAGTGCGACACCAGCGTCTTTCTGACCGTGTTGATGAAACATGCAGTTTTACAATGTAATTTTAGAGAACAGTCGGCATAGATTCTGCGAGAGAGCAGAAGTGAAATTTAATTCTCAGCAGTTGTGTTTTTTAGTTTAAAAATAATATTTTATTGGCTTGAGAGCCGCTATTCGGTGTTGGTGCTGTGTATAATTCGTATTAGATTAATCAACGGATTCCAGTTACCCGTGTAGCGATCGTGGAAACTTTTCGGATAGCCTTTTTTGTTGTTTAAGCTATACCACTTTAGGCGCTATAATTGATCGATTTGTGAAACGTAAGTCTTCGACTTCGTGCAAACAAATTGATAGTAGTGGCAATGAAAGTCACTGTGATGGAGACGACGTTAGCGTTGATACTTGTAAATAAAAAAAAACTAAATACGCTCGAAAATATGATGGGGAGTATATTAAGTACGGTTTCGTTCATCAACAAATGACCAAAATCTGCCACAGTATGTTATTTGTTTCCAGATCCTCTCTAATGAGGCAGTGAACCCGACGAATTGCGTCGTCATCTAACTACAAGACATCCAGATCTACAGAATGAAACCAAATGATTTTTCGAACGTAAAGTCGAGGAATATAGTAACGTAACAGAAGACAGTGTTAAAAACAAGAGCCAATCTCAACGAAAAAACTCTTAAAGCATCGTACCTGATAGCCCAGAGAATCGCAAAATCAAAGAAACCGCACACGATTGGAGAATATCTTATCATGCCAGCCGCCTGTGACATTTGTGACGTATTGTTCGACTCAGAATACGCTACAAAACTGAAAAGCATTCCCATCTCGAACGATACTGTCCGCAGAAGAATATCAGAAATGTCCTAGGACACTGTTGTGCAGCTAACTGAACGATTAAAATCTACTAAGTTTGTTATTCAGTTAGATGAGTCAACTGACATCGTCGGCGAGTCACAGCTGCTTGTTTATGTTCGCTTTTGTTGGCAAAATAGTATGCAAGAGGAATTTCCTTTTTGCAAGTCACTGCTAGCGAGAATGACGCCCAGTGAAATATTTCTTGTTTTAAACAATTTTTTTCACAACTTTTGGACTGCAGTGGACGAATTGCATCGCTGTTTTCACCGACGGTGCTACCATAATGACTGGCCGCAACAGTGGTGTTGTAATTTACATAAAGCAAGTGTCACCTGATATTGTAGGCACCCATTGCATGATCCATCGTGGAGAACTCACTTCAAGGAAGTTGAATGAAACTCTGAGATCTGTACTCGAAGACTGTGTTCTGATTGTAAACTTCATAAAAGCTAGAACAGTGAACAGTCGATTATTTGCTCGACTTTGTATTGAATCAGATGCAGAACACAAACATCTCCTATTGCACTTGGCTGTGCGTTGGCTGTCCAGAGGAAAGGTTCTTGCACGGGTGTTTGATCTTCGTTTAGAATTGTTGCAGTTTTTGACAGAAAACTATCTCGACCTGGCAGGTAAGGTCGCTGATATTGATTGGTTTGCCATGCTGGCATACCTTGCTGTCATTTGTAGCCTTTAGAACATATCACTGCAATGCTCAAGACATACGACAAATTTGCAGCCTTTAAAAAGAAACTACGACTTTGGCGTACGCAACTCGAGAACAAATCACAAGACATGTTTCACTTGGTCTGTGAATTTATAGAGAACAATGAAGTTAATGGCGAGACTCTGGAAGGGGTCACTGGTGTAATAAATGGGCATATGACATCTCTTGCTGAATATTTTGACAAATACTTCACGCCGAAGACATTAAAGCGTACGATTGGATTCGTAATCCTTTTCAATATGCTTTCTCTGAATTAACCGGTCGTGCACAAAAAATATTAGCGGAACTGCCTAGCGATCACACATTACAAATCAAATTTAGTGACCCGGCTGTGGATATCTCTTCCTTTTGGTACACTGTTTCGCTGGAATATCCGTTGTTGTCAGCCCTGACGATGAAAGTTCTTCTACCTTGTTCAACAACTTATTTATGCGAAGTTTCATTTTCTGCATTGACTGCCATGAAAACTAAATATCGTTCAAGAATGAACGTGGAGGATGATCTTTGAGTGTGTTTGTCACAAATTCCAGCCAGAATAGACATGCTATCCAACCGGAAGTAGTGCCATCTTTAAGGTAAATGAAAAGATCTTTTGTGTAGCAATGAATAGGCAGTTAAACATGTAGAGAAAATATTACATAATACTTTATAAAATTAGATTTATACCTTGCAAATATAAAGCACTTTATTAGCGGGGTGCAAAATGTTTTACTTTTAAATGTTAGCTGTGCAGCAAAAGGGTCTGAGAACCGCTGGTTTAGTCTAATTTATAATTCTACAAGCTTTATAACTAACAGTAACAGTACGAAGATCTATATCCAGTAAATAAGTTTTTAAAACAGTATGCTCACATCTGGGACATGTAGGGCAAACATTTTAGTATTTGTTTTCCCCATTTGTGCTTGTTTGACAGCTGAAATATGTTTTCCAGATATAGATGTATATTTTCTTAGCTCTGCATAACGCACAATTCAGCTCACCGACGCAGTTCAAAGAGATAGTGGATGTCACACTGCATGGAACTGGGTATCTTGATAACTTAACAGTATCTGCATCTGCGCACAACGACCATCTTATCCATGCTGCGAACTGGCTAGTAAGTATCAGTGATACTGTTTGTATAGGTTCTGCCTTACAGTGTTCAGTGCACTGAATGAAGACGTCTGCACCTGTTTCAAAGATTAGAAAATATTTCGAGTTTGCTCTTCTTCCTTGAAGTGCACCACTCATTTATAAATAATAATTTTTTTAAAAATTTAAACTTCTGTCTGTCTGCTTTCCTGTCTGCAGTAACTAAATATTTACCTACAGACAAATAAAATCTAAGAAGTGCATAAAATTAATCAGTAAAGCTGTTTACTCAGGTTAATAATCAAGACAGTGCAGGAGGCTGGCCAACTAGCATTGGAATGAAAACCGGTGAAAACATTGAACTGAAACCTGGCTGGTACTCCGCTATGGGTCAAGGCCAAGCAATGTCTACACTTGTCCGAGCATATAACCTGACTGCGCATAAATATTACCTGGATACCGCCGTACGAGCTTTACATTTATATGAGGTGAATTGCTTTAGTTTTTGAACCGCTTCTCCATTAATTACAAGGTTATGCAAATTTAATGATAATACAATTAATAAATTAATCACTAAAATCGCAAATTATTAATTAATTATATTTGAACAAACACTGTATTAATAGTTCGTACTGCAAATTTCTTTATGAAACATGTCTTCTGTCTACGATCCATTAAAAAATTCTTTCTTTTGTACATCCAACTCATTCCTCCTGTTTCCCTACCCAGGATTATTATTATAAATTAGTACTAAGTAAACTTCATCTCAGTACTAAATAATTCACATGCTGTACAAAATAATATTAATATCATTACTAAATAACTCACATCTCTGTACTGAATAATCATGGTCCCAGTACTAAATAATTGTCATTTCATATATATGTATACATATATATGTATATGTATATATATAAATTTATATACAAGTATATATATAGTATTAAGATGAGAACTATATATTATATACACTCACGGAAAAAAGTAAGTGTGCAGCACTGTATGTGGCACTGTGCACGCGTTGTTGGGTGAACTCAAAAGCTGGCTCACGAAATGGTTGAATACTGAATAACAGATCAGTCTGATTTCAGTAAAAGTCTCATGAAACGAAGAGAAAAACTGAAGCCAGTGTGGCACCTCCACAAAGAAAGAAAATCTTGATTTCAGTGTCGTGTGTATCCACTGCTCGACGGTGCTTTCTCGTTCAGCTAATGACACGTTGGCTCTATGGCTGGCAGCGAGGTTAGCACCGTTCTTGTGCCGCTTGGGCTAACGGGCGGTGGTTTTCATAAATATTTGATCTTCTTCCCAGCCTACGCTTCAGTTTTCCCAAACGTGCTCGCCCGGAGACAGGTTTAGGGAAACACCTGGCCATTGTAAGGCATCAATCTGCTGTTGCTGAAAGTGGTTCCTGACCACACGTGCCACATATGGACGAGCATTGTCTTGCTGGTTCATTTGGGTTGTACGTGGAGTGTTATGATTTCATTTCTGTACTGTAAACCTGTCAGGTTGCCATTGATGATGGCGAGGTTCGTTCTGGGTGTATACGAAATTCAGTCCCGAACCGTTACACTTCATACTCTCACCCTCTCTCTATGTAACACACAGCCATCCGCAAAACATGCTCCTTTACGCCTGTACATCAGACCACGCTAATCTTGAAAACAGAATCTGGACACATCAGAGAACAAAATCCGTCTCCATTGAAGATGGGGCCAAGCCACGTGCTGTCTGGCCATGCCAAGAGGCTTGCCTGTCTATGGCGAACTGTCACTACTGATCTAGCTGGAAGTCTGTGAGGTGAGAGATTTGCTTCTCTGAGCCAATTCTGCAGTGTACCTAGCCGTCCATGTTGCCCGGAGAAACCTGTTTAGAAGGTGCATGAGGCGAATGTAGCAAAATTGTACAAGGGTGATAACACGCGACCGACCGCTTCTGAGGAGATCAGCTGTGGATTCAACTTGGTTGAGACGTGCTTGAAGGCGTGATATAGTGTTACTGTGAACATTGAAGTGTTGAGATACTGCTGATACCGTGGATCCAGCAACTAACACTCCTATAGCTATTGCTCGCTGTAGTTGGTTTAATCTTGGCATTGTGAAACAAAAGTTTCTATTGGAATTTTAGTACTTTCTCTTCCAACGATTACGTTTTCAGATTTCTGTGATTAGAGCAACACATTTAACTTTCATTTATGTGTGCTCAGTCCCCCCCCCCCACCCTCACTGAGTCTTTGCACGTGATTTATCTTGAGCTCTGATTATCTCCCCATGAATACTGCAATTTATTCTGCAACTGCCTGGAAAAGTGAACAAGGCTCACACATAACTGTGCGCCAACTTTTATGTGAGTTCACTCGAAACCACGTCCACGGTGTCCTATACCGTGCGGCACATTTATTTTATGTCCGTGAGTAAACATATTCTTTCGTTATATAATACACGAAAAAAAAAGAAAGCAAAAAAGTAATAATAATAAATAATAATAATAATACATAACTTGTTATTATTAGTTGGTGCTGGAAAGAGTGTAAGCAGAGTTCTGGGTGCTTTCAGTGAAGGCCTTGGAATTATGTTATGATCTGAGAGGGAGGTGTAGGGGAGACAGGGTTGCAAATATTGTGAAGCTGAGACAGATGGGTAGAACAGATTAGTTGAATATGAGAGGAGTGAAGGATCTAGAGCATACATTAAGTAGAGAACTAACATTGTTACAGGCGAGAAAAGGGCAGATGGGAGTGCTGAGTAGTGGCCTGATTAGCTATGTAGTTAGGCTCTCTGTCTACTAATCCGGTGGTAACGGGTTTAAGTCCCAGCAGCTGGATTTTTCTTTTGGTACCAGCACACCTTAAAGGCCTCACCCACTCTTTAAAAATGGGTACCAGAAAAATCTTAGAAGGTACATGCGGCCAGGCATGATACTGACCACGTCACACTTTCATATGCCGATGGTCTTGAAAATATGGGCCTAACAAAAAATAACCCTTTTGAAATAAAGATCAATCAATCAATCAATCAATCACTCTATACGTTATTGTCATGGAAACGAGAATTTTTTTTTAAAATGTAAACCATGTATAAATGTGCAGTCTCTCTTCCTGTCCTGTTTGTTGTTATCTCAGTAAGACGAAAGCTGAAACGTCAGGACTGTGTGCTATGTTAAAGAATAAAGCTGTTCTCACCGTTTCAAAACGTCTGTTCAAATGTTTGTTTAACAAATTAACGTGTAAAGATTAGCATTCACTGACACTGGGATAATATGCAGTCTTTCATTACATTAACAATTACACAATACAGTAGTTCTCATTAATCTGCAGCGTCAGTTGCCCACAGTTCGAAAATATTAAATTTTTTTTTAAAACTTCCAACAATTAGAAATTCCTCAATTTAAATTCACAACTTTCGAACTTGCACACTTCCTGCCTTTCCTAGTCTCCCAGTGACAGAGCTAAGCTATGGTGTTCATGGTGTAGACAATATCCACACTGGCGGTACGCTGTAACTACTGTACATTTAGTTTTATAAGTTTTATATAATTTATTTGGCTTAATAAAAAAGCATAAAAATAGTACTTATTGACAATTCTGTCAAGTTAAAGATACAGAAATCAGCCTTAATATGTCCTAATATGCATAATTTGTAAAAAAAAAAAATTATATATGTGTGTATATGTTAAAAACGTATGTTATATAGGGATCAGTATTATCTGCGGTTTCAAGGATCTGAGGTAAGGTCTGAAATCAAACCGGTCTCGGAAACGAGAGGGGGGGGGGGACTACTACTGTATACAAGGTGTTATCGGAGAGTTCTCGGACTAGTCCTTAAAAACGCACAGTCCCCTTTGGAACGCGCAGAGGAATCTCAGTGCCTCTTTCACACCTCAGAAACACCACGAAAGTCCGTTTCCCGAAGGTCGTCCAATGCCGCCTGCGATTCTGTTTGCTGTTCATCTACGGTGTCGAAGTGGCACTCCTTTCATCGTCAGTTTTATGTTGAGAAACAAAGCAAAGTCACGTTGGGCTACGTCAGAGGAGTACGAAGGGTGTTGCTGCTATTACACGAAACTCAAGGCAGAGGTGAAGGCGCTGCTGCTTTTGATAGAAAGTCAAGATCCGAAGGACAAACTTCGCAGCAACGTGATGCATGTTCAAGTTTTCTGTGACGATCTTTTAGCAGACTCCATAACTGATTCCAGCCATCTGAGGGAACTAACGGATTGTTCGGCGTCATTCCTTGTGAATGAGTTCACGAATTTTTTTCCACATTTTCTGACATTTTGCTTCTGATCTGCCACTATGAACGCTCATCTTGAACAGACACTATACCGGCCATGAAAGGCAGACTACCCTTAAAAACTTGTGTTCGATGTAAGGAATATTCGCCAAAAGCCCCAAAAAAACCATTTCGGTGGTCTCAGTAGTAGACTATATGGAAATTTTAAAAACTAAGCATAAATATGAAAATCAGGATATTTAAGAGTAATGTTCTAAGTGTACTACTCTATGGAAGTGAATGCTGGAAAATCACCAAAACCATAGAAAACAAGTTGAATTCTTTCCAGACTAAATGTTTACGAAGAATTAGAAAAATATTTAGGCCAAACACCATAAGAAATAAAATCTTATTGGCAGAAATGCAGATGAAGCCACTGACAACAATTATTGAGGAAAGACGCTGGCGATGGTTGGGACATGTGCTCCGAATGACTGACAACTCACTACCAAAAATAGCATTAAGATGAACACCACACGGGAACAGAAGTAAGGGTAGACCAAAAGAGACATAGAGAAGAGCAACAGATAGGATTTTGAGCAATAGAGGGCTCACCTGGGCAAGAGCAGAAAAAAAGGCGAAGGACAGGCATTTGTGGAAAACCTTTGCGGAAGCCCCATGTGCCCTGGGCACCTAAGGTTCAGAGAGAGAGAGAGAGAGAGTAGCAGATTTTCTGAGCTTCATGCAAAACTTGGTGATGGCACATTATTCGAATGTTGCCAGTCATCGTGACGATCGTAGAGCAGTCCTAAAACAAGATTGCAAAACCATTTTTACAAAACAGTACGACGCTAAGTGTCAGACTGACCTAGCAGACTATAGAATAATGATCTGTGTCCTGTGAGCATTTGTCGAACGATGCAGTCATAACAAGCACAGTCCGAGAGCTGTCTGAAACCACCTGGTATTAATACTTACAAACTGTATTCATTCAGTGCAATACATACAGTCTATCAACGACTATTATACTATATCTTTTGATATAGATCCTATTGATGACATAGCAATGTACTATTTATTGCAGTTGGGATCTGATGTTGGTGGTGTTCGAGCTCGATTCCTGGGACAACTTGATTGGTATGAGGAGTATCCAACCACGCCGACCAGTACCTTCGTTCTCAATGGTTTTATTTTTGCCATGCTTGGACTTTACGACGTTATGGTAAATACGTGAGCGCACACGCACATATAAATGTACACGTACGCACATAAAAATACTTACGCAAATACACACATACAAACGCTCACACGTGCTATGTATGAAGACACGTCAATAAATAAGTCGTTAATCCGCACAGACTGAAAACCACTGAAAATTCATTACGCATTATTTGGCGCTTTGTAGTAGCACCAAATGTCGTGAAATTAGAGCCAAAGCAGTATCCAAGCATGCCACGGTTATTTAACAGCATCTGTTTTAATATGGCCTGTCTGATATTTGCATGTAGGTGAGAAGGACAGCGAGGAGTTGTGTTTTTTTTCTGTGGGCCAACGGACTGAGCGCAGAGGAAGTACAGAAAGAAATGTTTGAAGTGTAAAGTAAAAAGTGTATGATAAGAAAAGCCGCGTATAACTGGATCCAGATCCAATAACGGACGAACAGGCTCACGGTAACATAACAGATAAGGACGTCAAGGTCATCAAGGCCACAGTTCAGTATGTTTGTGGATAGACGACGTAGCTGGAAGTGTGGGTTGCTCTCATGAAACTGCCTACAGCATCATGCATAAACGGCTAAAATTCCATAAAGTCTGCACACGATGGGTCCCACGCCGGTTGTCTGTGGAACAAAAGCTGAACAGAATAAGCTTGTCCACACATGCTTCATATGCGTTATCGTGCGTTATCATGCAGAGGAAAAGGACTTCATCAAACAAATTGTTACGAGGGACGAATCTTGGGTTCACCATTTTCAACTGGAGTTGAACCGAGCCTCCGTGGAATGGAAGCGCCGTTGGTTCACAGTCATCAAAACGTTCAAGATTATCGCATCACCACACAAGGTTATGCTAAGCATTTTTTGGGACTCACAGGGGATACTGCCTGAATTCCAGGCTGGTGATGAAACTGTCAAGGCTACCTCATAATGTGTTACCTTGAAGAGACTGCGGCAGTCCGTTCGTCGAAACTGCCTGGTCTCCTGAGCACTGGAGTGATTCTCCTATATGACATTGCCCGCCATCCCACGGCCAGAACAAAGAAAGAGCTGTTGAAACACTTCAGTCGCGAATACTTGGAGTATTCATCTTCTGGATTAGCCCTGACTTTAAACTACCAAGAGGCGAAAACCGTAATCCGTAACCAGTGCAGATCTGAATGGAAAAAGAAACTGAAATGCAACAATGAGCCAGATCCAATACACCAACTACAAATACATCAGCAAACTATCCTCTTTCGCCTAAGGACAAGGCACTGCAGACTACTGAGACACCCGCATCGATTCAAAATGTCTCACACAGATGAGTGTGCATGTGGCAGTGGAGTCCAGACTCCAGAACATATCCTACAAGAGTCTCCAAACCATGCAGACCTGAGGCATGAGACATGGCCAGAGGACACAAGCTTGGGACAAAAGCTTTGGGGCTCCTATCCAGATCTGAGAGGACTGCGGGCATTGCCATGTCGAGAAGGGATCAGGATCTGAAGTGACCAACAGCCTCGAACGCAGAAGAAGAAGAAGAAGCTCTGATTCCCCCCCCCCCCCCATTAATGGTTTTCATCTTTTTGGGCCCTAAAAAATCACCTGGGTGGTCGCCATTTCCGAGACGACGAAGACGTTGCTATGGAAGCAACTCATTGGCTGCAACGGCAGGGAGAAACCTTTTGTGATGTCGCCTTTCAAGGAGTTGTGAATGGATGGAATAAGTTTCTAAATGTACAAGACGAATATGCTGAAAAAAAGAAATTCAGGCAACTGTTCACAGTCGTTTTTTTTTCCAGCTCGTTTTCCGCCTTATTTATTGACTTTCTCGTTCTGAGTTTGTGTGTGTGTGTTTGTGAGTATATATATATATATATATATATATATATATATATATATATATATTTAATATTGAAGAAGGCTGGCTAGTAAAGAGGATTAAAGAGAGAAAACTTAAATATTTTGGCCACATTAAACGTCATGATAATTTAGAGAAGACCGTATTGGAAGGATACATAATGGGAAAAAGAAAAAGAGGAAGACCGAAACGAAGATGGCTGCAAGACATCGTTGATGATCTGGAAATGGATGCAGCAGCAGCAGGCCATCTTGCTCACAACCGAGAGGCCTACAGGAGTGCTGTTTGGGAGGCAAAGTTCCGCAAGGGACATGCAAAGGAATGATGATATATATATATATATTATATATATATATATATATATATATATATATATATACTTATACATGACGTAAATTCTGAAAATATATAATGTGGGTATAACACCTCTACCACCCCTAGGAATGGGGGTACGAAGGGGGTGGTCTTATCCACTAATTTCAAGGAGGAACAAAAAATGGCCTAAAGGAGATAATCGTGAAACAGAGCGGTACTGGTCTAAGAGAAGGATTTGTAATCTCTCACGGCAAGTCCAAATAAATAAATTTTAACTTTGTTTTTTCCTTATGTTTATATTAGATTTTTATTGTATTCTTTAATAGATTTCAATTCTCAGTGACAGTGTGCCTTTTTCTTATTCTTTTCAAATTAGGGAGAGAGAGACAAAGAGAGTGAGATAGAGAGGGGGAAGAGAGTAGAGATAGAGAGAGAGGGAGAGGGAGGTACAGGGAGAGGTAGAGAGAGGTATAGAGAAGGGGAGAGAGGGAGATAGAGGAGGAGATAGAGATAGAGGGGGCTAGAGAGAGAGGTATAGAGACAGATAGAGAGAGGGAGAGAGAAGAAGAGAGGGAGAGAGGTAGAGAGAGGTATAGAGGAAGAGAGAGGTAAAGAGGGAGAGAGAGGGAGTGGGAGAGGGAGAGAGATAGATTTTAGATCGCCATGTTTCTCCCGCGGACAACTTTATGTTGTTTCTCAAGAGTGGGTTCACCCAAGAATTTATTTATTCTTGGTTCTGGATGTTAAACTAAAAATGTTTCTTATAATCAAGTTTAGAATTAAATTAATATTTTAGTGAATTTGTAAAAGATTTTACTCTGTAATTTGTATACTGTACTTATATTTTATAATACCTGTAAATAAAATTACTTCGATATTACGCTATAGATAGAATTCATTCTTTTTCCTGTCTAAAAGACGATTCATTCATTCATTCATTTGCAAGTCCCTTGCGGAACTTTGCCTCCCAAACAGCACTCCTGTAGGCCTCTCGATTGTTAGCAAGATGGCCTGCTGCTGCTGCCTTCATTTGCAGATTGTCCACGATGTCTTGCAGCCATCTTCGTTTTGGTCTTCCTCTTTTTCTTTTTCCCATTATGTATCCTTCCAATACGGTCTTCTCTAAATTATCATGATGTTTAATGTGTCCAAAATATTTAAGTTTTCTCTCTTTAATCCTCTTTACTAGCCAGCCTTCTTCAATATTAAGCTCTTGTAGTATAGATATATTTGTTCTTTTTTGTGTCCACGATATTTGGAGAACTCTTCTGTAGCATTTACATTCAAAGGCATTTATATGTTTCTCAGCTGTTTTATTAAGTGTCCAGGTCTCACGGGCATATGTTGCGATGGGAAAGATGCATGCCCTTAAAAATCTTATTTTTGTAGTTCTGTCTGCTCCTCTCCACAGATTCTTTATTTGTTTTACTTTGTGAAGAGCGATAGATGTCCTCCTTTTAATTTCCCTCATTGTATCTCCATTATTAGTTAGTAGTGATCCAAGATATTCAAAACTCTCCACTTCTTCCAATTTTTCCTCATTGATACATATTTCAGTTGGCTTGTTTGTATTGTCAGTTGTCATCAATTTAGTTTTCTTTGCATTAAGATAGAGGTTCTGCTCTTCGCTATTCTTACGGACTGACATAATTAGTTTTTACATTCCTTTTTGTGTTGTGGACAGTAACGCCATGTCATCAGCATATCTCATCTCTGGTATTTCAATCTCCAATTGTTATGGCATCGTAATATTCTTTGTCTACATCTTCTCTAACATTCCTCATTGTATTTTCAGTATACAAGTTAAATAAGTAGGGTGACAATATGCATCCCTAACGGACCCCTTGTTTTATGTCAAACCAAGTTGTTGTTTCACCATTTATTCTTACTGCTGCTTGTTGGTCTAGATACAGCAGTGATGTTAATTGTATCAAATGTGTTGGAAATCCCATTTTTTCTATTATTTCCCAAAGTTTCTGGTGTTGTACACAATCAAATGCCTTTGAGTAGTCTATAAAGGCTAAATATAGATTCACATTAAACTCTCTGCATTTCTCTATTATTAATCTTATATTGAATATATGATCTCTTGATCTTCTTCCTTGCCTGAAACCAGCTTGGACCATATTGACTTCTTCTTCTATTTTCTTACGAAGTCTACCCATTATGATTTTTAACATAATTTTACTGGCATGACTAATCAGGGCAACAGTTCTGTAGTTTGTACATAATTTCAGGTTACCCTTCTTTGGCAGTGGTATAATACAGTTCTTTTCCATTCTTTTGGCCAAATACCTGAATGCCATATCTTTTTGCACAGTGCATGATAGACTGTTGCACACTCCTTTCCTCCTGCTTTAATAAATTCAGCTGTTATCTCATCATATCCTGGTGATTTACCATTTTTCAGATTCTTTATTGCCCATAAAACTTCTTCTATTGTTGGTTTGGGTTCTTTCTCCTCCAGTAATAATTCACACTGTTGATTTCTGTTTCCACAGTCGGTTATTTCATACATTCCTTTGCAATATTCCTTCCATCTTTCTAGAATTTCCTCTGTCTCTATCAAGGTATTCCACATCTCACCACAAATTACATTTAGCTTAGGTGTGACATTTCTCGTCAATGTCTTCATTTCTTTAAACATTTCACTATCTCTTCCACACTTCGGATGTCCTTCTATTCTTTCACAACAATCTTGTATGTATTGTTTTTTGTCTTTTCTTATGTTTCTTCGTACTTCTTTTGTTAAAGTTTTATATTTCTCTTTGTTGCTGTTTGTCACTTTCCATTGTGTCTTCATTTCTCTACGTTGTTTTATCAGTTTAGTGTACCTGCTGTAATCCGTCCATTCTTTTGTGTTTTCTTTACTGGAACCATGTCTTTAGCTGTTGTTATTAAGATATCTTTGGCCTTGCGTAGCCAATTCATCTGGTGTCATCTCCTCCTGTACAGCCATCAGGATTTCGAAACGGTTCTTCACTTCTATACCGTATTGTTCTGGTATATTTGTAAGATCAAAGCGGAGTGGTCTTGATCCCGTAACTGTCTTTTTTATCTTTATCTTCATGTCTACTATTAATAACTCATGGTCCGTGTCACAATAAGCACCTGGTAAAGTTTTTGCTGATGTTATACTTGACCTACACCTTCTTTGCACTAAAATGTAATCTATTTGATTCTTGGTTTTACCATCAGGTGATGTCCATGTGTAAAGTCTTCTTGGATGTTGTTTAAAAAGTGTGTTAGAGATCATTCGCTCATGTATGTGTGTGTGTCTGTCTGTCTGTATGTATGTATGTATGCGTGTATGTGTGTATGTATGTGTGTATGTATGTATTATGTATGTATGTATGTATGTATGTATGTATGTAGAAAAATGGCCTCAAGTAACGACATGCTCACCCACTAAATACAACCCACCAGATTGCTCTGTCTGATTTTACGACATTTATTTATATATTTCTTCTTTGAAGGAATTGGTCATTTTTATCTCATTAAAATTATTTTTTTAGAATGTGTGTATTTTGTTTTCCTCATAGAGAATCCTGTCCTTTAGTTTGCTGGCCACTTCAGTTTTTAAATAACTACTCCATGTTTTGGAATCCACCAAATGGTAACTAGACTAAACGCAAAGCAACAGCACACCCAGATTCTCAACAAAATCACGCCATTCAATATAGAAACCTTGACCACAAGACCAATGATAACCATCCTGTCATTCTTCAATACGATACAAGAAATGTACATGTATCAAGACAGTCTCCAGTTTTACAGTTTCAAGGAACAATCAAAACTTTAATATGAGAATTTTATGTGGATGATGTAATGTGCAATGAATAAATCAAGGAAAACAGACAACTCAACAAAATACATAAAGCCAATTGCCCCGGCAAGAAAGTAATTCCCGCCATAGGATAAAATATGACTCAAGACATACTTACAGACTAATATCCTACTAACCACTGTAAATCAACATCTCAACAAAAACCCTTCAACCTATGTCCTAAACCACTATGTCCACAAGGACAACCCACAATGAACCATGGTCCTATTCTTACAACAAACATAACACAATTGAGGTTCTACCTCTCAACCATGACTAGAAAACACTAACTCTACTCCTTTTTTTCTATTTGAGTTCCTCTTTTCTCTGAGCCTCCTCTGTTTTTATATTTCCCGGCTCCGCTGTGAAATCACGTGATATATCACTTATTTGTCTCATACCACCCACTATCGTATGATGTTAAGACCTAGAAACTTCTCTCTGTCTTTCATGTGATAATCAGACTTTCCATACTGTACTAGTTCAGTCTACTAAGTCAGTTTGACCACAAACAAGACTCGTGAATATTACTGAAAGTTCTAGAAGCATTAGTAATCTCTCCATATTAGGGAGTTAAAACTCTTCTCCCCTTATGCCAGTGCTATTCTGCCATAGCTAGTGAAGACAAGGTATCTGTTTTTTTTCGTGCCACATCTTTGTTTATATGGGTAGTTATGTGCCATGAATGTAACCTAAGGTTACGCTGACAGTGTATCTCTGTAGCTCACAGATGGTTTACTTTGATTCCCAGTTGTTATGGATAATTCTGATTTCACTGAAAACTATAATAGGACCAAAGAAGCATTAATTAGAGTTGTATAAACAACTGGAAAAATAATTTCCACCAAATGCTTGCAGTTTTTTTAATCAACGTGGTGATAATAAAATTCATTTTCGCAAATAAACAAAAACAACATTAATTTCGTCGAGTGTATCTAGTGCATTACATTTTTTTTTAATCTGAGAAAACTGGTGATAATGAAAATCGTTTGCAACAACTGAAGCTCATTATGTGACATAATCATAATCTTAGATTCATTCATTATACGTCAAAGTCCATCCAGATAATATTAGAGCCAAAATTTGCACGTGCGCTAACTAAAGCAGAAGCCATTACTTTGAACATGTTTGCATATTATGCGCACTGTGATTTAGAAACGGCTGCATTTATTTCACTTTTGATCGACGTATGATAAAGAGATGAAAGATTTTGCCTTCGCTTGTCAGATATTTTAATTACAAAATTGAAGTACTTACTTCATGCAGATACTCCATGGATATAACTGGAGTATCTCTAGTGCATCCCGAGACTACTTTAAGTAACTAAACACATTAGATCTAGTTATTTCGCATTTTCTTCATTGCTTGCTTCAAATCATTTAAGAGTTACATATATACTGTCCAAAAAAATTTTAAAAAGAAACGCATAACTACTGATGACCCAATTTTGGCCATGACTTTGATATTCTATAGCTTTTTTAACTGAATGAATAAAATTTTCAAATTCCACACAATAATACCTAATGGTTTAAACACTAACTTGACAGTTTCTTGCATCTGTGTGATGAGAATGTGTTAGTCCCAGGGGTTCTCAATTTAGTATGGTGTGTGGCCTCAGCTTGCATCGATCAGCGACTGGCATAGTCTGGGTATAGATGCGATCAGATGTTGTGATGTGCGCTTATGGGATGACTGCCCATTCTTCCTGGAGTGCCTGCCACAGATCACGACGATTGGCTGGAGAAACCTTTCGTCGACAAACATGTCTTTGAACCTCGTCCCATAGGTGCTCGATCGGATTCATGTCTGGAGACAGGGATGGCCAGTGAAGGGTGAGAATGTTGTTGGCAGTCAGGAACTGTGTGGTGAATCGTACAGAATAGGGTGTGGCGTTGTCCTGTTGAAACACAGACCTTTGGGTAGCCAAAAATAGAAGGACATGGGGTCGAAGAATTTCATTGACATATCGTTGCGCATTCAAGCCTTCAATCTGCACCAATGGACTCCTTCCGTTGAAATTGATCATTCCCCATACCATTACACATCCACCACCGTGCGGCGAAGCTTCATCAACGCAATTTTGGGCAAAACGTTCATTTGGCCTACGGTAGACCCTTCTCGCATATCATGGAGGTGCAACAAAAAGGAAGATTCGTCATTAAACCAGACACGTCACCACTGATTGTCCAGGGCCGATGCTGGATGGCCCTAACAAGTCGATTCTGGCGATGGCTTCTCGTTAAGACAGTACATCGATGAGGTCGTCATTCCACCAGTCCAGCTTCATGCAGTCTATTCCGGCCAGTTTGATCAGACACATGACGTCCTGCAAGCAATGACTGGGCACTTGAGGAAGCTGTTGTAAACCTGTTTCTGAGGTGATGAACCAGAATAAAGCGATCATCAGCTGCTGTTGTCACTCTGAGTCGTCCACTGCGGTGCCAATCTTCAGTTGAGCTAGTGGGTTGGAAACGGTGCCAAAGTCGACTGATGGTACTCTGCTGCACGTTGCCTGGCAACCTGATTTTGACTTTCGCCTGCTTGCATAGTGCGCAGGAAAAAAAATCATGAAAGAAACAGAAATCAGACAAAAAATATTTGACACAACAACAAACTGTCATCACGCATTAACGAGAGTTTGGGAGAAACATGATCACAACGATACCAAGCACGGCATATAATGATATAGATGATACAGCTGTTTCTTTTCTTTTCTTCATCTTTCCCATCAGAGCATTTAGAAATACAGCATACCTACATTTATGACATGTATGTTTGTGTAAATTCTTCAAACATTATCATATTCTAGTGGTCATATTTACTCTTAAACTCTGACTTATTGTCTCGTCCGCAGAAAACAGCTGATGGCGAAGGACAGCGAGTAGCTGAGAAGTTATGGATGTCAGGATTGCACTCACTAAAAGTGATGTTGGGTATGTATGATTCCGGCACAGGAACGCTTTATGATCTTCGTCACATAATCAACCACGAACAACCTAATCGGGCCAGATGGGATTATCATACTACACATATTGCGCTTATCCAGGAAATGGCCATCATTGACGGTGACCCTCTGTTTGACACCACTGCCAAAAGATGGATAGATTATTTTTACGGCAAAAGATCTAAGCACAATTAATAAAGTTCAAAGTAACTAGAAACGACGTTCTTCCCTTAGCCATTCCACACTTATTAATATTAATTTGAATTTGTAATGTAATTGATGCATGAATTTTGTTTGGCGAAAAAAGGTAGGAAGAAGGAGAAAATCTGGAAAAACGCCTCCGAGAACGCGGAAAGAAACGTCAGTCGTATAATATGTTTTGAGAAAAATCAGCTGCTGGTCAATATTTTAGAATCTCCACATAATCTACAAAGCAATAAAAATCAAATTTGTATACGGCATTACATGCATCACATATTGATATTTTTTCATGAGATATTTTCTCCAAACTGCAGCAGCAAAATTCACATTTGATGCTAAAAGAAAGATAAATAAAACTTCACTAAATAAAGAAAGTAATTTCAGAATTAATCGCATTCAGGACACTCCCATACATGTTACACATATACTCCAAAATCCACAGAAGAGTCTGTCTACTAACAGTTCATGTCAAATGTTGGTTGTTTATTATACGTTTTCTCCCACTTAGTTCAGATTTTCTTCCATCACCCTTGCTCTGCCCCAGCTTCATCAATATCTGTACATGCACATTGTCTATCCTCCCACAGTCTGTCTAATATGGCCTTCAAAATGTCCTCCTTATAAATTCTCAGCCTGCTTAGTATTTCACCCTGTCTATCAGCCAACTCATTTCCATGCACACCTGCATTTCCTACACAGAAGATCTACGTTAATCCCCTCACATGTGAATGTCCCAACATGTTTACCCATTCTCTCCGAAGAAAATTGTTCTCAATCTTAAAATGCCCAGTGAGTCCGTCACAACAACAAGAAGAGACACTTCCTAATCTACCAGCCACCCGACTGCAGCCAATGCCACCTCAATCTGCATGCGCTTGCTGGATGTAGTTACTGCAAAGGCATCCCATGTTTTTGCCACAACTCTTCCATTGCAATAAGCTACAAATCCCCATTCATTTCTCCTTCCTTTAGTCTCTGAGCCATCTGTGTATAATACCATCTCTGAAAGCCCACAGAGTCTCTGGATTAGCTCCTGAACAAGTCCATTTGCACCGTGGACCCAGTCCGTGCATTCACAACTGAGCCATACAACAACCTGTGCTAGATATGAACAAGTATTGGTCACCTATTGACAAGTATTGCATCTACTATACGATGGGTGTGTGTGATGGTGTGAGTATTTGACTCGTGACAATACTTGAAGTCACAATTACAGTGCAGACATTGACTTGACTGCTTTACAGTGATAACAACAACGTTACATTAATATACACCATGTAACAATAAAAAACCCAGCACAAACAACTACTACAAATCCGTACACGAACATTACCAGTTTACATAAGTACAACTCAACTAGCACAACAAATGGCATCACCAACACGAATCCAAGAGCACAAGATTCCAGTAGTTATAAAGGTCAACAAAAGTTTAATGATGAATCCCAATTTGAGATGAGTGTTGTAAATGAGCGTGGTGTGAATTGATGAAAACAATCAGCAATGAATACAGAAAAAGAAGCCCGGGCGATTAACATGGGACAATCACACTATCACACAACGAAAACCATGCTAACTACATATAAGCTGAAACTCCAACATACCTTTCTAACAATGAATCTATCCATGTCCAAAAGGGGACATTTCAAACAAGCAACACTACTACATGACAACTGCGACAATTGTCCTAAAAAAAGGACACATCAATTTACAAAAAATGTACATACTAACAATTTACCCATAAAGGACAATTCACCCGTAAATTTACATTATGAATGAACCATCCTAGCCAACATCAGAACAAACTTATCTATCTCTATCACATCTCAAACAGAACTCAACATACGTCCTATCGGTCCAACATTTCAAACAGAACTGAAAACCATTCTTTTTCTGGTGAAATCTCCACCATATCACACACTGACATTATTGTATCCTCCGTTTCAGGCACCTCTTTAATGCGTCCTCTTTTGACCAACCGAAGTGTCTTATGAAGAGGATGATTTTCAATACTTGTGAACCTGATGTATGTTACTGACCTGTGCAAAATCGTGTCTCACTGTCACACTTGCCATGTGAAGCAGATACTGCATACCTATCACTGGAATATCTCTAGTGCATCCCAAGACTACTCTCATGGCCTCATTCTGCATTCGCTCAAATTTGGTCAACTGCAAATTAGAGTTAATAGACCAAGACCATAATCCACTACTGACACCACCAACACTTGCATTAAAAAGAACAGCGTTCGCTGTGAGAAATTTGTTGCTGCCATAATCCTAACAGCACCAATTGCTTTTCTGGCTTTTTGTATTACATTATCAATATGGTGGACGAAGAAAAAGAATCTGTCAAATGTGATCCCTTCATAAATTGTGTTCTCACAATAACTTGTCCGTCCCTGAGATTTTACAACCGGAGCATTGGACCACACAGTTCTGTTGTTTATGGATCTTTTCCAGGTTTGTCACAGCATTGTTATCATTATACAAAGCTGTTATCAGATGAACCCAATCTTGTACTTTTGTAGCCAGTTCATCTCGACCTCGTCCATGCTCGTATGTCAGTATATCATTTGCATATGTCATCATTCGCCCTGGACTATTCCAGTGTAGCTACAAAATTCTTTCAGAAAATAAACATGTGTATGTGTATGCGTATATATATATATATATATATATATATATATATTGAAGAGCACAGGCGACAAAGGAGACCCATGCGGTAGCCCTGTAGCAATAGTTTCGTGCTCTGAGATCCATGATCTATGCCTCAGGACACCTATTCGTTTCATTAGCATGGAGGCTATCTATTGGACAAACAGTGTGTCTACACCAATCTCCATCTTCAACGTCAACATGTTACTTACATCCTACATCCTTCCTGTGCCGTTAAATGTCATATAGGCCTCTCATAGTTGTTTGCCAAGTTTTCCTGTTTTCGGCGAGTCTTTCAACTTCAAGGGATGTGCCCACTAAACTGGCTTCTGTTAACAATGTCCTCGTTAGAGTTTCACGTGGTCGACCTCTTTTTCTTCGGCCTTCTGTGTTCCACTTGATAGCTTGTTTTGGGAGTCGTTTCTTCTCAGCACATGACCAACATATGTCCATCTTTTTCTGATCACCCATGAGGCAGGTTATTGTTTGCTCATCTGTCCTGTCTCTGCGTTGTTCTTGAATTCATTCCACTTTATACCGAGTATTTTCCTGAGGCATTTTTTTTTCAAAAGAGTCTAATTTCTTGTCTATTTCTTTAGTTGTTTTCCAGCTTTCATATGCATAAATGAGGGTGGATATTACATTTGAATTGAATAACCTTATCTTGGCTTTTGTGCTTATAACTTTTGAATTCCATATGTTCTCACGCTGAGAAACACATAAATGCCTTTGAATGTAAATGCTACAGAAGAGTTCTCCAAATATTGTGGACACAAAAAAGAACAAATATATCTATACTACAAGAGCTTAATATTGAAGAAGGCTGGCTAGTGAAGAGGATTATAGAGAGAAAACTGAAATATTTTGGACACATTAAACGTCACGATAATTTAGAGAAGACCGTATTGGAAGGATACATAATGGGAAAAAGAAAAAGACGAAGATCAAGACGAAGATGGCTGCAAGACATCGTTGACGATCTGGAGATGGATGCAACACCAGCAGGCCATCTTGCTCACAACCGAGAGGCCTACAGGAGTGCTGTTTGGGAGGCAAAGTTCCGCAAGGGACATGCAAATGAATGAATGAATGGATGTTCTCACGATTCGTGAAAGTCAATGCTGCTTTTGACAGTCGAATTTTAACTTCCTTTCTGGTGTCAAACAAAATTCCTAGTACTAAAATATTACATCGAGCTAATTTTGTTTTATGGGTGTGAAGCATGGTCTATGAATAAGAGATTACAGCGAGAAATGGAGGCCATGGAGATGTGGTTTATAAGAAGGGTGTTGAAGGTATCATGGACAGCCAAGAAAACCAATGAAGAGGTCTTAAGAGAGGCAGGAGCTGAAAAGCAAAGTATAGCAAAGATCAGAGGCAGACAAGCGAGATTTATAGGATATTTCCTGAGAAGAGGAGAATTGGGACATACCGTGGAAACTGCAAAACCGAAAGAAGAAGAGACATAGGAAGACAGAGAGAGAAGTTACTGGATGGATTTTCAGTGTGGCTAGGAAGAAAGTCATCGGCGGATCTCATATTCAAGTCTAAAGACAGGGAATTGTGGAGAAAAATGATCACATATGCCAGGTGTCCTGGTCTGTGTAGCTGCCGAGATAAGCAAAATGGTTTACTTAACACCTGTTCCTTTTATGTATATTTTTCCCTCATGGTTAATGAGAAATTTCATTATTTTTGTTTTTTCCTTGTTAATTTCAAGTCATTGAAGACATGATATCTGTTTTTTCTTGCACTGATTTCATATTGTCACTGATAAGAATTATGTCATCTGCAAATCAAGATCTTCCAGCTGGGTCTCATGTAACCAATCAATGCCCGTTTTACCTGTGCAGCATTTGTTTCATTATGAAGTCTATGGCAATTTAAAAAAGCAAGGGAAATAATATACATTCTTGTTACACGCCTGTTTCAGTCTGTAACCATTCGCTCATTCCTTCTTCTGTGTTGACTGCACAAACATATCCACTGTAGAGGTCTCTAATGATGTTGACAATCTTAGATGGTACTCCATATATTCTTAAAATTCTCCACAATGAGTCTCCCTATATTCTATCAAATGCCATTTTTAAAGTGTATGAAGGTCAGGATTAATGGTTTTCTGCTTTTCTATATATTCAAGTATTATTCTTAGAGTAAGTATCTGATCGAGACAGCTTCTCCCATTTCGAAAACCTGCGTGTTCTTTGCTCATTGCAGCATCCACTATATCTTGAATTCTATTCAGAATAACTTTGCAAAATGATAGTAAGGTTACTCTTCTCCAGTTATTGCAATCGCTATGGTTACCTTTTTTTGTTGGTATTTTAACAATGATTCCTTTCTTTCCATTTAGAAGGGACCTTTTCTTCTTTCAAAACTTTATTAAACATTCTTTGTAGTTACCTTATGTTGTCACTGTTGACAGTTTTTAACATTTCGGCTTTTATTTCATCTTCACTTGTTGTTAGCTATTAGATTCACTGCTGTCTCAGTTTCATGCAATGTAATTTCATATAGGTTGACATTTAGTTGTGGGACTGTTACCAGTTTCAAGGTCTTTAAATTCTTTTGCGTGTGGTCGATGAAATATTTCTTGGAAGTGTTCAGCCCATCTTTGCTTTTGGTCTTTACTTGATGTTAATAGGGTGCCTGTTTTGCTAAAGATGGGTCTTTCTTTGGTTGCAAAAGTACCTGTCAGCCTCTTTTTATGTTATATAAAGTTTTGCTGTCTCTTGTTTTTCTGCTTTCTCTGCTTCTTTCGCCATGTATTTACATGTATTCTCTTTTATCTCTTCTAGCTGAAATTTTTACTTTATTGTCTAGTTCTGTGTGTTCCTTTTGCCAAATCTTTTCCAAGATCTGTGTTTACATTCAACATGGGTAATTTGGTTGCTCGTCTTTCATGTATGTATTTCCATGTTTTATCTGATATCCATGCTTTTCTACTTGTTTTTTGCAGTCCAATACTTGTTTTTGCTGCTGTAATTATGGCTGTGCTGTAAGAATCCATAAGTCATCTATATTTGTCTCTTGTACCTCACTGAGTGCAGTGAATTGTTTGGTAAGTTATAGATTTGAATTACTCTTAGTATTTTCATCCTGTAGACTATGACTGTTTATCTTTCTGAGTATTGCTTTCTTGTGTTGGCTTTTCAGTTTTAATCTGATTTTCCCTATATACAGATTGTGATCACTGTTGACATCTGCACCCTTATATGCTCTTACTTCTATCAGAGATGTTCTGAATTGCTTTCTAATAAAAAAAATGATCTATCTGATTTCTGGTTCTATCATCTGGAGATGTTTTATATATCTCTTTGTGTGAAAATACTGCTCCTCCAATGACCATGCCCTCTGTTAGACATAGTTCAATTAATCTTTCTCCGTTCTGATTTACCCTGTCATTCCCTTCTCTCCCTATTACTTTTTCGACGTCGATATTATCTTTTCCTACCTTGGTGTTGGAGGTCTCCCATGACAATTAGGATATCGTATTTAGGGGCTTTGTTAATGAGTTGTTGTAGTTGGTGATTTATATACTATAATATTTCGTCATTCGTCAGTATTGTGGATCACGACAAAGCAATATCATCATTGTTAGCCTGTACCCTCGTAAGCGTTGCATGCACATTTACTCATACTTACACAAAACATCATACAGACACACACACACTTACATAAGCCGAAGGTCGATGAGATCATTGTTCTTGTTTCCTGGAACTAGCACACGACACACACAAATTACATCGCCTGTGCACTTGTTACTGTACTAAATCACTACGAACGTCTCTACTCGATAAAACGAATTCATGTAAATCTTTGTACCTAAGAACTTCCTCAAAGACACCGACATATTTTAACAGCTCAGCGCCCTACCCTCAACTAACTACTGCTCAGTCCTTCACCACAATACACAACACCCCATGATATTACCTATCACAGAGCTTGCCATATTATATTCTTGATTTCAGATCTGAAATTTCCATCTAATACTTAGTGTGCCCAAATATCTAAATTTAATCACTTATGAGATGCTGTCGGAAAGTGACCGGACAGAGGATCTTCGTGGAAAACCTGAACATGCATCACGTTGCTGCGAAGTTTTGTCTCCTCCATGTATTTTTTAATTTGATTCTTATTTTGTCACATGTTGGGTCGTGATCACTGTTGCAGCCAGCCCCAGCATGATTTTTGTTTAATAAAGGATTTGGAAATCTCTGACATTAAAATCACCGAGTATGATGTAATTTCATATGATCTGGTGTGACCCAATAGCTAGTTCTAAGTCATTATAAAATGAATATTTTATATTATTATTAGCAGAACTGTCTGCTGCTGCAGCATATGCTTGAACAGTGTTAGCATTTAAAGGTCTTACTTTCAAAGGAACTGATGTAACTCGATCTGAAATATTCCAGTAACACAGTTCGACTAATTTTTTTGGTATCATTGCAAACGAGACACTTCTATAGTCGCTCCACCACCAGTGTCAGTAAATATCGCATAGAATGTTCATCAATGCTCACTCTTATTAGTTCTTGATAGTAAGTCAGTGATGACGCCATTAGGAACTAAAAAATTAGCGTGAAACTAGTCAGCGTAGCTCACGGCGCGAACTCCTTAGATAAGGCACCAAGACGAACCATGACACATACTTAAGTATGGTGGTTTTGTTAACTACTGGCCGTGTAGACATAACAATGAATCATCAATGCTGTCTTAGCAAAGCTATGAAGCTCACAGTGGTGATATAGCACTAAACTAAGTAGTCGGCATACAGAACCGACCGTTATCTTAGAAACAATTACATTGTTGCTTTTTTGGCATGTCAAACTACGACCCGTCAGCGCAGTGATTCAACTCCACATTGAATATCATAAAGATCTGAGTGTTGCTTCTGAGAGCGTGAAAACAGTCATATGCAACCTACTGCCACTATTGACACGGAAGTCCACCAAAAACACTGCATACAAACATATGTTTTAACGTTTTCCTATTCATCATCATCATCATCAGGTGCCGTGCCGACTGGCGTTGGCTATTATGCTTCTCCAGAGTACCCGATCCTTCCTGCAGGCCATCAGTTCAGTTGGTGATCTCCTCTCACACCATCCCCTCAGACTGTCCAGTATCATTTCTCTTGGTCTTCCTCTTGATCTTCTTCCTTCTATTTTTCCTGTTGTTATAATATTTTCAATGCCCCCTCTTCTCAATGCATGTCCTATGAAAGTACATTGTCTCTCTCTTATCTTTCTGACAAGGTTTTTTGTCTCTCCAGCTCTTCTCATACATTCTTCATTAGTTATTTTTGCTGTCCAGGGGATTCGCAACATTCGTATAATAAACCACATTTCTGCTGCTTCCAATGATTTTTGTGCAGACTTGCCTATTGTCCATGATTCACTTCCATATAACAAGATAGGTTCAATATAGCATTTTCGGACTCGTTTTCTAACCTTCATTGATAAAGATGTGTTAACTAATATGTTTCTCATTCTCTGAAATGCAGTCTTTGCTTGACCTATTCTGTTCCTAATTTCTGTTCTGCATTTCCCATCTGAAGTTATTACTGCTCCAATGTATTTGAATTTCTGCACCTGCTTTAGAATGGTTCCGTTTAATTTAATACTGCATGCTGGTGGATTCTGTTTCTTAGATATAACCATAGTCTCTGTCTTTTTGATGTTCAAAGTAAGGCTTTTCTGTTCACTTTCTTTGGCGACTTTATCCAAGAGATTTTGCAGGTCTTGTTGGTTCTCAGCATACCGAAGGTTGTTAATATTGTATCCTCCAATTTTTATGCCTGGTTCTGTGATGATTGTTCTTAGAATATTCTCGCTGTACAGAGAAAAAAAGTCTGGAGATAGTACACATCCTTGTCGCACCCCTTGTTTTATAGGTTGGTATTTTCCAATTCTATTTTTAACTCGAACTGCTGCTTCTTGCTGCCAGTATAGATGTTTTACAATCCTCAAGTCTTTGCCGTCTATATTGATGTCTTCAAGCATTTTAATAATTTCACTATGTTTCACCTTGTCAAATGCCTTGGTGTAATCAATGAAGCATAAGTAGAGATCTTTCTGTACTTCTAAAGCTCTTTCTGTTAGTGTTCGTAAAGCATAAATGGCATTGTGTGTTCACTTTCCTTCAACAAATCCAAACTGTTCATCTGCTATTTCCATTTTAATCTTTTTCCTTGTTCTTCTCATAATTATTCTCAGAAGTAGCTTCGTTATGTGACATGAGAGGCTGATAGTCCGGTGGTCGTCACATTCCTTTGCACCTGGTTTCTTTGGTAGTGCTATAAACGTGGATTTAATCAGGTCACTGGGAATATAACCACTGTTGTAAATATCATTCAGTAACTTGGTTATTATTTTTATTCCTGTCTCCTCTAGTGCCTCTATTTCTTCTATTGTTATATTATCAGGCCCAGTCGCTTTTCCTTTCTTCATGTGTTTGATGGCATCTATCTTCTTCTTCTTCTTCGTTCGCACTGTCTGTCTATATCTGCAGTCCTGTCTCTTGGATAAATTTCACTGTTTTTTGTAACTCATGTATGGAACCGTAGAGCTTATCTTCTTTAGTGGTTTCACTGGGCCAGTAATTATTTCTCAGTGTCTCGTAGTTGATGCAGTTCTGGAAGATATGTTCCACGGTTTGGGGCACCTGGGCACATGTACATAGATTAGTAGTACCAACCTTAAACTTTGTATACATATGACTTCGGAGTCGGCTGTGTCCTGTTCGGAGACGGAAGATGGTGACTTGTTCCTTTCTGTTTAGCATGTGATAGTCATCATGTGGTGGTGTTTGTGGCTTCCTGTAGGTTTTTATCATGCTTTTCTTCTGATTATAGGTGACTGGTATGTCTGGTTGCTCCATTTCAGTGCCCTCTTTAGCCAGACGGTCAGCTTTCTCATTGCCTGGTATCCCACAGTGGGAGGGAATCCACTGCAAAGTGACTCCATGTTGTAAGCCAATTTTTGACAAGGCATCCTTAAGGTCTGGTAGTTTGTTGCACTGAAGAGCCTCCAGTACTGATCTTGCATCTGTGAGAATTACTACAGGACATGTATCAATTCTGGAGTCTGATAGTTTTTCAACTGCAGCAATAATTGCCCTAACTTCTGCATCAAAGTTGTTGCAGTATTTACCAGTGGGTATGGAAATCTTGTCAATGGTGTTGTTTGGATATTCAATATATGCTCCTGCCCCACCATTTTTTATGGCATTATGTGCAGATCCATCTGTATACACACGTATCCAGGTGTCACATGGATATTTGTCATCTAGAACACTAAGTGTGGCTATTGATCTTACAAGACTGCTCTGCATCTCACCATTCTGCACACCTTTCACTTCAGTCTGAATAGTTATTTGTGTATAATCTGCTTCTTTCCATGGTGTATGCTCTGGTACAGATGATAATGGAGTGACTACAGTTGGAAGGTCAGGTATCAGCTTACGCATACGCTTGGCCTGATGAATGAAGCTGCTTCTTTTAAGCCGTCCTAATGCCAAGTTATTGAATCTCTCCTTCAGGGGATGGCTTACAGAGCTAAGGAATTTTTCTCCCATGGTCATGACCTTTGTGTCTCTACGTTCCTTTAGCGGCTGAACACCAACTATTTTCTGCATTTCTACTATTGGTGTGGACATCATGGCACCTGTGATAATCCGTAGTGACTGATTTTGAACTTTGTCTAGATTATGCAGCGTAGTGTTTGATGCTGTGCACCAAGATGTTGAGCCATATTCTAAATGTGGTAGAATACTTTGCTGATATACATTCTTGAGGATTCTTTCACTAGCTCCCCATGTAGTCCCACTCAATTTTCTTAATATGGCTAGTTTTCTTCTGGCTTTTGCTTCTGCACTGTTGATGTGTTGCTTCCAAGTCAGTTTTGAGTCAAGAGTCACTCCTAAGTAAGTGGGTTGGTTGTCCATCCTTAAGGGTATTTCATTTACAAAGATCTTACCTGCTTTCTGTTTAGATGAGAGGGTGAACAGAGTGGTACTTGATTTCTCTGTGTTGATACTTACACACCATTTGTTTGTCCATGATGTCAAGATGTCTGCTGCTCTTTGGAGTCTCTGTGTAGCAACTGTCGCATATTCATCTGTACACCACATGACCAGATCATCTGCATACAGTGCTGCTTTGATTCCATAGGGAAGTTCCTTGACCAGGTCATTAATGAATACAAGGAATAGTGTAGGCGAAAGGACTCCTCCTTGTGGTACACCGTGTCGCAGAAGTACTTTCAGGCTTTTGTGTCCATCCATTACTACTCTAGCTCTTCTATTGTGTAAATAGGACTTTATCCAGTTGTACAGTCTTCCATTCACATTGCAGTTTCTTAGTTTCCACAACAGACCTTTTTTCCATACTTTATCAAAGGCTTTCTTCAGGTCTATCCACGCTGCTAGTACAAGGTTTTTCTCTTGGAATGCATCCTCAATCTCTTGAGAGAGATAGGTCACTTGATCTTCCGTACTGTAGTACTGCCTAAATCCTGCTTGTTGTGGAACGAGAAGGTTTTCACTTTCTAGGTACCATTTTAGCCTCAGGTCAATGATGCGTTCCATCGTTTTGCATAGGCAGCTAGTGAGACTGATTGGCCTGTAGCTGGAGGCAGTATCACTGTTTTTCCCTGGTTTTAGCAGTGGTACCATGCTTGCTTCCTTCCAGATTTGAGGTAACTTACCTGTGCTCCAGCACATATTGAAAATATCCAACAGCTTTCCCATTGCTGCCACTCCCAGGTTCTTGATCATTTCATTGGACACTCCATCTGGTCCTGGTGATTTCCTTGGTTTCAGTTTACTAACTGCTAGGTCTAACTCACTGCGTGTGATTGGTGCATCCATGACCTCCACTTTTCTGACTTGTTCCTCCTCTTTCTGTGGCTCGATGCGCACTGTACGCTCCTTCTCTGGATGGATATCAATGTTGCAGTCCTGTGCAAACATGCGAGCAAAGTGATCTGCTACCTGCTTACCTGTAGAGTTTTCCCATCCTCTATTAGTGTAATCTTTGTACTTCTTCCAGTACTCTCATCATTTAACTGTTTGATTAGTTTCCACAGTTTCCTTCCATCCTTTTCAAAGTTTAGGGACTCTGTTTTCTCTCTCCAACTTTCCCGTCTGGCTTGCAGCTTTGCTCTCTGAAATTTGGCTTTAGAATGTTGGTAATTATTGTGGTGTTCTTGGCATGGTCTATTTTCTGCTTGCTTTCGAGCTGCTTCCACGTCATCATGGAGTTTTCCCAGCTCACTAGACCAGTATGGTTTATAGTCCCTGCGAGCTCCTCTGGGAATGGTTTCACGAGCGGCCTGAAGGATACAAGCATTGAACTCCTTCACTATGCTGTTAATATCCTTACCTTCTATGGACAGATGTCCCACCAGGATACCTGTACGATGTCTGTACATTGTCCAGTTTGCTTTTTTATAGTTCCATCTGGGGAGAGGGTTACTGGTGTTAAGGAGTTCATTTTCTATTGTCAGGAAGACTGGTCGATGGTCGCTACCTCCAAGTTGTTTTCCAACTTCACGTGTAATGTTCCACTTCAGATCTGGAGAGTGGAATGCCAGATCTGGTGTTGATTTTGTATGCCAAGCCCTTGAGTAAAATGTTGGGGCATCCATTGGCTGGTTGATCAGGAGAAGTCCATTATCATCCTGCCAGCTCTCAACTTCCTCTCCTCTCTTGTCTATGTGGTCATAGCCCCAGCTCTGGGAATGACTGTTAAAATCACCACAGACCATCAGTCTCTCTTTGTGTGGGATTGTTCCTAAAGCAAGTGGGCGGTCATTAGGACAGTAATAGTTAAGGAGGTGGAAATCTGTATTACTACTTTTTAGATGGATCATCTGGTACTCGGCTCCTTCCATGTACACTCCCACCTGACATGCGCTGATGTTATTCTTAACAAGTGTGAGTACTCCTCCTTTTCTTCTGTCCTGTCGGTCTGATCTAAAGCACTGGTAGCCTCTGATTTTAAAGGCGGCATCTTTGGTTAGGTGTGTCTCCTGTATGCAGCATATACTTACCTGCTCTGCAAAAAGTATGTTCTCTAGTTCAACCTTTTTGCTATAGCCATCTCTAACACTGCTGACACCCTCGGCATTCCACTGCATTATTTTAAGTTCTTGCTTTTTGGCTGTTTTCTTCTGTTGTATTTTTTGGCCAGTAGCTCTACTCTCATGTCTCCTGACTCCACAAGACAAACTGAGAGGACCTCCAGTAGCATTGGGTGGACCCTTTCGAGGCAGGGGGCCCGGCACTGCACCTGCCTGGTTAGTCTTCACAGGGCGAGCACCATGTTTGAAAACTGTAGATATAGACATTTCATTAGCGATAATGCGTGTTACCCTGATTTTTGCGATGCGCCTTTTGGCTGGGTAACTCCGACTTCAGCACCTTTCCTTGCTAGGGCAGACTGTGGTCTTGCTCGGACTGCCATGAAGACAGTGTGGCTGGCCTGGCCAAAACTTTGTTTTCCAGCCTCTGGTGGCTGTACTTAAACCCCTTCTCCATGTCAGATGGTTTGAGACAGTTCCACAAAGACACTCCGGCTTTGAGATGAAGAATCTGATGAGTGCTTCAATGATATCCATTCCCCGCCACCTATAGTCTACTGGCTCTGTTTTGTTTACATCATTCTGATAGCCATTGTTGTAAAGACCCATAGGCTTGTCACGTCCTGGATTCATTGGTTTCACACCAGACTTCCCTCATCCCCGCCAGAGATCTCCATGTCCCCATCCGTCCACCAACCTGACATTACATTTTGCAAAAATAACAATTACAATTAGTGTTGATTGCTACAAGTTTCTGGGCTACAGAAGTAGGTCAGAGTTTTAAGCAAACAGATCTATGTTCCCTGTCTCACAAACACTATGTTAAGATAAGTGTGCTCTTAACACAGTTGTTCCCAGGGGAGATGGCATCTATGATTTCATCTTCAAGTATTGGCGGTCCATCACAGTTTTCAGTATCTGGTGTTAATTCTGGTCTTTCTCCTCCATATAGCTCACCGATATACTCTGTCCACCTGTCCACAATGTCTTCTTTTCCCATTAACATTTTACCTTCTTTCGATTTCAGGCATCCTGTGGTATATTTTGTTTTCCTGCCTGTGAGTTCATTAATTCGTTTGTGCATGTTTTTGCTGTCTTTATTATGAACGTCCTCTATCTGTCTGCACTGTTCATTTAACCACACTTCTTTTGCTTCTCTGCATTTGCGTCTTATTTCTTTATTTATCTTGCTATATTTTTCCTCGTTATTTTTACTCCTCCTCCTCTTGTCCATCAGTCCTAAGATGTCGTCTGTCATCCATTTATTTTTAGGGGCTTCTTTTTTCGGTGGTATTATCTCCTTAACAGTTTGGTGGATAGAATCTCTTAACATTTCCCATTGTTCATCTATACTATTTATCTTTGCTATTGCATTGTATCTATTTGTTATAATAACTTTGTATTGTTCTCGCAGTTCTTGGTCATTTTTAAGAAGTTCTGTATTCAGTTTGATGTTTCTCACTTTTCTGCCTGCTTTCTTTAGCTTTATTCTAACTTTTCCACAGAGTGGATCATGGTCACTATTGCAGTCAGCTCCTGGCATGGTTTTTGTTGTCAGTAATGCATTGCGGAATCGTTTTCCTATTCCTTCCATTAAAAATTGCTTTCAAAGCCAAATCATTCTTAATCTGGATATTTATTTCATTTGTTCATAATTATTTTCTCATTCCTGCCATCTATTCACTGAAGAAAAAGTATTTAAAGTGATCTTGTCGACCGAACAATTTGTTTTCTCTCATTTCATTAATAAACATTTATTTTTAATAACAAGTTTGTCTAAGAAAATTTTGACACTTGACCGGAATGCCAAACGCAGTATGACCAATAATTCTTTGATAAAGGGCATGAAAAGGTTAAAAGTGACAATATATTAAGACACACTGCAAACATAGTAAATACAGACATTCATATGAATGTCTTTTTTTCTCCTAGCCAAAGCTTGTTAGATGTTCGGCTGTGGAACAAAACGTAAAGCTGGGCTAAAGGTGTAAACAGATCTTAGTAGCTAACTTCATCGAAGCTGGGTGTCATCGAAACTCTTAACCCCGAAGATGATCAGAAAACTAAGAAAGAAGTTACAACAAATAGCAAATCTGGAAAGACTAAATCTGTCTTTGACAGAAGAAGAAATAATTAGGTTGGAAGCAAAGGATACAGCCCTATCAAAATTTCACTATGTTTACTATGTTTTGGCAAAATATCAGGAAGGACACGTAAACTATAAAAAACCCCTTCAAGAAGACCATAGAGGTCTAAATAAAAGAAGTGGTGAAGGGGGAAAAACATACTTTTGAGAGTTTTCCAGGTCAACAAAGCGAAAAACCTATAAAACCAAGCAGTAAACCCGGCACGGATTTTTAAAAAATCAGAAACGGCAAGAGGATCAAGGTAAGGTTAGAAAATATGAGCTAAAAAACCCAGAAAGCCAAGCCTCAGCTATCAGAGCAACTGCAGGGTAGGGCATCCTATCTGGACGGCCACAGTGATCTGGTGACAGCTGTGGTTGTTGTCGGGACACAACTCTGAAATGTTGGGATATCAGTCATCGCAAAGAGATCCGTAGTTATGGAGGTCATACAGAGACAGTGTCGTCGTGCTTGTAATACATACTACTGTAGCATCTTTACCTGAAAATTACTCCTCATCAGTGGCTCTTTTCACGGAACCTTTAAACTGTGATCATTAAACTGAAATATTCCAAAATCTCGTAACTGTTTCTGCCGCTTCCTCACTAAGGATTATCTCTCCACTTCTTAATCTTTCTGAGTATACAGAATTGAATCAGTTCTGGCTGCAACTATCTATCTCACTTGACTTATTTTTATGATGTTAATTTCTATTATTACATTTTCCAGTTCACCTTTGTGATATAGCGTTCTCACGTTCCATGCTGCAAGTTAAATTTGTTTTTGCTAGCGGTATTTGATGACTACCTGGAATCATGTATGGCTCGTGAAATGCCCTAGCAGACGAGGTTGCTGTTTGAACATCCATTAACGTCGTTCATTTCAATATGATTTCTGCATGACTGTTCTTAGGAATTAGGCAGTGATCAGAGGATTAAGGTGCTCCTTCCTCGCCTGATAGCCATTGCTGTGAACATATGAGTCATTTTATAGGAATAGTCCTGTCATTCTTCACTTCGCTCTCCGTGACTGCTGCCAGCTGGTCCGCGCCTGTTTTTTTTTAAAGCAAGCTCTTATTTATAGGTATCCTCCCTAACTGTGAGATCCTCGCCGTCCACCATCTGAGAGTGCTGGTTGGAGTTGATTGTCCCGCCTACATATTTTCCATAGATGTTACTAAAATAAAGAAAAAAATGTTTTTAATAAAACGCATTCTGTTTTGCAATTACCATGTCGAGATTTTGAACACGTTTATCTCTCTTTGCTATAGTGTAAAAGTAGCTGAAAAAATGGGTCACGAGGGCCTATCCATGTTTTGAAAATTATACGCAATTAAATTCTATCGCCAGACCATAACCATCTCCTCTTTCTCTTCGCAGGACGATAAGACAATATGGATGTGACCGTGACGTGTCTAGCTCGCTTCTAAATGACTTAGTTTAGTGGTGCCCGTATACTTTGTGATACTTGCTAAGTTTCTCTTACCCTTGGCTTATTCACTCTGTCTAAAATTAACATATTATTATATAATACCCAACTACATGGAGGCAAAGCGTAAGTAGATTCAAATAGAAGATTCAAATTAAATATATCGGACATTACTCATGGAACTGATGTGAAGAAATATAACATTATGAGTGACTGTTACGCAGAAAAAAAATATTATCGAAGATAAAAAATAGCAAGATACTGAATGAGTGATAGACGCAGTAAAAGAAGCCCGAGTAGCCTTAGAAACAGGAAGAAAAGACCAGGCAGCGAAAGAGCAAAGGATCTCTTTTCTTCAGTGTACTTCAGTTACGTTTGCCAACCTCAATGCCAGAACAAAGAGTAGGTGGCTGGCTTCAGTACATGGTTCATGCATAACTAAGATACAGTAAGTCCCCTCGTCGATTTGAAGAAGAACTTATATGTTCATTTCAATAGCTATCACATCATATTTATGTTGTTCTGTGTAGGCCCAGACTAAGAAAAATAAAAATCACTTCATTGTCTATCACGTGCCTCTTTGTGAGTGAGATGACTTACTGCAACAACAGCTTTGACGCAGATATCTTACTAATATTGTTATGTGGACCGTCGCTGCCATCCCAGTCTACTGACTAAAAAAAAGCCTCAAGTGGAGTTCGAATCAAAACTCTTCATCAAGTTAATTCTTTAAACTACTGTCAGGGTCAATCAACTCTACTGTAGTACTGCTTCATTAAACAGACTTTAGAACCAGTCTGTTTAAACTTAGAATCCCAAGATAGATTTTGTTTAAGTTTTTGTTGTTTTTTTCCAGTCTTTTTACGACAGATAACCGTCCCAAATACAAGAGATAAATATATTCAGATACAGCAGCACTTAATGCATCTTTCAAGTTCATTTCTATTAATGTACAAATTTAGCAAATTTATATTAAACTTTCAAGAACTAAATGAGAACAAATGACAACGTGCCATAAAGTTAGATTATGACGTCGGAGTTCTCTTGGATGCTCAGGTGATATGTTTTTTTTTATGAAAGGAGGATGGAAAAAACTAATATTTGAAATCGACTGTCACCACATTATAAGTAATACTGCACTGACGGCAGTGTTTTTATATAGAGCTGCCCGGCATACTTTTTCTGTTTTTCAGTGTTGTAATTATTTCGTCGATGTAGATGTTAATAAATCTCTTATTATTCGTTATGAATGGTATTTTTCACTGATTTGAAAGAATGACTTCTCTGGATTTGATATTGTTATAGTTATATAGATATCACTCGACTTTTGAAGTGACTAGGTTCAAGCCATTACACTGTAACTCGATTTGGTCGTTAAGTTCAAAAGTATATATGATCATAACAAGTCACATATATGTGAATAAACTTACATGGGAAATATATAACACGCAACAATATTGCAAAAATCTAAATGCTGATGAAAATACTGCACACTGTAGACTGTTTAAATACACAGAATACTATGTTGTAATGACACTTTCAAAATAGCATAAATTGCAACTTATTAGCACTACTATTTCCCGCCATGTAAAACACACTTATAATTTGCCAACGAATATTTTCCATGAACTTCACAGCATTTCCCTCAGGAAGGTTTTAGTCCAAGGTTTGTATGCAACCGGATGTTCTGCTACCGAATTTCTTAACTCTTTCTCTCTAAAACAACACTATCAATGTTGGTAATTCGCCTATGTGAATCAATATTCAGAGCAGTATTTAGGCAAAGTGTAAATAAAACGAAAAGTAGCACTTTTTTAAACCAACCCATAATTTTCTATTATAGAGAACCTTCTAGAATAAAGCTGGGGCGACCATCCCCAACCCACCGCGTCACAGGTGGCAGATGGTGAAAGTCCTCCAGATATGGAGGATCCCTGTGAATAAGGATTTACCCAAATAAGCAGGTGCAGACCAGCTCAGAGAGTGAGGTAGGGTAGTAGGTGGCTGTACTACTCCTATAAAGTGCCTCATGTGATCAGTGAAGGGAATACCAAGCGGGTAAGAGGCGCCCTAAAAAACTTCTCGTTCCCGCTGCCTTGCGGGTAGGACAGGGAGTCCAAAGGGTAGCGGAGAGTCCTATACAAACCAACAGAAGGCAACGGGAAACTACTGTTGTAGCTCACAGGAACAATTATGCTTATTCAGAGTAATAGATTTGTCATGAACGACATTAATGAATGTTACTCTGGAACAGTCTCGTCCGGTAGGGCAGCTAACGAGCCACAGGTGAGGCCAGATCGTCATCAAGCTACTGGTAACAAAACTAATAAGTTCAAAATAGCAACATGGAATGTTAGAACTTTATTCCAGGCTGGAAAATAAGAAAATGTAAAGAGGGAAATGGAAAGGATGAGATAAGTTAGATGGATAGGTGCAGGGAAGATAAACTCTGATAAATATACAATAATATATTCAGAAAGTGAGAAACATAAACGAGGAGTAGGAATAATATTTGACGAACAAACAGCAAGGACAATTGTAGGATATTTGAACAAATCGGACCGAGTCCTGCTAGCCTAACTGAAAGGACGACCAATAAACATAAATAATATACAAGAGTACGCTCCAACATCTGAAAGTTCTGAAGAAGATGTACAGCTATTTTATAATGACATAGAGACAGCCCTGAAACACACAAAGTCACATGAAGTTACTATAGTCATAGGAGATTTTAATGCCAAAGTTGGTAGAGGAAGAACTTCAGATATCGTTGGTGACTATGAACTGGGGGAGAGGAACGACAGAGGTAGTAAATTGATCGAATGGGAAAGAATACATAGCATGGTTGTAGGAAACATCCTCGAAAACTGGCAACGTGGTGTAGCCCAGACAAAGACTTTTAATCAGATAGACTACTTATTAATCAACAAACGATTCCGGCATGCATTACTGACAACAAAAACCATGCCAGGAGCTAACTGCAATAGTGACCAGGACCCACTCTGGAAAATTTAGAATAAAGCTACAGAAAGCATGCAGAAAAGTGAGAAACATCAAACTGAATACAGAACTCCTTAGAAATGACAAAGAACTACGAGAACAATGCAGAGGTATTATAATAAATAGATACAATGTAATAGCAAAGATAAATAGTATAGACTTCTTCTTCTTCTTCCTTCGCTTCTACCACCAAGACCGCCCTGTGATCCTACTGAATTTACGCCAGTGGTCCTCGTTAAGCCCTGTGGTCCCCCATGTAAGGACCACATGAGATCCCCAAGAGGACCACAAGAGGTTCAGAATATCGCAGGGCCTGAACCTGTATTCTTGGTGGGTCTCAGAAGCGGGATTGCGTGACACCGTGGTTTTCCTTGCACCAGTTCAGTCTAGAGTTGGACTTTCTCACCGGAAGACCTCGACGTGTTTTGGATATCAGTATATCCCCGCTGGGTGAGAGGTGGTAGCCCACCCGGGCCACAGTTGGACTTTCTCACCGGAAAACCTCAGCGTCGGGTGAGAGGTAGTTGCCCATCTAGACTACTCTGGTCCAGTGTCTCCGCCTTCAGCATTTTGTGGTCGTGGCCGCTACCCTTCCTAGTTGTGACCATGATGGAGCTTTTGTCCAGGAGGACGAATCCTCGCCACTAGTGACTTCCAACCCTGGGTTGAGCTGGTTTAGGCATATTATCCCAGTATGGGCGTGTTTGGGACGTGACCGACCTCTAGAGCAGAGGTACTGTGACACGCGTAGCCTTCAAGTTTCACCCCTGGTATGAGCTGGTTTAGGCATATTTCACCAGTATGGGTGTGTATATCGGGCGTGACCGACCTCTAGAGCGAAGGTGGCGTGACATGCCTGGCCATCAAGCTTCACCCCTGGTGTATGCCGGTTTAGGCATACAGTGTAGGTGCGTTTCGGACGTGGCCGGCCTCTAGAGTAGAGGCGCCGTGGTATGTGTAGCTCTCGTAGCGATACTATTGGACATACCAATTAAGCTTTATCCTTTCCTTCACCTTTTCACATCGGCGCCGCACAGCAACCCTTACTTCTTTTCCGCATTTTCTTCCTTGACCGAGAGGAGCTTCATTCCACGCGCGGCATCCGAAAAATCTCGCCAGCAGTGTCTTAACCTTTGGGTTAAGCTGGTTCAGGCCTTTCACCCGATATGAGTATGCTTTGGACGTGGCCGACCTCAAGACCAGAGATGCCGTGATTTGACTGTTCACTTCGCTTTATCCTTTCTACCACCTTTTCCGCAGTGGTGCCGCGCGGCAACACCATTTGCACCTTTCTTCATTGGCCGGGAGGAGCACCGCTCCACGCATGGCAGCTGAAGAATCTCGCCAGCAGCGGTAGATGAGCTACCAAACGTGTCTCTCATCTACCCTAAGTGCTGGTTTTCAGGCGCCAGATATTCGCCTTCGCTCCTTCCCCTGTCAGCTTAAACAGTTCTGCCACAGGAAGGCCAGGAGCTGGACTTGTCTGCCAGAAGCTGTTTAAGACGCACGCCGTTGGAGTGGAGAGCGAATTCTCCACCCCACCTCCTGTAGTAATAGTCCTTAGAACCATAGTATATACGAACAATGGGCAATGTTAAAAGATTCTATCCACCAAACTGTTAAGGAGATAATACCACCGAAAAATAGAAGCCCCTATAAATAAATGGATGATAGACGATATCTTAGGATTGATGGACAAGAGGAGAAGGAGTAAAAATAACCAAGAAAAATATAGCAAGATAAATAAAGAAATAAGACGCAAATGCAGAGAAGCAAAGGAAGTGTGGTTAAATGAACAGTGCAGACAAATAGAGGACTCCCATAATAAAGACAGCAAAAACATGCACAAATGAATTAGTGAACTCACAGGCAGGAAAACAAAATACCACAGGATGCCTGAAATGAAAAGAAGGTAAAATGTTAATGGGAAAAGAAGACATTTAAACAGGTGGACAGAGTAAGTCGGTGGGCTATATGGAGGACAAAGACCAGAGTTAACACCAGATACTGAAAACTGTGATGGACCACCAATACTTGAAGATGAAATCACAGATGCGATCAAACACATGAAGAAAGGAAAAGCGATTGGGCCTGATAATATAACAACAGAAGAAACAGAGGCGCTAGAGGAGATAGGAATAAAAATAGTAATCAGGTTACTGAATGACATTTACAACAGTGGTTATATGCCCAGTGAAACCAGGTACAAAGGAATGTGATGACCACTGGACTATCAGCCTCTCACGTCACATAACGAAGCTACTTCTGAGAATTATTATGAGAAGAACAAGGAAAAAGATTAAAATGGAAATAGCAGATGAACAGTTTGGATTTGTTGACGGAAAGGGAACACATAATGCCATTTATGCTTTACGAACACTAACAGAAAGAGCTTTAGAAGTACAGAAACATCTCTACTTATGCTCCATTGATTACACCATGGCATTCGACAAGGTGAAACATAATGAAATTATTAAAATGCTTGAAAACATCAATATAGACGACAAAGACCTGAGGATTGTAAAACATCTATACTGGCAGTAAGAAGCAGCAATTCGAGTTGAAAATAGAACTGGAAAATATCTACCTATAAAACAAGGAGTGTGACAAGGATGTGTTCTATCTCCAGACCTTTTTTCTCTGTTCAGCGAGAATATCCTAAGAACGATCATCACAGAACCAGGTATAAAAATTGGAGGATACAATATTAACCTTCGGTATGCTGACGACACAGTACTGATAGCTGAGGACCAACAAGACCTGCAAAATCTCTTGGATAAAGTCACTAAAGGAAGTGAACAGAAAGGCCTTACTTTAAATATCAAAAAGACAAAGACTATGGTTATATCTAAGAAATAGAATCCACCAAAATACAGTATAGACTTAAACTATTTTAAAGCAGGTGTAGAAATTCAAATACCTTTGAGCAGTAATAACTTCAGATGGGAAATGCAGAACAGAAATTAGGATCAGAATAGGCCAAATAAGAGTGCATTTCAGAGAATGAGAAACATATTATCCAACACATCCTTATCAATGAATGTTAGAAAACGAGTCCTAAAATACTATATTGAACCCATCTTGTTATATGGAAGTGAATCATGGACAAAAGGCAGGTGTGCACAAAAATCATTGGAAGCAGCAGAAATGTGGTTTATTATACGAATGTTGCGAATCCCCTGGACAGCAAAAAGAAGTAATGAAGAATGTATGAGAAGATCTGCAAAGATAAAAAAAATCTTGTCAAAAAAATAAAAGAGAGACAATGTACTTTCATAGGACATGCAATGAGAAGAAGAGGCATAGAAAATATTATAACAACAGGAAAAATAGAGGGAAGAAGATCCATAGGAAGGCCAAGAGAAATGATACTGGACAGTCTGACTGTATGGTGTGAGATCACCAACTGAGCTGATGGCCTGCAAGAAGAATCATGTACTCTGGAGAAGCATAATAGCCAACGCCAGTCGGCATGGCACCTGATGATGATGATGATGATGATAATGAGAGTACGTTCCTTCCAGTTTCTTTCTGCCAAAGTCTCTCTTTGATTTTCCCCCCAACATATCAGGGAAATTAATCCAGGTAGGAAAGAGTTAAGTAAATCGTGCACCCAACCTTAATATCCGCACTAATAGCAGACCTGCCTGACCTAACCTGCTTGTGGTTTACTGATAACTCACAAACTACACTACAATCGAAGCTATACAGCTTACGTCATTTTCATGAGCCATCACATTATGGCTACGGTTTCAGAAGAAGTTGAAAAAAAAAGAGACATGTAAATGGTACAGAACTACAAGAAATGTAATAAATTCTACTGATTCTAATAGCCCTGATTATTACAGATTTAAAATGGCTGACCACAGCACACGTCTTGAAAGAGTCTCTCTGTCAGGCACCAAGGTAGGACATCTCACACTACGCTGTACATCCTGATCGTAGAGGACCAAGGCTGGTCGTCGAACAACATCAATACATTTATTCAATGGTTCAAGATGATGATGATCAGTGGTGGTGGTGAAGGACACCAAGACACATATCAAACTGTTTATGACGATACGGAGATAACATTTCTGTATGGCTCAATCAAACAGCAACAATTGGAGCTATCAAATAGCATGAAATGCAAAATTAACATTTCCTTTAATTCTGACATGTTTAACTTACAGTACAAGACTACATCTTTACAGTACGAAAACTCACACCTACTCTCAACTCACAGATTCTCGAGTCCAGCCTCACATTTTCGAAACACCCACTCGGATCTTCCCAATTTTCTCGTGCGAAATATTCCTGCTAAAAGTGACCAGGAATTGAGTCTTTCGGTTCTTCCGGTTAGAGCTGGCACTCAGTTCTTACAAACCGATTCCGGATACAAACCGATTCCCGAAACCGAGTAGTGTCCACTTGGAACCGATTTAGAAGAAACCAGAAGTCAAATCGGTTCCAGAAATGAGTGGAGAACCGTTTTACTGATGTCAACAGCGTAGGCTGACCCGCTGACTTGCGCGCGAAGGATAGTCTGCCACAGCTGCTTCTACCTTACGCTATCCTTCATTTTATAATACATATTAGAGCCTTTATTCACTCAATGTTAATTGTTGAACTATTTAAATCAGAGGATCGTACATTTCTGTACCGTACATTTATTAAATATACTGATTTTATTTGTTATTGTTGAACACACTTGTATCCCTTCACAACATCGTTATAAGTCTGTATTTTTTTTTTCTTGAACCACTGTTTCTAGGTTTACTTCATTCACTGCGTTTCTGTGTTTTACTGTGATCATTGCGTATAAATAATGACTCGAAGATCTAATATATCAGTTATGTGTGGAGATATATATGGAAAAGCATGGGGAGATTGTCATTTGTTCCACTAGCAAATCATCACTCACATGTAGCAGTATAGTAGAAGTGGACAGCTAGAGTAATTTTTGTTTGAAAGGGAGAAACTAAGTACAGAGTGATTGAGAAAATCCGATTTTCTGATTGTCGCTCGGCTAGAAAAAAAAAAAAATACCGTGCGGCACTTGAACACACAGAAAAAAGAAAGAAAAGGGAGCAGACGACAAGGACTAGAAGACGACAAAAAGGACTAGGAGGAATGAATTTAAGAATAACAGAGAGATAAGACAGATGAGCAAACAACAACCTGTCTCATGGGTGATCAGAAAAAGATGGACATATGTAGGCCATGTTATGAGAAGAAACAATCAGAGATTACTGAAACAAGCTATCAAGTGGAGCGTAACAGGCAGAAAAAAAAGGTCAACCACGTGAAACGCTAAAGAGGTCATTGTTAGGAGAAGCCAGTTTAGTGGGCATAACATTCATTGATGAAATTGAAAAACTCGCCGAAAACAGGAAAACTTGGCAAACAACTATGCGAGCCCTATGTGACGTTTAACGGCACGGGAAGGATGTAATTGCAGCAACAAGTGAATTAAGAATACAACTTAATCATGTAGAGCGACAAACACATGTCTACCAACACACGAAGTTTTTGTAAATACGTATATTTGTATATAAGGGTTCATTCATTCATTTCATGTGCATGTCCCTTGCGGAACTTTGCTTTCCTAACAGCAGTCCTGTAGGCCTCTCGGTTGTGAACAATATAACTTGCTGTTGATGCATCCATTTGCAGATAATCAATGATGTCTTGCTGCCATCTTCGCTTGGTCTTCCTCTTAGTAATAAGATCTTACGTTATGCTATACCTGTCATTTCACACACACTAACATACATTTACAATCAATGCATTGCAAAATGTTATTTCCCCGAGGCTGTTAAAACTACTAAGGTATATCCTCGCTTTAAATCTGGCTCATCAAACAATCTTACCATCTATAGACCAATATCCATATTAGCGTCATTATCAAAAACACGGGACCCAACTAGAAGATCTTGATTTTGCTGATGACATAACTCTTATCAGTAATAATGTGAATTCCATGCAAGAAAAAACAGCCTGTCTGCACTGGCTAGCAAAATAGGACTTGAAATTAACAAGGATAAAACAAAAATAATTAAAATTCCTCTCAATCAAAATGGAAAAATACACAGAAGGGACAGATATTGAAGAAGTCAATCAGTTTGCATACCTTGGCAGCTACATAGACCAGGATGGTGACACTAGAAAGGAAGTTAGGATCAGAATTGCAAAAGCAGCATCAGTCTTCAAGAATCTTGAGAATATATGAAATTCAAAAGTTATAAGCACAAAAACCAAGTTAAGACTATTCAATTCAAATGTAATATCCACCCTCATTTATGCATGCAAAATCTGGAAAACAACTAAATAAATAGACAAGAAATTAGACTATTTTGAAAACAAATGCCTAAGGAAAATACTTGGCATCAAGTGGAACGAATTCAAGAACAATGCAGAGATAAGACAGATGACTTAACAACAACCAGTCTCATGGGTGATCAGGAAAAGGAGATGGACATATGTTGGTCACTTGATGAGAAAAAATGATCAGAGAATCCCAAAACAACCTATCAAGTGGAACACAACAGGCCGAAGAATAAGAGGCAGACCGCGTGAAACTCTGAAGAGGACACTGTTAAGAGAGGCCAAATTAACAAGCATAAAATCCTTTGATGAGGTTGAAAGACTCGCCGAAGACAGGAAAAATTGGCGAACTACCTTGCAAGCCCTATGTGACATTTAACGGCACGGGAAGGATATAAGATATAAGATAAGAACATACATTTACAATCAGTGCATTGCAAAATGTTATTTCCCCGAGGCTGTTAAAACTACTAAGGTATATCCTTGCTTTAAATCTCGCTCATACAACAATCTTACCATCTATAGACCAATATCCATATTATCGTCATTACCAAAACCACTCGAACAACACATACACAAAATAACTCTACGACACATGCAAGATAAAAATTTACTCATAGACAGTCAGTCAGTCAATCATTCCTGCCACAGAGCTCTTACCAAAATGACAGAAAACTGGTTAGTAAACATAAATGACGACAGACTATGTTGTGCCATCTTTGTCGACTTTAAAAAAGGCATTTGGTACGATTGACCACGATATTCTTGTGAGAAAAATAAAGACTTATAAATTGCACCTTGACCTAATAAAATTAATTGCATCATTTCTTTCACACAAACAACAGGTAGCATTCTTCAACAATTCTCCATCAAATTCTACTATAGTTGACACTGGTGTTCCACAAGGTTCTATTTTAGGACCGTTGGTTTTTGCTATCTATATCAATGATCTTCCACTTCATCTGAAACACTCTTCTTGTGACCTTTTTTCTGATGATTGGACAGTCTACACCACCAGTGACTACGACTGTATTAAATTAATCTAAATCAACTCTTCAGGTCGAGTTATATAATTTAATTAGATGAAGCAAAAACAATGGGATGATTATAAATATCGATAAAACAAAATCAATGCTCATAACAACACGACAGAAGCTACAAAACGCAACAAAAGCAACACTTCGGCTTAGCACGGAAACATCACAGGTAGAAAACGTTAGCGAGCACAAAACACTAGGTCCAACTGAATGGACCAACATCTGACCTGGAACTCTCATGTGCAAGGTCTAACAAAACTCATAACACAAAAAGTATACCAGTTAGCCAAAAAATAAGCACTTCATCGATCAAGACACAAAGAAGACATACTACATATCACATATACAAACACATTTAGACTATTGCTCAACAATTTGGGATGGTTGCTCAGTGTCAAATACAAAGAGGCTTTTAAAGCAGGATACTCAGTGTTTCTATCTGCTGCTCTTCTTCTGTGTGTACTATGTAAACTGTATTGCCATTCATTTCTGTGTTTATTTCCACTACTGTTCAAAATTAGTTCTTTCTTACATTACTATTCTACGTTGTTATGCGTCTGTTTTGTTAGTCACTTCACAGACTTACTTGCTCCCAGGTTCATTCTCTCTCAGTGGAAATAGTAATAGAGAAGCAGCAACTTTACAGTTGAAATGACTTTAATGATGCACGGGGTGACGATGAGTCGATGAGCGATATGACAAGAACGACAAAAGGTAACAACAAAATCCATGGACACAAGACTGGACATCTCCACGATGCAATATATGTTCCCGGCAGACTACTGTCGCCATCAGAACAACCTAAAACATTCTACTCTAGATCTATTTGATTAAACCACAACACTCTAATCTACGTCTATCTCAGACGATACACAAAACACAACTGTCCCTCAGTCATATGATTTCTCTCTCACCTGACCTTTTTCCTATCACTCCCCATCCGTGACCCTCGTGCATTCCGAGACAAGCAGTTGGACTCTACTCACAAACAGCTGATTACTTAGAGAAGATAACTCATTTTATACAAATATTCCAATTCTTAGATGAATTATCTATCTTACATCCAAACATTCAATAAACTGCTATACTTTGCTCACTCCAAAAACGAGCAGTAAAGCTTATTATTGACAAAGATCAAGCACAAACAACTAACCAGCACAAACGTATCAAAATACTGCCTCTTAAGAGGAGGTTCCTCTTCAACAAAGTCAAGTTAGTACATCAAATTCTTTCACGGCATGCCCCGCCCTATCTATGGAACCTGTTTAAATTTAGCCCAAAGTGCAGCCAACGCTTGAACAACATATGTCTTCCAAAACTTAGACTTTCTTAACAAGAAAAGCTTTAGTTATTCTGCTGCTCATCTTTGGAATACCCTCCCATCCTGTATAAAAAATATAAATTCAACTCCTTCCTACAGCTACAAACTTTCCCAATATCTATTTGATGTCGACTACATGCCTCCATGAATCATAAAACTTAAAAATTATCTTAGATTGCCCTTACAGACACCGAATACGGTTAAATGTTTATTCTGAATAGTCCTGAAATAAATAGTCATTTATATATGTATGTAGTTACTTCTGTACTGAGTGAATGGATAAGAGCGAAACGTAAAAGTTTTATTTTATGTCTCTCAGCTTCTATGTTAATTATGTTTGTTACACGAACAACATATTTGTAGAATGTCTGGAATAGAATGAAAGATGTACGATAAAGGGCAGAATGTCAAACGGACCTGCGTGCCCAATTCTTAAGCTTTTTTTAAATAAAGATCAATCAATCAATTTCTTTCTTGTTCCCATTATGTACCCTTCCAAGACGGTCTTCTCTAGATTATCATGACGTTTAATGTGTCCAAAATATTTATGTTTTCTCTCTTTAATCCTCTTTACTAGCCAGCCTTCTTCAATATTAAGTTCTTGTAGTATGGATATATTTGTTCCTTTTTGTGTCCATGATATGTGAAGAACTCTTGTGTAGCATTTACATTCAAATGTCTTTATATGTTTCTCAGGTGTTTTGTTAAGTGTCCAGGTCTCACAGGCATATGTTGCCTTAAAAATCTTATTTTTGTAGTTCTGTCTTTTCCTCCCCACGGATTCTTTAGCTGTTTTATCTTCTGAAGAGCGATAGATAAATTCAGCTGTTATCTCATCACATCCTGGTGATTTACCATTTTTCAGGTTCTTTATTGCCCATAAAACTTCTATTGTCGGTTTGGGTTCTTTCTCCTCCAGTAATAATTCACACTGTTGATTTCTGCCTTCACAGTCAGTTGTTCCATACATTCCTCTGCAATATTCCTTCCATCTTTCTAGAATTTCTTTTGTCTCTGTCAAGGTATTCCCCGTCTCGTCATAAATTACATTTAGCTTAGGTGTGACAGTTCTCGTCAATGTCTTTATTTCTTTAAACATTTCACTATCTTTTCCACATTGCTGATGTCCTATTCTTTCACAACAATCTTGTATGTATTATTTTTCGTCTTTTCTTATGTTTCTTCGTACTTCTCTTGTTAAAGATGTATATTCCTCTTTGTTGTTGTTTGTCACTTTCCATTGCGTCTTCATTTCTCTACGTTATTTTATCAGTTCTAGTGTGCATGCTGTAGTCCATCCATTCTTTTGTGTTTTCTTTACTGGAACCATGTCTTTAGCTGTTATTATTAAGATATCTCTGGCCTGTGTAGCCAGATCATCTGGTGTCATCTCCTCCTGTACAGCCATCAGGATTTCGAAACGGTTCTTCATTTCTCTACTGTATTATTCTGGTATTTTTGTAAGATCAAAGCAGAGTGGTCTTGATCCCGTAACTGTCTTTTTTACCTTTATCTTCATGTCTGCTATTAATAACTCATGGTCATATAAGAGTAACTATATACACATACATAAAGCCACTGCAGTAAAGTTATGACAACAACATCTTAAACTTTTTAAAACAAAAGTATGAAGAACTTTATTAGTTAATGAGCTAGTTAACGAGTTAGTTTGAAATCCAGCTTTACTTAACATTCCCTTTCTGCACAGTGATTACCCCCCCCCCTCTGATAAGTTCTACTCTTTCCTCAATAAAGATCAATCAATCAATCACCTGTAACCTATATCCCACAACTTGTACAAGATTGCAAACACTCTATCCAACCACATTCATCTGTTTCACCAAACCTTTTTTGCCACGATTACCATTATATCCCTCTCTCTCCTTTCCGCTTTTCCCACCCCCGATTTACTACGTACACATACCACATCTTTATTTAAACACTCACATAACTCCAGCACACGCAGTATCGAACTCGGCTGTTAGCATGTCACAGCTGTGTGCTCACTCTCTCTTCATGTTTTTTTTTCACTCTTAATAGTTACATATCAGTCATGTAAATATATATATTATCTTCTTTCTTAGCACTGCATATTTTTGTACGATTAAGGTGTAAACCGAAACGTTACAACTACGTGCTCGTTAAAAAAAAACTGTTCCTAATTCCCTCTCTTCCCCACCCCCCCCCCCCTCCCCACTTAAAAAAAATTACCAAGGGAAATAACCCGAAGAATCGGTTCCACGAGTACTTACTAAAGTAAGATTTGGTTGCTGACAAACCGAGTAGTTCTTAGCTCTAATTCCTGCACGAAGTGTCTGAAGATTTAGTACAAAGGCCATTACCTATTACAAAAAAAAATGTAGTGGTGCTACTCAGTTAACATGTGTTGGGTTCTACACCCAGTCCATCACATGTTGTGTTGTACTGCCAAATAAAGCAGGTAAAGAACACCAGACATCTGACAAACATTTAAATCAAACTATAGCAGTTCTAAGAATGACTATAAACGATAATACTATATACTGGCCTTTCACATTTCAATACCGAGGAGATTAGATGATGACAGAGGATCTGTTACTTAAACCAAGAATAGAATATGCGGATAAAAAGGTCCTTGAGAGCTTAGAGAATAACACATTCTTAGAGGCACACGGAAGAATCAAAGCTGAAAGACTGAAAAATAAGATGGGAAAAAAGAAAGGCGGACGTAAAGAATTTTACCTTTGAGGATTTTATTAAAATGTATAAACTAGGAAGAAAGTAGGAACAAAAAAGCCTATTTTGTGAAGACAGATTGGTTATGTTCCTTGATACACACAAGGCTTTTTTGTGACTTTGTCAGAACTGAGATAAGTTTTCATTCCGTTATTATTTTTCGTTCATTTTGTCATTGATTTTTCCATTTGTTGTTATTTCACTTACATTAGTTTGATGTAATCCATACTTTGTCTTTTCTCTCTAATTCTTCGTCTTGTTTGTTTTTGTTTGATAAAGGCTCGCTCCGAAACGTTACAAGTTTGTTATCGTTAAATAATAAAGCTGTTCCTACGTTCTTCCCAATTTATACAGTTTGGTATCACAGCTTTACTGCAGTGCTTTGTGTATATGACTATAAACTAAATATTTGTGGATTTTATTATACTGTATTATTTTATCCTACAAAAATAACAGAGAAAGATCTAAACTTGATCAAAATTGGCTATCGGGATATGTGTCATTTGCATGTCCCTTGCGGAACTTTGCCTCCCAAACAGCTCTCCTGTAGGCCTCTCGGTTATAAGCAAGATGACTTGCTGCTGATGCATCCATTTGTAGATTATCAAAGATGTCTTGCAGCCTTCTTCGACTTGGTATTCCTCTCTTTTTTTTCCCCATTGTGTACCCTTCCAAGACAGTCTTCTCTAAATTCTCATGACTTTTAATATGTCCAAAATATTTAAGTTTTCTCTCTTTAATCTTTTTTATTAGCCACCCTTCTTCAATATTAAGTTCTTGTAGTATGGATATATTTGTTCTTTTCTGTGTCCATGATATTTGAAGAACTCTTCTGTAGCATTTACATTCAAAGGCATTTATGTGTTTCTCAGGTGTTTTGTTAAGTGTCCAGGTCTCATAGGCATATGCTGCGATAGGAAAGATGCATGCCCTTAAAATCTTATTTTCGTAGTTCTGTCCGTTCCTCTCCACAGCTTTTTAAGTTGTTTTACACATTCCGGGATATGTGATAATGGAAAAATTAAGACCAGCGACTATAAGATAAAAATCCAATTGATCGCTCAAACAGCCATAACACGTAGGCCATTACTGATGTTAGATGAAACTGACTGGAAAGAATCTGAAGAAGACACAGATGGAAGAACATAGGTAAGATATGAAGCAGGTAAACGGCCACTTTTTTAAAATAGTAATTTCCAAACTTTAGCTTAAGATTCAAAGGTCATGTACACCAAATCACAACTAAAGCCAGCAAAGGAATACCACATTAAAAATAATGGCAGCAGCAAACACTGAACGGAGGCTGCTAGTTCTCCCACATCAGGGCGACATCTCAGCGATTGAGTATGCACTGGCAATTCTAACACTCAGCCCCATACAGATAGGAAGGCTTGCGAGAATAAAAATCGTGACAATGTGATTTTTCTCGGATGCATCTGAGACACATCCTGCAAGGCCAGAGTTATCTGCTAGGCTATAGATACTTTGCCTCTATAGATGGCAGAATGAAATCAGTCAGAGTATTTACCATCCTATCTCGAAATAAGCCCAGAAAAGGCACATCCACCCCACAGTGTGATAAGAGCAAAAGGCAACAGGCTGATGAGATGAAAATCATTTACATGCCGTGCGAAAGAAGTAATTCGTGAAGTGTGCTCTCTTGAGAATACAGATCCTGACAAGAATGAGTATTCCTTCGTTAAACTCCAAGGTGGCTCTGTCTTCTCATACAAGTATTACACCCCACAAAAGATGCATATTCTTGATGCAGCAGATGCTGAAGTCAAAGCACATATTAGTGAAAACACCAGAGGTGGCGACGCAGTTATTTATACAGATCCATGGAAGATTCAGGGGTAAAAGATGTGTCTAGTACTTTGTACTCAGCTCAAATGGTAGAAGAGTGAAAGAAAGCAGAGGTGTTTTTGCTGGAAACAACAAGCAGCCTCACAATGGAAACCATGGCTGTAACAAGAACTCTGAGCTGGCTCCAGTCACAAGACTACAAACAAGCATGCATTTTGAGGGACTCGATGAAGATGCCAAAGAAAATTAAAGCCTTCAAACATTTCACTCTCTCTTGCACACTTCTGATGTCCTCCTTACTCGTTCACAACAATCCTGTATATATTGTTTTTTCTCATGTTTCTTATTTCTTTTGTAAAAGACGTTGTTATTTGTCAATTTCCATTTCAACTTCATTTCTCCATGTTGTTTTATTAGTTCTAATGTGCCATTCAGTTTTGTGTGTTTTCTTTCCTGGAACCATATATTTAGGTGCTGTTACTAAGATATCTCTGGCCTGCGGTGACAGGGGGTAAAGAAATGAAAATAACAACATGGCGGAACGAAGTTGTAAAAGAAAATAAAAATAACTATAAAGAACGGATGAAGAGTAAGCAGGAGCAAGACAACATTTAATATCGAATTGCAAGAACACTCTCTAAGAGAGTAATAAAAGAAGCAAAGATAAAATCCTGGCAAGAATACGGTGATGCACGATCATAAAGAAGCTATGAAAATCTTTAATAAAATGATCACTGCAATGAGAAAGAGAGCAGAGTACTTTGACCCGACAGAGATTGTGAACGATGTTAATGGTGATCCAATATGCGATCCAAATTGTGTACTAGAAGAGTGGAGACAATACTTCGAAAGGCTGTTCAGTGTACCATCCAAGACACTGTCAACACCATGACAACAACACAGCCAGCCCCACAGAACCTGAACCAAACATACTACTAGCCATCAGAGAAAATATCAGAAAGAGCCCAGTGAACAAAGCTTCAGGATGTGATGGAATACACGAGTTAATTAAACGTACGAAATAAATTGGAATAATTAGGCTTCACAGATTACAACTTGGCGCGGGAAAAACAAGACACACCACAGGAATGGGGAAACGCTATAATTATTTCAATAAGGGAAAAAAAATGCCTGCAATCAATATAGAGGCATCTTACTACTCAGCCATGCTGGAAAAATATTCTGCAATATCCTAGAGAACAGATGCAGCCAATGATTGAATCAAAGTTATATGTAAGCTCAGTATGTACACTCAGATGGGATGTAAGAAAACTAAAAGCTTTTTGGAGGCATGAGACGCCATTAAAAATCTTAAAAAGGGAGAAGTTCCCTGTTGCGATGAAACAACAAATTTTAAAAAGTAGAGAAAATAGCAACCCGCATTTATCACACTCTGTATTGTAGGATCTGGAAAAACATAAGTTGGCCCGGTGATTGAAAGCGCTTCATTTTCACACCTCTGTAGAAGGGCAATCTAAAAATGTGTACGAACTATAGAAATATCGCACTTTTAAGTCATGCAAGGAAAATACTGCTATGAATCATACTGAAAAGGATGGAGGGAAAAATACAACAAGAACTACATGAAATACAGGCAGAGGCACCAGAGATCTTATGCTAAACATGGGGAACACCATAGAAAGGTGTAAAGAGTAATGTGGATCAATACACTTGTTCTGTAGACTGCTCCAAAGCTTTTGACTGTGTATGACATCAACAACTATGGCCTCTTATGAACAAAAAAGGATTGCAGTTGCACCACAGAAACTTGTGCAAATGAAAAGTATGTGGCAAGATACTAACAAGAAAACAAACATATGTTTACTAAGAGCTTACATATTCCCAGTGGCAACGTACGGATGCGAAACATGGATATTTAACTGCATTTGAAATGAAATGTTACGCAAGGGCACTTACAACATCATGGATAGAAAGAAAATCAAACAAAAAGATATCGATGGGATTAGATGTCGCAGAAAACTGGGTTATAAACACTATAAAAATTAGAAAACAGATATTTTGGCCACATCAAGAAACATAATAGGACCTCCGGTCAAGATGACGTATGAATGACGACGGGAAAAATATCTGAGTACTGTTTTTTTTTTCCTTAAAGATAGCAGATTTCCTGACATGGAGTAGACCCGGTGTATGCTTTCTTGTGTCACTGACACAGGTATGTAGCACTTTTCTAACGATCCGCTCTGAGGACGTCATGGATTGCGGAAACTTGTAATCTTCGGTGTCAGCGATATTGTGGTCATATTTTGCTATAAAGTTCATACAGAAAATTCGGTCGGGGCGATGGAGAACGTGTTGTACTGCCGATGCTGATTCTAACACCACAAAGAAGGGATAGGCCAAATATTAAACATAAACTGACGTATAAATGTCCACATGATAGAAAAAACAAAACAAAAAGGCGCCATCTGTGTATTGCGCCAGACTGATCAGAATTGACACAGAAATAGAGGCGATGAGACGCAATCAGACAGAAGGAAAAAACGGCACCGGGCCGGTTCACTAAGAAGAGAGCAGGAAAATGTAGAACAGAAATGAAATCTGAGAGAATAGGGTTAAAGTACATTAACATTTTGGCCAAACACCATAAGAAATAACATCTTATTGGCAGAAATGCAGATGAAGCCACTGACAACAATTATTGAGGAAAGACGCTGGCGATGGTTGGGACATGTGCTCCGAATGACTGACAACTCACTACCAAAAATAGCACTAAGATGGACACCACAGGGGAACAGAAGTAAGGGTAGACCAAAAGAGACATGGAGAAGAACAATAAAAAGGATTTTGAGCAATAGAGGGCTCACCTGGGCAAGAGCAGTAAAAAAGGCGAAGGACAGGCATTTGTGGAAAACCCTTGCGGAAGCCCCATGTGCCCTGGGCACTTAAGGTTCAGAGAGAGAGAGAGACATTAACATTGGATTCTGGAACTGCAAGAGTGCCAAACAAAGGGAGCATGTACGAATTTTACATTCCTCTCTTGCAGGAGACGCAGGTATGTTCTTAACTATCCAGATATAAATGATATGCTAATTCAATAAGCCAAACACATCACGGGCAGGCCGTTTTAATCAGAAATGATTTTCCCCACTTTGTACTGGGCCTCAAAGAATTGAGAATGACAATGTAGAGTTACAAGGAATTCACATCACATAATGGTGACAGTACATGGAGTATTGTTAATATCTACGTCCGTAAAAACTTAACAATTGAAGAAAACTGGAGACCTAGAAGAACTGACTGTGCACTGGGGCAAATTTTATTGATAACGCTCGGGGACGTACGCTAGACAATGCCTTGATAAAAGACGAATCTCTCTGTCCTGAACAGCGTTAAAATGACTCGAGTCTGATTCAGTTTCTAATATCGACCTGACGCTGGTGTCCACCCAGGCAATGTGGAACGTTCACCGGAAGCAAGTATTAGAAGTTCAAACTAAGATGAAAGAGGAGTATAACAGTATAATGTCAGGCAAGATAAAAGAAGAATGGCTACATAGCTACCTGATGACGTTACCTAAACGAGACAAAGACAAGACCTAAATGGCAGGGTACAGAATCATTACCATGCAAAACATTTATGGTAAGGTTTTGCAGAAGATCATAGCTAAGAAAATGACATGGGAATTGGAGAATGGCAGACAGCTTCCGGGCACACAAGGCGTTTATCGACCCAGCAGAGACATAACAAGCAAGGCATCAATACTGGCATATGACGTATATGAATGGTTACAAAGGAAAGATGAGACCGTAACTGTTGCACTGGATTTGGAGGATGTCTATAATAGAGTTGACTACACAATACTCCTGTGTCTTATGGCGGAAATAGACACTGACACCTGGATCGTGCGGTGGGTAGCCTCAGTGCTTATAAAGAGAACTGTGGACCCCGGAGCCTCGGATTATTACGCCAGGACTGCACAACTTCACCAGACTGGACAGCTGAATCCTCACAAATGCCGATGATATTCTGACATATGTATATGGAAACTGTAGAGAAAGGATATTTGCCTACATTCAGGAAAATACTGCCCATATCATGAGTTGGTGTGAGGACAACAACGTAGTGATAAATTCCAACAGGCCAGAATTCTGAGATGCACATTAGATAACAGATCTGTGAAGACTACCCCTCCGGCAGTGCAATGCAACGGCGAATATATCGAGAGGGAACAATTTTTGAAATACCTTGGGATTGTGTTTGACAGGACACCATCTTTCACCCACCATGTGGACATGGTCATTCAGAAAGCAAAGAAAGGGCTCAGCGCAGTGAAGACCGTAGCAATTGCTGGTTTGCCACTATGGACACTCTTCCTGGTGATGCGGGCGATAGTGATGTTGGCCTTCTGACTTTGTCCACAACTCAGATAATCAAGATCAAGATAATCCAAAATGAGGTCATGAGAGCAGTTGTGATGTGTAGCAAGGAGACTTCTATCATATCTATCCGCTAGCTCCTAGATATGTCCAGCATGAAAGTAAGACACAAGTATGCTCAAGTGAAGACGTACCTCAGGATTTCCGGCACCGCACACCACCCCTTCTACCACAGGTGAACTTAGCAATAGGCAACCGCACCAAGCGAGAGAGGCAGAGAGATCGTGGATGGCAGAGGCAGAAGAGACACCGTCAGCAGTCTACGACCCAAAGCAGATTCCTTAGAACCAGAATGGACTAAAGTGTCAAATATGCAGAATCTAATGAAGGTCATGATCCAGTCTGGCCGTGAATGCTGAGACTGGGCTCAGGGTAAAACAGAAGCTCAGATGCAGAAACAGATTCAGCATCACTCCAAACTACATGACCCTGTGATCTTCACAGACGGATCAAATGCACGAGGCATAAAAAGTGGATGGGGCTATGTCGTCTACCACAGAAGCAAACTGGTTGCCAGTAAATCAGAGAGCTTATGCAACCACCACTTCGAGCATGAGAATGAAGGTGCAGGCGGCACCACAAGCAATTTCCTGGTTGGAAGAGCAGGACGACCCAAACAGACTCCCAAAACATGTTACGGAGATTCGAGAGACATTTCTTCCGAAGGGAGTGGGTCTAGCTTCTACTGGGCTTTCGGTTATCCAGTCTGACATGGATCTACTGCCCACGTCATGTGGGAGTCAAAGCCAATAAGAGAGCGGACAAGTTGGCATGTATGGCATCAATTCAGGGTATCTAAAAATGAACAAGGAGGTTGCAGGACCCACCTTGATAGGCTGCGTATGGAGGACGACATTGGGTTGAATGACAACAATCACATCAGGAGGATGATCAAACTGGGGGAGGAAAGAGGAAGTGGACGTTTTTTTTCTCTTTTTCAGAACGAAGTGGTTTAACACGTATTATCCACAACTACTGTATGACTGACCCCATCAGCAGGTGCACAACACTTCAGCACGTGTTGGAACGGAATGTCCGGAGTGCAGGGAAGACAGTCTCTGATTATAGATTACGGAAAAGAGACAGGGTGGTTTGGAGAGGTTGATACTAGAAGATGTAGTGTCCGGCAAAAGACAAAAAGGACGATCTCGCCGCATGTGGATTCAGGACATCACCGAAAGTCTGAATATGCCATTATGAGACGCTGGTCAACTTGTGCAATACTGCATTGCATTTAGAAAGGCAGTGAGAGGGAAAACGTTTTGGAAATGACACGTCACATGAAGAAGCTGTACAAATGCCATCTTCTCCCTAAGACAACTAACAGAAAAATCATACGAACACAATCTGATATGCACATAGCTTAAACAGATCAAGTAAAAGCATTCGATAGAGTAGGTACCCTGTGAGAAATCTTACAGAATTACAGAGCTAGCACATATCTGATCAATTCAAATACTGTATATTCTAGAAGAAGAAAAACTATGACTGCACAACTGACACCACTCGTGCCCACTACAGGCTGGTTCATAGCTGCCAGGGAACGAGAAATGCGAACAAAATGTGAGAACGCGACGGTTGACTTTAATTCACATTACCCAGGAACAAAAATGAGAATACAAATATTGGTAGTACTACTGCAACTTATTATTAGCATTTCTATTTTACACAATTCCTCTACATTTTGAAATTTAAGTTTTTAAAAGGTGATAAGCCTAAACCACCTGCATGTTACAGGAGTGCTCTGAAACAAAAAATTTGCGCGAAAGTTTGGAAGATACCCTTTAGTTACGTCACGTTATAGTTCATAAATGCATTTTAAATATTTCAAGACAACTTTCTCATTACGTTCATACAGACCTATACGCAATGCATCTTACTATACAAAGATTTATCAAGTTATTTACAGTTAATATAAGAACACCAAACCAATGTACTAGGGAAAGTCATTAAATAACAGGAATAAAATTTAAAATAGATTTTTGACACGAGTATTTACAGAAATTGTGCTTGTTCTATTTTTGGATATAACCCACAAGCTTGCGGATGTCCGGGGGGGGGGGGGGGGGGAAGAGAGAGAGAGAGAAGAGGCTTTTGGTGTGACTTAACCAAATTTGCACCGCCCCCATTACCTGCAAAATGTCTGACCCCGCAACTGTTCTTTCATAGGTCCAAACAAATGAAAGCCCGATGGCGCCAAGTCCGGACTGTATGATGGATGTTTGAACACCTTTGAGTTTAGAGCATTTACTGTACCCACTGTATGGGCACGTTGTCGTAAATTAACAAAACTCCTTTTTAGAGAGGTCCTGGGTGTTTCGATGGAATTGAGGGCTTCATTCAGCTCTAGCATGTCACTGTATCGAGCACGTCAGTTTCACCCTTTTCCTGTAAGTGCATCGATATAGGCTCACAACATCCCAAAATATGGTCAGCATGACTTTCCCTGCAGAAGCCTGCATCTTTAATTTTTGTTGAATGGAGACGACGTGTGCTTCCACTGCACAGTCTGTCTCTTATTATCTGGCTCACAATGGTGGACCCACGACTCGTTTCCTTAAATCTGTCCACCCATTCGTACACTCTCCCCTGGCTCAAACAACTTTCTCCACACTCAATTTTCATCCTCCTATAGATTTCTTCAGGTTTCACACCCGCTGACCATAAAAAAAACGAATAACACCTCGTTGTTCATTCATCATGCAAGATCACAGTGGTGCTGCCATGTTGTACGAGTTATTACACAAGCTCGGATTGCTCGATCGTCACGACACAAATATGGCGCATTGCTAAAAATCCATTTTGTGTCCCGAAACAAGATTTCTCGTTGTGCAATACTTTTCCGTGCATTCGTGAATAAAAATACTGTTATTTAATGACTTCTCCTCGTAGTTCAGCTGTACAGTTAAACAATAATAGTCCTTTATGTAAGAATGTACATTGTGATTCGTTACTGAATTTTACAGTCACTAAACTTAAAAAGCTCTGTGGTAATGTGTGGTTACTGAAACGTTAAGTGTTATTACCACTTTTCAGCGACATGATGTTAGAAATTCAAAACGCTGGTCTACTGCTAGAAGCGTAATCTATAAGGCAAAAATCTTCAGAAAGGGTTAGTAAACGCAATTTTGATCAGTTGCAGCTTTTTTAACTCTCCCCGTGCTGGAGGAAGAAACACGGACGTGTTCTGGAGTGCTAGGCTAAAAACGCGGGTCTTGGTCTGTAATGGGGGGGGGGGGTCTAGTTGTAAAATGGAATGGAAAACATTATTTCCATGTACTTCCGTATACTTAATATGTTTCAAAATATAGCTAAATGAATGAAACTTTCATAAATGCAGTTTTTTAGGAAAAAAAGAAGTAATGTGATGTTTTTAGACACTGATTGTGCCCAGCTCACCATCAGCTAGGTCTAGATCTGCACTACTTACCATCTGAGATGTGTAGATCTACTTGTCGATCTCATATTCTGATTCTATGTTGCATTCTCGCTAAATTAATGTCTGAAATAATCTCCTAACTACTTCTCCAGTCGTTAAATGTCTAGATCTAATTGGGATACATTCAAGAGCAGTGAGGTGGTCACAGGCCATGTCCATACCCCTATCTACATCATCAAAAATTGAAAAATTTCGGTCTTTCTCTTCCTTTTTCTCGCTCGGCATCGCTCGTAACTAGGCACTCTTTCGCCATTTTGAAAAGTGTTACCGGAATCGCGGACAATCTAAATGTTACACCGGTTGTTTTATTGAAACAAACCAATGATCATTATAATGACCATTCGCACGCACCGGGTATACCGGAAGCGTCAGTATAATGACCAAAAGCACGGAAAGCAAAAAGAGGGGGAAAATCCAGAATATTTTGTAGGCGGAAGGTTACAATGTTTTCCTGAATTGTGTCTCTAGTAAGAGATAAGGGGCAACCCCAGCTCTCTTCTCAAGCCGGGCCTGAGCTTAGTCGCGTGCACACTGAAAACAAGGAACAGAGAAAGCTGCTTGACCACTGCAGCCAGTGAGGAAACGATAAACGATGATAATACTTATAATCGTTTTTATCTTGAGGGTTTAAAAAAAAAAAAGAGGATCGAAAACCTGAACTAATTGAGGGGAACTATTTTTACGTTCTGCTCTCTGCGATAACCTGCATATCTCGTGTACTACGCATGATGATTTTACTACATGGTGAAAAGACGTCTGGACATATGCTTTATTAATTCCTCATTCGTGTAGGAACGTTCTGGACTGAACTGTTTACCCAGTAAGTTCACTGCAGGCTAATTTTTGAAGAGTCACGTGGTCCAGAATATGAATGTTCAAGCAGACCTTGTACACAGAAATGAAAATTAGGAAGAATTATGACACGCCTTTCTCTACATTCTTGTGAACTTCACCCGCTTACTTATGCCTAGCAGTCCTGTTGACTGTTGTACCATTACGCAATTTTCCTTTCTTTATTGTCTGAAAACACAGATTTCTTGTAGTGATTTAAAAAAATATTCTACACTACACAACTACCACCATCTGCACCATAGGCAGTGGCAAATTTGACAAAATGGAAGTTGAGAACTTTTGTTCACAGCTGAAATATGTCAAACCAAAGTACCGAAAAAGGGAGGGAAAAACACAGAACACAACAGCTAAGTATGATGGTGGTAGGTGATGGTTTCGACAAGCTTTTATTTGCTAGTCATTGCCACAGGATCATTTTTTTTTTTTTGGCTACTGAATCAAGCTGGTGTTACACAGAAATTTGTAAATGCGTTGGCATTTTACAAATTAGCCACACAGTATATAATTTCAAATATTTAAGTATGGTTTTAATATAATATTTTTTACTGACATAACATTATTCATGTGCCTACACATGAAAAAACAAAACTGCTCTCAATAAAACAATACATAAAGGTCAATGTAACATTAAAATGCAATGAAGTTCTGTTATAAACCAAGAAAATTTGAATATAAGCACACACATCACATGCACTGATCATGTTCACATAAGTGTAATGGAAGAAACCAAAATATGTAAAGGAAAATAGTTATTGCATTATATGAAATTCCTACTCTTATGTTTAATGATTTATCATGTTTTCAACACAAAAGAATATATTCACTAGTTGAATGACATGAATGCTTCATGATTACAAGATCAGCTCACCTGTGAGTGCTTCTGTATTCTGGTTACTTTTCTAGGTATTAATAAAGAAAAATATGTGAAAACTACAGGAACAAAATAAATTTCCTTCCAAACTCAGCCACAGATTATATATATAATGCACCATCTGCAAGTTAAGACTGCTTTACGGATCACATTGTCTGTCAAGAAAATTGTTATTGATTTTCCTTTATTTTTATTTATAATTTATGTTGTTGCTTGTTAAATATTGTGATTAAATATACATTTTGTTGTTACATTTGTACAAAACTTTTTTGCTACAAAAAAAAAAAAAAAAGCTTTTTTTATTATGTTCCTTCGAGTAAAGTTTATTCAAAAAGTTCAAACTAAATTATACAGTTACTTAGCTTTCTTCCTTTCCATGTATGTAGCTTGAAATCAAGACTTCTTATTCTAAAAATATCTTTATCAGTGTTATATAAATTGATTTCTGCTACCAAGTAAGACCTAAAATTTTTTACTCTTATATTTGTAGTCTAGTAAACTCAAATGCTTCGGGTTGATGAGACTTGTTAGTCTTGGATGGCAGTTCACGTAGGAGAAGGAAAGCTCTGATTTCAAACCCCCCCCCCCCCCCCGGGCTGCTCTGTCAGGTAGGTTCTGGGCAGAGTCAAAGGCTAGTGGAGTAAACCATAAACAAACAGGGGAAACTAACACTGTACATTCCCAAGAACAATTCTTTGAATCATAACGATGTTAATGAGGGTTCCAGCGGAACCAACTCATCCGGTAGGGACTATCATGTGTGAGAAGTGATACCAGATCATCATTCAACTACTGTACGCAAAGAAAACATAAGTAACGTAACAGTAATTGCAACATGGAACATTAGAACACTAACAGAACTTGGAAAACATCAAACAAGAAATGAGAAGAATGGAAATTAACATCCTTGGTTTATGTCAAATGAGATGGACTGGAGCAGGAAGCAGAGATCATAAAGACTTCAAAATAATATATTCCAGGGGAAACCAGTTTGCATAATACTGGATAAGAAGGCAGCAAGAACCATGAAAGGTTCCTGGTGCATATCAGACAGAGTGTTAATGGTTAAATTACAGGGTCACCCAATAGACACAAATCTCACATGCATCAACTTCAGAAAGTTCTGATGATGAGATAAAAGAATTTTACAACAATCTAGACACGGCAATGAAACAGTGCAAACTATGGGATGCAAACTTTGTGCTGGGTGATTTAAATGTGAACATAGGGACTGAACAAGACAATTAAGCTACTGGCGAGTATGGACTAGGTATCAGAAATACAAGAGGAAAGATGTCGATTGAGTGGGCAGAAAAGAATAAAATGATAATAAGAAATACTTGGTTTCAACAACACCCTAGATGACTATGGACATGGAAAAGCCCAATAATAACATACATAACTAGATAGATTACATTATGATCAACAGAAGATTCAGGAACTCAATAATATCCGTGAAAACAAGACCAAGTGCAGACTGCAACAGTGACCACATCCCAGTTGTAGAAAAAGTGAGAATCAGACTAAAGAGGCTAAAGGTAGCAGCTGAAAACAAAGAACTAGATAGAGAGCTGATACGGAAAGATAAGGCAATACAAGTACAATATAGAACCATAGTACATAATAGGTATAATGCTATAGAGAAGATTGAAACGATTGATGAACAATGGAATATGCTTAAAGACTCTATTCAGCAAACATCTATCAAAATATAACCACCAAATAAACAATGCGCTAAATAGGGGTGGATGACAGAAGAAATTTTGCAACTAATGGATTGGAGAAGAAATCTTATGGAAGATAAAGAGGAATATGACAGAATAAATAAAGAAATAAGACAAATGCAATAAAGCTAAAGAGGAGTGGTAAATAAGAAATGTAATGAAACAGAGACACACCATCATGGAAACACAAGAGATATGTACAAAAAATAAGAGGTAACAAACACAAGGGCATACCACAAGACTTGTTGCCTGAAGTCAAAGGAAGGGCATACAATAATGGACAGATGAAATAATGGCAAGATGGTGCAAATACATTAGAGAACTCTATGAGGACAATAGAAATGAAATAGTTATATGAAATAATAATGAATATTACATACCATATTAAAAACAGAAGTGGAAGAAGCCATCAAACATATGAAGAACAACAAAGCACCAGGACCAGATAAAATCACCAAGGAAGAATTGGAAGCATTAGGAGAGCTTGTCACAGAAATAATTACCAGATTGCTGAATGACATCTATAACAGTAACTATGTCCCATCACACCTTTTGCAATCAGTTTTCATTGCCCTACCAAAGAAACAAGGTGTAGTTGAATATGAAGACTGTCTTATGAGCCATGTTACCAAAATCCTGCTTCGTACTGTCATGAGAAGAGTCAGGGGGCAAAAGAAAACCAGAAATTGCTGAAGAATAGTGCGGCTTTGTTGAAGGAACAGGCACAAATAATACTATATATATATATTGAGAACACTGATGGAAAGATCACTAGAAGTAAAGACGGGCCTATACTTATGCTTCATAGACTTCTGTAAAGCGTTTGATAAAGTGAGACGCACAGAAATTATAAGAATGTTGGAAGACATCAACATAGATGGGAAAGATCTGAAATGCATCAAAAACATATACTAGCAGCAATGAGGGTTGAGAACCAAACAGGAGCATTCCAAGTTATAAAATTGGGAGTTAGACAAGGATGTGTTCTATCTCCTGGCCTCCTCTCCTTGTACAGTGAAAAAATAATGAGAAATACAGAGAGCTTGCCAGGAATATCAATTGGCGGGCACAACCATAACTTAAGATCTGCAGACGACACAGTTCTGACTGCTAAAAGTTAAGGGGAGCTACAGGCTCTTCTGGACATCGTGGTTCATGAAAGTAAAAGTTTCAGACTGAACAAAAAGAAGACTGAAGGGATGGTCATCTCAAGGAAAAGAATACCACCAAAATGTAGCATTACCATCAATGGCACAGATCTGATTCAAGTACTTATGAACAATTATAACAAGGAATGGGAAAGTCACAATGAAATAAAAAGCAGACATGCTCAGGCCAAATCAGCATTCCAGAAACTGAGAAACATCTTGTGCAACAGACCCATATCAATGGAAACAAGATTCCGAGTACTTAAATGTTACACTAAGCCAATTTTATTTTATGGATGTGAAGCATGGTCCATGAATAAGAGAGTACAGTGAGAAACGGAGGCCATGGAGATGTGGGTTATAAGAAAGATGTTTAAGGTACCACTGACAGCTAAGAAAATCAATGAAGAAGTCTTACGAGAGGCTTGAGTCAAAAGGCAAATTACAGCAAAGATCAGAGGCAGACAAGCAAGATTTGTAGGACATTTTCTGAGAAGAGGAAAACTGGAAAAATTGAAGGACGAAGAGACAGGAAGACACAGAGAGAGAAGTTACTGAATGGAAAAAAAAAAGTGTGGCTAGGAAGAAAGTTACAGGCAGATCTCATAATCAACTCAAAAGACAGGGAATTGTGGTTAGAAATGATCGCCTACGCCATGCCACACGGCACGACACTTGATTGATTGAAACTCAAGCCAAACCAGTTATCAGCTTCTTGGCAGGTCTCTCTAACTGGATGAGGTCAACAAAATTCAGTCATTTTCAAGACATCCACATGCGGCTCGATCTTTGTGTCGTATCATTTTACACTACTGAGTGCTGCAACATCTTTTCAATAGGTTCTGTCTCTCTGAGCGACGCAGTAATATTATCAACTCATACACTGGTCTGTTTTGTATATATTCTTATCATCCGTGTAATCTTTTTTAAAAAGAAATTGCTTATATGCAATTTACAGTTACTAGCGCTACTAATATCCAAAATTTAAATTTCATAATCAAGAAAACATTTTATTTTACATACTTAAATCTACTTAAAAAAAAACTTCTACTGCCAATAGTGGGCTAGGTGGACAGATATAAACAAAGACTCTCTGAAATCTTTTGATATCAAACTGGATCTACTGGTATAGGATGGCGACCTGATATTATGTCAGTTTAAGGAGCGTGACTTTGTGAAGGCTTCTAATTGGTTGCAAATAAAATTGTGAAGAGATGTTAGATCAGCTAAGATTATGGTCTGGGTCATCATCACCGCACTCTGAACATGTCCATAGGTGCTAAGATCCCCTTCAACGTTTTGCGGCTGATAGTGCTCGTCCTGTAGATGATCTAAATGTGTCAGTTTTACAGCTGGGAGAAGATGTGGAAAGGATGATGCATAAATGATAAAAAATGAAATATAAACGCAGAAAACTTAAGATAATTAGAAGTCATTATTTGCTACTTACTACTTAATAATTGGAATAAGTGACACTGGATATACTTAACAAAATGAGAGAAAAAAAACCCAGAAGTTTATTGTACGTTCTAGCATAAAATAAGAACTGTGGATTAATTCAAAATTAATATTTTATGAGAAAATAAAAATGTGAGGCAATATGAAAATTATGCTGTAACCAAAACAGATAGAAACTGATGCGATACAGCGCGTTTGCAATGGCTGCTGGGTAGTTTGAGCATACACATGCAGCACTCTGCTTTATCTAGTTATGTGGTTCCAAATTTTACAAAATCTGTGGACCCCCTGTTATTCCAAAATCCAGGCCACAGACTCCTATACTTTGGAAAAGTATCTGTATGGTAGCTATGTTCTTTAAATGCAAAAAAATTTTTTCAGAAAGGGTGTGTAACCTTTGATGAGTAAATGCTACACTACACTAAAAAACAGTACAAACTTTGTGAATTTTCAAAATGACAAAAATAAAGAAAAAATAGCAATTAACATTCTTACTTATTCGACAAAAAACAGAATATAAAATGTGTGACTGCTAACCAACCTAGCTATGGTTAATCATGCCTCTTTTCATTTTGAACAATCACTTTCCACATCTGGTTCAAAACTTTCTATTTTTAAATGTGTGTTTTCCGAAACATTGGTTTATAAACATTTCGCAGTGAAAATAAAAAAAGGGACCTTGAGTTTTTGTCACATACCCCCATGGCAGGTTCTATGGACCCCCTGACCAACTAGGAAACACTGGTCTAGTTGAAGCCAAAGTCAGGTAAAAATGGACGCAAGATTGCACCATTGTTGAACAAAACACCATAGTGAAATTTCTCTGAACTGAGGGAGTGATCCTGCTAAAATTAATCGCTGAATGTTGCTTTAGTATGGAAGTGAAAATTGCAGGACTGAGCTCAGAAACTAAAACCTGTAATTTACAGGAAAAGAGTAATGCTTCTAAAAACTGTTGCTGCACCATGGCAACGCGTATCCCAATGCAGTAGCTGCAGTTTGAACGTCTTCCTCATCTCTTTTACATACAACCCTAATCTGGCACCATGTGATTACTGTGGTCCACTTAAGAGCCAGACTGCCATATCCTACTGTAATTCATTTGCTTCTTCAGTAAAACTTTAATAAATTAGCTTTCCTGAAACAGTATCTCTTACTACAGCGCTATAACCTTTGTTCAATGAAGAAACTTGCCTGTCCAGTGCCATCAAATGTGAGCCTGAACACTTTTGTGGAACACAGCTACTAATCTTCAGCACAAATAATGCTTATTTTTCTGATAAAGGAGTGGTATATGATGACTTTAACAGATATGTTCTTCTACTGAAGCACTAAGTTTGACTTTAAAGCTTCTAAAGTCATTCTCTGGCGGTGACTTCATCCCTGATTTAGGCAAAGCTTAGTATAGTCATAATACAGACAAGAATGCATAAATTGCATAGTTTTATAAATGTAAAAAAAAAGCAAAAAACTTTAACATCTAATTCATGTGTAGGAACTTCACATATGAATAAACATTATATAAAACGAATGTTTCTGTTTGTGTGCCCAATGCAGAAATAAAAACTTGTACACTTTCCACACCCAGGGAAAGATAATAGTGTATTCAACAATTTTTAGCAGAATATCAAGCACATTTTACTGTTGGAAATTTTAAGTTACAACAACCAAATGTGGCTGATATTCTACAATATTTTATTGTGCCAGATACAATTTTAAATTCAGCAGATCAAAAACATTTTGCCACCAAAAAATCTGAAATTGAATTTTTCACAAAAAGGTCTATTACATGTACCAAGTTATGAAAAAATGAAGATATGTAAATTTACAATCGAGAGGTTCATGTCTTCATTTTAACAATAAACTGTCACAGGAAGAATATGACAATCCTGAGGAAAGTAAACAAAATTAGGTCATAAATTGGCTGTCTCCATATATCCTGAGTAGGAACACATTTAAAACTGATGTAAACTTTTCACAAGGGATCACAGCAAAATAATAATTACTTTTAAGAAACTGACAAAATGACCATCATGTCACTCTGTGGTCAAACTATTTCATATAGGTAAAAATAAATTTTACTGCAGAGAAGTGTGACTGGTACACCGAAATTAATGTCTTTGTAGACATTAATTTTGGTTTCTTTTATTCTGGATTCTAATATTCAAAATCAAAACAATTTAAGATCAGACTAGCAAAAACACACCTATTAAAATTTTCTTCTTCTATTATCATGACAAAATAACAGATTTCATTCTGCACTCCACCAACTTGAGCAACACTTCAGTGTATCATATCTTTATTGAAGCAAAGGAAATGAACCAATTTTACCTGTATAATCTGATAACAGACTAATTCAGTTTCAAAGCAACTTTTACACTATAGTTGGATCCACTTACCAGATTAAAGCAATTTTTCTCTACAACACAGCTGAATTAAGGAAAATGTGGATGGCTGTAAGTGATATTTAGGCTAAAAAAAAAAAACCATGATGGTGTTGACAGAATTAACCTATAAATTTAAACTAGGCAACTACATTAAATTAGCAGTCTACTTATACAGTCTGGGGGGACAGACTAGCATAGTGGTTAGAGCACTCGTCTAGCAACTGAATTGTCGAGGGTTGGAATCTCCAGCTGAGCGGTATTTTTTTTTTACCAATACAGCCCTGGAAAATGGGTACCAGAGAAATCTGAGAAGATAAAGCGACCAGGCGTGATACTGACCACATCACACTTTCATGTGATGAAGGTAATGGAAAATATGGGCCTAACACCGTATTCTACAATATGCCTTAATGGCATGGAAACAGGAATTTTACCTTTAACTTTTACCTTTACTTATACAGTCACTGGAAGGCCAAATCTGAAGGCATAAGACATAAATGCAAGGAGATCCATTCTGCAACACGAACACTGCTTGCTACTACCCACAACACTAAAACATTCCCACTTCAAAGTGTCACTGAATGGTTGTTCACCACTCAAAAATTTTATCACTTGGACATTTAATCACTCATACACTTAATCTGTTAGAGAGGCTAAGTTCCACAAGGGACATACAAAATATATAGGAAACTCTCTACTGTAGAGAGTGGAACAACAACACAACTCCTTCAGATCATCAGAGGAAGTATCCCCCCCTTAGGCAAGTGTTTCGGCCCTATTAAACTCCTGACAATCTAAGGGGGGTGGAGGCCTCTGGGTCATGACTCCCAGAATGAATGAACGACACTTAATCTTGTGACAGTTAATAACTCTGACCAATTTCAGCTTGCTTTTTCCCCTTCAAAATAAGTGTTGGTATTAATTCTCTGGGTGTCTGAGTGGCCAAGTGGTTAGTGCACTGGCGAAGGTCGGGGGTTTGAATCTGGCCGGAGGCACCCCAGTCACCCAGCTGTAGAAATGGGTACCCGAGTTCTTCTGGAGTTGGGGAAGGAATGATACTGACCATATCACCCTCTAGTGTGCTGACAGGTCAAGGAAAATATGGGCATTAACTCCATATTCTTATGTGCTTCTGAGGCATGAGAAGATTACCTTATTAATTCTTTAAATTAAACATTAATCATTCAAAAATCTTAAAATTTCTTTTTCTGTGCCATTAAAAGTCACATAGGGCTCGCATGGTAGTTTGCCAAGATTTTTTGTTTTCTGCGAGCTTTTCAACCTCATCAAGGTATTTTGTGATCTGGCATCTCTTAACATGGTCAATCTCTTCTTTTCTTTGGCCTGTTGTGTTCTACATCCTTTTTCTGATTATCAATGAGACAGGTTGTTGTTCACTTATCTGTCTTATCTCTGTGTTGTTCTTGAATTCATTTCACTTTATACCGAGTATTTTCCTTAGGCATTTATTTTCAAAATAGTCTAATGTGTTATCTATTTCTTTAGTTGTTTTCCAGCTTTTGCATGCATAAATGAGGGTGGATATTACATTCGAATTGAATAATCTTAACTTGGTTTTTGAGCGCATTTTTTTCTTAAGAGTTTTGAAGGTTGATGCTGCCTTTGCAATTCTAACTTCCTTTCTGGTGCCACCAACCTGGTCTATGTAGCTGCTGAGCTATGCAGATTGGTTTACTTCTTCAACAGGTGTTCCTTCTACATATATTTTTCCTTCTTGATTAATGGGAAATTATTTTTTTTTCCTTGTTAATTCAAGTCCTACTTTGCTAGCCAGTGAAGAAAGGGTATCTGTTTTTTTAATTATAATTAAATATTTATATTTAATAATAATAATAATTAATTATTAATCTTATAATTTAAACACCATTTAATTGTAAGACTAGTCACCTTTATATCTTTAATCTGAAACACTATACACATAGACTACACTACTTATGCCAAAAACATTTTCTAAATGCCACAACAAGCAAGATTAAACTGTTATATATTTTAAAAATGTGCAAATACACCTCAGAAAGAGTACATTTTGGTCAACACCTGTTACTGCAACTCTTTGGAGATTGATGGGAGATGTTTCATACAAAGACATACATGAAAACATAAGTGGCCATGTGCAGCCTTACAGGGTTTTATCCTGCTGTAATTATCTATGCTTACCTTTGGACCACATTATGTGGTGATGGTTCTATACACTGGGTTATTTGTATGCATCTTTCCCCTCCCCTCCGCCCGTGGCAACTTATCCTCTGAATGCTTAAACTTCCATGTTTGCCATCTACCAGCACACTACTATTGGAATATTCTGCATGATCTGCATGTTACTTTCATTAGTCTGCATTTCACTGGGTTCACAGTGTTATGAAATTATCAAACGCATTAAAATCAATCACCTGATGCTACAAACCTCTAATAACAGTCAGCCTTCACAAAAGCTAGTGAGCAATTTCCAATTATTTATTGATGTTTAACAGTTTATTCAAATGTGAAATAATTAATACAAGCCTTTTCATTTCCCTCTAAAGAGGTTTGGTGCCAATTAATCACACCATTTTGAGGGAAAACACATGTTGAAATGCAAGTCCACAATGAGTGATTAAATGTCTGAGTGATTAAGTGTTGCATGATCAAATTCCATACACCAATTAGACTGACAGTTACAGACTCTCGAAACTGTACTTCCAAGTTCAATTTCTTAATTCTTTGAAGTCTCCTAGTATTTTATCTCACAATCTCAGCTTAAAATTAGGACCACAGGATATTTTAGCAAAATCTAGATACACCAAATTTATCAGTGGAACACAACTGTGTATCAAGACTTGAATTTCCAAACTGAACTGAAGCAACTGTTTTTACTGACCATGCAAGCACTGACTAAGGATCTCACTCATTTCTTTTATTTTAAACGGCTCCAGTTTCCTATTAATCTGGCATATTTGGATATCACTGAATCCCAAGGATAAATGCTTAAGACTGCATGCATCAATTGGGAAAATCCTTGTTTTTCACACGAAGTAACATCACATGTTCTGTAGCAAGGAATCATAGAAATCTTTTTAGTTTTGCAAGAGAAGGAAAAAAAAAAAAGGTATATACTAGCTAGCTTTACATAAAATTTTCACAACAAACTGAATAATACTCATAATAACCACATTTATATTTAAAATAACTTACTTGTTGCAAATCCACCTACCTGAATAGCAAATATATTAAAGTTTACTGCTGATATGATGTTTCAATACTATGCTATACACAAATATCTTCAATCCAGTATGTCTTAGGATTTGGAATTATCTAGATTTATGAGTTGTTACACTACATTAAGAGGTATCGAAAAATTTACTAAATATATAAAAATTTAAGGAAGTTATTTAAATAAATTTTATTGTGTATTCTTCTTCTTCTGTGTTTGAGTGTTGGTTGGCCATGCTATATTTGCAACTCTGTTGCCCTGACAAAGTTTGCTGTCATCTTCAGGATTGAGTGGGAGGCCCATAGCTTTTTCTTTCAGATCCTCTACCTTGGGCTAAATCTGTGATTGGAGGTTTGAGTAGGCTGGACAGGTCTGCAGGAAATGGTCTGGCATTTTAAGTCAACAGAGGTGGCTCAGGAGTCTGCAGTGTCTCATGCTTACATGGAAAACTGTAGTTTGCCGTTTTCTCTGTTGTTGATGAATGGAATCTCATTTTGTTTATATTTCTTTCCCCCATTATTATGTGTACATAATGACAAAACTATGTTTAATAAATTATCTGAAACTAGACCAATGTGTTTAAAGCTCAATCTTGATTCTTCTTAAAACCATGAAACTGACATCTACATAGATCTGATCAAATGAAACATTATAGGCATTCTTAGCCTTTTTTTCCAGTTTGACAAATATAAATAATAAGATTTCTGATTAAAACTGATCTTTTCATTATGCAAGGCTCACTGCACTCAGTGACTGGACATTCTGTTGGCAAAACATATGTTATGACTTACACACACTGACAAATAACCCAGGAATTTTATAAAAACTGAATGATGAACAAATTAATGTTTTTTCCCCAGAATTCAAGGATGTTTGATTAAACAATATTTTTTGCTATGCAACATTCCAAATGCATTAAGTATAGTGACTAATGAGCGCCCCCCCCCCCCCCAAACCATGTCAGTGACATTATAAAGAAAGATGAAATAAAGAACAAATATATTCATATATATTCATAAGCTGTAATATTTACTTACTCTAAGCATATTTGTCAATAGGAAACTACAGTGAGGTCATGATTATTGATAAATGCTAGATTAATACAGTAAAATCTCATTATAATAAGAGTTCAAGGGGACTGACAAAAAGTCTGTTATATCCAAAGTCTATTTATTCAAAATAAAACATATACTGTATAGAGGAGTGCAGCTGAAACCTGTGGACCTGATTCATTATTACTAAGGCTCCATTATAAATGGTCCATTATAACAGGATTTTACTGTATGTTCAATAATACTAAAGAACTATTTAAAATCTAAACTGGACCATGGACAAAAATGTCATATTTCTCAAAATAAGGAAAAATCACATATGAATCTGTAAGACGCACAGGTCTTTATAAATCATAACTGCAAGCAAATATGAAAATTCTTTATCTCATCATTCTTCCTGCCCATTAATGTCATTAAAATTGTCTAAGATCATTAACAGTTGAATTATCATTGCCATTAGATATTAATTACTTCGTCCCCATTTTGCTGATTTAGTGAAATCTGAGTTACATCAGAGTTACTTTGATCTGAAACAATTCTGGGAAGGGAAGTTACTGATTGAAAGTTGGATTCTGAGTATGATGGAGACAGAGAGAGAAACTGTGGTAGAGAATCTGAATCTATCATGGCAGCTGCACCATCATCAAGGCTCAACATTAACTCATTCATCATTGGTATGTCAGACTCCAAAGACTTTCCTGCTGTTTTGCATGCCTTCATGTTTTTGATAGAACTCAAGTTTTCAGCATTGCTAAAACTGAAAGTCTGTGATGCCGCTACAAGCACAGTGTTATCAACAAGTGGTTCTGAATCCTGCTTGGACAGAGAACTGGCAGTTTGTTTTCTATTAAAAGTAGTAGTGGCAAAATTTGCATCATCTGATGAAAAGTTTAGCAAAGACTGTGCCTGAGTATCCCTTAAGACTCTCTGTTGTGAGCTTTCGCAATGACGAGCCTTTGTGGCAGAATGTCTAGGTAATTGATCAGTATTCACGTGTAATGGCACTCTTGTAACAACAGAAGGAAAAATGTGTGATGTAGGCTTTTGTTTGTGCTCAGCATTGATGACCGTTTGTGAATAAGTTGGTGTCATGCATGAAGTTGTGTCAGTTGTCTTTCCTTGCTGATGGGTGGTTCTACAGCCTGCTTGAACTACACTTCCTTGAACTAAGGTAGGAACTGCAGTACTTCTCAGTGTAATAAGTTTGATTGGAGATTCAAATCTAGCTGGAATGGTGGTCAGCTTTGTGACTGTTGAGTTTGATGCTTTTTTTGGTGTTGTTATTTGTGTTTTTGTCAAATTAGATGGAGCAATGACAGCTGCAACTGTTTGTTTCATCTTTTCATTGACCTTGCCACCTAATGAATAAGCTTCTGTCATTGAACAAGTTGAAAGGCTGTCTGTCTGTTTCTGACAAATATTTGATTTTGTAGATTTTGAAGGGCTGACAGAATGAACATGTCTAATCACTTGCTGCACAGTGTTTGGTTTATTCTTGTTGGTGACAACTCTGGTAATTTTAAAATGTGAATGAGGATATGCTCCTGAGAAGAGATGAGAAATGTTACTTGCTGCACTATGTCTGGCAGATTCAGTCTGATCAGTCTTGGCTTTTTCACATAACTGCTTTTTAAGTACATGACTAACACTGCAAAGCAGAGTGGCTTTATTTTCTGACATGTGCCTGATAGCTTGTTTCACTGACATCTTAGGGGTTAACTGATCTGTAGAATCCACCTGAAGTTTTCCACCTGAACTCATTATTATCTGATCTCCAGAACTTTTCATGCTGTCAACAGAACTCTCTTTTTTTAGATCCTTCTGCACAATTTTTTGAACAACCTTCTCATCTTTGCAGCCATGAAATAGATCACCTAGTGCTTGTTTTTCTGTATCTCCACTTGCACAAACAATCTGTTTGGCTTCACATTTATGATTAATATTAGATGTTATATCCTTTTTCTGTAAATTTTCATCCACTGAAACTGGATATGAAAGTCCTTCTTGACAATCATGTTTTTGTTTATAACTTTGAGCAATTGACTTTTTCAAGTTCATGTTATTTTTTTCTTCTGACAGTCTGTTAACTGCCTTAGCATCAGCACTGTGGTTCACATCTGAAATTTCACTGCTGGTAGCTGCAAGTCTTCTTATTATTGGTAACTTTGCTCTGTGCTCTGCAAATGTAGTGTTAGGCCTAGGTGAATGAATGTAGATTGCTGATTTTGTTAACTGTACATTTTCTTGTGGTGAGGCATTCAAGATATTATCAGGAGACTGAGAATGATTTACTGCAATTGGCGCTGACTTTGTTAAGAGACTGGAAGCCTGTGATGGGAAATTAGATGAACTGTCGTATGTCAGTAGGTTATTCCCATTTGGTGATAATGTAACAACTCTAACAGACATAATGGGCTGTTTATGAACAGAGGTAGTCGATTTTAAAGGCATGGATCTTTTCTCAAAAGAGTTATTATTAACCACACCTGATCCTTCTGTTATCATGATATTTGATAAAACTGGTGTAGTTTCTGCTAAACATGATGATCTAGTGTTTGTAAAATTATCATTAATTTTGTCGTTTTCCGATTTCAATGTTGTTTTCACCAAGGGCGTTTTGATCACAGTGCTCAATCCTGATAAAATTGTTGCACATTCTCTGAATCTTGAAGGTACTGATGTAGTTGCGCTCACAGTGCTTTTCTTGAAACGCTTAACTGGATCCTGTATGTTTTCAAATGTTGTAGGCTCTGCGGGATGGATTAAATTTGTAGTAACTCTTTTTCTTTTCAGGGAATGTTTCTGTGGTATGTAATTTCCCCTATGCAAAACTTCCTCATCTTCTGTCAAATGTTTAAATAGTTCTGAAGATGAAGTATTAATAGCAGGCTTTAAATATATCTTATCTTTCTTGTCTCCAAAACTTGTTTTCTTACCATGATAATTACAGTTCACTACACCAAAACGAGATGCCCTTCCAAGAGAGGCTGATGTCTTCTTCAAATGGCTTGATTTACTTGTTTCTAATTTGGCAGCCTCCTTCAGGTGTTTCATTTTTGCAAACAGTTTATTAAGCTCAACAGTTTGACCCTCCTTTCTGTATGCTTCTTCTTTGCCTGTTAAGACAGTCTTGTGTGCAAAAATGCCCATTTCTGTATTTGAAGAAGCAGAGGTCTCTAATAAACTTTTTGCTGATTTCTCTCTTAACATATGTGATCCAAAAGAGCCTTTGACAGTTTGAGTTCTTTGCTGTTTCTGGTTAGTATCTCTTAGTGAAATAGCACAATTTGCTCCTTTTCTGCCATTTTTAGTCTTGACGGCCTTTGTGTGATCACACTTCTTCTTTTTCTTATAACTTGATTCCATGTCACTTGGATCAAATCTTTTTGGTCTACCTCGTTTTCGAGATGGTGGTTTAATGTCTAAGTTTGCTGTCACTGCACTATTGCTGGTTTCTAAGAGAGTTTTACTGACCTTAGGTTTTGTGTTTTTTATAATGTCTGCATGAAATCTGTTTTGATGGTTTCCTGAATAGTCTTTGCTTTCATCAACTGCACATTTCACAGGTATGTTTCTCTTACTATAAATATGTCCATCTGCCAAGTTCTGTGTTGATTTGTTATTTTTGGCATATATGCTAGTTAAGGAATACTCTGATACCTTTACCTTCGTTTCAGCTGGATTTCCATTAACTGGAATGCATCTTTTATGCAATTTGCCACAACTTTCTTCGAAGATTTGAAAGTCCGAATTTCTTTTACTTCTCTTCTGCTCCAGTGCATTAACAGCTTTACCAACTTTCTCAGTCACAAAACTGGTATGATCTGGTGATGCAAAAGGTGACTCATGAGTACCAGATGCTGACGAAGCACAGGACATGACATCTGTCCGATGCTTCTTCAGAGCAGTCCACTTGAAGCACTTTTTCTTCAACTTTTTTTTCAGACCTTTTGGCCAGCCACGTTTTTTACCAACATATGTCAAACTTCCATCTTCTTCCACTTTGATGTGACCCTGAATGATGTCACTGCTGTCTTTGTTGAGAGATTTGCTCCACTTTAAGTGTTCTATGACTTTCCTGAGTTCTGATTCATGCGCAAAATCTTCCTCAGTTAGCTGGTTTTCTTCTTCTTTAACTTTTCTGACAGCACAGATTCTCTTATAATGAAGATCAACACCTTTGATATAGGTAAACCTCTTGTTACAGTAGCGGCAAGTGTGCTGCTTCCTTAAGGTTGTATCACCTGACATAATACCACTAAGCAGGGGTTTCTGACTTTGCAGTTTATCTTTTCCACTGCATTTTTTAACATGCCTCTCCAGCATACTCAGTGATTTAAACTTGAGGTTACATCCATGACACTGATGCTGATCAAGTACTTTGTAGAGTTCTCTACGACGTGTATGGTTCTGTGGATTATAAAAAAGTTCATAATTTTTTCGTTTTTTCCCTGAATAAAAAGAAAATGGTGTAGTGAAAACCGGCCTGCTTTGTATTGAATGTGATGGCTTGCCATTTAATGTAAGTGATCTTAGATTATTACTATTTGGGAAACATAATTTTTTGTGTTCATCCTGAAAAGCTGTAGGAGAAATTTTTTTCACTGGCCTGTTAGATCTCATTTTGGCTTCTTCCCAATTCTGGCCAAGCTGTCTGATCATCATTGGTAGGAATTTTTTCTTCATGTATGTTTGTTTCTTAAGGCTGTCATTCTGGCTCAAGTTAATGACTTCCTGAGCAGGATCACAAACAATTATATGGGCATGAAGTCTACTGAGGTTTTTAAAGGGAAAACCACATCGTGTGCAAACATAAACCTCTGGTGCTGGCAGGTTGTCTGGAATTAAATGTGTCTGGGCAAGAATACCATAAGGCATTGGATAATAGTAATACATATCTTCAATGTAATTGTCTTTCTCCATTTCAAGTGATGCTGGTTCTATATGTGGATGCTTCTTCAACTGATGTCGCAAACACAAGTCCCAGCAACTAAAATGTCTGTGACAGATAGAGCATACAACAGCTATGATTCCCCTTTTTCCAAACCAAATGTTCTCATAATTTTCCCAAACATCTGGAATTTTGATAATGCATTCCTTTTCTTTCTGTGCATGATAAGAGAGTCCAAACTCTTTTCTTGTCATCAATTCTAAACTCTCTGCAAAAGAAATTTTCTGGGCAAATTTATTATGCTGCTTCACATATATTTCTTTATCTCTGAAAGATTTTTCAGCTTTGTACTCTAACTGCAGTTGCATGGCCCTCTGTCTTCTCAAAGTTTCTGTCACTGGTTGGCAGAAGATATTATTCCTGCCGTCATGATCAAACTTTTGACTAACTTGTCCTGCCCAAAGCGAATAACGTTTATGCTCATGCTTCAGTGGATCACAGTTAATATGAGCTGTCTCATGGGAATGATTATAACATTGTTTATTTGGCGACACTGTTACAAAAGATTCAAGGCATAGATCTTTTTGCTTGAAGTTCATTAAGCCAGTAGCATGCAACATGACATTATTTGTCATGGTCTGTTGTAACTTTTTAGATGAAAGATCTGAACCCACAATGTGCAAATCTAAAGCATCTATTAAAAATGCTGATCTCTGTGACATGATTCTATCTGCTTTGAGATGATTTAATTGTGACATCTCAAGATTTATTCCCTGAATATTTCTACTCTTTAAGACCTGAAATTTTTCTTTCAAACACAACTTGCTAAATATAAGGTCAGTCACATCTGCTGCAAGATATGATTCACAAGAGGTGGAAGTTTCTCTCTGAACAAGCTTTACTGAACTTATTTCATGTTTGATATCATGACCATCTGCAACATCAGGATAAACAAGAGGGTCTATTGGAGTTTTTTCTGTTTCATTTATGGCTTCATACTTGTAAATCCTTTTCACGCCACTTTTATCAAAAAGTGACTGTAGATTACATTCCCTCATCTTATCACCACTGCTACATGTTTCTTTTTGTATGAGCAATGACTGATTTTCTCTCTTGCGTTCATTACATACATTTTTAACACAGATGTCACCATCACTTCTAGTATTATCTTCCACTCTTATGTGATAATTTGGGCAGTTTGAATCAGGTTTCCATGCATTTTCACTAATAATGTCATCACTGAAAGTCATTTTACTCTTGACTGGTTCAGAGTTATGTTGTCTGTCAATCATGCTTTCCTCTTTATCACTCCTTTTCAGTTCTATTTCTTCACTGTATTGCAATCTACTAGTATTACACTGATTTCCATTACAGCCACTTGCGGAGGAACTGTTCTCTTTGACACTTGTAATTCTATTTCCAAAAAGGAGTATACTTTCTTCATCTTCCACAGATTTTTCATGAATATTTTGACTGATCTTGACAGAATCAAGGAAGCTTTCCAGTTTCACATTAGAAACATCATACCCCTTATCTTTTTCTTTTCCATCCTGTGTTAAATCATTGGGCAGAAATTCATTTGATTTTGAGGAATTGTCATAAAATTTTGTGCAGTCTTCTCTGTAATGAAAACATGGTGGGAAATTAAACATAGTCCACTCTAATTTTTCAGATGTTAAAATGGGGTCATTGACAGAAAGAGAACTCTTTAAAAAGCGGCACTTGTGCCAGGACTGAAGAGATTCACTACTGCCATCTATGTAATGTTTCATGTTCTCAAAACCCTTTCTGTTAACATTCTCAAAAAATGTTTTAGGTGACGGCGGTGGGGAAAACTCCAGCTTACCCAATTCTGAATCTGAGACATCTTGATCACCTGTCTCTTTTGACATTTGATACAGATATTCCTGAACAGACTGGTCAGCTCCATGCTTTTGTGTTTTGTGCTTAAGAAGTTTTATGTGAGAGGAGAATCCTATCAGACATAATTTACACTTGAAACGTAGCTTCAACTTTCTTTCATCATTTATGGGAGGTTCTTGCATGTCTTGCATAAACATTTTAACTTCTACCTTTGGAAATGCTTTACTAATAATTTTATGAGTGTTCTTTGAACCTTTAGGACGTCCACGTCTTGCCTGAAATCCCGCGTCTGGTTGATTCACATTGTCTGAAGCCAATGAATTTACAACTGTCTCAGCTGTTTCATATGCTGTTCCTTTCACTATCTGACTTGTTATCTGCCCATCAATCACATCAAACATGCACTTAAGATTTTTATTATGTGCTTTGCCATTTTTAGCATTTCTGAGATACTCTTTCAGATTTAAGCCTGCATGCTGCGTTCTCAAATGTTTGACCAAGGATGCTGCATTAGGAAAGTATACATCCACACATCCATACTTGCATGGAAAGTTCTTTCCCAAGTGAAACCTTGCATGCATTTTCAAATATGTCTCAGACACAAAACCTTTACCACATGTGAAGCATCTGAATGGGTAATCTGGAGAAAGAAAAAAAAGAAATATTTGTGGTAATAAGCAATTCTGAATTGATTGTATGCATGAAGAAAAAAAAAACAGATTTTGGTAAAAAAAAAAATTTGGGTGAGACGTATAGAATTTATTAATATTCATTCTATATCCTCTCTCTCTCTAAACCTTAAGCGCCCAAGGCTCATGGGGTTTCCATAAAAGTTTTCCACAAATGGCAGTCCTCTGACTTTTTTTCCACTCCTGCCCAAGTGAGCCCTATATTGCTCAACAGCCTCTATGTTGTTCTTCTCTATGTCTCCTTTGGTCTACCCTTACTTCTGTTCCCCTGTGGTGTCCATCTTAGTGCTATTTTTGGAGTGAGTCATCAGTATCCTATTTCAGTTTTTTTTTCTTTTTTCTTCTCTTATATACACTTCTGTAGTGGTCACTTCCCATAAATTTTAAGCTTGTCAAGCAGTAGTAACTTAATGTTGCTGCTAAGCCTATGTAAAATTTGATACATCTGGCTTCACATTTTACTTTCAGCTTTTTCATCCTAAGCAGAATGTGGTTCTCTCCAACTGGCCTCCATGAAGACGTTAACAATGCGTGACTGGTCTAGTAATGGTCAAACTAGCCTTCACATGTAATTATCCATCAATTTTCTGCTATTTCATTTCCAGAAACATTTGCATGTTCAGGAAGAGGGATTAATGTGATTTTACAAATTTTTGAAACTCATATTAACACAAGTCACTCCTTTTATTTTAAACACAGTTAAGTGTTTACATTTTCAAAGGCTGAGGAACAGGGCACACAGACTCAATCATCTCTCAACTTTCATTCTGATGCACTCATTCAACATAAATTTAGTAGAAAATATGTATAAAGAAACATAAATAACTTTTATATATAACCTCTTATTCACACAAACAATAAAATTTTACTTTCTCACAAATTAATAAACAGATTCATTAACAGAATTATTTTGAGCCATTATGTAAGCACATGAAGCTATGAGGAAAATAAATGTCTTAAAGAGGCACATAATCAAATCAAGTAGCAACTGAAAAAGTTTGAAGCTAAAATAAAGAATATTGCTTTTGATTTTTAAGTGAGATGAGTCTTGATGTGAGTTACTGAATAGGTAAGGATTTTCTTGTACAAGTCAATCAAAGGTTGTTGGAGAAAATAACTGGTTAGATGCTGTATATTTTTATTTAAACAGTGGCCGAAAATATGATGCAGCGTTGTCAGACAGAATTCTATGAATTTTTGAACAGAATTTTTTTTCTTCTTCTGGAAAGTGGAGTTGAGATGTCTGTGCTAACCTAGAGTATGTGCTGGTTGCTTTTCACAAATAAGAAGTACAACTCCTTTTGCAGTGAATAAGTCTTACAGTCTTTTTTTTTAATTTAAAGGGGTGCAGCTGTCCGGAGCAATAGACTGTGTATTTATACATATATGTAATATGTCTTCCTTGTGTCTTAACTGATGAAGTTTTTGTGCCATGAGCTTTGTTAGACTTCATGCATAAAGTTCTGCATTAGATATTTGTCAACAGTAAGGTCTATTGTTTTATGTTCTATCTGTGATCTGAAAAAAAGCTGTGATGATGTTTTTGGTGAGTCTATAATTTCTGTCTCATTGTAACAACCATGGATTTCATTTGTCTGTTTCATTTATTTCAATCTGAAGTGTTGATGATGTGTGCATAAATCTTACATCCTTCCCGTGCCGTTAAACACCACATAGGGCTTTCATGGTAGTTCACCAAGTTTTCAGCAAGCTTTTCAACCCCATCAAGGGATTTTATGCTTAGTAATTTGACCTCTATTAACAATGTCTTCTTTAGGGTTTCTCATGGTCAACTTCTTTTTCTTCGGCCTGTTGTGTTCCATTTGAAAGCTTGTTTTCGGATTCTCCGACTGTTCCTTCTCGTCACATGAACAATATATGTTCATCTCTTTTTCCTGATCAACCATGATCACTCATCAATCTTATCTCTGTCATGTTTTTGAATTTGTTCCACTTCATACTGAGTATTTTTCTGAGGCATTTGTTTTCAAAAGAGTCTAACTGCTGTCTGTTTCTTTAGTTGTTTTCCAGCTTTCACGTGCATAAATGAGGGTGGATATTACATTTGAAATGAATAATCTTAACTTGGTTTTTGTGCTTTTGAGTGTCATATGTTCTCAAGATTTTTGAAGATTTGAAGATCAATGCTGCTTTTGTAATTCTAAGTTCCTTTCTGGTGTCATCATCCTGGTCTATGTAGCAGCCGAGGTATACAAATTGGTTTGCTTCTTCAACTTCTGTTCCTTTTGCGTATATTTTCCTTCTTGATTAATGGGAAGTTTCATTATTTTTGTTTTTTCCTCATTAATTTCAAATCCTATTTTCCTAGACAGTGAAGACAGGGTATCTTTTTTTACTTGCACTGATTTCACATTGTCACTGATAAGAGTTATATCATCTGCAAAATCAAGATTTTCTAGCTGGGTCCTGTGTACCCAATCAATGCCCATTTTACCTGTGCAAAATTTTTTCATTATGGCAGTTCCAAAAAGCAAGGGAGATAATATACATCCTCGCTTCACACCTGTTTCAATCTGGAACCATTACCTCATTCCTTCCTCTGTGTTGACTGCACAAACATATCTGCTGTGGAGATCCTTAATGATGTTGACAATTTGAAGTGGTACTCCATATAGTCTTAAAAGTCTCCACAATGAATCTCTATGTATGCTATTAAATGCCTTTTTTAAAAATCTATGAAGTCATGTACCGGGAGTTGGGCATAAGGCTAACAAGCTTATCCTGGGACCTATCTAGAGGCAACTCCAGATGGGAAAAAAAGATATCGTTATGGAAACTCGCAGAGAAACCAACCGAGCATCAGGGATGCCAACTCCGAAGAGCTCATTCGTCGGCCCCAAACATGTGACAAGGGTTGGATTCTGGAATGTGAGAACGATGGCAGCACCAACAAAAACTACTCAGGTCATCAGAGAAATGGAGAGATACCATCTAGACATACTGGGCATCAGCGAAATGCGATGGCCAGAAGCAGGTAAAAGATCGGCGGAAAACGGTAAGTTAATTATACATTCAGGCAGAAATGACGGTAAATTCCGAGAAGGAGTGGGCATTATTATGTCAAATGTAGCTGCAAAGAGCCTTGTAGAATGGGAACCGGTGAACAGTCGTATAATAAGAGCACGATACAACCTACGACACGGAAGAATGACAATAATACAGTGTTATGCACCCACGAATGATGCAGATGATGATGTGAAAGACGACTTCTATCACCAACTACAACAAATCATCAACAAAGTCCCTAAACACGACATCTTAATTGCTATGGGGGACTTCAACGCTAAGGTAGGGAAGGATAATACCGACGTTGAAAAAGTGATGGGGAAAGAAGGAATTGACATGGTTAACCAGAATGGAGAAAGATTAATTGAAGTATGTCTAACAGAGGGCATGGTCATTGGAGGCACAATATTCCCACACAAAGAGATACATAAAACAACATGGATATCTCCAGATGATAGAACTAGAAACCAGATAGACCATTTTTGTATTAGAAAGCAATACAGAACATCTCTCATGGATGTAAGGGCTTATAGGGGTGCAGATGTCAACAGTGATCACAATCTGTGCATAGGGAAAATAAAACTAAAATTGAAAAGTCAACACAAGAAATCAGTACACAGAAAGATAGACAGCCACAGCCTATAAGAAGAAAATACTAACATTAATTTCAATCAGGAACTTGCCAATCATTCCAAAACACCCAGTGAAGTTGAGGAGATAGGTATAGATGAGTTATGGAATTCTTACAGCACAGCCATAATCACAGCAGCAAAAGTAAGCGCTGGATTGGAAAAACCAAATAGAAAAGCATGGATATCAGATAAAACATGGAAGTATATACATGAAAGACGAGCAGTCAAATTAGACATGTTGAATGCAAAAGCAGATCATGAAAGAGATTTGGCAAAAGCAAAATACAAAGACATAGACAAGAAAGTAAAAAGTTCAGCTAGAAGGAATAAAAGAGAATACATAGACAATATGGCGAAAGAAGCAGAAAAAGCAGCAAAAACAGGAGACAGCAAAACTTTATATAACATACAAAAGAGGCTAACAGGTACTATTACATCTAAAGAAAGACCAATCCTTAGCAAAACTGGAACACTATTAACATCAAATAAAGACCAAAAGCAAAGATGGGCTGAACACTTCCAAGAAATACACAATCGACCACACCCAAAAGAATTGTTAAACCTTGAAACTGACTTACCAGCCCCACAGCTAAATGTCAACCTAGATGAAATTAAATTGCATGAAATTGAAACAGCAGTGAATTTAATGGCTAACAACAAAGCTGCAGGTGAAGATGAAATAACAGCTGAGATGCTAAAAGCTATCAATAGTGACAACATGAGACAACTACAGAGAATGTTTAACAAGATTTGGAAAGAAGAAAAGGTCCCTTCTAATTGGAAGAAAGGAATCATTGTTAAAATACCAAAAAAGGGCAACCTTAGTGACTGTAACAACTGGAGAGGAGTAACCTTAATATCAGTTGTGTCAAAAGTATTTTGCAAGGTCATTTTGAATAGACTCAAAGATATAGTGGATACTGCAATGAGAGAAGAACAAGCAGGATTTCGAAAAGGGAGAAGCTGTCTCGACCAGATCTTTACTCTCAGAATAATACTTGAAGAACATACTGAAAAGCAGAAACCATTAATACTGAACTTCATAGATTTTAAAAAGGCATTTGATAGCATACACAGAGATTCATTATGGAGAATTTTATGTCTATATGGAATACCATCTAAAATTGTCAACATCATTAAGGACTTATACAATGGATATGGTTGTGCAGTCAAGACAGAAGAAGGGATGAGTGAATAGTTCCAGATTGAAACAGGCGTGAAACAAGGATGTATACTGTCTCCTTTACTTTTTGGGATTACAATAGACTTCATAATGAAAAAATGCTGCACAGGTAACACAGGTATTGACTGGGTACATGGGACCCAACTAGAAGATCTTGATTTTGCTGATGACGTAACTCTTATCAGTAATAATGTGAATTCCATGCAAGAAAAAACAGATAGCCTGTCTTCACTGGCTAGCAAAATAGGACTTGAAATTAACAAGGACAAAACAAAAATAATGAAAATTCCCATCAATCAAAATGGAAAAATACGCATAGAAAGGACAGATATTGAAGAAGTCACTCAATTTGCATACCTTGGCAGCTACATAAGACCAGGATGGTGACACTAGAAAGGAAGTTAGGATCAGAATTGCAAAAGCAGCATCAATCTTCAAGAATCTTGAGAACATATGGAATTCAAAAGTTATAAGCACAAAAACCAAGTTAAGACTATTCAATTCAAATGTAATATCCACCCTCATTTATGCATGTGAAAGCTGGAAAACAACTAAAGAAATAGAAAAGAAATTAGACTCTTTTGAAAAGAAATGCCTAAGGAAAATACTCGGCATCAAGTGGAATGAATTCAAGAACAATGCAGAGATAAGACAGATGACTGAACAACAACCAGTCTCATGGGTGATCAGGAAAAGGAGATGGACATATGTTGGTCACTTGATGAGAAGAAATGATCAGAGAATCCCAAAACAAGCTATCAAGTGGAACACAACAGGCCGAAGAAAAAGGGGCAGACCGCGTGAAACTCTGAAGAGGACATTATTAAGAGAGGTCAAGTTAACAGGCATAAAATCCTTTGATGAGGTTGAAAGACTCGCCGAAGACAGGAAAAATTGGCGAACTACTTTGTGAGCCCTATGTGACGTTTAACGGCACGGGAAGGATATAAGATATAAGATAAGAAGTTCAGGATTAATGGTTTTTGCTTGTCAATGTTTTTCAAGCATTATTCTTAGAATAAAGATCTGGTCGAAGTCCTGCTTGTTCTTCTCTCATTGCAGTATTCACTATATCTTTAATTCTATTCAGAATAAAATTTTCTGCCGTAGCAAGGTAACAAGTGTGTGAGATGTTTGGAGGTTTAATGACTAACTGAGATAGGTTATAGTATATCATTCAATGTTGATTTGTCCCGAGTCAATGCTGAAGACACCAAGAGTGATTATGCCCTTAAATTTAAAAACTGAAAAGCAGTTAGTCAGTCGTAAAGTGATTATACCATACTATTCTTGCATTTGGATTATAATATAAAAAAAAACTATTGCAGTTCAGCTCCATTTCAGCAATATGATACCTAAGTAGAAGAAATTGACACACATTGTTTCAAAATCTTTTCTGTGCCAAATTTGATTGCAGTGGAACTGTATACTGATAAACCTGTTTCATGCTTCCTATCTGGATCAAGCTAAATAAAAGTGAATCCTTCTAATACAGTTTGAGAACTGTGATGTTTTTATTTACACAACTTTCAGAAATGGCAGAAACATAAAAAGTTTGATTTAGTATACTCATGACCTCCAAGAGTCTGCCTAAAGAATGGTAAATGTTTAAATGGCCAATTCAGAGCCAAAGCTTTATATGGCCATTCACTCCTTTGTAATTGAGTCATCTTGTAACAATTTTTTAAAAATCATCCAATTTAACTGAAAGAAAATTTGCACATTAAAACTTATATTTTCATACACAGTAATCAAAATAAATAAAACATCATAGGTGTTACACATGCATAAAAATGGAAATAAAATTTTAAAATGTAACACACAGCAATCTAACAACTAAACCTTCAGATGACACTAAAACAAAGTACTGCAATGAATAATATTATTTACTAACCATATGCTTTAAACAAGCTTCAAAGAGTAGTCAGTGTCTTCGAATGAAGAACTTCATTGAATATGAATAACTACTTAGGTAGCAAGTTAGCATTTCATAAGAACATTTTTCATATTTAAAGCTGTCTTTCATACAGCTGCACTACTTGCCGCTTATAGATTACAGACATCATGAAAATTTGGCTCAGAACTGCAGGAACATACTGCATGAAGTACTACAGATGAGATCAGACCCCTGTCACAATGCTTGAGTATAGAAACTGCCATTCAGCTAAGAGCTGACAGCATTATTCACACCTTGTACCAGTTCTCTGTGTTGTACAGGTGTAGAGTGAATTTTTTTCAAATTATATGTGTATTTAAAAAAAAACAAAAACTTCTGCCTTTACTAGTTTTGACATGATTTTAGAGATTGGTTGACTAACCTATGATAGTGGAATGATAAGCAATGGATTCAGCTGACATCAGTACTGTAGGAGAAGCTGGTTAGACAAAATAGTTCACAGAGAACTGTGAATAAGCATCATTGTCAAGAATGAAGGAGCTTAGGGTGAAAACTGGTTTGGCAAAAGATGGACTAATCAAAAGCTCCAGAAGGATGGCAAGCCAAAACAGAATGGGTGTAATCAGTTGCTGTATTCTGATGGAGATGCTTTAGAGGAGATCAGAACACCTCCCAGAATGCATAGATGATGGGCCTTTCTAATGAATTTAGTTTAGCTGTGCATTTGCCATCTATTGTTACTCGAAGGTAACCGAATTATAAATCCATCTCAATGACTTTCCATTTACTGCATGCTGGTTTTACTCCACTTGATTTTACCAACATTTCTGTTGCTATTTAGTAGTCCTCTTTTAATGCTCTCTTCTTATAAGTTGTTCAATAATGCATTTACTTTCTGCCGTTAGTACTGCATCAAGTACACATGCATAACTAGAAGAAACTCCTTGTATTGTCACTTCACTCTTTCACTGTTTTTCAATTGTAACCACCTCCTATTCACTTATCATGTGATTCAATACTTCACCACATTCCTTTGCCATAGACACATGGACTCCTTCTATATATGGATGCTTACATCTCTAAATTGTCACCATGGAAACTTTATGTGAGTGTGCCATGCTGTGACATTTGGTTGATCCATCCAGTGACACCACAAACTCAACCACACATCATCATTTGGTTGATCTATGTTAGGCTAATGAATTTTGTTAACAGTGCTACACCAATTTAAAATGTGTGGATTCAAGATCAAAATGCAGTCCTTCTGCAAGCGAAAGCCCCAAATCTGTTTAATACAATGAATGCTGAAAGAGAAGAGACAAATTTAAAGGTAAGGGTTTATTCATTGAAGTACTGTAGTTTTGTATATTTAAACATTAACCTTTGTTTATTTTTGCTTATTTAGCTTTCGCACACTTCTGCAAGTGATATATTGGACAAATCCAAACTCAGCCTCCTCATTCATTCATTCATTTGCATGTTCCTTGTGGAACTTTGCCTCCCTAACAGCACTCCTGTAGGCCTCACGGTTGTGAGCAAGATGGACTGCTGCTGATGCATCCATTTGCAGATCAACGATATCTTGCAGCCATATTCGCTTTGGTCTTCCTTTCTCATTATGCAACCTTCCAAGACGGTCTTCTCTAGATTATCATGACGCTTAATGTGTCCAAAATACTACTACTGAGTCAAAAAAAGAGGTATATGGAATATAGGAACCTCAGTTGTTAAAGCATCTATCCACTGAGCAAAAGGCTGTTCACACAGAAGTTTAATTCACACTTTAGCAAGTTAAAGGATTTCTTCAATAACACATGGGTTCAAGTGAAAGTGTCAAGACTATGAACTTAACAGATATCACATATATGTGTAAAGGCAAAGTTTTTTTCGCTTTTTAAAAAAAATACACAAACCCTAATACTACTGACATTTCAAACGACTGCTGTATGATGCCAGAAATATGTATGGAACTGATGAATAAAAACATAACACAGAGACATGTAGTACTTAAATGTGATTACTTACTTTCATTCTCAGGATGATTCATCAAATTATGTCTCAGCAGATTATTCTTATTAGAAAACCTCATGCTGCACTGCTGACAAGCATATTGCTTGATTCCTCCCTTGAATCGATGGGGGTCATTTTTTATGTGCAGTTTCAACTCTGTCATTGTTTTAAACAGAAGCACACACATGTGACATCGATATAGGTCATCTGGTTGATCATCTGAAAGGGTATAACCTCTCTTTTGGGGAAAGAGGTTTGAAGTTGATGAAGTTGAGGTTTGGAACTGGTTGCATTCTGTGTGGATACTATATTACAAGATGGTAAATGAGGATCATATGCCAAGGAAGGAACAGCCGTTAATGGCGAACTTTGTTTAAAAGTGTGTTCTACTGGCTGACTTAATACATATTCAGAAGTTGGTGGAAAGCAACCACATGATGATAATGAAGTCAAGGTTGTGTTAAATGTAGTGGACGTAACACTACTATGTGAACACTGGTTTTCTACAGTTGTGTTTCCACAGACTGAGTTAGGTGATTTGACTCCTGAAGATAAAGAAGACTCTAGTTCTGTAGCAGTTTTTCCAATGACTGAATTTTTAATGGTGTCTGTAGAAGAGTGCATAGTAGTCCTGGGTATATTCTGAAGATTGGGATTATGAGAAATTTGAGATATCAGAACCACAGGAACACTAGCTGTGTGTCCAGTCATGGCAGTCTGATTTGCAACTTCTGAAGAAACATGCGATATGGATGACTGTAAAGATAATGAATTTGGGAGCTGTCTGTGAGATGGAGAAACAACTGGAAAGACTATGTTAGTGACAAAAACCAGCTGTTGACATGGCTGACTCTGATGAACAGTAGTCCGAGTGGATTCAGAAGTAGCACTGTTTTGGGAAACATTTTCAACATTAAGAATATTGTGCTGATTATATTCCTTGATGATATTACTAAGAACTGTTGCTTTCTGAAAATCAGTATGCTCATTTAACCCTGAAGATGGCTTTTTAGCACAATGTTCATGCATGCCGCAATTCTTACTTTCGCCTTCTACAAATTTATCAGCATCTACTGCACAGAAATCTGTATTTTCTAGTTCTCTTATTGTTTTTGCAGGACAATCACAATTTGACTCAAGCAGACAAGGCATGTTGGAGTCCAAAGATTTATCATATTTTAAAACGAAGCTGTCATTGGTAGTCTTCAAAGTGCTTTTGGTTTCTTCATAAGTAGCCAAATGTTTTGCTGGAAAAAATGAACTACATAACAAAAGGCTAGATTTGACTTTATCTACAGATATCTGAGCCAGACTTCTTAAAGATGATACAGCAGAGAATTTTTGAACTCCATTATTCATCCCACTTTCATCACTGATATGCAATGGACTCTTTTGCATTTCAAATCTTTACAACGTTCAATTTTAGTTTGTGCTGGTGATTTATCTGCACAAATATGAGAAATCTCTTGTTTAATTTCATCAGAATTTGATACAGCTGCTGCTGGCATAAACTGCTGCTCCCTCATATGAGATGGTGTTTCATTTTTCACTACTGACTGAGTTTGTATTTTTATTTCTGGGTTACTTTTGTGGAGTTCAATACCTGTGTGGAAAGTTTCAATCTGATAGTTCACAATATCATCTTTGGATAAGTAACGATGGTTAATGTGAACACCTAGGTAATGGCGTTTTAGACTAAATGCATGATTGTATGCACTATTGCATACATCACATCTGAATATAATTTTGTTGTCAGGGGAAAAACTCTTGTGCTCAGGTAATAATGTGAACTTGATAACAAAGTTGTTTTGCTTTTCTTTATCAGAGATATGAAGTCTAACAGACCTTTCATGATCAAGACATGGACACAGGTCATCACATTCTGACCTGAGATCCACATTTTTTAAAATATACATTTCATCATGATCTTCCACTAATGTAGATCCATCATCAGTATGTTTAATGATGACAGGCTTCACAGTTTCCAGATCCTCATGGAATATCTCTCTATCATTTTTATTTTGAAGTTTAGCTTTTCCCAGCCTGACTGGGATTTTCTTTAGTGATATTATTTTTTGTCTTACTCTGTATTTTTTAACACCTGTAGAATTCTTTCCAATGCCCTTAAAGCACAAAATGCTACCATTTTCTTTCTCAGCTTTCACAGCTAGAGTCTTAAAATCAGTGCATGAGGATTCACCATTTTTTAACTTATTTTTTTCTTCGTTGCTGTCATGACATGCTGTAAGTTTATCATTTTCAGTATTACTCTGGTCATTTTTTTTCTCTTCTATGAACTGGGGGGCTTTATCGATATCTGGGTTGTTAGATTTACTACCTTTCCTTGTACTTGAAACCAAATGAGCATCTGCTGATGATGCTTGTAAAGAAATGTTTCTGAGACGTGAAATGGAAGCCCTCTTTGAGGAAGACTGTGGAAATTGTTTCGAGCTGCAAGGAATTTTTGGTAACCTTTGCAGCATCCTGGTTATGGCAAGTGGGTCTTCATCAAGACAAATCATATCACTGAGTATCTTCTTCTTTCGAGGTCGCTTAGTTTCAATAATCTCTGGAACAAACTTTTTCTCATCACTCCATGGTACAAGCTCTGAAAAAAAAAATGGTAAAAAAATGTGTTAATTACTTATTTTTTCTTTTTAATATACATGAATGCCAAGAAAGAGTGATAATTCATATTATATCATGTTTCATAAAGGCATATGCTAACAACATGTATACCTACACAGATGTTTTTTCACTATATAAGTATCGATGTTAGCTATGTTATTCTGACTTCTTCTAAATGAGGGTTATGCTTTGGGGTTAAATAAATATGCAATGAATAACTCTTAATATATTTCCTTGCCAGGGAGCTTTCATTCTGCGTCAGATTTCTGATACATGTGAGGTTACTAGCAATGAAAAAAACTTACCTAGTGGAATACTTATATGCTTTTATCACTATTTTTCCTGTCTAATCAGTACCACATATTCAAGTTTAAGTACTGCTAAATTTCATGTGTCATTTAACTGTTTCTTACACTTCATGTTCCATCTTTCTATTTTTCAAAAACTTCCTCTTAGTGAAGATGTTAAGCAAATGGTAAGTTTTTCCTTTGTGTTCTTGAAGGGTACATTTACAATAAATATGTATATGCATTTCTGTATGCTTGCACAAATATGTCAATGAGTATGTGAGAGAGTGCATGTTTTTTTTTTTCCTCATTCTAAATGACTTACTTGGGTAATAGATGTAAATGTCTCTGATGCCCATCAGACAATTCAGATTTTGATCTCACATATGAAAATATTTATTTACATGAAATCATTCATAATTTCATGCTTAATGCAAGATTTCTGTTAGGCTTTACAAAGTAGTCTATATTATGTAAATAATATAACTGAAGAGTTTTAAAAAGCATTTTTGTCTTTACAGGCATTTTTAGAAGTTATTACTGATAACTATCTCAGGGATTACTTCCTCTGAGATTTCGCTTTTATACTATCGGTATATATACCCACGAAAATGTGCAGCATTCAAATAAAAGCTGGCACACAGTTGCATATGAGTGCTGTTCACTTATCTGTGCAATTATAAGCTGGATTGCAATATTCATGGAGAGATAATCACAGCTCAAGAGAAATCATGCATAAAGACTCATTGGGGGGAGGGGGAGGAGGAGGAGGAGAAGAGAAAGATGGGACTAAGCACAAATAAAAGGTGTGTAGGTCTAATCACAACCATCTGAAAAAACATAATCATTGAAAGACAGAATTCCAATACAAGCAATTTTTCTTCACAATGCAAGATAAAATTCACAACAGTGAGCAACAGTTACAGGGATGTCAGCTGCTGGATCAATGGTATCAGCAATATCTCAATACTTCAATTTCACAGGTACACTATATCACACGTTCAAGTCTGTTTCAATCAACATGGATCCACTGCTAATGCCACAGAGGGGCCAATCATGAGTTACCACCCCTGCACATGACTGTTACATTTGGATTATGCATCTTTGTAACAGGTTTCTCCTGGCAACATGGACATTCCAGGTTTAATACGTATTGGGCAGAACAGCGTGAAACAGGGTCAAAATGGCAAATCTCTTACCTCACAGACCTGCAGTCAGACCAGTACCTCGTGGGCCCATCATCAATGGTGATGGATTCTATTTTCTGATGAGTCCAGCTTCTGTTTTCAAGGCAATGATGGGCGTGGTTTGGTGTACAGGCACCAAGGAGAATGCTTTGCAGATAATTGTGTGCTACAGGAGACAGGGTGAGAGGAGACAGCGTAATGATTTGGAGTGGAATTCCATATACAGCCAGAATGAACCTTGTCATCATCAACGGCAACATGATGGATTTTTATACAGAAATTAACACCCCATGTACAGCCTTTCCTCAATGCAAATGGACCAGGCATTGCAGCAAGACAATTCTTGTCCACATGTGGCAAATGTTGTTTGGGACCACTTTCAACAAATAAAAGGGATGGTGACTGCAGTAAAACTGGTCTAAATAAAAAATGTAGATAGAGGTGTATGGCGCAGTTTTACAAAGTGAGGGAGGGAGTGAGTAAGGTGAGAAAAAAAGAATAGAAAGTATGAGAATGTATAAATGAAAAACATACAACATTCGATATTTCGGCGTGAGCCTTTTTTGAGGATTACATGCACACGAGACGAAAAAAAAGAAATAAAAAAACGAAGAACTTATCTGAATATGGCTTCCTCCAAAAGTAGAGAGCCAGATCTCCTTCCCTAAGTCCACGTTATCAGTTCAGGAGGGTTTCACCTGTACTTCACGCAATGTTATTTATGCTATTATGTGCAAACGTTGCAGTTTGAAGTACATTGGGGAGACTGGCTTAAGCTTAGGAGATCGATTTCACCAGCATCGCAATGATATTTCTAAGAGGGCCTGGACACCTGTGGCTAAACATTTTTGCCTTAGCAACCACAGGGGAAAACAGGACATTTATGTTAGTGCGATCCATTCTTGTTCTGCTGATGTACGATCTCGGAGGGTCCTAGAACAGCGCCTTATTTTCCAGACTGGCTGTCTCCACCCAGCTGGAATTAACAATGTCTTCAGCTTTCTGTAACTTCTTTAGTTTTCCACTCCCTTTTTTTTTTTTAAACTCTACTTTCTTTCTCTATGCTACTCCTCCCTACCACCACCCTCTTTTCTTCTCTGGCAACATATTGGTGTCTATAGGGTTTGTCCTATTCACCAGTTTCACATTTTCTCCCTGCAGATGTTTATGTTCTTCTCTCCGCGTTCCCATCACCCCCCCCCACACCTCCTCTAGCAGCTATCATGTTTCTATTGCCTTTCCCCCCACCCCTTTCTACCACTTGTTTTCCTCCTCTCTCTCCACTTCTTCTTTACAATTGGCAATTGACAGGGAGGATAAAAAAAATGGCAACAGGAGAAACAGTGTTATTTTCAGGAAGGGAAGACCATCAACATCATGAAGATGTGGCCATTATACTGAAAAAAAATGTATAGAAAGAGCATTACTGGAGTGGACACCTATAAATAACAGACATGAAAATAAGACTCAGAGAGAGATTCATCAACATTATACTATAATACGGTGCTATGCTCCAACAAATGATAGCAAGGAGGACAAAAAAGAAGACTTTTATCTCATCTGGTATCCATTGTTGTGGTCAGCGTGGTCGTTCCTTCTACTACATACATTTCTGTTTTCTACTTTTGGAGGAAGCCATATTCAGATAAGTTCTTTGTTTTTTATTTTTGTCTCGTGTGTGCATGTAATCCTCGAAAAAGGCTCATGCCAAAATATCAGATATATGTTTTTCATTTATACATTCTCATACTTTCTATTCGTTTTTTCTCACCTTATTCACTCCCTCCCTCACTTTGTAAAACTGCACCATACACCTCTATCTACACTTTCAACAACAGCAGAATAATGTCTTACAATGACCAACTGTTTCCCTGGACCTGTCTCTCATCGAGCACATGTGGGTCAAACTGCAGCATATATGTTGCAAAGAGACAAAATCTTCCTGAAAACACCACTGGTTACCCCAATGGTTACATTGCAAGAATGGAATAACATGCCCCAGCAGTGGATACAGCATGTCACTAGCTGGATGAGAAGGTGCTGTTTAGCAGTGATAATGGCCCCAAATGGATATATATGGTACTGAATTCAAGATTTTCTTTCTTTTTGGGGGGTGCCACACTAACTTGAGTTTTTTCTTTGTTTCCTGACACTTTCACAGAAATCAAACTGATCACTTTGTTATTCAATACTCAACCATACTCTGCCAACTTCACTCAAGAATAGAGCATGGTGTCCTATATAGTGCTGCACACTTACTTTTTTCCATCAGTATAATTAATTAAAGGCACAGTGTATAAACAATTAAACATTAAATCATATTACTCATTGCCTTGCCCATGTGGCTGTGGGGCCTTTAGTCTGGGGAGTAAAGAATAAGGTCACTGCTACCTTCCATGTACATCTTAAGAGGTGACAAAGGAGGCCAACAACCCTATCACTTAAAAAGTTCAACATGTTACAGCAACAAACGAGCAAATCTCACTGCGGGATGGACCTCCAGAATGTGAAACTCATATGACTGCTAGTGGTGAAAGCTGAAAGGGAAGCCATTAGCATGACGTGGATGCTTTTACTGCAAAATTTGAAACTAAATTGGTTTCTGGAATGTTTGAAACCAGTAAAGTTTATGACAGATAACAAAAGAAATGAGGTACTACAAACTGCAACATCCTAGGAATACGTGAAAGCAAATGGTCAGGGACAGGGAGGATAAAAAAAATGGCAACAGGAGAAACAGTGTTATTTTCAGGAAGGGAAGACCATCAACATCATGAAGATGTGGCCATTATACTGAAAAAAAATGTATAGAAAGAGCATTATTGGAGTGGAAACCTATAAATAACAGACATGAAAATAAGACTCAGAGAGAGATTCATCAACATTATACTATAATACAGTGCTATGCTCCAACAAATGATAGCAAGGAGGACAAAAAAGAAGACTTTTATCTCCAATTACAAAAAGAAGCAGAAAAAAAACACTCTAACACAATCGCATAATAGTAATGGGAGACCTCAATGCATATACAATTTATACAGGGTCCGGCATAAAGATTAGCTCAATTTTGAAAATGGAAAATAAATTAAGTAGCACACATGTTTTTGGTTTAAAAAAAAAAAAGAAAAGAAACTCAGAAAAGTAGGTAATTTTATTATTATTGACAGTCATACTTAGGTTTTGAAAATTATGCTGGTTAGAAGCCTGTCATTACATCTGATACATTCAGCCAGGCTCTGGAAAATTCCTGCATAACACCATTTAACATGTTCAAAGGGATACTTTGAATGCAGTGTCGGATTTGATCCTTAATATCTGCACTTGACTGTGATCGATTAGCATACACTGTGTTCTTTAGGTACCTCCACAAAAGAAGTCTGTGGCCGATAAATCCAGCAAACTTGCTGGCCAAGGAATATCCCCAAATCTTGAAATAACATGACTGGGAAATGCTTGTCGCAGCATGGTCAAGGACTGACAGGCTGTGTGGGGCGGTTGCTCCATCTTGTTGAAACCATGTTAGTCTCTTATTTCTATTGGCCAATTCTGGAATGACGTATTCAGTTAATATCTGCACATAGTGATCGCTATTAACAATAAAAGGATGCCCATCTTCGTCTTAAAAAAAAAAAAAATGGGCCAACGACGCTGTTCACTAAAGAGTGGTTTCTCATGCAGTATTTATTGATTTTCCGCAGACCAATATCTGAAATTCTGCTCGTTCACACTTCCTAACGACTCATAATGTGCTTCATCAGACATTATGAGGTTACTGAGCAAATTTGGATTTTCTTCAATGCGTGCTAGAAAATCAGTAGCAAAGTCAAGTCTGTTAATTTTAGCCAAATTATTCAGTTATTGCATAACTTGCAACTTGCATGGGTGGAAATGCTGATGATTATGAATGATGCAATGTAGCGAGCGATACGAGTGCAAAAGCGTGCCTAATAGCTGATCGCCATGAGCTATGAAGCACTATGTTGTGGACTTCTTGAATCTGTTCAGGTGTCTGTTGAGTTCTTAGATGACCAGTAGACTTGTTATTAAGGCAATTAGCGGTTTCCTTAAATTTTTTGACCCACCTCAAAATTGTTCTCTAATCAGGAACATTATCACAGAGATGCAACTCAAAATGGTGATGAAACTTTCGTTGTACAGTAATAGACGATTCTCCACTTAAAAAAAAAAAGTTTAAACGGTGAATGTGCGACGTTGTTTGCCAAGAAGCCATCATTAAAAGTTACTGTTTGTCTGCTGCATCTCTGATGTCATGGTTTTTTTTTTCACATGTATTCAGTTTCTGTGCACTATGGAACAGTGAATGATAAAGGAGAAAGACTAATAAATTTCTGTGGTCTAAAAGACTGTGATTGCAGGGACACTTTTCCCACACAAGGAAATACATAAATTAATGTGGTATTCACCAAAAGGTCACGACAGAAATTAAATAGATCATATATCAATTAATGGTAGGTGGAGACATTCCCTACAAGATGTGACGATGAGAACAGGAGTTGATGTAGGAAGCGATCATTACCTTGTAGAAGCTAGGATAAAAATGAAAATCAATGGCACAAGACACAAAACAATAACATGTAAGTCATATGACATAACTTTTTTTTAACGCTCTCGCCGGCATGCAGAAATCAGCGGAATTCCGCTTGATATGTCACATATCCTATACTGGGAGTTGGGCATAAGGCTAACAACCTTATCCTGGGACCTATCTAGAGGCGACTCCAGATGGAAAAAAAAAAGATATCGTTATGGAAACGCACAGAGAAACCAACCGAGCATCAGGGATGCCAACTCTGAGGAGCTCACTCGTTGGCCCCAAACATGTGACAAAGATTGGATTCTGGAACGTAAGAACAATGGCAGCACCAACAAAAACTTCTCAGGTCATCAGAGAAATGGAGAGATACCATCTAGATGTACTGGGATCAGTGAAATGCGATGGCCAGAAGCAGGTAAAAGGTCGGTGGAAAACGGTAAGTTAATAATACATTCAGGCAGAAATGATGGAAACATTCAAGATGGGGTTGGCATTATTATGTCAAACGTAGCAGCAAACAGCCTTGTAGAATGGGAACCAGTGAACAGTCGTATAATAAGAGCATGATACAACCTAAGACACAGAAGAATGACAATAATACAGTGTTATGCACCCACGAACGAAGCAGATGATGATGTAAAAGACGACTTCTATCACCAGTTACAACAAATCATCAACAAAGTCCCCAAACACGACATCCTAATTGCTATGGGGGACTTCAACACGAAGGTATGGAAAGATAACACTGACGTTGAAAAAGTAATAGGAAAAAGAAGGAATTGACATGGTTAATCAGAACGGAAAAAGATTAATTGAAATATGTCTAACAGAGGGCATGATCTTTGGAGGCACAATATTTCCACACAAAGAGATACATAAAACAACGTGGATATCTCCAGATGATAGAACTAGAAACCAGATAGATCATTTTTGTATTAGAAAGCAATACAGAACATCTCTCATAGATGTAAGGGCTTATAGGGGCGCATATGTGATCACAACCTGTGCATAGGGAAAATAAAACTAAAATTGAAAAGTCAACACAAGAAATCAGTACACAGAAAGATAAACACCCACAGCCTAAAAGAAGAGAATACTAACAGCAATTTCAATCAGGAACTTGCCAATCATTCCAAAACACCCAGTGAAGTTGAGGAGATAGATATAGATAAATTAGGGAATTCTTACAGCACAGCCATAATCACAGCAGCAAAAGCAAGCGCTGGACTGAAAAAACCAAATAGAAAAGCATGGATATCAGAAAACACATGGAAGTATATACATGAAAGATGAGCAGTCAAATTAGACATGTTGAATGTAAAAACAGATCTTGGAAAAGATCTGATGAAAGCAACATACAAAGAACTAGACAAGAAAGTAAAAAAGTTCAGCTAGAAGGGATAAAAGAGAATACATAGACAATATGGCGAAAGAAGCAGAAAAAGCAGCAAAAACAGGAGACAGCAAAACTTTATATAACATACAAAAGAGGCTAACAGGTACTATTACATTTAAAGAAAGACCAATCCTTAGCAAAACTGGAACTCTATTAACATCAAGTAAAGACCAAAAGCAAAGATGGGCTGAACACTTCCAAGAAATACTTAATCGACCACACCCAAAAGAATTGTTAAACTCTGAAACTGACTTACCAGCCCCACAACTAAATGTCAACCTAGATGAAATTAAACTGCATGAAACTGAAACAGAAGTGAATTTAATGGCTAACAAAAAAGCTGCAGGTGAAGATGAAATAACAGCCGAAATGCTAAAAGCTATCAATAGTGACAACATGAGACAACTACAGAGAATGTTTAACAAGATTTGGAAAGAAGAAAAGGTCCCTTCTAATTGGAAAAAAAGAATCATTGTTAAAATACCAAAAAAAGTCAACCTTAGTGACTGTAACAACTGGAGAGGAGTAACCTTAATATCAGTTGTGTCAAAAGTGTTTTGTAAGGTAATTTTGAATAGACTTAAAGATATAGTGGATACTGCAATGAGAGAAGAACAAGCAGGATTTCGAAAAAGGAGAAGCTGTCTTGACCAGATCTTTACTCTATGAATAATACTTGAAGAACGTATTGAAAAGCAGAAACCACTGATACTGGAACTTCATAGATTTTAAAAAAGGCATTTGATAGCATACACAGAGATTCATTATGGAGAATTTTAAGTCTATACCATCTAAAATTGTCAACATCATTAAGGACTTCTACAATGGATGTGTTTTGCAGTCAAGACAGAAGAAGGGATGAGTGAATGGTTCCAGAATGAGACAGGTGTGAAACAAGGATGTATACCGTCTTCTTTACTTTTTGGAATTACAATAGACTTTATAATGAAAAAATGCTGCACTGGTAACACAGGTATTGACTGGGTACATGGGACCCAACTAGAAGATCTTGATTTTGCTGATGACATAACTCTTATCAGTAATAATGTGAATTCCATGCAAGAAAAAACAGATAGCCTGTCTTCACTGGCTAGCAAAATAGGACTTGAAATTAACAAGGACAAAACAAAAATAATGAAAATTCCTCTCAATCAAAATTGAAAAATTCACATAGAAGGGACAGATATTGAAGAAGTCAAAAATTTGCATACCTTGGCAGCTACATAGACCAGGATGGTGACACTAGAAAGGAAGTTATAATCAGAATTGCAAAAACAGTATTGATCTTCAAGAATCTTGAGAACATATGGAATTAAAAAGTTATAAGCACAAAAACCAAGTTAAGGCTATTCAATTCAAATGTAATATCCAACCTCAATTATGCATGTGAAAGCTGGAAAACAAACTAAAGAAATAGACAAGAAAAAAAAATCAGATTCTTTTGAAAAGAAATGCCTAAGGAAAATACTTGGCATCAAGTGGAACAAATTCAAGAACAATGCAAAGATAAGACAGATGACTGAACAACAACCAGTCTCATGAGTGATCAGGAAAAGGAGATGGACATATGTTGGTCACTTGATGAGAAGAAATGATCAGAGAATCCCAAAACAAGCTATCAAGTGTAACACAACAGGCCAAAGAATAAGAGGCAGACCGCGTGAAACTCTGAAGAGGACATTGTTAAGAGAGGCCAAATTAACAAGCATAAAATCCCTTGACGAGGTTGAAAGACTCGCCAAAGACAGGAAAAATTGGCGAACTACTTTGCGAGCCCTATGTGACATTTAACGGCACGGGAAGGATATAAGATAAGAACATACATTTACAGTCAGTGCATTGCAAAATGTTATTTCCCCGAGGCTGTTAAAACTACTAAGGTATATCCTTGCTTTAAATCTCGCTCATACAACAATCTTAGCCTTATGTGATGTTTAAAGGCATGGGAAGGATATAAGATATAAGAAGATATATGACATTGGGAAACCGAAAGACCAACTTATAAAAAAAAGGCCTTTGTAATGGAAATTAAAAAAACTTTCCACTGCAGCACTTGGTGATGAAGAAAACACAAGAAGAAAAAGTGTGGATCAGAAATGGAACAAAATAGCAACAGTGTACAATAAAAGCTGTAAAACTTGCGTAGGTTTCAAAAGCAAGAAGATACAAGACTGGATGACACCAGACACTCTTAAAACTGGAGTTATGAAAGCAGATCAAAAGTAAGAAATTGAAAGCAAAGTTGGAAAGACTAAAAGAAAGATATAATGAACAGTACAGCCAGTGAACTAATTAAGTAAAACAACAAACCCAGACTGATAAAAGGAAATACCTGAAAGAACTAGCATGACAAGCTGAGGATGCAGCATTGAAAGGTGAATATGGTATATTATACAAAATAACCAACACTATCAGTGGAAACCATAGGACAATCAACACTGTCAAATATAAATATGGAAAACTCATCACATCAGAAAAGGGACAAGAAGATGGGGTGAACACTTTTAAACAGCTACTCAATAGAAATCCACTAACAACACAGACAGACATCCCCGAAGCTGAACATGACTTAGATATAAACACTAATACAGCAAGTAAATCATTATGGCAATTAAAAAATCATGGCAATTAAAGGACTAAAAAATGGGAAAAACTCCAGGGCAGGACAACCTGGGTGCAGATCTTTTTAAAACAGATGCAGAACTAGCAGCAGAACTGCTGCTGCCACTGTTCAAAGAAATCGGGGAAACTACAATTCACACAGAATGGAATAGGGGAATTATATTAAAAATACCTAAACTGTAAAAATACCTAAAAAAAAAAGAGACCTTACAGACTGTAACAACTGGAAAGGAATCACCCTCCTCTCTGTCCCAAGTAAAATATTAGGAAAAATTATCAACAGAATCTCACCAGTATTTGATCAGAAACTGAGACATGAACAAGCAGTATTTAGACGTAGCAGATGATGTACAGACCACACATTCACACTAAGAAGCATAACAGAAAAATGCTCAGAACAGCAGAGACAATTATACATAAACTTTACTGATTTTGAAAAACCATTTGATTGTGTATACAGAGAAAGTATGTAGAGAATTTTGACAGCTTATGGAATCCCATGCCATCTTGTAAGAATAATCAAAAGTTTCTATGTCAATTTCACTTGTATTGTTGGCCAAAGTAATATAAGCTTTGAGGTGAAAACAGGGGTTAGACAAAGATGTACTCTATCAGGTATATTCTTTTCATCATTGTCAGACTTGGTGATGAACAAAACAACAGTCACCCAAAAAGGTATTAGATGGACAATGCTGCTTGAAGATTTGGATTATGCAGATGATATAGCACTCTTAGCACATATTCAGCACCATATACAGGAGAAAACAAGCACTCTAGATACAATCAGCAGACAAGTGGTGCTGAGCAGCAATATAAAAGTCAGAAATAATGAAAGTAAATATAGAGAACTATGCAGCAATTAAAATTAATGATCAAAACTTAACAGAAACAGATACCTTCACATGCCTTGGCAGCATATTAACACCTGATGGAGGAATAAATAAAGAGTAGAATAAATAAAGTAACAAGAGCTTTCATTAATCTTAGAAACATCTGGAACACTTCTCAGTACAGTACTAGAACCAAAATAAAACTGTACCAAAGTTGTGTGTTATCCATACTCCTCCACGGAGCAGACAATTGGAGAACAACTGAAAAGAAAATGAGCAAATTATCCTTGTTCCACTCAACCTGTCTCAGAAAGATTGTAAATATTTACTGGCCACAGACAATAAATAATAGAGACCTAGTAGCTCATTATGAACTAGAAGATATGCATGTCATAATAGAAAAAAAAAACCACGCTGGAAATGGACTGGTCATGTGCTCCGAAGATACCCCAGCAATGTGATGGACACAAAAATGAAAAAGAAAAAGAGGGCGACCTAAGGCTACCTAGCAGAGAACTGTAGAAGTGGAAATGAATAGCATGCAGCACAGCTGGGGCACAATGCAAAGGCTGGCCACAGACTGTGAGAGGTGGAGTGAGTTTGTTACTGCCTGCAAGATGCCACAGGGTGTACTGGACAGTGAACTGCTTAGCTGATCGCCAACCAAGGACACAAATGGGTGGATCACTGCCTGTGATAATCTGGGCAAAATCTGGTTGAAGATGCTTTATCGTAAATTACTTCTAAAAAAACTTCTATATAAAATAAAGATAGCATATGATGGAAGACATATCAAAGTGTTAACTAATGTGTCCCCCAAAATGTCAACTGACATCCACAAAGCTTGTTTGCATAGTAAAGGTGTGTGTAGCAGAAGATGTAACCAGCATTATCTGGATGGTTGGGAGTGTGCTAATTATCAGTAGGATGTGCAGATGGATGAGATGTGGCTCCATTTATTGACTGATGAAGTGAGGTTACATGAATAAACTGACAAGGTGTGGTTGTATGTATAGATGAATGAGATGCTGATACATATACAGATATTTGAAGTAAGCTATATATTTAGACTGGGAAGGTGTGCCATAATGCCGAGATATACAACCAATCAATCAACTAGACATCCATTAATCAATATGTATATAATACAGCAGCATTCATTACCAAATTTTTTTGTGAACTATGATCTGATGACAGAGATTATTTTTTAAAAATAAAAATTCATACAAACATAAATAAATACATTTTAAATAATAAATAGGAAATTAATAATAAATTAATAAACACAGTAGTACTGTAAAAAAAAAAAGGGTAACTTGAAATTATGCACAAACTACAGAACTGTTGCACTGACTAGTCATGGCAGTAAAATTCTGTTAAAAATCATAAATGGCTAGACTTCGTAAGAAAATAGAAGGAGTCAATAACCAAGCTGGTTTCAGGCAAGGAAGATGATCAACAGATCATATATTCAATATAAGATTAATAATAGAGAAATGCAGAGAGTTTAATTTGAATCTATATTTAGCTTTTACAGGCCATTCAAAGACATTTGATTGTGTACAACACCAGAAACTTTGGGAAATAATGGAAAAAATAGAATTTCCAACACATTTGATACAATTAACATCACTGATTTATCTAGACCAACAGGGAGAGGTAAGAATAAATGGTGAAACAATAACTTGGTTTGACATAAAACAAGGGGTCCGTCAGGGGGTGCATATTGTCACCTTACTTATTTAACTTGTATACTGAAAATGTGAGGAATGTTAGAGAAGATGTAGACAAAGAATATTACAATGTCATAACAATTGAAGGTTATGAAATACTAGAGACTAGATATGCTGATGACACAGTATTACTGTCCACAACACAAAAAGGATTGGAAAAACTAATTATGTCAGTCCGCAAAAACAGCAAAGAGCAAAACCTCTATCTCAATGTGAAGAAAACTAAATTGATGACAAGTGACAGAACAAACAAGGCAGCTGAAATATATATCAATGAAGAAAAATTGGACGAAGTGGAGAGTTTTGAATATCTTGGATCACTACTAACTGACAATGGAGATACAATGAGGGAAATTAAAAGAAGGACATCTATCACTCTTCAGAAAGTAAAACAACTAAAGAATCTGTGGAGAGGAACAGATAGAAATAAAAAAATAAGATTTTAAAGGGCATGCATCTTTCCCATCGCAACATATGCCTGTGAGATCTGGACACTTAACAAAACAGCTGAGAAACACATAAATGCCTTTGAATGTAAATGCTACAGAAGAGTTCTTCAAATATCATGGACACAAAAAAGAACAAATATATCCATACTCATCATCATCATCATCAGGTGCCGTGCCGTGCCGACTGGCGTTGGCTATTATGCTTCTCCAGAGTACACGATCCTTCATGCAGGCCATCAGTTCAGTTGGTGATCTCCTCTCACACCATCTCCTCAGACTGTCCAGTATTATTTCTCTTGGTCTTCCTCTTGATCTTCTTCCTTCTATTTTTCCTGTTGTTATATTTTCAATGCCCCCTCTTCTCACTGCATGTCCTATGAAAGCACATTGTCTCTCTCTTATCTTTTTGATAAGGTTTTTTGTCTCTCCAGCTCTTCTCATACATTCTTCGTTAGTTATTTTTGCTGTCCAGGGATTTGCAACATCCTTCTAATAAATCACATTTCTGCTGCTTCCAATGATTTTTGTGCAGACTTGCCTATTGTCCTGATTCACTTCCATGTAACAAGATAGGTTCAATATAGCATTTTAGGACTCTCATTGATAAGGATGTGTTAGCTAATATGTTTCTCATTCTGTGAAATGCAGTCTTTGCTTGGCCTATTCTGTTCCTAATTTCTGTTCTGCATTTCCCATCTGAAGTTATTACTGCTCCAAGGTATTTGAATTTCTGCACCTGCTTTAGAATAGTTCCGTTTAATTTTATACTGCATGCTGGTGGATTCTGTTTCTTAGATATAACCATAGTCTCTGTCTTTTTGATGTTCAAAGTAAGGCCTTTCTGTTCACTTTCTTTGGCAACTTTATCCAAGAGATTTTGCAGGTCTTGTTGGTTATATCCATACTACAAGAACTTAATATTGACAAAGGCTGGCTAGTAAAGAAAATTAAAGAGAGAAAACTTAAATATTCTGGACATATTAAACGTCATGATAATCTAGAGGAGACCGTCTTGGAAGGGTACATAATGGGAAAAGAAAGATAGAAATATCAAGGTGAAGATGGCTACAAGACATCGTTGATCTGCAAATGGATGCATCAGCAGCAGGCCATCTTGCCCACAACCAGGAGGCCTACAGGAGTGCTGTTAGGGAGGCAAAGTTCTGCAAGGGACATGCAAATGAATGAATGACTAACCAATCTTCTTCAATATTAAACTCTTGTAGTATGGGTGCATTCTTTTTTTTTTTTTGTGTCTATGATATTTAAGAACTTTTCTGTAGCATTTACATTAAAAGGCACTTACATGTTTCTCAGTTGTTTTGTTAAGTGTTCTGGTCTCACAAGCATATTTTGCAATAGGAAAAATGCCTGTCCTTTAAAATCTATTTTTTATGGTTCTGTCTATTCCTCTCCACAGCTTCTTTAGTTGGTTTAGCTTCTGAAGAGTGAAAGATGTTCTTCTTTTAATCTCCCTCATTGTATCTCCATTATTAGTTACTAATGATCCAAGATATTAAAATTTCTCATCATTGACATATATTTCAACTGCCATATTTGTTTTGTTAGTTGTCATTAATTTAGTTTTATTTGCACTGAGATAAAAGGTTTTGATCTTCATCATTCTTATGAATGACTGACATAATTATTCTCTCCATTCCTTTTTTGTTGTGGATAGTAACACTATGTCATCAGCATATCTAATCTCTGGTATTTCATAACAGACAAAGAGCATTATGATGCCATTAAAAAAATGAAGGTTATGAAATACCAGAGATTATGAAATACCACCAGACAGTAAATGCTAAAAACATTCACACTAAGTGTTGTAAGTAACAGAGGAAGGGGCACCCATGGAAGAAATGGAAGGAGGAAATTACAAAAGCCTTAAATATCTAATTATATGAAGCACACAGCCGAGCCCTATGAAGACTTGTTTGCACCCTCAACACTAAGAGTTATATAAGGAAGGAGACTAGGCAGGACAAGAACATGTAACTTGGATTTTTAAAAATTTAATCTCATTTCTATAGAAACAATACATTTTGTAGGGATAAACTTTACCCGCTTTTACAATATAATTTTTACTTCACTTAATGTAATTATTTATGTTTCATTGTATTTATACTTAAACAATGCTTTAATCTCCAAAATGCTAGGTTATGTATCTAATTGAGGTTTATTTCTTTTAAAATAGCCATTTTTTTAACCTTTCTGAAAGAATGCTTGGCCCTTTTTTTTAGTCTGCAAGTTGTCTTGTTTTTATGTCACTCAAGCACATTCGCAGCTTCTTTAATAAATTGTATGAAAAAGCCAAAATGTCATGCATGTCGTGTGCTTTCAATTAATGTAGGAAATCTATCATTAATCTAAATACATAGAGGAGCTGGAATTGGAGGTACCATAAATTTAGGATTTGGAGTTGAAGGTTTAGTGTACAGATTTCACAATCTGATACTGCAGATAGCACAAGATGATGATGATGATGACGATGAATGAATATATAAATTATCATAGTCATTACTCTGTGTTTTTCATATGTAGCACTAGTTGTTCTTTAATGATTTACTAATTCTATTTCTGTGAAATGTGAAACTGTCAATTTATGTGTGCTCTTCACAGAGCATATATGGAATACTTTGATGAATGAATGTCTTAGCTTAATATAATACACACCTCCTTCAAATTAAATTTCCAGCCTCTCTTTCTGCTGTCTCACCAATTCATTTATTTCCACATATATATAAAGCAATTCAGATTGTGTTTTGAAGTCTTCTGCCATTTTATTCCTGCTGACTTAGTTGTCTTATTCTCCAACATCTATATTTCATCTGATAACATAGTCTTATTCTCAAATCCTGGCAGAATGGATCTTGGCCTCTAATTACATTAAGATGCATAAACTCTTAAATGTGTTGATTTATCATAAATCTTAATAATTATTTTTCTTTTACAGTTTTTACAAGACAATGTAGTTTAGCAGACCTTGATTTTGCTGATGACATAACTCTTATCAGTAATAATGTGAATTCCATGCAAGAAAAAACAGATAGCCTGTCTGCACTGGCTAGCAAAATAGGACTTGAAATTAACAAGGACAAAACAAAAATAATGAAAATTCCTCTCAATCAAAATTGAAAAATTCACATAGAAGGGACAGATATTGAAGAAGTCAATCAATTTGCATACCTTGGCAGCTACATAGACCAGGATGGTGACACTAGAAAGGAAGTTATAATCAGAATTGCAAAAGCAGTATTGATCTTCAAGAATCTTGAGAACATATGGAATTAAAAAGTTATAAGCACAAAAACCAAGTTAAGGCTGTTCAATTCAAATGTAATATCCACCCTCAATTATGCATGTGAAAGCTGGAAAACAAACTAAAGAAACAGACAAGAAAAAAAAATCAGATTCTTTTGAAAAGAAATGCCTAAGGAAAATACTCGGCATCAAGTGGAACAAATTCAAGAACAATGCAGAGATAAGACAGATGACTAACAACAAACAGTTTCATGGGTGATTAGGAAAAGTAGATGGACATATGTTGGTCACTTGATGAGAAGAAATGATCAGAGAATCCCAAAACAACCTATCAAGTGGAACACAACAGGCCAAAGAATAAGAGGCAGATCGCGTGAAACTCTGAAGAGGACATTGTTAAGAGAGGCCAAATTAGCAGGAATAAAATCCCTTGATGAGGTTGAAAGACTCGCCGAAGACAGGAAAAATTGGCGAACTATTTTGCGAGCCCTATGTGACGTTTAACGGCATGGGAAGGATATAAGATAAATTTAGCAGAGTTAAGTCTTCAGCAACAACTGATATCAGACACATGATAGTCAATGAACAGCTATATTTTACACTTCACAGCTGCACAACAATAAATATTTGACACTAGAATATTAGGCTGCAACACTACACCAACATTCATATAAACTGACAGTGGTATAGGTCCTCATGTCACTCGCTCTGATGAAGATGTTTATTCTGTTCACCACCTGTGACTAAATATACATCAATGTTTGGAAAAGCATAATACTAAAATAAAACTGAAACATTCTGAGATGCTGATATCAAAGAGTAGCTGTTAAAAACTTCTGCAGTAATAATACTAAATTCCAACAAGGATCAACAAATATATTTATAAATCATTTATGTCAGAATACACTCTAACCTATGGTGTATCCAACAGGTTTTCTTTCAATCTTTGATAGACGTCTTTTGGTACGCCTTAATAACTTTGGATCAAACCACGTCAAAAGTTCCTCTCCAGGATTGATGTCCTAATTCAGACAGAACAAAAATTTACTGTTACTTAGGTGTTTCATATAATATAATGCCTTAAGCTTATACATACAACACAAATTACTGATTAGAAAGTGCCAGCTGTTGTCAGACCAAATGGAATGGATGCAAATGCATCAAAATAAATGCCAAGATAAAACTTTCAATTCGTATTTATACTTGCTCAGAAACATAACACTTTTAAACATAAAGTACCCTGAAGCAGATTTATCTTAATTAAAACAGCATACGGATGGCTCAAAATATACGAAATCAACATATGTAAATCTATCTTTACATAAAAAAAATTCCAACATGGACAAAGTTTGTAAAATGCATCTCCACAAAACATTCAAAATATAGCTCAAGTCAAAGAACACTCAAGTGAAATATGAGATGCTGCCAAAGTGACCAAGTTAGTGATACGGTTACAGCTAAGAGATAAATATCTTAAATGACTCTCTTCAGTGTAAGAGAAAGGTACTCTCTAGACAGTTCACGAACTCTAGGATGCTCTAAAATCCAAAAACCTAAATGAGGAGCAACATCCATACAGTTATATGTTTAGGTATGGCAAGAAGGTATTCTACAGCGAGAAATGGAGGCCATGGAAATATGGTTCATAAGAAGGATGTTGAACGTACCATGGACAGCTAAGAAAACCAACCTTAAGAGAGGCTGGAGCTAAAAGGCAAATTACATTAAAGATCAGAGGCAGAAAAGTGAGATTTGTAGCACATTTTCTGAGAAGAGGAAAACTGTAACACATTGTGGCAAATGGAAAAACTGAGAGAAGAAGAGAGAGGAAGACAGAGAGAAGTTACAGGATGGGGTGTCATGAGCTAGGAAGAAAGTCACTGACGGATCTCACAATCAAGTCTAAAGACAGGGAATTGTGGAGAGAAATGATCACTTATGCCACACAGCATGGCACTTGATTGATTGAAGAAGGTATTGTAGTTTCCGAATTCAAGTGTTCACAACAAAACTAGGCAGTCAGCTAGAGAAAACTAAACGTAGGGTTCAATGATATAAAACTTGTGTCAAAAAAAATATGGTGAATGTATCAAGTATATTTTAGTGTCATTTTAAATGTTCCACGGTTGAAATTTTTAAGTTTGTTGCCTTGATGGTGGTTCTGAATTCTTCAGTGCACCTGCTGTCAAATGTTATGACTGTACCTTAGTGAAACTCCCTGTGGCTATAAGGTAAAAGCTCTTGGTAACATTTTGGAAGATATTAAAACAGATCAAATTATACAAATACTAAGGTACAGATACACCGAAAAAATCAGAACCAGGTTAACAGTGGCAAAGACAGCTTTTGAAAAAAGAACACATTAAGAAATCAAAAACTGCCATTGGCAATAGGAGTGTTTTAAGATGCTAAACAACCTATTCTACTTTATGCAAGTGAAACATGAACTATGAATAAACAATTAGTAGGAAGAATAAAGGCCACTGAAATGTGATTCTTAAGAAAGATGCTTCACACACCATGGACAGTCAGAAAGACAAACGAAGAAGTATTACAACAGGCAGAGGAATATCTTAAACTACTGTATATATAAGAAAAAGACAAAGTTTCTCAGACACATCAGCAGACGTGAAAGTCTAAAAAAAACTGGTCATGACTGGAAAGATACATGGCAAAAGACAGACAAGGCAGAGAAAACAGAAACACCTGGATGGCTGGCTGCATGGTTTGGCAGGGAAACAGCAATCAACTTGATCTGAGATAGGGCGGATCGAACAAGATGGAAAGAGATGACAAACTATGCCTATTGGCATGGCACTATTGATCTGATTCATTTCATTCATTTTCTTGTGTCAGCTAGTGGAATGTACAGGACTACTACCTGTTCTGTATATTACAGAAGTAGGATAATGTGGCCTGGAGTCACTGAACTTTGCCAAGTGACTTGGTTTGAAAATGAACCAGATTTAACTCTTTGTATGCTTTGTGACGCATCCTGCATGGTTTTCTTTACTCCTCAGAACCCCATTCACTGCGCAGTGCAATGATAGTTTGTAGCTCTCTAATTTTGAGGATAATCAAAGTATACTTAAAACCAGCAGTTGAACTTCTTCCCAGAATCCATTTGTTGACACGAGGCACGTGTTTCAGCTGAATACAGAGCTGTTGTGTGTTAATTTAACAAGTTTATCGTCGAAGTTTATCATCGCTGGGTTTTGTTTATCAACAAATATGGCTTCCAGTGGTAGTTTATTTCGCCCATAGCAGCGTATTTCTGCATTATAAGCTCAAAATTTAATTTAAAAAATGTCTAGACTGCGGTGAAGAGAATGCAGTAGTAGAGATTTTGAATTTTCGGACCCACATGTCGCTGATTCAAAGGATGAGGATGTTTTTTTTTGTCCAGCAGCAAAGCATGGTAGAAGGGTAGCTGGTGATACTACTTCTCAGCTTTTTGCTAGTACTAGCTGTAATATCACAGTAAGTAATGCTGGAGATTGTGTAATTTAACAAATTTAATGTTGTAGAATGCTTCAAATTAAAAAAGAACACAATGGCCTGTTTTCTGGTAAATATTAGTTGCGCCCGCCCACTTGTTTTCATGTAAATATTACCTACCCACTTGGTGTTTTTAGTTTACTGCAAATGCATAATTAGTGTAAATTTTCATGTAAATTTTGGAGGATATGTGAAGAAAAGGTGTTTGTGTACATTATGATTCATTTCGGAAATACTGGACTAACTACAGTCCTGTACATTCCACTTGATGGGTAAGTGAAAAAAAACACTGTTCCAATTTCTTAAATTTCCAAACTCTTTTTCTGTTGTATTCTAATAACAAACTAACAATTTTATTAGAAAAACAAAATACATTTTTTCTTGTTTAAACTAATGTATATCATACTATAAATCAGATTATGCCTTTGTCATTCTTTTAAATGTGACAACCATCCCATTCCACACTGTGAAATTTACCCCCCTTGGTATTTTGAGGGAAAAACCCTCAGTATACAAAGAGTTAAGTTCACTTGGTCAGATGATCAATGGGGACATGGCTAGACTTGGGTTGGTGGGTCTTTGGGGACAGCTGATTGAGATAGTTGTTTAGTGTGGACACGTTCATCACTGGAGACAATGTGACTGACAAAAAAAATGGACTGCAAATTATTTTGAGATGTTCTGGATAAGAGAATCCAATTATGTGTGTCATGCCTAAGGAGTTGACTTCTTCATTCTGCCTTTGTAAAGTTGTACCTGACTGATGCAACACTGTAAAAAAAAACCCACACACAAACAAACAAACAAAAATCACAATGCAAAATAATGGTCAATTGTTATCTGAGAAAAAGCTCAAGGGAAACATAACCTGGTATCATGGTGAACAGTCTTATGCCCCCCCTCCAAAAAAAAATAACTTATACAATCTTATAAAATGTCAATGATGGAAGAGTTTGTGAAAGTGTTTCTGGGGATGTTCCAGAGCAGGACAGTCCTAATGGTATTGTATGGTTTCATCTTCCTTCAGAGATGCAGTGCATGAAATATGCTCTAGTCTCCTGTAAGAAAAGGATTGAAGTCAAAGAATATGCAATGTAATTCAGTCCCCTGTCACTTAGCAATGTGACAGTTCCAATATGTAATTGTTAATGTTAAACCACTGTATTCTGTTCAACTTCAGTCACTCAAAAAATTGAATATTCATATTTAGTTTTATATTAAAATTATGTACCAATGTGTAATATTTATGCCCTAACAAAGAAACAATAAAATATAAATATTCAATGTAGTCTTGTTTTTAAAGCAACCACCAAAATAATGAAACCTTTTTCTTTTTTTTCTCAAGAGAAATATATTGAACAGCTGTAAGATTACAATTTTTAAAATAAAAAAGGTCGGTTTACAAACACAAATTTATTTATGTCCTACGAAAAGGCTACGAGGACTGATTTATGCCTGAATTGAAAAAAAAAAAAAAATGCTGGCACCACCATCAGTTAAATTATTAATAGTCTCTGTACTTTGACTTTTGCAGAATTAGTCATGGTCCAGTAACAGCTGTTTGAGTCAATTTGTGTATTTTTTTTCCAAGTTGTTTTTCTCTTACTGTAATACTTTTTGTAATTTTCAGGCACTTCTTTTTATTTATCTCTTACAATACTTTGACTGCTTTCCAAAATCTCTTCCTAAAGCACTTTTCTCCTTCTGCATCTTCAAACTTTCACTTGCCTGTTGCTAATAAACCAAAATACTGAAGTGATACTGAGAGGAATTAGTACTTAACATCTCAATTCTCTTCTTAATTTCAAATTTTCCTTCTAGGATTTATTCATCAATAACAATCTACTTGTCCCTTTGTTTTGGAAATTGACTATTTCTTTAAAAAAAAAAAAACTAAAACTGATCAAGATCCTTTCCTGCTTCCACCTACTATTCTTGGTAGCAAACTGATGTGACACATGCAGATATATTTTGCAGGGACTGATGTTTCCTGCAGTGATGGAAACTGCAGACCCATAAGGAAAGTCATGGTAATGTAGGTTTCAGCTGATAAGTTACTTTATTCCAAGTATTTCACTACAACATCATTTGTCAGGAGCTTCTAGTTCACAACTAAAGTGAGAATCTATAATAACACTAATTTTTTACAAGTGATTTACACTTCAGTTAGTGATATAAAGATGGTTCAGCACTGTCATATGTGGGCAATGATTATATAAACAATCTGGAAAGTAAGACTTTACTGATAAAAATGATCAGTCTGATCAATCATCCATTCAATGTCCTAGGTCAGCAATCAGTTTATCAATCACCGCCAAGTACACCCTATGGTGTACTGAGGGCAGCAACAGACTGTCTTTACCTCTCATGGTATATGGCCTGCGTTTGTGCCCTGGCTGTGCTGCACACTACTTATTTCTGCTACTACAGTTCTTTGTTGGGTAACTTTTAGTCTGCCTTGTTCTCTTTTTCCCACAGGTGTTCAATGTATGGCTGTTAGAGGCATTGCTGGGGTCCCTTCAGAACACATGACTAATCAATTTCCAGTTTTTTGCTATTATGACAAGCAAATATATGACATGCATATATCTTTTAGTTCACATTGGTTAAGCAGGTCTCTATTATTTATTGTCTGTGGCCAGTAAATATTCAAAATCTTTCCGAGGCAGGTTGTGTGGAATGAGGATATTTGCCCATATCCTTTTCAGCTGTTCTCCACCATTCTGATCCTTAGAGTATGGATAACAAATGAATTTGGTACAGCTTTATTTTGATCAGTCATATGTAGCTATTATTGCCAGCATTGCTGAATATTAACAAGTGCAATGTTTTGATTTATCTATTCATCTCACATCCTTCAAATTTTGTTATAAGACCTTACATGAACCTAACTTTCAAATAGTAGCCGCATGTTGTAAATGTTACTCTGATAAATTTCATTAAACATTAGTTTAGTGGAAAGATTAGTTCTATAACAGTCAGTCAGTCATTTGCATGTCCCTTGTGGAACTTTGCTTCCCTAACAGCACTCCTGTAGGCCTCTTGGTTGTGAGCAAGATGGCCTGCTGCTGATGCATCCATTTGCAGCCATCTTTGCCTTGGTCTTCCTCTTTCTTTTTCCCATTATGTACCCTTCCAAGACAGTCTTCTCTAGATTATGATGATGTTTAATGTGTCCAAAATATTTAAGTTTTCTCTCTTTAATCCTCTTTACTAGCCAGCCTTCTTCAATATTATATTCTTGTAGTATGGATATATTTGTTCTTTTTTGTGTCCATGATATTTGAAGGACTCTTCTGTAGCATTTACATTCAAGGGCATTTATGTGCTTCTCAGCTGTTTTGTTAAGTGTCAAGGTCTCACAGGCATATGTTGCGATGGGAAAGATGTATGCCTTTAAAAATCTTATTTTTGTATTTCTGTTTGTTCCTCATCACAGCTTCTTTAGTTGTTTTATTCTTTGAAGAGTGATAGATGTCTTCCTTGTCTCTCATTTTATCTCCATTAATGTCTTGATTAGATCTTTACTCTAAGAATAATTCTTGAAGAACATATTGAAAAGCAAAAACCATTAATCCTGAACTTCACACATTTTAAAAAGGCATTTGATATCATACACAGAGATTCACTGTGGAGAATTTTAAGAATATATGGAATACCACCTAAAACTGTCAACATCATTAGGGACCTCTATAATGGATATGTAACAGCCATGAAACAAGGATGTATATTACCTCCCTTGTTTTTTGGAATTGCCATATAATGAAAATAATGGTAAAATGGGCATTGACTGGGTACATGAGACCAAACTGGAAGATCTTGATTTTGCAGTTGACCTAACTCTTATCAGTGACAACGTGAAATCAATGCAGGAAAAAATAAGATTCCCTGTCTTCAATGGCTAGTAAAATAGGATTTGAAATTAACAAGGATAAAAACAAAAATAATGAAACTTCTCATTAACTATGAAGGAAAAATATACATAGAAGGAACAGCTGTTGAAGAAGTAAACCAATTTGTGTATCTTGGCTGCTACGTAGCCCAGGATGGTGGCACCAAAAAGGAAGTTGGAATACGAATTGCAAAAGCAGCATTGACTTTCAATAATCTTGAGAACATAAGGAATCCAAAGTTATAAGCACAAAAACCAAGTTAAGATTATTCAAATATAATATCCATCCTCATTTATGCATGTAAAAGATGGAAAACAACTAAAGAAAGAGACAAGAAATTAGACTTTTAAAACAAATGCCTCAGGAAAATACTCGGTATAAAGTGGAATGAAGTCAAGAACAATACAGAGATAAGACACATGAGCAAACAACAGCCTTTCTCATGGGTGATCAATGAAGAAGATGGACATATGTTGGTAATGTGCTGAAAAGAAACAATCAGAGAATCCCAAAACAAGCTATCAAGTGGAACACATAAGGCCAAAGAAAAAGAGGTTGACCAAGTGAAACTCAAAAGAGGACATTGTTAAGAGAGGCTTGTTTAGTGGGAATAACATCCCTTGACGAAGTTGAAAAGTTCGTTGAAAACAGGAAATCTTGGCAAGCTACCATGCGAGCCCTATGTGACGTTATTAGCTAGTAATGATCCAAGCTATTCAAAACTCTCCATCTCTTACCTCTTCAATTTTCCCTCAATGATTTATATTTCAGCTTTTGTTTTGTCAGTTGTCCTCAATTTAATTTTCTTTGCATTAAGATAAAGGTTTTGCTCTTCACTGTTTTTTACAGACTGTCATAACAGAACTTCAAATATTGAGATTCTGGAAATGTGGGGAAAAAAATGAACCATTATGCAGTTTAAACTTTCTAGTGTTACTAAATTTTCTTAATAGGTCGACCACGTGAAACTCTAAAGAGGACATTGTTAACTCTTCCCATGCCAAAGTCGCTATAGTGATAACTTTCGGTTACTGAGTTGGGTGCCATAGTCATTATAGTGACAATTCATTTGTTTCAATAAAACAAGCGGTGTAACATTTAGATTATACATATTTCGTCCGCGTTTCCGGTGACACTTTTCAAAATGGTGAAAGAGTCCTTAGTTACGAGCGAAAAAAAGGAAGAGAAACATCGAAAATTTTCAATTTTTGATGATGTAGATAGAGGTATGGACATGGCCTGTGACCACCCCACTGCTCTTGAATGTATCCTAAGTAGATTTAGACATATTAGACGACTGGAGAAGTAGTTAGGAGGTTATTTCAGACATTTATTTAGCGAGAATGCAACATAGAATCACAATACGAGATTAACAAGTAGATCTAGACATCTCAGATGGTAAGTAGTGCCTATCTAGACCTAGCTGATGGTGAGCTGGGCACAATCATTGTCTAAAAACATCACATTCTTTTTTTCTTAAAACAACTCTGCATTTATGAAATTTTCATACATTTAGTTATACTTTGAAACATAATAAGTACACGGAAGTACATGGAAATACTGTTTTTCATTCCATTTTACAACTATACCCCCTAACATATCAAGACCTGCGGTTTTTGTGTGGCACAGACAGGAACGTCCGCATTTTTTTTTCTGGGCCTGGGAAGAGATCAAAGAAGTCAGTTTAGTGGGGTGTAACATCCCTTGATGAGGTTGAAAGACTTGCAGAGAACAGGAAAACTTGGCAAACAACTATGCGAGCCCTATGTGATGTTTAACGGTACAGGAAGGATGTAAGATGTAAAAAGTGTTAGTAAAGGCATACATAGTGATATTCAATGGCATGAGAAGGATGTAAGTGTTAGTAAAGCTATTACATACCTTCATAGCAACGTAAAAAATACTGTAGCCATCTTGAACTGATATAATATTCTGCTCTTCAAAAAATCTTGCACAGTTGACATGTCTCATCCAATTACTGGTCTTTGAGTCCATTGCACTAATTGTGTATTTTAAAACATTGCTATTTTTCTCGAACACCTGCAATGTATTATAAAATAATATTCACAGTAAACCTGAAATAATAGGAAGCAACTAATATGAATATGTTTAAATATGTTATTCATCACCACAACACTAAAACAAAAACAAAATTATATTTAATTAATTTCAAAAAAAAAACAAACCATAAGTGTGCCTAATCTTATTAGTTTTCTCTAGTCAAAATGACCTGGCAAGGCTAGCAGCTCTCAATGTCTGTTTCTTGACAAAAATGTTTCATCATCTAAAGGGCAAAGAAATTAGGAATTTATCATACTGCTCAGAAAAATAAAGCTTGTCAAGACTCCATCATTACTCTCGGAAGTAAACTACTGTTAAAAGGCATTGTGTTACAGTAGCCTTATTTCTGGTTACTGATCAATGTATTATCAACAGTGGCTGAATCTGTTTTTCACAAACTGAAATCTGAAATTTTAAAATGGCAAATTATGACTGTAACAAGTGGCTTCCATTATCACAAAGACAAAATAGCCACTGCCAGTTAATATATAAAGGTAATCTCCAGCGATCTTACACATAGATTAAAAATAATTTTTAACTTCCTTTTTCAACTATTTTATAATTGTATTTTATATATTTTATAACATTTATATTTTATAATATTTATATTTTATAATATTTATATTTTATAACAGATATTTTATATAATTTATATATTTATTTTAATTTATTAATTATTATTAATTATTTATTAATTTATTATATGTAGTGGATACTGCAATGAGAGAAGAACAGGAAGAATGAGAAGTTGTCTCGACGTTATCTTTATTCTAAGAATAATACTTGAAGAACATATTGAAAAACAGAAACCATTAATCCTGAACTTCATATACTTTAAAAAAGCATTTGATAGCATACACAGAGATTCATTGTGGAGAATTTTAAGACTATGGAATACCATCTAAAATTGTCAACATCATTAAAGATCTCTACAATGGATATATTTGTGCAGTCAAGACAGAAGAAGGAATGAGCAAAAGTTTCAGATTGAAACAGGCATGAAACAAGGATGTATATTATCTCCATTGCTTTTTGGAACTGCCATAGACTTTATAATGAAAAGATGCTGTACAGGTAAAATGGGCACTGACTGGGTACATGGTACCTAAATAGAAGATCTTGATTTTGCAGATGACATAATGCTTATCAGTGACAATGTGAAATTGATGCAGGAAAAAACAGATTCCATATCTTCCTTGGCTAGCAAAATAGGTCTTGAAATTAACAAAGACCAAAACAAAAATAATAAAACTTCTCATTAATCAAGAAGGAAAAATATGCATAGAAGGAACAGTTGTTGATGAAGTGAACAAATTTGCATACCTTGGCAGCAACATAGACCAGGATGGTGACACCAGGAAGGAAATTAAAATTTGAATTGCAAAAGCAGCATTGTCCTTCAAAAATCTTGAGAACATATGGAATTTAAAAGTTATAAGCACAAAAACCAAATTAAGATTATTCAATTCAAATGTGATATCCACTATATATTATGCATGCGAAAGCTGGAAATCAACTAAAGAAACAGACAAAAAATTAGACTCTCTTGAAAACAAATGCCTAAGGAAAATACGTGGTATAAAGTGGAACAAATTCAAGAACAATGCAGAGATAAGACAGATGAGCAAACAACAACCTGTCTCATGGGTGATCAGACAAAGAAGATGGACATATGTAGGCCATGTGATGAGAAGAAACAATAAGAGAATACCAAAACAAGCTATCAAGTGGAGCACAACAGGCCAAAGAAAAAGAGGTTGACCACGTGAAACTCTAAAGAGGACATTGTTAAGAGAAGCCAGTTTAGTGGCCATAACATCCCTTGATGAAGTTGAAAGACTTGTTGAGAACAGGAAAACTTGGCAAACAACTATGCGAGACCTATGTGACATTTAACGGCACAGGAAGGATGTAAGATATATATATATTTTATAATCATCTTCATCTGAATGAAGTCACAAGCTATGGAGTCCAGGTAGATGATATCTGGCTTGCTCAGTCAATGTCCAAAAATATGCTTGGTACATTTTTTGGTCAGTGATAATTTAAAAACATTACAATGGCTACCCTTTTTCTCGCCAAGAAAAGTAATAATGGTAGCTTCCCTTGTACCATATTGGTGTGACAATATCTTACTCGTTAGTTTTGGTAAATTCTACAAAATTTTTTAATGAAATATTTTCATTTTCTGAATATTTGGTTAAAACATGATGCATTTTTGTGAGTTTTATTTTTTCTGTAGTAGTTAGGTCAAGTTTTAAAAAATTCTTTTCCTTATTTAGTTTTGCCTGTTGGTGTTCACTAACAAAGGCTGTATGCTAAATTTTTTGTCTTTTTTTTTTTTTGTGCCTTCATAGTGCACGCATGGTTGATCTGTTCTTTCAGTAACAATGATGTAGTGTCATTGTAACTAAGATCACAAATCTTGTGTGCATGTCATTAGTCTCACATGATAAAGCAAATAAGTAATGAAAACTCTGACAAGTTCTGACATTTGTCCTCTGATCTGCTCGTAACCATCTTGTCAGGGAATAAGAGTGACAGGCTTTATTGACACTGTTAGCTATGTATTAAGGTAAGATTGATTTGGTTCTTCAATGCCTGCCACAACAGCTGGGGAAATATTATGGAAAATACACAAGCCCTTGAAAATGTGCTAACAGTTAAATGTAATGATAATAAATAACATAGAAATCACACGACTGGCCAAACATGCGGGTGATACAGATTCCAACATCGACTTAACATTGGCATCTTCCATATTACTTACATCTTACATCCTTCCTGTGCTGTTAAATGTCACATAGGGCTTGCATGGTAGTTCACCAAGTTTTCCTGTTTTCAGCGAGCTTTTCAACCTCATCAAGGGATGTTATGCCCACTAAACTGGCCTTTCTTTACAATGTCCTCTTTAGAGTTTCACATGGTCAATCTCTTTTTCTTTGGCCTATTGTGTTCCACTTGATAGCTTGTTTTGGAATTCTGTTTCTTCTCATCATGTGACCGACATATGACCATCTTCTTTTTTCTGATGATCCATGAGACAGGTTGTTGATATCCCTGATAGTTGGGTGGTTTTGTTGCGAGTTTCCATAACAGTTGCTTTTTTCCTCATCTAGACTCGCCTCTAGATGGGTCTCAGGATAAGGTTGTTAGCCTTATGCCCAACTCACATTTTACAATTGTGACAAAGTAAAAGAATCAAATGAAAGTATGCTAGCAAGAGCATTAAAAAGCTCTTCCATATTAGCACATGAAATAAAATGGCAAGCTCTAACACACGAAGGAAGTGACCACCTCCCATGCTCCATAAGAATAAGGAAAGGACCATCAAAAAATAACACCACAAACCACCACGCTTTCACATATAAAATAAACACTGACAATGCCCTTGGAAGAGCAAGGAAAAGGGCACGGGCAAGACAATCCCACTGACATCATACAAACCTCCCACCATGGTGGTCAGAAAAAATTAACTCTTGGCTGAACAAACTCAAAGCAACTAAAAAACGGCAGAAATTCCAGAAAATGTGGGATATACCTTTTAATAGCAAGGCCATGGCAGTGGGAAACATGAAAAATGTGCAAGTCTTCAAAGACCTAGCAGTCAAAACCACAAAATAGAAGTGGGAAGAATTCACCAATGAAATAGTAAAAGACAAATCTCTGCAAAAATTCTGGCAATTCCATAATAACATGTCTAGGAAACAGAGAACTGGTTACAATGGGCTCATGCAAGATAAAACAGGTCAAGAATCAAACTCTGATAGAGAGAGGGGTAAAGCATTTTTCACAAGATAACTTCAACTGGCTAACCAAAAAAATCAGGAAGCCTGGCAATATTGAAGATCACAGAAGGAATAATGTCCAATGAACAGCATACACCATACTCAAAGAAGAGGTGAGACAAGGCATAAATTCCTCCAAGGACCATGCCCCAGGACCTGATGGAGTAAGATACAAACACTTTAAACAAAATCTGGAATCAGAGATTAAAAATATTGTCACAGACTTCAACTGTAGTATAAAAATGGCGCTAATCCCAGTTCACTGGAGCCACAGCACCTCGTAGCTCTACCTAAAGCAAACAGGAATAACAGAGAGCTGTCAGGTCACCAAATCATAACACTCAAAAACACATATGGAAAACTGATGGAAAAAACTGTAGCTAGGAAAAACACACATGCCCTTGAAAATAGTGGCAAACTGCCTAACACAATGGGAGGATGCCATCCATGAAGAAACACCACCATGAGCACAGCCATAATGGCGTATGAAGTATATGAAAGGTTCCAAAAGAAAGATGAAATGCTACTGATGACCCTGTACCTAGAGGATGCTGAGTGTATTACACCACCCTACTTACACTAATGCTGGAACTAGGCACCGACACATGGCTTGTCAGATGGACAGCTGCAGCACTCTACTTACACTAATGCTGGAACTAGGCACCGACACATGGCTTGTCAGATGGACAGCTGCAGCACTCTAAGCAGAACTGTGACCATGAAATATAGATTCTGGACATCCAAACCAACCAAGATACATCCTGGCCTGCCTCAAAGATCCCTCCTCTCACCAATATTATTCAACATATACACAGTGAGACTAGCTCAAATGAATCAAATGGGGCATGGTCACCTTTTAATCTTTCTGGATGATATAATAATACATGCAAAAGGTTGAAACTGCCAAGAAATAGCAAACACAGTGAGACAAGTAATGGTCAATTATGGATAGTGGAGGCTTAACAGACCATAGGGCAGATATGCAGCCCTGAAGAAATCCCCACTGACTGGATTGATGCTCGAAAACATCTTACTAAAGTTCATATATGGCTCAGTCAAGAATGCTGAAATGGGTGGCAAGTCGAGCAGAATCAGAAATCAAAGAGCGAATTATTAAGCACTCCAACCCAAATGACCTTATAATACATACAGATGTGTTGGTCACATGCAGACAGATGGGGATTCGTGGTATGTCGCAATGGATGCCCCATCAACAGCAAGTCCAGAGCCTTCACCACAACATCCAGCATGAGGATGGAGACTAAAGCAACCAATCAAGCCATAAACTGGCTAGCAAACGAGCAAGCATCACAAGCCATAATATTATCTGAGTCAAAATGCATGCTACAAAAAAATCGAAAACCATGTGATGTGTCGCGAGTGGTGGGTCAGATTAAAAGAGTCACAAATCTCATCTTAGTGTGCTGGATGACAAATATCCATGTGACACCAAGATATATATGTATACAGATGGATCTGCACACACAATGTTATAAAGAATGGATCACATATACTGTAACTGTAAAAAAGGGGCCTAGCTCTGTTGCTGGTCCTGGGAAGTGGCTTCATTACTCTCAGGGCATGCCCATATGCGTTTGGCCTTTGACATCAGATTTCCTTCAGTGTTGTTAAGGGGATGACTCCAATGTTGTGTTGAGTGTGTTTTTCATTTAGCTGGGATTTGAAACCACTGCCCTTGGCCGCATGTAATGCATTGAGTCATATGTGATAGGTACTTTGAAGGAAGTTGCCATGCACTTGTTCGTCACTGTGTTGCTTGATGGCTTTGTAAATGTCCAATTTGCCCACTTTGATGAGGCCCTCTAGTTTGGCCCTTGTTGCTAGCTGGTCGGCTTTCCAACCACTCTGGCATGGCCTGGATAGTATATCCACGTGATGTTTTTGATATGGGATATATTAATTATTTCTTGCCACTCACTTCTAATGGCTTTTTGTTCTACTTTCTTTAACAGATTTTGGGAGTTGGTAATGATGGTGACGTGGTGTTTTCTGTGTCACTATCCATTATAATGCTTGTGTGATGCCCTCTATTTCCATGAGCATACTTGAGGAGGTGTTTATATAAGCCCCACCCATGAGTTTCAGTGTTTTACCTCCTTGGTATGCTGCACAACCCCAACCGCTTCCTGCTCACTGATCAGTCTGTATAAATGATTATATCCTCAGGGGTTGTTTGTTAATGAGTTCATTTATTTTCTCTTGTGTTTTCCCCTTCACCCATTTTTCACATTTTCTTGTAAGGGCTGTGTGACTTTATTGAGATTTTAGTGGGCCTCGCTGCAAGTAATCCACTCAGGTTCAGTTGAGATGTCTTGTGGATCAGTAACTATCAGTAACAAACACCATTGACAAGATTCCCAATGGAAAATACTGCAACAACTATGGTGCAGAAGTTAAAGCAATTATTGCCACTGTTGTAAAGGTATCCAGTTTTTCTGGAACTCCAGAACTGATACATGTCTTATAGTATTTCTCACAGATGCAAGATCGGTACTGGAAGCTCTTCAGTGCAACAAACTACCAGATCTTAAAGATGGCTTCTCAAAAATTTGCTCACAAAAAAAGTCATCTTGTAGTGGATTCCATCCCACTGTGGGATACCAGGAAATGAGAAAGCTGACCATGTGGCACTGAAATGGAGCAACCAGACACATTGATCACCTATAAGCAGAAGAAAAACATGATAAAAACTTACAGGAAGCCGCAAACACCATCACATGATGACTATCACATACTAAACAGAAAGGAATATGTCAACATTTTCCATCTCAGAACAGGATACAGCTAACTCCGAAGTCATATGTATGTAAGTTTAAATTTGGTACTACTACTACTATTTGTACATGTGCCCAGGAACCCCAAACTGTAGAACGTATCCTCCAAAACTGCATCAATTATGAGACACTGAGAAGCAGTTACTGGCCCAGTGACACCACCAAAGAAGATAAGCTCTACAGTTCCATATTTGAACTATAAAAAAAAAACAGTGAAATTTATCCAAGAGAAAGGACTGCAGATATTGACAGAAAATGCATGCAAAGAAGAAGAATCTCAGCTTGACAACCACTGTATCCTTCTCCTGACTCTTTCTCCACTCCCTCTTTACTACCAATCAATCAGACTGGCATCACTCCTTACGAGTCTTCATGTAAACATCCACAAAATTTCACATGCACAGGTTTGTACAAATCACAGCTAACAGCTGTATTTTTTCTTTTCTTTATTAATTTATTATTATTTGTTATATATTGTACATGTGAGTTTAGTTTTTCCTTTCTTTTCCTATGTCTTTGTCCTGTATGTTTTTGTATGATGAAGATGCAAAACTGAAATGTTACAAATGTGTGCTCATTAAAGTTTTCATCGGTCTAATATTTTATACTTCTTTGTCCAGTGTTCTATAATTCCCTTGTTATTACATGTGCTACTGAAATGTGGTCATTGTTGATTAACTGATCCTGGATATATTTTTTTGTTTCTTAATGTTATTCCTGAATATTTTTTTGATCATTATGAAATTAATCTTTCTTGCATCTTCAGAATTTTTCCTTTCATACAGTTTTCTTTTCTTCTGTGTGTAAAAAAGTATTACATGCAATAACTATTTCCTCACAATCCTATATCAGTATGTCTTTATACTTGTTTTCTCTCAAGAAGTCCACAATTTCCTACAATATTTTTATAATTTCTTTCCCACTTTTGAAATTATACTTTCTTCATCAATCTGATATCTATTGATTTTTATTCAATTTAGTACCTCTTTCAGTTCTCCACAATATATTTCAATTCTTGTGACTCTACAAAACAGTAATGTCACAGACATTTTTTTAGAAACATGTGCACACTTCTTACATTCCTATTTACCTATGTTTTTATATATATATATACACACACACACAAACATCTATATATATGTGTGTGTGAATACTGTTATATATATATATATATAAAACAGTATATATTATATATATAATATTCTTCCTGTGCCGTTAAACGTCACACAGGGCTCACATTGTTGATTGCCAAGTTTTCCTGCTCGGTGTCTTTCAACTTCATCAAGGGATGTTATGGCCACTAAACTGGCTTCTCTTAACAATGTCCTCTTTAGAGTTTTCTTTGGCCTGTTGTGCTCCACTTGATATCTTGTTTTGGTATTCTCTGATTGTTTCTTCTCAATGGCCTACATATGTCCATCTTACTTTTCTGATCACCCATGAGACAGGTTGTTGTCTGCTCATCTCTGCGTTGTTCTTGAATTTGTTCCACTTTATACCAAGTATTTTCCTTAGGCATTTGTTTTCAAGAGAGTCTAATTTCTTGTTTATCTTTTTAGTTGATTTTCAGCTTTTGCGTGCATAAATGAGAGTGGATATCACATTTGAATTGAATAATCTTAACTTGGTTTTTGTGTTTATAACTTTTGAATTCCATATGTTCTCAAGATTTTTGAAGGACAATGCTGCTTTTGCAATTCAAATTTTAATTTCCTTCCTGGTGTCACCATCCTGGTCTATGTTGCTAGCAAAGGTATGCACACTGGTTTACTTCATCAACAACTATTCCTTCTATGCATATTTTTCCTTCTTGATTAATGAGAAGTTTCATTATATGTGTTTTGTCTTTGTTAATTTCAAGACCTATTTTGCTAGCCAAGGAAGACATGGAATCTGATTTTTCCTGCATTGATTTCACATTGTCACTGATAAGCATTATGTCATTTGCAAAATCAAGATCTTCTATTTAGGTACCATGTACCCAATCAATGCCGGTTTTGCCTGTACAGCATCTATTCATTATAAAGTCTATGGCAGTTCCAAAAAGCAATGGAGATAATATACATCCTTGTTTCACGCCTGTTTCAATCTGAAACCATTCGCTCATTCCTTCTGTCTTGACTGTACAAACATAACCATTGTAGAGATCTCTAATGATGTTGACAATTTTAGATGGTATTCCATATAGTCTTAAAATTCTCCACAATAAATCTCTGTGCATGCTAACAAGTGCTTTTTTTAAAGTCTATGAAGTTCAGGATTAATGGTTTCTGTTTTTCAATATGTTCTTCAAGTATTATTCTTAGAGTAAAGATCTGGTCAAGACAGCTTCTCCCTTATCGAAATCCTGGCTGTTCTTCTCTCACTGCAGTATCCACTACATCCTTAATTCTATTCAGAATCACTTTACAAAACACCTTTGATAGTAACATTACACCCCTCCAGTTATTGCAGTCACTGAGGTTGCCTTTTTTTGGGTATTTTAACGATGATTCCCTTTTTTCCATTTAGAAGGGACCTTTTCTTCTTTCCAAATTTTATTAAACACCCTCATGTTGTCATTGTTAATAGCTTTTAATATTTCAAATGTTGTTTCATCTTCACCTGCAGCTTTGTTGTTAGCCATTAAATTCATTGCTGTTTCAATTTCATTCAGTGTAACTTCATCTAAGTTGAAATTTAGTTGTGAGACTTAAATCGGTTTCAAGATTTATTAATTCATTTGGGTGTGGTCGATTAAGTATCGACTTGGAAGTGTTCGGCCCATCTTTGCTTTTAGTCTTGATGTTAATAGGTTTCCTGTTTTGCTAAGACTGGTCTTTTTTCTGGAGGTAATAGCACCTGTTAGCTTCTTCTGTATGTTATATAGTTTTGCTGTCTCTTGTTTTTGGTGCATTTTCTGCTTCTTGTCCATATATTCTCTTTAGTCTCTTCTAGCTGAACTTTTTACTTTATTGGTTAGTTTTTTGTATGTTGCTTTTGCCAAAACTTTTCCACGATCTGCCTTTACATTCAACATGGCTAAATTGGCTGCTCTTCTTTCACGTATGTATTTCCATGTGTTATCTGATATCCATGCTTTTCTACTTGTTGACTGCAGCCCAGCACTTGCTTTTGCTGCTGTGATTATGGCTGTGCTGTATGAATTCCATAATTCATCTATCTCACCTATCTCTATGAGTGCTGCGAAATGTTTGGCAGGTTCCAGACTGAAATCACTGTTGGTATTTTCTTCTTGCAGGTTATGACAGTTTATCTTTCTGGGTACTGATTTCTTTTTTTTAAAAAAAAACTTTTCAGTTTAAGTCTTATCTTCCCTATACACAGGTTGTGATCACTGTTGACATCTACACCCCTATATGCTCTGACATCTATCAGAGATGTTCTGAATTGTTTTCTAATACAAAAATGATCTATCTAGGTTCTGGTTCCATCATCTGGAGATATCCATGTTGGCTTGTGTGTGTGTGTGTGTGTACGTACGCATGCACGCACGCACGCGCACACACACACAATATATATACATACATATTTTTTTTTTAATGTAATCTCCTCTTTTTTTATCTAGCATCTGCAAATTCTATCATAGTTTATGATGTCCACTTCTAAAATAAGATTATCAAGTCTGCCACTCTGTTTTAAAGTTCTAACATTCTTAGAAATACCTTTCTAGTTTAAAAAATTGTGTATTTTAATATCCAAGTTATCAAGGGGAACACAGCAGGCTGAAGAAAAAGAGGTTGATCATGAGAAACTCTAAAAAGGACACTGTTAAGAGAAGCCAAATTCAGTCAGTCATCCATTTGTATGTCCCTTGTGGAACTTTGCCTCCCTAACAGCTTTCTTATAGGCCTCTTGGTTGTAAGCAATATGCCCTGCTGCTGATGTATCCATTTGCAGGACATCAACGATGTCTTGCAGCCATCTTCACCTTAGTCTTCCTCTCTTTCTTTTTCCCATTATGTACCTTTCCAAGACGGTCTTCTCCAAATTATCATGATGTTGAATGTGTCCAAAATATTTAAGTTTTCTCTCTTTAATCCTCTTTATTAGCCAGCCTTTTTCAGTATTAAGTTCTTGTAGTATGGATATCTGTCCAATACGACTGATAGATGTAAGATGTATCGGACAGATGTAAGAAATATAGTTGGCCTTTGTGGAAGAGACTGGGACCTTAAAATGTACAGCAGTGGACATGAAACAAAAAAAAAAAACATCTGGTGAGAGCAAAGCTTTAATTCCTGGGACCTCATGAATCATTGATCAACACAATTCTTCTTTTTTCACTCCCACTTTATGTACTAGGAATGGACATTTCTTTAGTACAACTACATCTCTTTTGCTCATGTCATTTAGCCAGTCAGTTTGGACAATGCTTTAGGTGTGTGTATAGCCATTCACATACTTTCTGAAGCTCTAAACATGAGGTGGAAAACCAAACAGAATAGAATCCTGACTATCCTTGGGGATAGCTTTAAGGAGGTACTATCTTGATCTCGCTGGAATGAAGAAAATTTAAGGTACAGAAAACCATCATCTTAAGAGTTTAATTTATTCCACTGTAGCACTTGTAACAAGAAAAACTCATAACATAGAAATCACCTAATCTGAACTCAATCAATCCAAGCAAACTGCATCAACTATCAATAAATACAATTTAAGAACATAATACATTTAATAAAATAAAATGGCAGTTAGATAATGAATTTAATGAAATACTAAGAAAATATGTATTAAAATTAGGATAATTGGTTCAGGCATTTAGTCACCGAGATAGGAGGAGTAGAGGAAAGATGAAAAAGATGACAACTGCAGTAAAACTGATTCTAGTAATAAAGGTAGAAGGATAACTGGTTCAGGCATTTAGTCACTGAGATAGTAGGAGCAGAGGAAAGATGAAAAAGATGACAACTGCAGTAAAACTGATTCTAGTAATAAAGGTAGAGAGGTGTATTGTTCAGGTTTACAAAATAACAAATGAAATGAGGACACTGAGCAGAAATACAAATAGCAGAAATTAGGAAGTAAGATGATTTGTGTTTCTGCTCAATTTCCTCATTTCCTTTGTCATTTAGTAAAAGTGAACCATACACCTCTATATACCTTTAGTAGAGACAAGTCAATACATGTAGTGAAGAGGCCCTGCCATGATAATAACATGTTATGGTACGAACATACAGTAACTGTACAGCATTTTAACTTAAGTGATCCTGCTCACATGCTGATATGATGCTGTAACTCAACATCTTTACAGCATCAGCTGCAAAGAACACCAGCTCGCAGTTACAGGGAGATAGAACAAGACAAGAACTGAAATGATAGTTTATACAGAAGAAGTTACACATTTGATTAACAAGCTTTCTCACTGCAGGAAACTCATGATGATTTTTTTTTAGTTCATGCTGACTCATTCATACTACAAATTTTAATTTCATGAGAAGGTGCTTCACTACATGAATTAGAATTTCCATTTCAAAGTAATCATTATGATGTCTGTACACCGATAAACAGTTTATTTATAGATACTCACCTCCCATGCAAACCTATAGTCAATGTAACTTTTTTGACCTGCATTAATTATCTCTCCTTTGTAAGGTCCGAACCTGGTGTCCTTGTGAATTATTGTCTTAGAGAATGCACCTTCACAAAAACAAACAAATGTTATTATGAACTATAGATTCTTGTTGAACTATTTAAATAATGATATTTAGTAACTCATTTTCTCAAATTACTGGCGTATGTTCTATCTTTTAAAATCTTCCTGACAAAAATATCTCTATACAAGAAAGCATTACTGATTATGGATATTTGTAACATTTTTGCTAAAGTACACACAAAAAAATACATAAATTTTAATTTGTTTGAAGTTAAGCATTTCTGGAAAAGAATGTTACTGGTTTTATTATGTTTGATCTGAAATTGATGATGAAACCTTTTAAAGTTAATTCAGAGCAGTTCATCACGTCCTTTTTTTGTCTATAAATACTTTGCACAGGTCAAATGAGAAAAATGCAAGATGGATGTAATAATAATTACTCAAGGCAGCTTAAAAACAATAAATCTTTCATATATGCAATATTTTTTTTGGACACACTAACCTTTCATATTTACTGAGTTATAAAAATATGCTGTATGATTCAATTATTACTAGATTGTGGTGAGAACTGACTAACTGATCCAGGATATATTTTTCATACAGTTTCCTCTTTCACAGCGTATAAAAGGCATGCAATTATAATTTCCTCACAATACTAGCTTAGTGCAACTGGTAAAATATGCACATTTTTGGCAGGCATTTCTTCTTTTCTCAGTTTCCTTCACTTGTTTTGTCCTTGCAATGTTCATAATATCTTTACTGAGTATTTTATTTATTTAAATCCTATTACCTGCTTGTAATGGCACACTTCAGAGGAGATGGATTTATAACTTCGTTCTTTGATCAGTATCTATGTCTGGCACTCTGATTTGGCTATGATAAATCAGCGGTTTTTAAACATTTTTTTTTAGGTCATCAACCCCGTTGTCAGTTCATATGTTTATTTTTGCACATTTTTAGTATTTTTGATAATGATCTTCCGCTGTTGGCGAGATCTTCAGCTGCCGTGCGTGGAGCGGTGCTCTTCCCGGCCAATGAAGAAATTTGCAGATGAGGTTGCCGCGCAGCATCACTGCGGAAAAGGTGGTTGAAAGAATAAAGCGAAGCAAACAGTCAAATCACGGCACCTCTGGTCTGGAGGTCAGCCACGTCCTGAATGCAGTCATATCGGGTGAAATGCATGAACCAGCTTGTCCCAGAGGTTAAGTCACTGCTGGCTTAACTTTTCAAATGCCGTGCGTGGAGTGAAGCTCCTCCCGGTTAAGGAAGTAAATGCGGAAATAAAGGTTGCTGTGCGGCGCCGATGGGAAAAGGTGGTGGAAAGTGAAGTTTAAGCTGATATGTCCAGTAGTATCGCTACGAGAACTATACCACGGCACCTCTGCTCTAGAGGCCGCCTACGTCCGAAATACACCTACACTGGTGAAATATGCCTAAACCGGCACACACCAGGGGTCGAACTCGATGGCTAGACATGTCATGCCACCTCCGCTCTAGAGGTCGGTAACGCCTGATAACCACCCATACTGGTGAATTTTGCCTAAACCGGCTCATACCAGGGGTGAATCTTGAAGGCTATGAATGTCACAGTACCTCTGCCCTAGAGGTCCGTCCCGTCCCAAACACGCCCATACTGGGATAATGCCTAAACCGGCTCAACCCAGGGGTAGAAGTCACTAGTGGCGAGGATTCATCCTCCTGGACAAAAGCTCCATCCTGGGCACAACTAGGAAGGGTAGCGGCCACGACTGCAAAATGCTGAAGTCGGAGACACTGGACCAGGGAAGTCTAGATAGGCAACCACCTCTCACCCGGCGGGGATGTCTGCGTATCCTAATCACGCTGAGGTTTTCCGGTGAGAAAGTCCAACCCTGGACTGGATGGGTAACCACCTCTCACCAGGCGGTGATACATGGGTATCTCAAAACACGTCGAGGTTTTCCGGTGAGAAAGTCCAACTCTGGCCTGGGTGGGCTAACGCCTCTCACCCAGCGGGGATACACTGATATTCCAAACACGCCGAGGTCTTCCGGTGAGAAAGTCCAACCCTAGACCAAACTGGTGCAATGAAAACCACGGTGTCACGCAATCCCGCTTCCGAGACCCACCAAGAATACAGGCTAAAGCACTGGGATACTCTGAACACCTTGTGGTCCTTTCGTGGAACTCGTGTGGTCTATTTTGGACCACACAGGGACCACGGGACCTAACGAGGACCACATGCGTGAATTCAGTAGGTTCACAGTGCGGTTTTTGGTGGTAGAAGTGAACGAAGAAGAAGAAGAAGAAGATAATGATCTTCAATTTGCCTGCAATGCTTAATTTGCCAGGCTTCCTTTGCTTGTTTGTATTTGCTTTCCACTTCCTATTCAAGCATGTTATATTTTTGACTTGTGCTTTTTATTATGATTTATTCCATCTATCAGCTGCAGTATTTATTGATCATTCATTTCCTTTTTTTGCCGTTTATTTTTTTTTCAGTATTGTCTTTCCTCCTGTCTAATGTATTCAATCACACTGCATTTCCCAAAAAGCCCTCCATTTCTGCTAATGCAATGTATCTATTCATAACCAAAATTCCATATCTTACCCTTTAGTTCTTCACTCCCCCTGAGAACAACTGTGTTAAGAACACACTTATCTTAACACAGTCTTTGTGAGACAGGGAACATCAGATCTCTTTGCTTAAAAAACTGACCTGCTTCTTTAGCCCAGAAATCTGTAGCAATTGACATTTGTTATTGTTATAAATTATAATGTCACCTTCTTACAAGGCAGAATTTTTAGGGAACAGAATTTTCTGTAAAAGAAAGAAGGAACACAGTACTGAGAAATCTGCAAGTAGCCTCTTGTCTATTACAGGAGTGTCCGATAACTCAGACAAAATTCTCTGTATGGTAAGAAAACCCACTCGCATGTGGGGTAAATGACAAGCACAAATAACCCTCCTATTATAGAAGGCCCTTTGAGTACCCATCAATAGGTGGAGCTGAGACCTTGGCCTGGTGCCGCATTGGACTGGTCAGGATGGTAGATGAATGGAGACATAGAGATCACCTGCAAAGGATAAGGAAAATCTGATGTGAAAGCAGCAAGTCCAGGACATGACAACCCTATGGGTCTTTACAACAATGGCTATCAGAACAAGGCAAACAAAACAGCCAGCAGACTATGGGTGGCAGGGAATGGACACTGCTGAAGCACCCATCAGATACCTCATCCCAAAGCTGGAGTGTTTCTGTGAAACTGACTCAAAATTGTCTGATGGGCCAGTGTTACACACAGGGTCTGATCTCAGCTTCTCACTCGAAGGGCCTCTTGGGTATGAAAAAAAGTACTTATGACAAAAACCCCAACATGAAAATGTCAGAAACCTTGGTGTGAAACTAGACAGAAAACTGAAGATTAAGAAGTTCACAGATTGATTTGCAGATAAAGAACCCACTTACTCATGCGTCTTGCAAGTATATCCTGGGGAGCTGACAAAGCCAACATTCAGACAACTATACACAGGATATGATAGATCTATAACAGATTACAACCTCCCTCTACAGGTCACAGCATCAAAGAGCTCTTGTACACAAACAGGCATAATTCAGAACCAGCCCCTTCATTTCATGGGGGGGGGGGGGAAGAGAGGAAAAATGAGATCAATACCCACAGCTGCATGTGAAATTGATGCAAACATAGAGCCATTAGATATAAGGTGCGAAAGTCAACCATTGAGGTAATAGAAAGATATAAATGCATGCCCCCAGACCATCCTAACAGAATAGTGACTGATAAATGGAAGCATAATATTATACAAACTAAAAACTCCAGTGCTCATAGCAGAACAGATAAACACAAGACACAAATTCCCTGAAGACAGAGAAGAACTTACAAAAGTGCCAGACATCCAACCAAACTACACATTTCCTCAAGGCATTTCCTGATTTTTGTATTCATGCTTAGTTTTTTAGATTTCCATATAGTCTGCAGCAATGTAAAAGCCTGGTTTGCTAACATCAGACTCAAGAATGAATTAGTGAACATATCATCAGATCCCAACATCCTAAAGCTGTGTGCAATGGAGACCATAGAATCCTACCCCAAGGACTGGGTCCATGCATATACTGATGGGTCAGCATTCAAGGAAACAGACAATGCAGGATATGGTGTAATCATGTTTCCTGACAAGACAACAAGCCATATTTCTGCTCCTTGTGGATCTCACTGGTCCAGTTATGATGCTGAGATGCAGGCGATATTAGCAGCCCTGACAGCCACCACCACCAAATACAAAAACAGTGCTTCACATCAAAAAACCTTGTTATCCTCTCAGACTCCTAATTTGCTCTCTTTTACAACTGACATCACAATGCAATAAACCAACTCTCCTCCTATGACATCGAGACCACCCTAAAGTGGGTACCAGAGGACACATTTCTTCTTCTTCTGCATTCCAGGTTGTTAGTCACTTCAGATCCTGATAGGAGCAACAAAGCTTTTGCCCCACGTTTGTGTTCTCTGGTCATGTCTCATGCCACAGCCCCACATCTCCATCAACATTAGAACAGCTAAAGACATTATACACAACAATTGCAAATAGCAGTGAGCTGGGCCAATAACTCAACTGGAAGATTCCTATATACACACCTGCCAAAACCTAGCCCTGAAAACAACATCAACAGCTTATGTCACAGACACCAACGCACAATATTGAGGTTGCAAACAGGACACATCACCCTCAATAAGCACTTACACAAACTGACTGCTGACCATACACCATACACATAATATATGCATCAGACAAGAAGGAGAAACTGTTAAGCATCACCTGCTGGACTGCAGCACACTGAAAGACCTTCGAAAGAACATGATACCATCAAACCTCAATCACTGACATTCTGCATGGAGATGCAGAACAGCTGAAGAGGACTTGTAAATTTCATTATCTGGCACAAGGGAAAAGAATGAGAACTAGTAAACCCCGGAGGGTTGGAAAAGGTAAAAAAAAATTAGTTCTTCACTAGGTCCAATTCTTGCTTGAAATTCCTCAATCTTCTGCATGTTTTATTTCATTTTTAATCTTATTCTTTCACTAAATTGTTCACGGTTATTAAATCAGTCTGCTCCCCAAATAGCTTCTATTGTTAATGAGGCACTCTGGAATGTCTTATTAATGAAAATGTTGTCAATTCAATTAAAGTTTGTATGGAATAAACATATTTTCTTGAAAATTATTTACAATAATCATGTTGTGCATTTATCTCCTCACTTATTTCTCAGAGCCAAGAAATAGTTCCCAACTATAGCTTTTACATTCAAAGTCCAACTTTTGCATTAAAATTACCTGCTTTCAATAAGGTGATTTTTAAGCTGGCACATACCTTAATTCTAAATCATTTCAAAATGAATATATTCTTTTGAACTATCCTCTGTTGAAGCATATGCTTGAACAATGTTAACATTTATAGGTCTAACCTTCAACTGAACTAATAGCATTTGATCTGAAATATTCCAAAAACCTTTAATTGTCTTTGCTATTTCTTCATCAAAATTTATTCCTAAACCTCTTTCAAGTTTATCTCTTCCTGAGTGCATGATTATATATTCTGCCTGCACATGGCCATCTCACTTTAATTATTCCCAGCATGTTAATTTTCACTCTTTCTTTTTCTATTTTCCAATTTCCTTGTCTGATATCTCTTTCTCTCTCTCTCTCTGAACCTTAAGTGCCCAGGACACATGGGGCTTCCGCAAGGGTTTTCCACAAATGCCTGTCAGTTGCCTTTTTTTTTTTTCTGCTCTTGCCCAGGTGAGCCCTCTATTGCTCAACATCCTTTCTGTTGTTCTTCTCCATGTCTCTTTTGGTCTACCCTTACTTCTGTTCCCCTGTGGTGTCCATCTTAGTGCTATTTTTGGTAGTGAGTTGTCAGTCATTCGGAGCACATGTCCCAACCATCACCAGCATCTTTCCTCAATAATTGCTGCCAGTGGCTTCATCTGCATTTCTGCCAACAAGATGTTACTTCTTTTGGTGTTCTGTCAAAATATTTTTATAATTCTTCGTAAACATTTAGTCTGGAAAGAATTCAACTTGTTTTCTATGGTTTTGGTGATTTTCCAGCATTCACTTCCAAAGAGTAGTACACTTAGAACATTACTCTTAAATATCCTGATTTTCGTATTCATGCTTAGTTTTTTAGATTTCCATATAGTCTGCAGCAATGCAGAAGCCTGGTTTGCTCTAGTAAGTCTGCTGTTCATGTCCTCTGTGCTGTCTCCATTTTCTACTACTCTACTGCCAATGTATACAAATTCGCTGACCTCCTCCACTAACTTGCTATCTACTCTGAGTACATTTCTGTTGTTCATATTTTGCTTCACTGACTTTGTCTTTCCGACGCTGATCTTTAGTGCTATGTTGTTTGCATTCTGAGTTAACTTGTTTATTTCATCTTGATTTTCTTTGTGACTGCTTGATAGCAGACATATGTTGTCCGCAAAGTCAAGGTCCTCAAGCACTGTGTCAAGGGTCCTCTGCGTTTGTCTGATGTTGCCTCCTTCATTAACCAGTCTACTGCCAAGATAAATAATGCTGATGATGGTACACATCCTTGCTTCACTCCTGTGTGTACCCCAAAGCTGCTGGAGGTATGTTCTCCACAGATCACTTTGCACTGAAAACCCTTGTATAGGGCTTTGATTATATTCACTATCTTATGGGGAGGCCATGCCATCTTAGGATTTTAAACAGTGCATCTCTGTTGACAATGTCAAAGGGTTTCTCAAAATCTATAAACAATGCATATGTTGTGCTATCCCACTCATTTGCATGTTCTAATATTTGTCTAAGTATAAAAATGTGGTCTATGCATGACCTTCCTTTCCTAAATCCTGCCTGCTCTTTCTGAAGTTTTCCATCAAGTGCTGGTACAATTCTGTTGATGATTATTCTGTAAAATACTTTACTGGTGAGTGGCAGTAGGGTAATGCCTCTCCAGTTCCCGCAATCTCTGAGGTCACCCTTCTTTGGTAGTTTTACTATAAGGCCAGTTTTCCATTCCTCTGGAGCTTTTTCTAGATCCCAAATTTGTTGTAGTATCTGGCAGAGTTGTTTTGTGTTTCTGTTTCTTCTGCTTTCAACATCGCAGCAGTCACTTCATCTTCACCTGGTGCTCTGTCTAATTTTAGCTTCTTTATTGCCTCCTTTACTTCACTTATTGTTATTGGTCCTGTACTGATGTTTAGTTCCGTTTTTGCTTCAGGCATGTCTATTGTTTGTACTGCTTATGTTCTGTTTAGTAAGGTGTTAAAGTGTTACCTCTATCTTTCAATTTTTTCTTTCTCCACTTCTTCTTCTTCTTCGTTCGTTTCTACCACCAAGACCACACTGTGATCCTACTGAATTTACGCCTGTGGTCCTCGTTAGGTTCCGTGGTCTCCCTGAAAGGACCACACGAGGACCACAAGGGGTTCAGAGTAACGCAGTGCTTTAGCCTGTATTCTTGGTGGGTCTCTGAAGCGGACTGCATGACACCGTGGTTTTCGTTGCACCAGTTTAGTCCAGAGTTGTCTTTCTCACCGGAAGACTTCGATGTGTTTAGGATATCAGTGCATCCCCGCTGGGTGAGAGGTGGTAGCCCACCCAGGCCAGAGTTGGACCTTCTCACCGGAAAACCTCGACGTGTTTTGAGATACCCGTGTATCACCGCCGGGTGAGAGGTGGTTGCCCATCCAGTCCAGAGTTGGACTTTCTCACTGGAAAACCTCAGCGTGGTTAGGATACGCAAACATCTCCGTCGGGTGAGAGGTGGTTGCCTATCTAGGCTGCCCTGGTCCAGTGTCTCCGACTTCAGCATTTTGTGGTTGTGGCCGCTACCCCTCCTAGTTGTGACTAGGATGGAGCTTTGGTCCAGGAGGACGAATCCTAGCCACTAGTGACTTCCACCCCTGGGTTGAGCCGGTTTAGGCATATTATCCCAGTACGGGTGTGTTTGGGAAGTGACCGACCTCTAGAGCAGAGGTACTGTGACATGCGTAGCCTTCAAGATTCACCCCTGGTGTGAGCCAGTTTAGGCATAATTCACCAGTATGGGTGTATATCTGGCGTGACCGACCTCTAGAGCAGAGGTGGCATGACATGTCTAGCCATCAAGTTCCACCCCTGGTGTGTGCCGGTTTAGGCATATTTCACCAGTGTAGGTGTATTTCGGACATGGCCGGCCTCTAGAGCAGAGGCGCTGTGGTATGTGTAGCTCTCACAATGATACTACTGGACATACCGATTAAATTTCCATTATCCTTTCCACCACCTTTTCACATCGGCGCCGCATAGCAACCGTTATTTCTTTTCCGCATTTTCTTCCTTAACCAGGAGGAGCTTCACTCCACGCGTGGCATTCGAAGAGTCTTGCCAGCAGTGTCTTAACCTCTGGGACAAGCCGGTTCATGCATTTAACCCGATATGACTGCACTCAGGACGTGGCCAACCTCCAGACCAGAGGTGCCATGATTTGACTGTTTGCTTCGCTTTATCCTTTCTACCACCTTTTCAACAGTGGTAGATGAGCTACCAAAAGTTCCACTCATCTACCCTAAGTATCTGGTTTTCAGGTGCCAGATATTCACCCTTGTCCCTTCTCCTGTCAGTCTAAACAGTTCTGTCACGGGAAGGCCAGGAGCTGGACTTGACTGCCAGAGGCTGTGTGAGACGCGCGCCGAGATCGAATTCTCCACCCCACCTCCTACAATAGCAGTCCTTAGAACCTCTTTCTCCACTGATCAGTTGTCCCTTATGTGTCCTTATTGCACTCTCACATCTTGTGCTGAAGTTACCTGTCATCTGCTTTGTGATTTTGTATATGGTTTTCATGCCATTTGCATATGGTGCTTTCTCTTCTGCTTCTGCTAAGTTGTCATAGTACTGACGTTTATCTTGACGGCATGATTTCTTCACTTCTTTGTCTTTTTTGTGCATAATTACTTAAAACTTGTTCTTTTAGCCTTTGTGATTTGGTGTTCAGTAATTTTTTCTTGGTTTCTTTTCTTTGCTCTATCTTGTCTGATATAATGCTGTCTTATTCTACTGCTCTATTCTTAATAATATATCTATGAATGTGGGCAGTCAGATTTCATAGGATTGCTGGTTATGACTTTACTGCAGTTTACAATGTTCTGCGCTGCCACTCCACTATTTTACCTAATTAGATCATACTTCTTTGTCAAGTATCATCTTATTTTACATCCTTCCTGTGTCGTTAAACGTCACATACAGCTTGCATAGTTGTTTGCCAAGTTTTCCTGTTCTTGGGGAGTCTTTCAACTTCATCAAGGGATGTTATGGCTTCTCTTAACAATGTCCTCTTTTAAGTTTCATGTGGTCGACCTCTTTTTCTCTGGCCTGTTGCGCTCCACTTGATATCTTGTTTTGGTATTCTCTAATTGTTTCCTTTCATCAAATGGCCTACATATGTCCATCTTCTTTTTTCTTATCACCCATGAGACAAGTTGTTGTTTGATCATCTGTCTTATCTCTGCATTGTTCTTGAATTCATTTCACTTTACACCAAGTATTTTCCTTAGGCATTTGTTTTCTTGTCTATTTCTTTAGTTGATTTTCAGCTTTTGCGTGCATAAATGAGGGTGGATATCACATTTGAATTGAATAATCTTAACTTGGTTTTTGTGTTTATAACTTTTGAATTCCATATGTTCTCAAGATTTATTAAGGACAATGCTGCTTTTGCAATTCATATTCTAATTTCCTTCCTGGTGTCACCATCCTGGTCTATGTTGCTAGCAAAGGTATGCAAATTGGTTTACTTCATCAACAACTGTTCCTTCTATGTATATGTTTCCTTTTTGATTAATGAGAAGTTTCATTATTTTTGTTTTGGTCTTTGTTAATTTCAAGAGCTATTTTGCTAGCCAAGGGAGACCGGGAATCTGTTTTTTCCTGCATCGATTTCGCATTGTCACTGATAAGAGTTATGTCATTTGCAAAATCAAAATCTTCTATTTGGGTACCATGTACCCAATCAATGCCTGTTTTGCCTGTACAGCATCTTTTTACTATAAACTCTATGGCAATTCCAAAAAGCAATGGAGATAATATACATCCGTGTTTGATGCCTGTTTCAATCTGAAACCATTCGCGCATTCCTTCTTCTGTTTTGACTGCACAAATATATCCGTTGTAGAGATCTCTAATGATGTTGACAATTTTAGATGGTACTCCATATAGTCTTAAAATTCTCCACAATGAATCTCTGTGTATGCTATCAAATGCTTTTTTTTAAAGTCTATGAAGTTCAGGATTAATGGTTTTTGCTTTTTAATATGTTCTTCAAGTATTATTCTTAGAGTAAAGATCTGGTTGAGACAGCTTCTCCCTTTTCGAAACCCTGCCTGTTCTTCTTTCATTGCAGTAGCCACTACATCCTTAATTCTATTCAGAATCACTTTACAAAACACCTTTGACACAACTGATAGTAACGTTACACCCCTCCACTTATTGCAGTCACTGAGGTTGCCTTTTTTTTTAGATATTTTAACAATGATTCTCTTTTTCCATTTAGAAGGAACCTTTTCTTCTTTCCAAATTTTATTAAATACTCTTTGTAGTTGGCTCATGTTGTCACTGTTAAAAGCTTTTAACATTTCAACTGTTACTTCATCTTCACCTGCAGCTTTGTTGTTAGCCATTAGATTGAATGCTGTTTCAATTTCATTCAGTGTAACTTCATCTAAGTTGACATTTAGTTGTGGGACTGGTAAATCAATTTCAAGATTTATTAATTCATTTAGGTGTGGTCGATTAAGTATTTCTTGGAAGTGTTCGGCCCATCTTTGCTTTTGGTCTTTATTTGATGTTAATAGGTTGCTGTTTTGATAAAGACTAGTCTTTCTCTGTTAGCTTCTTCTGTATGTTATATAGAGTTTTGCTGCCTCCTGTTTTTGCTGCATTTTCTGCTTCTTTTGCCATACTGTTCATATATTCTCTTTTGTCTCGTCTAGTTGAACTTTTTACTTTATTGCCTAGTTCATAATATGTTGCTTTTGCCAAAACTTTTCCTCTTAGGCATTATGATTTATTACTGAATGTGTCTGCGTTCTTTATTCTCCTTTGATTGATATGCAGTAAACATGCTTGATTTTATGTTTTGATATGTAAGAACACATCACATCTAGTGAGGCCAAAAACCTATGAATGTGTTGTCAAGAACAAGCAGTATCTTGCCTCTCTGTGTTAACAGGTCCAAGGCCCAGAGCAAAGATGAGCTTTGTTCAATACTAGCAGTGTCTGGTTACAAAAGTTGTGTGAACTTAAGCATTGTCCTTGGACAATGGTCATTACAGTGCTGAGTGAAGCTAAAGAGAGTGGAAGAATGTCATAGGTCAAGGGGTGAGATGAAGAGGCAGAATGTTAGAGTGAGTGAGAAAGGGTGTATCAGCATCATTTCATATTATAATATTAAACTGTTCTTATTTATTTCTGTTGCAGAGCAACAGAATCTAGATGAATCTTGCTTTGAGTGTTTGATTTGTACTATTGTTCACTATCATTTATGCCTTGATTTTTCTTGCTAACCATGCCAGAGACATTACTGCCAATGTGAGTAATTCTCATGCTCTAGCATTTATCAAATGACTGTATAGTTGCTTCACTATAAACCATAAGGAATGGATTATTAGTAAATAGAAGCTTGCTGATCAGGGATTCAACTGTTTTTGCACTGCCTCTAAATCATTCTAAATTTAACCATGAATCATCTTGTAGGTGTGAATAAATACATAACTACTGGCTTCTTTGATAAATGTCAGAGAGGCAAAGACTTAGTTCTGTTCAATTCTATTCTTAAACTCATAACTATCTAATATATTTTCATCTAATTGTATGGTGACCCCCATAACTCTGTGCAACAAGAAACAATAGGCTTCAGTAACAACTGTGACTCCAAAATTGTCTAATACTTTGTAAACTCTGGGTGAGGAATGCCTCTGTAAGGTTGACAAAATAATCAACAGGAGCATTCCATGCTCTCTACATTTTTTTCTGAAGCTATACATGTGTGAAGATCATGTTGCTGGTTGACTGCCTTGCTCTGAACCACACCGTGACTGCAGAAATTGGCAGTGGGTGGCACTGTTTTTGTACTTGGTGGTGGTGGCTGTCAGGGCTGCTAATATCGCCTGCATCTCAGTGTCATAACTGGAGCAGCAAGATCCACAAGGAGCAAAAATGTGGCTTGTTGCCTTATCTGGAAACATTATGAGTACCCCATATCTGGCACTGTCTGTTTCCTTGAACTGTTAAGGGAAAGCAGCACATGTGGCTTCATTATGCTAAGCAGAAGAATCTCAATGAAATTATTACCCTTGCCCTTTTTTTTTTCCAATACTTCACTGACTTACAGAAAAGTTATGAGGTATTGTATACTGGATGTGGAGCTTGTGGAGGTGCGTCAGGGGTGTATCATTTTTTTCATCTTATCTTTGGCCATTTCTTTACCATCCTGCGGGTTTCTGATGGCATCAGCAAGCTTTTGTTTGTCTGGTTTGTCATCCAGTTAATCTTGGTACTAGATATTTCAAGTCTGAAGCTGTTGGTTTCTTACTTGCTCCAAGTAGCATTAAATGGATAGCTCACTATTCTCACATCCTTATACGACTACTTGGGCTATGCTTCATCGCAAGCAACTGCAAAGCGCAATAAAAAAATACCAGGACTGAATTTTCCATGCTCGATTGGAAAGTATTTATGACACGGGCAGCTACAATCATTACACCACCATCACCCCTCCACCACCCCACCATGTATGGCTGACTGTGTGCTCAAAATGGGCAATATGTGTGCAATGGAAGTGAAGTTTTACTGCAGTCGTTACTTTAATCTGTTACAATGGAAGTGAAGCAACACAAGTTGTTTTTAAACACATGTTAAGCACAATTTGCAAATGGTGGATTTCTGTGAGCAGTGCATTTGCATCAAACCAACTTACCAATCCCACAACTAAATGTCAACCTAGATGAAATTACATTGAAACTGAAACAGCAGTGAATCTAATGGCTAATAGCAAAGTTGCAGGTGAAGACGAAATAACAGCCAAAATATTCAAAGCTATTAACAGTGACAACATGAGCCAACCTCAGAGAATGTTTAATAAAATTTGGAAAGAAGAAAAGGTCCCTTCTAAGTGGGAAAAAAAAAGGAATCACTGTTAAAATACCAACAACAAAAACGGCAACCTTAGCGACTGTAATAATTGTAAAGGAGTAACCTTACTATCAGCTGTTTCAAAAGTATTCTGCAAAAGTCATTTTGAATATACTTAAAGATACAGTGGATAACACAATGAGAGAAGAGCAAGCAGGATTTCGAAAAGGGGGAAGCTGTCTCGACCAGATCTTCACTCCAAGAATAATACTTGAAAAACATGTTAAAAAGCAAAAACCATTAATCCTGAACTTCATTAGACTTTAAAATGGCATTTGGTAGCATATACAGAAATTCATTGTGGAGAATTTTTAAGACTAATTGTCAACATCATTAAGGATCTCTACAATACATATGTTCGTGCAGTCAACACAGAAGAAGGAATGAGCAAATGGTTCCAGACTGAAACAGGAGTGAAACAAGGATGTATATTATCTCCATTGCTTTTTGGAATTGCCATAGACTCCATAATGAAATATGTTGCACAGGTAAAACAGACACTGACTGGGTAACTGGAACCCAACTAGAAGATCTTGATTTTGCAAATGACATAATTCTTATCTGTGACAATGTGAATTCAATGCAAGAAAAAAAAAATATCTGTCTTCACTGGCTAGGAAAATAGGACTTGAAATTAACAAGGAAAAAAACAAAAATAATGAAACTTCCCACTAATCAAGAAGGAAAAATATATGAAGAAGGAACAGCTGTTGAAGAAGTAAACCAATCTGCATACCCTGGCAGATATATAGACCAGAAAGGAAGTTAGAATTAAAACTGCAAAAGCAGTATTGATCTTCAAGAACCTTGAGAACATGTGGCATTCAAAAGTTATTAAGCACAAAAACCAAGTTAAGATTGTTCAATTCAAATGTAATATCCACCCTCATTTATGCATGCGAAAAATAGAAAACTAAAGAAATAGACTACAATTTGGACTCTTCTGAAAACAAATGCCTAAGGAAAATACTTGGTATAAAGTGGAACGAATTAAAAAACAACGCAGAGTTAAGGCAGATGAGCGAACAACAACCTGTCTCATGGGGGATCAGAAAAAGGAGATGGACATAGTCACGTGATGAGAAGAAACAGCCAGAGAATCTCAAAACAAGCTATCAAATGGAACACAACAGACCAAAGAAAAAGAAGTTGACCACGTAAAACTCTAAAGAGGACATTGTTAAGTGAGCCAAATTAGCAGGCATAAAATCTCTTGATGAGGTTGAAAAGCTCACTGAAAACAGGAAAACTTGGCAAACTACCACACGAGCCCTATGTGACATTTAACAGCATGGGAAAAAAAAGGATGCAAGATGTATGAACATCAGTTGATTCTGATGATGACAAACACCTAGATTGACAGAGGGTGTCATATTATTTCCAAAGACTGTCATCAAACCACTGATGAATCAGCTGTCACAGAACTGTAACGGAGGATTTAAAAATACAGCATGTCACATCAAAGTTTGTGCCAGAATTATAAGCGCTGACAAAAAGCAGCACTGACTTGACATTTTCTTGAACTCAAAGTGCATGCACCAATGACCCAAGATTTCTTTCAATGTCATCGCAGGTGACATCACCTGGTTCTAAGCCTACAATACAAAAACCAAATGACAATCCAGGTAATGGAAAAGATCACAATCACTTTGACTGAAGAAAGTGAGACAAATCAAGAATAACATCTAGTCCATGCTGATTTGTTTTTTTAATAACATGGGAATTGATCACAAGAAATTTGTTCCTCCTGGTCAAACAGTTAATTTTGCTTTCTATGTCTACTTCTTGAGACGTCAACAAAAGAATGTAAGAAAGGTGACCTGACAAATAGCAGAACAAGACATGGCTTCTCCATGACAAAGCACCGGCATATGCTGCCCTCCAGACTTGATGGTGTTTGACCAGTAACAACAAGACTCTGGTGCACCATCCTCCCTATTCACCTGACCTGGCACCCTGCAACTTTTTGTTTCCATAACTGAAAATGAAGCTGACGGGATGAAGATTTGAGACAGTGAAGGAATTCAAGCAGAGCTGTAGACTGTTCTGAACACGCTGGGAGAAAATGACTTCCAAGAAGGCTTCTGAAAGTGGCATAAAAGCTGGGATCACTGCCAAGACTTAGAAGGGGAGTACTTTGAGGGTGAATGTGGCCACTAGGTATGCCTTTTTTTAAAAAAAATGTCTTCAGTCCCGGTATACTTTGACCACACTTCATACTTTCATACTTTTTACAATAAGTAAATAATTCACCATCAAACTTACCAGGTACTCCATTTATTATTGAAGATTCACGGATCTCAACGGTAGGTGGAAGTTCAACAGTGTTGAGTTCAATTTCACAAAATGCAACTGAATTTATTGCCTCATGTGCCATTCTTTATGACCACACTTTGGTTAGCTGCCTATAATCATGACACCCCAGAAAAGATTTCTGAGAAAATAAAATGCAAGTTCTGACCAATATAAGTTTTATACTGGGAATAAAAATTCCACAATATCACAATAATTTTTCTTTTTTTTTTTTTGTCATACATGTCAAGAACATTTAAAAAAAACAGCCTGTCAAAAATTTAGAGCATAATAACCAAAACCAACTGAATATCATTAAAATTTGTAAAATTTGAGAAGAAAAGTGAAACTTCCTTCTTGAAAAAAAAAAACCCACTAAATTCACTGCTTTCATTTTCAATTACTTCCCTTTGTCTACATTTTTATGCTTTTAGCAGCTGTTTTGTTATGCCTGTGAGATGTGGACACTTAACAAAACAGCTGAGAAATACATAAATGCCTTTGAATGTAAATGCTACAGAAGAGTTTTTCAAATATCATGGAGACAAAAAAGAACAAATATATCCATACTACAAGAAGTTAAAATTGAAGAAGGCTGGCTAGTAAAGAGGATTAAATAGAGAAAACTTTAATATTCTGGACATATTAAAGGTCATGATAATTTAGAGAAGACCATCTTGGAAGGGTCCCCCGTGTGGTACCCGGGATCTGCAAAGAATAGGACCATTGTACCCAACCATGCATGATTGTAAAAGGTGAATAAGGAGAGTTCAGCATATGGCCAGCAACCCTATCTAGTAAAAAAACTATTAGACTGCTACAGAAAAAGGGAAAAAACAAACGTAGGTGGAAGGTGAAACGCTTATCAGGAAACTGAGCCCATGAAGGTTGTGGATGAAAGCCAGCCACTGGAAGTCCCCACCTCGACTGCAGACCTCCTGGAATCTAAACACAAGATGCAAACAGGCAGCTTGAATGTAAAAACACTTAATCAGACTGGAAAACTAGCACAAACCATCAAGGAAATGCACAGATACAAACTAGACATACTAGGAATACAAGAAGCAAGATGGACAGAACAAGGCAGAAGGAAATTAATAACACACCACACAGAAGATACAATAATATGGTCAGGTAAAGATCATCATGAAGTAGGAGTAGCATTGATTATAACAAAAAAAGCATCAAGAGCATTGCTGAAATGGACCCCTATAAATGAGAGATTATTATATGCATGCTTCAACTCAAGATTCATGAAGCTGTCTATTATAGTTTGTTATGCACCAAGAGAAGCAGCTAATCAGGAATTAAAAGATTTTTACAACAGCCTCCAGGCCATAGCAGTAACAATACCCAAGCATGATATGCTACTCATCTTGGGAGACTTCAATGCAAAAGCAGGTGAGGAAAATGAAGATAGAAGACTCATGGGAAGAAAAGGAATCTGAGAAATAAATGAAAATGGAGAAAGACTGCAGTTTCTGTGAAGAAAACATGATGACCATCGGAGGGACAATTTTCCAACATAAAAACATCCATAAAGTGACTTGGACGTCCCCAGATAAAACCACAGAAAACCAAATCGATCACATACTAATAAACAAGTGGAAACGGTCACTACAAGATGTGAGAGCAAGGAAAGGAGCATATGTAGGAAGTGATCACAACCTTCTGGTAGCAAAAATAAAACTAACATTAAGGTAATTCAAAATTGGAGAACACAGAAAGACACATTTTGATACAACAAAACTGAAAGACCAGCAAACAAGGAATGAATTCTCAATACTACTTAAGAACAACTTCAGTGTCCTACAAGGCAAGGCAGAAATGTCCATACTAGAGTTCAATAAAACACTACAGCGAACAGCAAAAGAGGTGCTGGGATATCGGAGAAAAGAGGAATGGATAAGTAAGATCACATGGGAAAAGATAGAGCAAAGAAAAGAAATCAAGAAAAAAATACTGAACACCAAATAACAAAGGCTAAAAGAACAAGTTTTAAGTAATTATGCACAAAAAGACAAAGAAGTGAAGGAATCATGCCGTCAAGATAAACGTCAATACTATGACAACTTAGCAGAAGCAGCAGAGAAAGCAGCATATGTAAATGACATGAAAACCATATACAAAATCACAAAGCAGATGACAGGTAACTTCAGCACAAGATTTTAGAGTGCAGTAAGGACACATAAGGGGCAACTGGTCAGTGGAGAAAGAGATAAAAATTGAAAGATAGAGGGAACACTTTAACACCCTACTAAACAGAACATAAGCAGCACAAACAATAGACATACCTGTTGCACAAATGGAACTAAACATCAATACAGGACCAATAACAATAAATGAAATAAAGGAGGCAATAAAGAAGCTAAAATTTGACAGGGCACCAGGAGAGGATGAAGTGACTGTTGTGATGTTGAAAGCAGAAGAAACAGAACACAAAAACAACTCTGCCAGATACAGCAACAAATTTGGGATCTAGAAAAAGCTCCAGAGGAGTGGAAAACTGGCCTTAAACTACCAAAGAAGGGTGACCTCAGAGACTGCGGGAACTGGAGAGACTTTACCCTACTGCCACTCACCAGTAAAGTATTTTGCAGAATAATCATCAACAGAATTGTACCAGCACTTGATGGAAAACTTCAGAAAGAGCAGGCAGGATTTAGGAACGGAAGGTCATGCATAGACCACATTTTTATACTTAGACAAATATTAGAACATGCAAATGAGTGGGATAGCACAACATATGCATTGTTTATAGATTTTGAGAAACCCTTTGACATTGTCAACAGAGATGCACTGTTTAAAATCCTAAGATGGCATGGCCTCCCCATAAGATAGTGAATATAATCAAAGCCCTATACAAGGGTTTTCAGTGCAAAGTGATCTGTGGAGAACATACCTCCAGCAGCTTTGGGGTACACACAGGAGTGAAGCAAGGATGTGTACCATCATCAGCATTATTTATCTTGGCAGTAGACTGGTTAATGAAGGAGGCAACATCAGACAAATGCAGAGGACCCTTGACACAGTGCTTGAGGACCTTGACTTTGCGGACAACATATGTCTACTATCAAGCAGCCACAAAGAAAATCAAGATGAAATAAACAAGCTAACTCAGAATGCAAACAACATAGGACTAAAGATCAGCGTCGGAAAGACAAAGTCAGTGAAGCAAAATATGAACAACAGAAATGTACTCAGAGTAGATAGCAAGTTAGTGGAGGAGGTCAGCGAATTTGTATACATTGGCAGTAGAGTAGTAGAAAATGGAGACATCACAGAGGACATGAACAGCAGACTTACTAGAGCAAACCAGGCTTCTGCATTGCTGCAGACTATATGGAAATCTAAAAAACTAAGCATGAATACGAAAATCAGGATATTTAAGAGTAATGTTCTAAGTGTACTACTCTTTGGAAGTGAATGCTGGAAAATCACCAAAACTATAGAGAACAAGTTGAATTTCCAGACTAAATGTTTATGAAAAATCAGAAAAATATTTTGGCTAAACAGCAAAATCAATAACATCTTGTTGGCAGAAATGCAGATGAAGCCACTGACAGCAATTATTGAGGAAAGACAGTGGTGATGGTTGGGACATGTGCTCCGAATGACTGACAACTCACTACTAAAAATATCACTAAGATGGACACCACAGGGGAAGAACAACAGAGAAGAGCAATAGAGGGCTCACCTGGGCAAGAGCAGAAAAAAAGGCAAAGGACAGGCATTTGTGGAAAACCCCTGCGGAAGTCCCATGTGCCCTGGCACTTAAGGTTCAGAGAGAGCGAGAAATCTTGGAAGGGTACATAATAGAAAAAAAAAAGAGAGGAAGACCAAGGCGAAGATGGCTGCAAGTCATCACTGATAATCTGCTAATGGATGCATCAGCAGCAGAGCATCTCGCTTGCAACTGAGAGGCCTGCAGGAGAGCTGTTAGGAAGGTAAATTTCTGCAAGAGACATGCAAATGACTGACTGAATATGAGGGCCAAAGAAATGTAAATAATCAAGTTTCTTGCTTTTTTTTTCATTTTGTTTTTGAAACAGTGTTATCTTATCTTATATCCTTCCCGTGCCGTTAGACGTCACATAGGGCTCGCAAAGTAGTTCGCCAATTTTTCCTGTCTTCGGCGAGTCTTTCAACCTCATCAAAGGATTTTATGCCTGTTAACTTGGCCTCTCTTAATAATGTCCTCTTCAGAGTTTCACGCGGTCTGCCCCTTTTTCTTCGGCCTGTTGTGTTCCACTTGATAGCTTGTTTTGGGATTCTCTGATCATTTCTTCTCATCAAGTGACCAACATATGTCCATCTCCTTTTCCTGATCACCCGTGAGACTGGTTGTTGTTCAGTCATCTGTCTTATCTCTGCATTGTTCTTGAATTCATTCCACTTGATGCCGAGTATTTTCCTTAGGCATTTGTTTTCAAAAGAGTCTAATTTCTTTTCTATTTCTTTAGTTGTTTTCCAGCTTTCACATGCATAAATGAGGGTGGATATTACATTTGAATTGAATAGTCTTAACTTGGTTTTTGTGCTTATAACTTTTGAATTCCATATGTTCTCAAGATTCTTGAAGATTGATGCTGCTTTTGCAATTCTGATCCTAACTTCCTTTCTAGTGTCACCATCCTGGTCACCATCGCAGAGAAACAGTGTTATACTTCAGTATTATCTATAACATGATAAAAACTTGTAAGTACAAGGGGTGATTGATAAGTTCTCGGCATAAGGTACAAATACTTAACGCACGGTTGACATTAGGAGCATTTGTAGATCAGGTTAATATAAGATTAAATAGCAAGTTTCAAGAAATTAACCGCAACCAATTTTTTTTTAACAGGCTACTGAAGTGGTAAGCGGTGGCAGAAACTAAGATATCGGTGGCTCTCCATCAGAGAAAAGCAGTAATTAGATGTGGCAGCCGGGCATCGCAACTGACAACAGTCACTCTGAGCTTATCACAAGAACATATTATCATCAGTTTTCTTCAATGTGTAGGTTGGACAACAGGGAAACTGCTTGAATGACCCTGTCTTATGCAGACATTTTAGTAAACAGACACGGCAAAGACAAAAGTAGAAATTGTTCAGGAGCTGCAGGAAGATTAGACTGCATACAAACCCGGTGCAACACCTTCAGGGTAATGGCTAACCCTACACAAGCAACATGGTTCTCCCCAAACAGCCATCTTGCCAGCAAAAACTGCTGTGGCAAGTTTCTGTGGGGATGCTATAGAAAAAACTAACTCAATGAAATATCTGGACATAAGTTTCAAAATGTAGCTTAGGATTCAAGATCATGATCACATCATAACAGAGTGGATTACACAACGTTGCTGATGTCGATGCTGGAGGGTAATGCTTTGTCTGATGGATAGTCTTTCATTCATTCATTCATTTGCATGTCTCTTGCAGAATTTTGCCTCCCTAACAGCACTCCTGTAGGTCTCACGGCATATGTTGCGATGGGAAAGATGCATGCCCTTAAAAATCTTATTTTTGTAGTTATGTCTGTTTCTCTCCACAGATTCTTTAGTTGTTTTACTTTCTGAAGAGCAATACAACAGATGTCCTCTTTTTAATTTCCCTCATTGTATCTCCATTATTAGTTAGCAGTGATCCAAGATATTCAAAACTCTCCACTTCTTCAAGTTTTTCCTCATTGATACATATATCAGCTGCCTTGTTTGTTTTGTCAGTTGTCATCAATTTAGTTTTCTTCACATTAAGATAGAGGTTTTGCTCTTCACTATTCTTACGGACTGACATTCCATTCCTTTTTGTGTTGTGGACAGTAATACTGTGTCATCAGCGTATCTAATCTCTGGTATTTCATAACCTCCAATTATTATGGAATCATAATATTCTTTGTCTACATCTTCTTTAACATTCCTCATTATATTTTCAGTATACAAGTTAAATAAGTAAGGCAACAATATGCACCCCTGACGAACCCCTTGTTTTATGTCAAACCAAGTTGTTGTTTCACCATTTATTCTCACTGCTGCTTGTTGGTCTAGATACAGCAGTGATGTTAACTGTATAAAATGTGCTGGAAATCCCATTTTTTCCATTATTTCCCAAAGTTTCTGGTGTTGTACACAATCAACTGCCTTTGAGTAGTCTATAAAGGCTAAATATAGATAGAAATATAAAAGCTAAAAATAGGAAAAGAACAGCTGCTCTGAGGTACACAGCATGGACCTTTGAGCACAAAACTACTGCTACAGGGCTAACACTCGGGTTTCCATTGTCATCTATGCTCTTCAATACACATTCTGCAGGAACTGCAAAGCTATACTGGAATAGTCCAGGGCGAACAATGACATATACAGATGATATAATGATTTATGTGCAAGAAAGGAATCGAGAGGAACTAGCCACAGAAATACAAGATAGGGTTGAACTGATAAACAGGTTGGTGTGATGATAACAATGCTGTGATAAACCTGGAAAAAGCCAACACTGTGGTGCTCCCTAAACAACAGAACTGTGGGGTCCAATGCTCTGGTTGTAAAGTGCCAGGGACAATTTGTTATTGAGAGAACTCAGTTTATGGGGATCACATTTGACAGATTCTTCTCCCTTGCTCACCATGTTGATAAAGTAATACAAAAAAGTAAGAAAGGCGACTGGTGCAGTTAGGATTATGGCTGCAACAAATTTCCCATAACAAACTCCATTCTTCTTAATGCAAGCGCTGCTGACATCAGTTTTGGATTATGGTCTTGGTCTATTAACCCTGTCTAATTCACAGTTGACCAAACTTGAGCATATACTGAATAAGGCTATGAGAATAGTTTTGGGATGCACTGTAGTTACTTCAGCATCTGCTTCACATGCCAAATGTAAGAGTGAGACATAAGCATGCACAGGTCAAGACATAAGTCAGGGTTACAAGTATTGAAAATCATCCTCTTCATAAGGTATTTCGGTTGGCAGAGGATACAAAAATAGCACTGCATGATCTGGACGAGATGTCACCCATATAGGACTGGATTTTAGCACAGGACCAGCTTCAGCTAACACAGGTTGTACAGCTCACTCATGAATGCCAGGATTGGGTACATAGTGCAAATGAACTTCAGGTTCAGGAGCTAATTCAGAGACACTGTGGGTCATCAGATATGGTATTATACACAGATGGCTCAGTGACTAAAGGAAGCAAAAGTGAATCGGGCATTGTCATCTACTGCAATGGAAGAGATATGGCAATGAGACTGCAACCATCACATCCAGCATGTGCACAGAGATATCAGCAGCAATCGGGTGGCTGGTAGATCAGGAAGTGTCTCTTGGTGTTGTGATGGACTCAGTGAGTACGCTAAGATAGACTGAGAATAATTTTCTTTGAAGAGAATGGGTAAACCTGTTGGGAAACTCACATGTGAAGAAATTAACTTGGATCTTCTGTCCAGAGCACATGGACGTGCATGGAAATGAGCTTGCTGATAGACTGGCTGAACAGGTTGAAATTACAAAGCACACTGGGGAGAATGAAGCGGGAATGGACAGATAATGTGCATAAAATGAGACTGATAAAGCTGGGAACAGAGCAAGGGTGATGGAAGAAAATCTGAACTAAGTGGGTGAAAACATAATAAATAATCAACACTAGATGGGAACCATTAGCAGACAGACTCTATGGTGGATGTTGGAGTGTGTGGCAAAGCATGTATGGGAGTGTCCTGAATGTAATGTCTGATTCTGAAATCATGACAGCAACAAACCTTGAACAACAGCTGACAGTTTTCTTATAAGGCTTGGTCCTCTTGGTGATTTGAGTATCCAATGGCAAGCCTAACACTCAACTCCATACGGACAGGAAGACTTGAGAGAATAAAGAATAAAGAACAAGGCAATGCATATTATTCTTGGATTTACCAGACACATTCTGCAAAACCATTATTAAGGTATAATCTAGACTTTCCTACCATGGACAGCAGACTAAAATTAGCCAGGGTGCAAACCTACCTCAAAATAAGTGCAGACAAACACAGTGACCTAAAATGAGCAAAAGAGAGCAAGCTGAAGGGTGGAAAATCATGGATGAATCATATGGAAGATGTAATTTGTGAGATATGCTCTTCTGAGAATGCAGATCTTGGACAGGATGGGTACCCTGAACTACAAAACTTTAATGTGGTTTTGTCTGTTCATATTACACTCAAAGATGCAGAGAAACAAAGATAATGAAAAGTAATAGTGCAAGCAATAGCCTCATGGTAACTGAGGGAGTGCCAAATGAGGAAGCAGAGTATTTCACATATTTAGGCAGCATAGTGGATAAATATGGGGGAATGGAAAAGATGTTAAACCTAGAATAACCAAGGCCAGGACAGCATTTATCCAACTTAACAAAATATGGTCATCTAAGAACATCAAAACAAGAACCAAACTTGGGCTTTTCAATACAAATGTAAAGACTGTCGTACTATATGGTTCAGAGACATGGATTATGACCAAGACAATACAACAGAGGATACAAACATTCATAAACTACTGCTTGAGGAGGATGTTAAACATTAAATGGCAGGACAAGATCAGAAATGACGAGGTCTGGGAAAGGGCAGGACAAGAACCTATGAACCTACAAATCATGTCTAGGAAGTGGAGGTGAATTGGCCACACTCTGAGGAAACCTGACACCACCATAGCAAGACAGACTCTAACATGGAATCCTCAAGGAAATAGAAAACGAGGAAGACCTAGGCTTACTGGGAGAAGAGAAATTATGAAAGCGCTCAGAGATACATGGATGGAAGCAGAGGGTGATTCCAAGAACAGGAATGATTGGAGAGCCTTTATCCGTGGCCTTGGCTCTCAAGGGAGTGAAAGGTGATAATGATGATGCAGAGAACATAATCCTGTTGCAGTAGATGCTGAGGTCAAAGCACTAATTACTGAAATACTATAGATGGCAACACTGTTATTTACACACATGTGCCTGGGCCTTTACAGTCTTCTTCTTCGTACGCATTATCTGTCTATATCTGCAGTCCTATCTCTTGGATAAATTTCACTGTTTTTTGTAAGTCATCTATGGAACCATAGAGCTTATCTTCTTTGGCGGTTTACTTCTCAGTGTCTCATAGTTGGTGCAGTTTTGGAGGACATGTTCCACAGTTTGGGGTACCTGGGCACATGTACAAAGAGTAGTAGTACCAACCTTAAGCTCTGTATACATTTGACTTCAGAGTCAGCTGTGTCTTGTTCAGAGATGGAAAATGGTGACTTGTTCCCTTCTATTTAGCATGTGATAGTCATCATGTGGTGGTGTTTGTAGGTTTTTAATCATACTTTTATTCTGATTATAGGTGATTAGTATGTCTGGTTGCTCCATTTCAGTGCCCCCTTTGGCCAGACGGTTGGCTTTCTCATTGCCTGGTATCCCACAGTGGGAAGGAATCCACTGCAAGGTGACTCTGTGCTGTAAGCCAATTTTTGACAAGGTATCCTTAAGATCTGGTAGTTTGTTGCACTGAAGAGCTTCCAGTACTGATCTTGCATCTGTGAGAATTACTACAGGACATGTATCAATTCTGGAGTCTGATAGTTTTTCAATCGCAGTAATAATTGTCCTAACTTCTGCATCATATTTGTTGCAGTATTTTCCAGTGGGTATGGAAATCTTGTCAGTGGTTTTGTTTGGATATTCAATATGTGATCCTGCCCCTCCATTCTTTATGGCATTGTGTGCAGATCCATCTGTATACACATGTATCTGGGTGTCACATGGATATTTGTCATCTAGCACACTAAGTGTGGCTGTTGATCTTACAAAGCTGCTTTGCATCTCACCATTCTGCACACCTTTCACTTCAGTTTGAATAGTTATTTGTGTACAATCTGCTTCTTTCCATGGTGTATGCTCTGGTACAGATGATAATGGAGCGACTACAGTTGGAAGGTCTGGCATTAGCTTATGCATATGCTTAGCCTGATGAATGAAGCTGCTTCTTTTAAGTATATCTTAGTGCCAAGTTATTGAATCTCTCTTTCAGGGGATGGCTTACAGAGCAGAGGAATTTCTCTCCCAAGGTCATGACCTTTGTGTTTCTATGTTCTTTTAGCGCCTGAACATCAACTATTTTCTACATTTCTACTACTGGTGTGGACCTCATGGCACCTGTGATAATCCGTAGTGACTAATTTTGTACCTTGTCTAGATTATGCAGCATAGAGTTTGATACTGTGCATCAAGCTGTTGAGCCATATTCTAAATGTGGTAGAATACTTTGGTGATATACTTTGCTGATATACTTCTAATTCTTGAGAATTCTTTCACTAGCTCCACATGTGGTTCCACTCAATTTTCTTAATATGGCTAGTTTTCTTCTGGCTTTTGCTTCTGCACTGCTGATGTGTTGCTTCCAGTTCAATTTTGAGTTAAGAGTTACTCCTAAGTAAGTGGGTTAGTTGTCCATCCTTAAGGATATTTCATTTACAAAGATCTTACTTGCTTTCTGTTTAGATGAGAGAGTGAACAGAGTAGTACTTGATTTCTCTGTGTTGATACTTACACACCAATTGTTTGTCCATGAAGTCAAGATGTCTGCTGCTCTTTGGAGTCTCTGTGTAGCAACTGTTGCGTGTTCATCTGTACACCACATGACCAGATCATCTGCATACAGTGCTGCTTTGATTCCATAAGGAAGTTCCTTGACCAGGTCATTAATGAATAACAGGAATAGTGTAGGTGAAAGGACTCCTCCTTGTGGTACACAGCAGTACTTTCTGGCTTTTGTGTCCATCCATTACTACTCTTGCTCTTCTATTGTGTAAATAGGACTGTATCCAGTTGTAGTCTTCCATTCACATTGCAGTTTCTTAGTTTCCACAGTAGACCTTTTTTCCATACTTTATCAAAGGCTTTCTTCAGGTCTATCCATGCTGCTAGTATAAGGTTTTTGTCTTGGAATGCGTCCTCAATCTCTTGAGAGAGATAGGTCACTTGATCTTCTGTACTGCCTGAATCCTGCTTGTTGTGGAGCGAGAAGGTTTTCACTTTCTAGGTACCATTTTAGCCTCATTTTGCATAGGCAGTTAGACTGACTGGCCTGTAGCTGGAGGCCATATCACTGTTTTTCCCTGGCTTTAGCAGTGGTACCATGATTGTTTCCTTCCAGATTTGGAACCTGTGCTCCATCACTTATTGAAAATATCCAACAGCTTTCCCCTTAATGCCAGTCCCAGGTTCATGATCATTTCATTGGACACTCCATCTGGTCCTGGTGATTTTCTTGGTTTCAGTTTACTGACTGCTAGGTCTAACTCGCTGCGTGTGATTAGTGCATCCATGACCTCCACTTTTCTGCCTTGTTCCTCTTCTTTCTGTGGGTCAGTGTGCACTATACTCACTCTCTCTAGATGGATATCAATGTTGCAGTCTTGTGCAAACATGCGAGCAAAGTGATCTGCTACTTGCTTGCCTGTAAGAGTTTTCCCATCCTCTATTAGTGTAATCTTTGTACTTCTTCCAGTGCTCTCATCGTTTAACTGTTTGATTAGTTTCCACACTTTCCTTCCATCCTTTTTAAAGTTTAGGGACTCTGTTTTCTCTCTCCAACTTTCCCATCTGGCTTGCAGCTGGCTCTCTGAAATTTGGCCTTAGCATGTTGGTACTTATTGTGGTGTTCTTGGCATAGTCTATTTTCTGCTTGCTTTCGAGCTGTTTTCAAGCCATCATGGAATTTTCCCAGCTCACTAGACCAGTATGGTTTATAGTCCCTACGAGCTCCTCTGGGAATGGTTTCACAGGCGGCCTGCAGGATACAAACATTGATTTCCTTCACTATGTTGTTAATATCCTTACCTTCTATGGACAGCTGTCCCACAAGGATGCCTGTCATCGTACATTGTCCAGCTTGCTTTTTTACAGTTCCATCTGGGGAGAAGGCTACTGGTGTTAATGAGTTCATTTCATATTGTCAAGGAAGACTGGTCGATGGTCGCTACCTCCAAGTTGTTTTCCAACTTTGTGTGTAATGTTCCACTTCAGGTCTGGAGAGTGGAATGCCAGATCTGGTGTTCAGGTTGTATGCCAAGCCCTTGAGTAAAATGTCGGGAGATCCACTTGCTGGTTGATCAGGAGAAGTCCATTACCATCCTGCAAGCTCTCAACTTCCTCTCCTCTCCTCTCATGCCCTAGCTCTGGAAATGGCTGTTAAAATTTCCACAGACCATCAGTCTCTCTTTATGAGATTGTTTCCAGAGCAAGTGGGCGGTCATTAGGACAGTAATAGTTAAGGAGGTGGAAGTCTGTACTACTAGTTTTTAGATGGATCATTTGGTATTCAGCTCCTTCCATGTACACTCCCACCTGACATGTTGATGTTATTTTTAACAAGTGTGAGTACTCCTTTTCTTCTGTCCTGTCGGTCTGATTTAAAACACTGGTAGCCTCTGATTTTAAAGTCGGCATCTTTGGTTAGGTGTGTCTCCTGTATGCAGCAAATACTTACCTGCTCTGCAAAGAGTATGTTCTCTAGTTCCACCTTTTAACTATACGCATCTCTAACACTGCTGACACTCTCAGCATCCCACTGCATTATTTTAAGTTCTTGCTTTTTGGCAGTTTTCTGCTGTTGTATTTTTTGGCCAGTAGCTCTACTCTCAGTCTCCTGGCTCCACAAGACAAACTGAGAGGACCTCCAGTAGCATTTGTGGACCCTTTTGAGGCAGGGAGCCCAGCACTGCACCTGCCTGGTTAGTCTTCACAGGGCAAGCACCGTGTTTGAAAACTGCAGATAAAGACATTTAATTAGTGATAATGCGTGGTACCCTGATTTTTGCGATGTGTCATTTAGCTGGGTACCTACAACTTCAGCACCTTTCCTTGCTAGGGCAGACTGTGGTCTTACTTGGACTGCCATGAAAACAGTGGTGTAGGCTGGTGTGGCCAAAACTTTGTTTTCCAACCTCTGGTGACTGTACTTAAGCCCCTTCTCCACATCAGATCCAGCTTTGAGACAGTTCCACAGAGACACTCCGACTCTGGGATGAAGAACCTGATGAATGCTTTAACGATATCCATTCCTCACCATCCATAGTCTGCTGGCTCTGTTTTGTTTACATTATTCTAACAGCCATTGCTGTAAAGACCATAGGCTTGTCATGTCCTGGATTAATTGGTTTCGCACCAGATTTTCCTCATCCCTGCTGGTGATCTCAATGTCCCCATCTTGTCCACCAACCTGACATCACATTTTACAAAAATAACAATTACAATTAGTGTTGACTGCTACAGGTTTATGGGCTACAGAAGTAGGTCAGAGTTTTTAAGCAAACAGATCTATGTTTCCTGTCTCACAAAGACTATGTTAAGATAAGTGTGTTCTTAACACAGTTGTTCCCAGAAGACCTATACAGTCAAATAAAATGATGGAACAATGAAAGAAACCAGTGGTGCTTTTGCTGCAACAAGCAGTCTCACAATGGAAACCATGGCTGTGACAAAAGCTTTGAGCTGGTTCAAGTCATATAACTACATGCTAAAGAAAATTCAGGCTGCCTCTCTAAGACAACAATGACTTGAATCCCTGCAGATGTCACATCCATCAAATGACCTTCATTTTTGTAACACTGTCAAGAATAAAGGAGTTGGGGGGGGGGGGACTTGGGGTGGCGAAAAATGAATGACTCAACAAGAGCTTCAGATGATTTGTCAACCAACAAAGAATAAGTGTAATCAGTTTACTGTACGCTGAAGAAAATAATGAAGAGGAAATCTGAGCACCAATGGATGTGTCCAGAATGCATGATGATGGTCCTTCCTAACTAACTGACATGACAAACTAGCAACAAGATATAATTTGGTTTATAAGGCCATTATTATGTGCTGACTGCAGCTGAGTCTGGATAATTTTTTTGCTTACAATTTTATTGTGGTTTGTGAAATTTAAATTTCTTTCTCTCAGCAATTTCAGGATAGACTTGGTCAAAGAGCAGCACATCTGTGTGAAATTTTTTTTAAAAACTTGGAAAGACATTGCCAAAAATATATCAACTTTTGAGGGAAAAAACATCCTTTGGAGAAAATGCTCCTAAGTCAGACCAAATGTGTTGACTGGTTCAGGAATTTTAATGTGCTCTTAGTTAATTTTAAAAACACACAAACATAAGAACACTGGGCCAAAGTCATGTGAGTATGGTGGCTGTAGAATGATGTGAGGATGACACTGTTCTTTGCCAAAAGATTGCTGAACTGAAAGGAAATATGATTTTATGTACTGTCATGTTGCATTATTCATGATCCATTTTTCCAGCTTTTGATCTGCTTTTTCCTGATTGATCACTTCAGAACCTCAGCAAAGACTATGATGATATACTGTTTGACATGTTAGTGCCCACTGACAGTTAATGGGAATTGAAAAATGTGATCGTCATAGGTTTCACATTGAACTTCACTTGCCAAATGTTCTTTGACATTGGAGAATTCAGTATTTTACATTATAATGACTGATAATTTATTTCCAAGTCATAGTCATAAATCCAACTTTTGTCACTTGTTATGTTATCTAAGAGTTTTGGGTTGATTTCTGGTCTTTCAAAAAGCTGTTTAGAGATCGCCAATTTGTTTTCTTTCGAGTCTTCTGTTAAAAGACAAGAAACAAACTTTGGATCAGGTTGAATTATGTTCAAAACATTTATCAAATGTCATGATAAAAACTTATGATACCTTTTTCTTCTTCTGAAGCCTCTCTAGCAGGTAGTCACTGCATGGAAAACTTTTAATTGTTTTGGAAAATGAAGACCTCATTGGTTTTTTATATCTTTTGTCTTCTTTAAAAAGGAACCATTTTCAAATGACCAAAGAAATAAAACAAAATTCTGAGGCTAACATATGAGCAATTCTCAAAATTGTTTATTAAAGAGTACTTCAGGGATGGAAATGGCATTGCTATTGGTTTGTACCAAGTATTTTTTTACAATTCTACAAGGCTTCGGCTGTTTGCGTATGTGTTATATTTACTGTGTTCTGATAAGATATTTAACTCACGTTTTTTTAACTTCTTTAATTCATTAGTCCTGTATACTACATAATTCTTCAAGGAACAGAATCATCTACCACTCAGATGACAGCAGGGTTGAAATTTTAAATTTACTCATACCAAAAGACATTTAGAAAGTATTTTGCAAGGTCATTTTGAATAGACTTAAAGATATAGTGGATACCACAATGAGAGAAGAACAAGTAGGATTTCGAAAAGGGAGAAGCTGTCTCGACCAGATCTTTACTCTAAGAATAATACTTGAAGAACATATTGAAAAGAAGAAACCATTAATACTGAACTTCATAGACTTTTAAAAAGTCATTTGATAGCATACACAGAGATTCATTATGGAGAATTTTAAGTCTATGTGGAATACCATCTAAAACTGTCAAGATCATTAAGGACTTCTACAATGGATATGTTTGTGCAGTCCAAACAGAAGAAGAGATGACTGAATGGTTCCAGATTGAAACAGGCATGAAACAAGGATGTATACTGTCTCCTTTGCTTTTTGGAATTACAATAGACTTCATAATGAAAAAATGCTGCACAGGCAACACAGGTATTGACTAGGTACATGGGACCCAACTAGAAGATCTTGATTTTGCTGATGACATAACTCTTACCAGTAACAATGTGAAGTCCTTGCAAGCAAAAACAGATATCCTGTCTTCACTGGCTAGCAAAATAGGACTTGAAATTAACAAGGATGAAACAAAAATAATGAAACTTCTCATTAATCAAAATGGAAAAATACACACAGAAGGGACAGATATTGAAGAAATCAATCAATTTGCATACCTCTGCAGCTACACAGACCAGGATGGTGACACCAGAAAGGAAGTTAGAATTATAATTGCAAAAGCAGCATTGATCTTCAAGAATCTTGAGAACATATGGCATTCAAAAGTTATAAGCACAAAAACCAAGTTAAGACTATTCAATTCAAATGTAATATCCACCCTCATTTATGCATGTGAAAGCTGGAAAACAACTAAAGAAATAGACAAGAAAAAAAAAGTAGACTCTTTTGAAAACAAATGCCTAAGGAAAATACTCTGCATCAAGTGGAACAAATTAAGAACAATGCAAAGATAAGATAGATGACTGAACAACAACCAGTCTCATAGGTGATGAGGAAAAGGAGACGGGCATATGTTGGTCACGTGATGAGAAGAAATGATCAGAGAATCCCAAAACAAGCTATAGAGTGGAACACAACAGCCCAAAGAAAAAGAGGCAGACCATGTGAAACTCTAAAGAGGTCATTGTTAAGAGAGGCCAAATTAATAGGCATAAAATCCCTTGATGAGGTTGAAAGGCTCGCCAAAGACAGGTAAAATTAGCAAACTACCTTGTGAACCCTATGTGACGTTTAACAGCATGGGAAGGATATAAGAGATATAAGAAAAGACATTTAAACACCATATGTAAGTCAACTTTCACACAACTTGGAGCCAAGTTTTGTTATATACCACTTGGTGGTATTTTACGTTACCAGTCTGTCTGCAAAATTCCACATATTTTTTTTTTCACATTGGAAATTTTTTACATAAGCCTAGACATACATTTGTTGGAGCCATGTAAGTCAGTGTCTGCCTGTAATGCTGAAATTTGAAATCTGGAGCATGCCACAGCAATCTTTTGTTAACACAAAGTTCATAATATGGGCAAGTGTTAAAAAAAAAGTAGAGTAGAGTTAAGAAAAAGAAAAAAGAAAGAAAGAAAGGAAAAAAAAGGAGTTTTAAAAAAATGAAATAAACACCCTATAATGCACACTCTGCAATGTCCTTTTCCTTCCAGTACATATCCATATATGCTTTCCATGTATAAAGATAAAAGAAAGAAGCCATAATAAAATGAATATTATGCAATGTGCAACTACCTGTTGCCATCAACAAAACTGAAGCATGCATATGAGTTTATATTATTTATTTCACCACATGCATCTGAATGTCACCAAAGAGTCTTTCAATTAAAAAAAAAATAATAATAATGCATGGCGGCCATTTTATTAGTATACAGAATTTGAGATGGTATGTTTAGAATTGTATATGTGAATACTGATTGATTAAATTGTATGTAAGGCGTAGAAATATAATAATTACCTCATTAAAAGATGATGACACATCTTTTATAACGTTTACAGACATCTCTGTTATTTCGTGATGCATGCTTTCTGTCACAGTGGATTTTCTTGCTGCATGTTACTTCTGTCCAATGCGCAGTGATTGTGCGCAATGAACGAGGTATGCCATGAAAAGGTCCAAGATTATAATATAAACGTTTCAAAAGTTGTTTTTTTAATTACTTTTTCAGTTGTATTCGTAATGAATACAGTATTATGCACCTCTGCTAATCATACATAATATTCACGTCTCTAAAGCTAAAATCCCCTGCTGTTTTTACATATGGTGTTAATGCATATCACACAAAGTCAAACCGCGCACGCCGCATTTGTCTCAACTTTCAAAGTAAAATGAAACTTTGAAATAAGAATATTATATTTACTTTCCATTTTAAAAGGAAACTATGAACGATAATACTTACATATAGCTGATGTATGCTTTAAATGAACTGATACACACTTGAATTTGCAGTTTTCATGTCCTTTCAAGGTACTTGCAACCCATCTTTTCTAGTAACGAACCTGGGTTGAATGAATTTATCTGAGAGGGTTTATGGTTTTCATGTAAAAACAGAATTGCTAATAACGTCAAAGAAACTTGGTTACAATAAACTGTTTAAAACCAGATTGAAAATATACATTTTAAAATATAAACTGGTTTGAAAATTATTATATACGTTTAGAAAAGGAAGATAAATATGTTACTTTAGACATCTCACGGATTCTGCAACCCCCTACTTCGAATGGCGGACTGGACTAATCCGGACCAGAGTAACGGCTACTAACGTTTTGAGGAGAAAGCGTTCTCTGTAACAATATAAAGACGCCATTGTTGATTGACGTATAGATCATGTATAACAGCATTTATACTGTACAGATCAAACGAGGAAAGAATGATATTAGACAGTTGTCACTGCCATCGATTTAAATAATAATAATAATTTCATAGTAACTAAAAATATTGGGCCTCCAGTCCTCGACAGATTATATCAAGGGTTGCTAATTACTGTGCAGTTGTGGCGTTAGATTATAACAAATGAGCAACAAAATTAGACTAAATAAAACTAAAGACTCTTTCTGGTGTTCGTTTGTTTGAATAACTGTCCTTTTTAATATGTCTGCCTAATCTGTATGATTAGTATATCATGTGTATATATTCCTACTGGTCAAGGAAAGTACGGGCACTAACATAATACTTCGTCATAATGCTACTATCTTTATCTTACAGGACTAGTCTGTTCTGTTACAAGTCTGAAGTTATAAACTAAACTTAAATTACTGTGACTGTTACAGTTTGATTCACGTCAGTTTGCAAAAGGCAACCACCAGTGGGCGTAAGCTTGATGCTATCTGCAGCTTAGGGTACGTGTCAGAATAAGATAGAATAACATTTTTACGTGACCACCTGCAAATTAATAAATAAAAACAACATGAACAGCCTTAAAGTTAAAAGACCTGAATGAGCAGATAACATTAATGTTGTGTCATCTCCCCAGGGACGGTTGACTGTAATGACTCACCAACTTGTTCGTCTGCTTTCACGATGCATCCAGCCGAGCTGAATCCCGTTATCGTGTGTTGCCCACACTAGTACAATATATATTTATCACCCACTTTGGTCTTTTTTCCCATCAGCTTTTCCTTCAGTTATGGTTTTCTTTATTGTATTGTATAGCAAAAATAATTTAGATTATCTGGTTTTTATTTTTATCATTATTTTTATCTTTTCAATATATATAGTACTTTGTTTTCTTCTCTGCCCGTGGGATACACCTTCATTCTTTTGTATATCCACATTTTAAGAGTCTCAGTTTTCTTTTCTGTTTTCCCACTTCATATCCATATTTCTACACCACAGAGGCGTCTAGAGTTTATATAGTATTTAACAACTCTCAGCTTTCATTGCTGTGCTGTATATTTGAAATTAATAACACTAGCCAACAAAATTCAAGTTTGTAAAAACTTTTAAAAGAATTTTGTATTACATTTATAGGTTTTCAGTGCACTGATTCAGAAAACCACCTCAGATTTTCACCATCATGTACAAGGTAAGGTAAAGGTAACCCTGTCATGCCTTAGAGGAACATAGGGGATATGGTGTTAGTGTCCATATTTTCCTTGACCTGTCAGCACACCAGAAGGTGATGTGGTCAGCATCATGCCTGGCTGCCTTTCCTTCCCTAACTCCAGAAGAAGTTGGGCACCTATTTTTACAGTTGGGTCACTGGGGCACCTCTGGGTAGATTCAAGCCCTTCCACCTTTGCCATGAGAGACTAGTGCTCTAACCACTTTGCCATCTCAGATGCACACTGTGAATCAGTAAGACTTGTTTCCAGATTCTAAAGATCTTCTTTCCAACCAATGTTTTTCCTCCAGTGTTGACTTTTTAGCTCAGCTGTCCCATTCACATAAGAAACATGGGAACTTAGTAATGTATATCCACCCTGCTAACCAAGAAGCATGCTCAATACATTCAAGTCTCCACACATCATCCATTCATGATCAGCATATTTTATCTTTGTGAGGACCAATTCTAAATTCTCATAACTTTCAGGTGTACCGAATGACCAAGAGGTACCGAAGCAAAATTATTCCCATTGTTCAATAAAATAGCTTTTAGACTTCATTTAGAGCTGTCAGTGAAAAATTTGCATTCATCTGTTATATAATTAATTCCAAACGTTTGCATCAAACCAGCAAGATCACTGCAGTATACTGAGTTACCATCCTGTGAAAAGATGGAAGTTAACTCCTGTTCTCTACTTCTGTACCAACATATAGATGTTCAATTTGTCAGTAAGGTTTTTGTTCCTTTTAATCTTGATGCTAAGAGTTCTACTACAGAATTCTTGGGTAATCCTAAATCTCTCATCCAATCATTGAGTTCAGACTGAGTGAAGAATTAAGGGTCCTGGCTTATACATAGAAAGACTGTATCATTTTTCTCTGAATCAGAAGAACCCATAGAAGAATCTAAACTTTCAGGCACAAGAGGAGCTAGAATTTCAGGATCATGAGGAACAGGTTGTAAAGTTGATGGAAGATTTGGATACACAGTAACTTTTTTATTTAAAGTTGTAGCCCTTTAATGTCACAGCTGCAAAAATGGCAATATTATTGTGAGTTTTTGGCTCATTTCATGTCATTGGAACACCTGATCTGAAGGTTTTTGTTTTTATCAATACCACCTCATTAGATCTTCTACACAAACATAACACACTTTATTGAGGAGCCCATGGTCTGTCTTGATCTGCAACTTTCACTTTAAAATAGGCACAATACACTTTCTTACCAAATTCTGTCATATTTCTTTGATGTTTTTTAGTCGCAAACTCTTCACAAATGTAACAAAAATTGTCTTGACAGCTCACACAACCTTGGGTATTCATTTTTCTTAATACAACTGAAAACTTAGATGATAATTATCCACTTTACATGATGTCTGTGTGTTACTGCTGAAAATAATTAAAGAATAAAAGGACTTGAAAATATTGATTATACAGAATTATGGATTTGTTTAAAAAAATGACATGAAAAAGAATGTAATTTTTAAAATTCAGCACATGAAAATACATATGGAACAGCTTAAATTTTGTAAAGTTTTTTCATTGTTGGCCTGTGTAATTTTTTTCACCACTCAGTATTCCTTCGTGCATCATACAGAACAGCAACAAATTATTTCTACTTCTCGCAGTCTGCAGTCAGCCATTGTACATAACTTAGCTGTGTTGCATGGTGTATGTTTCAACAATTCTTCATCAAGCAAACAATTCTCTGTTTCAACAATTCTTCATCAAGCTGTCTTTAATTGATTTCTCTTTCCTTTTAATTGAGGTGTGCTTTGCATGAATATTTTAGAGATGTTGAAGGGGCCCTTTTGGAACACATGACCAGTCCATTTCCATCTTCTTTTTGCTATAATTATGCGTAAGTCTTCTTGTTCATATTGAGCAAGGAAGTCTCTACTATTTATTGTCTGTGGCCAGAAAATATTCAAAATATTTTTGAGGTAGTCTCCTATGAGGATAATTTCCATTTTCCTTTTCAGTTGTTCTCTAGCATTCTCCTCTGTGTAGAAATATGGATAGCCCACAACTTTGGTACATTTATTTTGGTCCCAGTGCTATATTAGGGGACTTTCAGATGTTTCTCAGGTCAATGAAAGTTACTCTGGATTTATTTATTCTGGTCTTTATATCTTTCTTTGTTCCTCCATCATACATTAGCATATGACAATGTAGGTGAAACTATATGCTTCTGTTAGATTTAAATACAGTTTAGCTTTCTTTGTTCATTTTCATTATTTCTAACCTTTTGATATTGATGTTCAGCCACACGTGAGTCTCAGTTTTAATTGGAGTGTGTTGTTCTGTACATGTTGGTGAATGTGTATTAACAGTGCTATTGCATCTGTATTATCTAAATACTCAAGCATGAAGAATATTGTCCATCTAATACATTTGTGGGAGACATTTGTTGTTGACACTAGCCATGATAGTGATGAAAAGTGTAGGGAGTAGGGTGCTGCTTTTCTAACCTCAAAGTTTTTGTGACTTTGGCCAACATTACAAGTGAAATTAGCCCAGAAACTTTTGTTTATTGCTATAAAATGATATGGTATTTTGCAAGTTCTCACAATTTTTAACGTATTATGTTCATTATCAGAACATTTTTCATGATCAAAAAGGTTTATATGGAAGTCTTGCCATTCTGACAATTGTACTGTTATGTTTCTTAGTTTTTCTTAGTCTTTCCATCTCCTGCAATGTATAAAACTTACTTACTCATTTCTTAGTTCTTGATGCTCTGTAGATTTCATTGAACTTTCCTGTTTTACTTGTGACAGATAGGAGAATAATTGCTCCCCATTTGTTACAGTCTATAAGGTCTCTTTTTTGTTTCAGTATTTTAAAAATAATTCCATTGTGTGGAAATAGCTTGTTTCCCAGATTTCTTTAAATTAAGGCAGCAGTAGTTCTGTTGTTACATCGAAAAGTAATGGGGAAAGAAGGGGTTGATATGGTAAATCAGAATGGAGAAAGATTAATTGAATTATGTTCTGTTGTTAGATCAAAAAAGTAATGGGGAAAGAAGGGATTGATATGGTAAATGAGAATGGAGAAAGATTAATTGAATTATGTCTAACAGAGGGCATGGTCAGTGGAGGAACAATATTTCCACACAAAGAGATACATACAACAACATGGATATCTCCAGATGATAGAACCAGAAATCGGATAGATCATTTTTGTGTTAGGAAGCAATTCAGAATATCTCTGATACATGTAAGAACATATAGGGGTGCAGACATCAACAGTGATCACAATCTGTGTATAGGGAAAATAAGACTAAAACTGAGAAGCCAACACAAGAAAGCAATACTCAGAAAGATAAACAGTCATAGTCTTCAAGATGAAAATACTAAGAGTAATTTTAATCTGGAACTTACCAAACAGTTCACTGCATTCAGTGAGGTAGAGGAGACAGATACAGATGAATTATGGCATTCTTACAATCAATCAATCAAGTGCCATGCTGCATGGCGTAGGTGATCATTTCTCTCCACAATTCCCTGCCTTTAGACTTGATTATGAGATCTGCCAGTGACTTTCTTCCTAGCCATACTGACAGTTCATCCAGTAATTTCTCTCTGTGTCTTCCTCTGTCTCTTCTTCCCTCAATTTTTCCAGTTGCCACATTGTGTTCCAATTTTCCTCAGAAAATGTTCCTACAAATCTCGCTTGTCTGCCTCTGATCTTTACTGTAATTTTCCTTTTAACTCCAGCCTCTCTTAAGACTTCTTCATTGGTTTTCTTAGCTGTCCATGGTACCTTCAACATCCTTCTTATGAACCACATTTCCATGGCCTCCATTTCTTGTTGTACTCTCTTATTCATAGACCATGCTTCACATCCATAAAACAAAATTAGCTCAATGTAACATTTAACACTTTGAATCTTGTTTCCATTGATATGGATTTGTTGCACAAGATTCTAATTTTCTGGAGTGCTGACTTGGCCTGAGCACGTCTGCTTTTTATTTCATTGTGACATTTCCCAGATTATAATTGTTCCTAAGTACTTGAATCTATCAACTTGTTTCAGTTCTGTGCCATTGATGATAATGCTACATTTTGGTGGTATTCTTTTCTTTGAGATGACCATCACTTTTTTATTCAGGCTGAGACCTTTACATTTATTTTCACAAACCATGATGTCCAGAAGAGCCTGTAGCTCCCCTTCACTTTTAGCAATCAGAACTGTGTCATCTGCAGATCTTAAGTTGTTAAGATTAAAGATTATTATTATTATTATTTTTAATTATTATATTATTATCTTAATTATTATATTATTCTTAATTAAGAGTTATTTAAGTTTTCTCTCTTTAATCTTCTTTACTAGCCAGCCTTCTTCAATATTAAGCTCTTGTAGTATAGATATATATGCCTGTGAGACCTGGACACTTAACAAAACAGCTGAGAAACACATAAATGCCTTTGAATGTAAATGCTACAGAAGAGTTCTCCATATATCGTGGGCACAAAAAAAGAACAAATATATCTATACTACAAGAGCTTAATATTGAAGAAGGCTGGCTAGTGAAGAGGATTAAAGAGAGAAAACTTAAATATTTTGGACACATTAAACGTCATGATAATTTAGAGAAGACCGTATTGGAAGGATACATAATGGGAAAAAGAAAAAGAGGAAGACCAAAATGAAGATGGCTGCAAGACATCGTTGACGATCTGCAAATGGATGCAGCAGCAATATGCTATCTTGCTCACAACCGAGAGGCCTACAGGAGTGCTGTTTGGGAGGCAAAGTTTCACAAGGGACATGCAAATGAATGAATGAATGAGCATAGATATATTTGTTCTTTTTTGTGTCCACGATATTTGAAGAACTCTTCTGTAGCATTTACATTCAAAGGTATTTATGTGTTTCTCAGTTGTTTTGTTAAGTATCCAGGTCTCACAGGCATATGTTGCGATGGGAAAGATGCATGCCCTTAAAAATCTTATTTTTGTAGTTCTGTCTGTTCCTCTCCACAGATTCTTCAGTTGTTTTACTTTCTGAAGAGCGATAGATGTCCTCCTTTTAATTTCCCTCATCGTATCTCCATTATTAGTTTGTAGTGATCCAAGATATTCAAAACTCTCCACTTCTTCAAGTTATTCCTCATCGATACACATTTCAGCTGCCTTGTTTGTTTTGTCAGTTGTCATCAATTTAGTTTTCTTTGCATTAAGATAGAGGTTTTGCTCTTTGCTGTTCTTACGGACTGACATAATTAGTTTTTTCATTCCTTTTTGTGTTGTGGACAGTAATACTGTGTCATCAGCATATCTAATCTCTGGTATTTCATAACCTTCAATTGTTATGGCATCGTAATATTCTTTGTCTACATCTTCTCTAACATTCCTCATTATATTTTCAGTATACAAGTTAAATAAATAAGGTGACAATATGCACCCCTAATGGACCCCTTGTTTTATGTCAAACCAAGTTGTTGTTTCACCATTTATTCTTACTGCTGCTTGTTGATCTAGATCAGCAGTGATGTTAATTGTATAAAATGTGTTGGAAATCCCATTTTTTCCATTATTTCCCAAAATTTCTGGTGTTGTACACAATCAAATGCCTTTGAGTAGTCTATAAAGAATAAATATAGATTCACATTAAACTCTCTGCATTTCTCTATTATTAATCTTATATTGAATATATGATCTCTCGGTTCTCTTCCTTGCCTGAAACCAGCTTAGACCATATTGACTTCTTCTTCAATTTTCTTTCGAAGTCTACCCATTATGATTTTTAACAGAATTTTACTGGCATGACTAATCAGGGCAGCAGATCTGTAGTTTGTGCATAATTTCAAGTTACCATTTTTTGGCAGTTGTATGAATACAGTTCTTTTCCATTCTTTTGGCCAAATACCTGAATGCCATATCTTTTTACATAGTGCATGATAGATTGTATTCACACCATCATTCCATTATTTCATCTCTGTCCATTATTATATGCCCCTCCTTTGACTTCAGGCAACCAGCCTTGTGGTATGCCCTTGTGGTATATTTGTTAACTCCTTTATTTGTTTATACATATCTCGTGCGTTTCCATAATGGTGTGTCTTTATTTCATTACATTTCTTATTTAGCCACTCTTCTTTAGCTTTATTGCATTTGTGTCTTATTTCTTTATTTATTTTTCATATTCATCATTATCTTCCATAAGACTTCTTCTCCGATACATTAGTTGCAAAATTTCTTCTGTCATGTTTATCATGTTGTTTATTTGGAGGTAGGATTTGTTTCAAAATAATATACTCCTGGGGAAACCAGTGTAGAAATGGAGTTGGTATAATAATGGATAAGAAGACAGCAAGAACCGTGAAAGGTTTCTGGTGCATATCGGACAGAGTCTTAATGGTTAAATTACAGGGCCACCCAGTAGACACAAATCTCATCCAAGTATACGCACCAACTTCAGAAAGCTCTGATGATGAGATAAAAGAATTTTACAACAATCTGGACATGGCAATGAAACCAATGCAAACCATGGGAAGTAAATTTTGTGCTGGGTGATTTAAATGCAAAAGTAGGGACTGAACAAGACAATGAAGCTACTGGCAAGTATGGAAATCAGAAAAGTAAGAGAAGAGATGTTGATTAAGTGGGCAGAAAAGAATAAAATGATAATAGGAAATACATGGTTTCAACAACACCAAAGGTGACTATGGATATGGAAAAGCCCAAATAATAATATACATAACCAGATAGATTACATTGTGATCAACAGAAGATTCAGGAACTTGCTAATATCTGTGAAAACAAGACCAAACATAGACAACAACAGTGACCACATCCCAGTTGTAGGAAAAGTGAGAATCAGGCTAAAGAGGTTAAAGGTAGTAGCTAAAAACAAAGAACTAGATAGAGAGCTGTTACAGAAAAATAAGGCAATACAAGAACAATATAGGACCATAGTACATAATAGGTATAATGCTATAGAGAAGATTGAAAAGCTATAATTATAGCAGCTAAAACAAGTGCTGGACTGCAAACAACAATTATAAAAGCATGGATATTAGATAACACATGTAGAAATGCAGAAAATAGTTGGTGTTCAAGCGCTAAAGGAACGTAGAGACGCAAAGGTCATGACCATGGAAGAGAAATTCCTTAGCTCTGTAAGCCATCCCCTGAAGGAGAGATTCAATAACTTGGCATTAAGCCGGCTTAAAAGAAGCAGCTTAATTCACCAGGCCAAGCATATGCGTAAGCTGATACCTGACCTTCCAACTGTAGTCGCTCCATTATCATCTGTACCAGAGCATACACCATGGAAAGAAGCAGATTATACACAAATAACTATTCAGACTGAAGTGAAAGGTGTGCAGAATGGTGAGATGCAAAGCAGCCTTGTAAGATCAACAGCCACACTTAGTGTGCTAGATGACAAATATCCATGTGACACCCAGATACGTGTATACAGATGGATCTGCACACAATGCCATAAAGAATGGAGGGGCAGGATCACATATTGAATATCCAAACAACACTACCGACAAAATTTCCATACCCACTGGAAAATACTGCAACAACTTTGATGCAGAAGTTAGGGCAATTATTGCTGCAGTTGAAAAACTATCAGACTCCAGAATTGATACATGTCCTGTAGTAATTCTCACAGATGCAAGATCAGTACTGGAAGCTCTTCAGTGCAATAAACTACCCGACCTTAAGGATGCCTTGTCAAAAATTGGCTTACAACATGGAGTCACTTTGCAATGGATTCCCTCTCACTGTGGGATACCAGGCAATGAGAAAGCTGACCGTCTGGCCAAAGAGGGCACTGATATGGAGCAACCAGACATACCAGTCACCTATAATCAGAAGAAAAGCATGATAAAAACCTACAGGAAGCCACAAACACCACCACATGATGATTATCACATGCTAAACAGAAAGGAACAAGTCACCATCTTCCGTCTCCAAACAGGACACACCCGACTCCAAAGTCATATGTATACAAAGTTTAAGGTTGGTACTACTAATTTATGTACATGTGCCCAGGTGCCCCAAACTGTGGAACATATCCTCCAGAACTGCACCAACTATGAAACACTGAGAAATAATTACTGGCCCAGTGAAACCACTAAAGAAGATAAACTCTATGGTTCCATACATGAATTACAAAAAACAGTGAAATTTATCCAAGAGACAGGACTGCAGGTATAGACAGACAATGCGAACGAAGAAGAAGAAGATAACACATGGAAATCCATACATGAAAGATGAGCATTTAAATTATCCATGTTGAATATAAAGATGGATCTTGGAAGAGATTTGGCAAAAAGCAACATACAAAGAACTAGACAATGAAGTGAAAAGTTCAGCTAGAAGGAATAAAAGAGAATACATGGACAATATGGCAAAAGAAGCAGAGAAGGCAGCAAAAACAGGAGACAGCAAAACTCTATGTAACACACAAAAGAGGCTAACAGGTACTATTGCATCCAAAGAAAGACCAATCCTTAGCAAAACTGGCACACTATTAACATCAAGTAAAGACCAAAAGCAAAGATGGGCCGAACACTTCCAAGAAATAGTTAATTGACCACACCCAAATGAATTGATTGACCTTGAAACTGACTTACCATTCCCACAAACTAAATGTCAACCTAGATGAAATGACATTGCATGAAATTGAAACAGCAGTGAATCTAATTGTTAACAACAAACCTGCAGGTGAAGATGAAATAACAGCCGAAATGTTAAAAGTAATTGGCAACATGAACCTACTAAAGAGAATATTTAATAAAGTTTGGAAAGAAGAAAAGGTCCCTTCTAAATGGAAAAATTAATCATTGTTAAAATACAGAACAAAGGCAACCTTATTGATTGCAATAACTGGAGAGGAGTAACCTTACTATCTGTTTTGTCGAAAGTATTTTGCAAAGTTTTTCTGAATAGAATTCATGATATAATGGGTGCTACTATGAGAGAAGAATAAGCAGGATTTCAAAAAGGGAGAAGCTGTCTCAACCAGAACTTTACTCTAAGAATAATACTTGAAAAATATATTGAAAAGCAAAAAAAATTAATCCTCAACTTCATAGACTTTAAAAAAAGCATTTGATAGCATACACAGAGATTCATTGTGGAGAATTTTAAGACCATATGGAATACCCCTAAAACTGTCAACATCGTTAAGGATCTCTACAATGGATATGATTGTTGAGTCAACACAGAAGAAGGAATGAGCGATTGGTTTCAGATTGAAACAGGCATGAAACAAGGATGTAATTGCTTTTTGGAATTGCCGTAGACTACATAATGATAAAATGCTGCACGGGTAAAATGGGCATTGATTGGGTACATGAGACCCAGTTGGAAGATCTTGATTTTGCTGATGACATAACTCTTATCAGTGACAAAGTGAAATAAATGCAAGAAAAAAATAGATAACTTGTCTTCACTGCCTAGCAAAATAGGACTTGAAATTAACAAGCAAAAATTGAAAATAATGAAACTTTCCATTAATCAAGAAGTAAAATATATGTTGAAGGCACACCTGTTGAAGAAATAAGTACAGCAATTTGCATACCTCGGCAGCTACATAGATCAGGATTATGACACAAGAAAGGAAGTTAGAATTGCAAAAACAGCACTGCTCTTCAAATCTTCAAGAATCTTGATAATATATGGCATTCAAAAGTTATAAGCACAAAAAACAAGTTAAGATTATTCAGTTCAAATGTAATATCCACCCTCATTTATGCACGTGAAAGCTGGAAAACAACTAAAGAAATAGACAACAGTTAGACTCTTTTGAAAACAAATGCCTAAGGAAAATACTTGGTATAAAATGGAACGAATTCAATAATAATGCAGAGATAAGGCAGATGAGCAAACAACAACCTGTCTCATGAGTGATCGGAAAAAGAAGATGGACGTATGCTGGTCACGTGATGAGAAGAAACAGTCAGAGAATCCAAAAACAAGATATCAAGTGGAACACAACAGGCCAAAGAAAAAGAAGTTGACCACTTAAAACTCTAAAGAGAACATTGTTAAGAGAGGTTAGTTTAGTGGGCTTAAAATCCTTTGATGAGGTTCAAAAAGTTTGCCACAAGCAGGACAGCTTGAGATGGTATTCCATATAGTCTTAAAATTCTCCACAGTGATTCTCTGTGTATGCTATCAAAAGCCTTTTTAAAGTTTATAAGTTCAGTGTTAATGTTCTTTGCTTTTCAATATGTTCTTCAAGTATTATTCTTAGAGCAAAGATCTGGTTGAGACATCATCATCATCAGGTGCCGTGCTGACTGGCGTTGGCTATTATGCTTCTCCAGAGTACACGATCCTTTTGAAAACCATCAGCTTAGTTGGTGGTCCTCTCTCACACCATCCAGTCAGACTGTCCAGTATCATTTCTCTTGGTCTTCCTCTTGCCCCTTTTCCCTCTATTTTTCCTGTTGTTATAATATTTTCAATGCCCCCTCTTCTCATTGCATGTCCTATGAAAGTACATTGTCCCTCTCTTATTTTTTTGACACGATATTTTGTCTCTCCAGCTGTTCTCATACATTCTTCATTAGTTATTTTTGCTGTCCAGGGTATTTGCAACATTCTTCTAATAAACCACATTTCTGCTGCTTCCAATGATTTTTGTGCAGACCTGCCTATTGTCCATGATTCACTTCCATATAACAAGATAAGTTCAGTATAGCATTTTAGGACTCATTTTCTAACATTCATTGATTAGGATGTTTTGCATAATATGTTTCTCATTCTTGAAATGCAATCTTTGCTTGGCCTATTCTGATCCTAATTTCTGTTCTGCATTTCCTATCTGAAGTTATTACTGCTCCAAGGTATTTGAATTTCTGCACCTGCTTTAGAATAGTTCCATTTAATATTATACTGCATGTTGGTGGATTCTGTTCCTTAGATATAACCATAGTCTTTGTCTTTTTGATGTTTAAAGTAAGGCTTTTCTGTTCACTTCCTTTAGCGACTTTATCCAAGAGATTTTGCAGGTCTTGTTGGTTCTCAGCTATCAGTACTGTGTCGTCAACATACTGAAGGTTGTTAATATTATATGCTCCAATTTTTATGCTTGGTTCTGTGATGATCGTTCTTAGAATATTCTCACTGTAAAGAGAAAAAAGGTCTGAAGATAGTACACATCCTTGTCACACCCCTTGTTTTATAGGTTGATATTTTCCAGTTCTATTTTCAACTCGAATTGCTGCTTCTTGCTGCCAGTATAGATGTTTTACAATCCTCAGGTCTTCACATTGTTGAATGTCTTGGTGTAATCAATGAAGCATAAGTAGAAATCTTTCTATACTTCTAAAGCTCTTTCTGTTAGTCTTTGTAAAGCATAAATGGCATTGTGTGTTCATTTTCCTTCAACAAATCCAAACTGTTCATCTGCTATTTCTATTTTTATCTTTTTTTCCTTGTTCTTCTCATAATAATTCTCAGAAGTAGCTTTGTTATGTGACATGAGATTCTGATAGTCTGGTGGTCATCGCATTCCTTTGCGCCTGGTTTCTTTGGTAGTGCTGTAAACGTGGATTTAAGCGGGTCACTGGGTATATAACCACTGTTGTAAATGTCATTCAGTAACTTGGTTATTATTTGTATTCCTATCTCCTCTAGCTCCTCTGTTTCTTCTATTGTTATATTATCAGGCCCAGTCGCTTTTTCTTTCTTCATGTGTTTGATGGCATCTATGATTTCATCTTTAAGTATTGCTGGTCCATCACAGTTTTCAGTGTCTGGTGTTAATTCTGGTCTTTCTTCTCCATATAGCTCACCGATGTACTCTGTCCACCTGTTCACAATATCTTCTTTTCCCATTAACATTTTACCTGCTTTTAATTTCAGGCATCCTGTTGTATATTTTGTTTTCCTGCCTGTGAGTTCACTAATCCATTTGTGCATGTTTTTGCTGTCTTTATTATGAGAGTCCTCTATTTGTCTGTACTGTTTATTTAACCACACTTCCTTTGCTTCTCTGCATTTGCGTCTTATTTCTTTATTTATCTTGCTATATTTTTCTTGATTATTTTTACTCGTTTTCTAACATTCATTGTCGAGACAGCTTCTCTCTTTTCAAAATCATGCTTGTTCTTCTCTCATTCCAGTATCCCTGTATCTTTAAGTCTATTCAGAATAACATTGCAAAATACTTTTGACACAACTGATAGCAAAGTTACTCCTCTCCAGTTACTGCAATCACTAAGATTGCCCTTGTTTTGGTATTTTAACAATGAATCCACTTTTTCCATTTAGAAAGGTCCTTTTCTTCTTTACAAACTTTATTAAACATTCTCTGTAGTTAGCTCATGTTGTCACTGTTAATAGCTTTGAACATTTTGACTGTTATTTCATCTTCACAAGCAGCTTTGTTGTTAGCCATTAGATTTATTGCTGTTTCAATTTCATTCAATGTAATTTCGTCTAGGTTAACATTTAGTTGGGGGATTGGTAAATAGGTTTCAAAGTTTATCACTTCTTTTGGATTTGGTCAGTTAAGTATTTCTTGGAAGTGTTTTGCCCATCTTGGCTTTTGGTCTTTATTTTATGTTAATATGGTGCCAATTTTGCTAAAGATTGATCTTTTTTTTTAAACAAAGGTAGATAGAGGTGTATGGTGCAGTTTTACAAGGGAGTAAGAAAAGTGAGAAAAAAAGAATAGAAAGTATGAAAGCGAGATGAGAATGTATAAATGAAAAACATTCAACATCCAATAAATCATTGTGAGCATTTTTTGAGGATTACATACACAATTGAGACAAAAATGTATAACTAAACGAAAAACTTATCTTAATGTGGCATCTTCCAAAAGTAGGAAACCCAGAGAAATTCATGTCCACTAGACGAGGCATAGAGACCATGCGGGGACACACACAGAGGTAATCGTAAAGAAGAGGTGGAGAGAGGGAAGGAAACAGTTGGGGGAAGGGCAATAGAAACATGATAGCCACTAGAGGAGAAGGTGTCAGGGAGGAGGGGAAGTGGAGAGATAATGAATAAAGAACATAAACACCATCAGTGAAAAAATGTGAAACTGGTGAATAGAACAAGACCCTATACACCTATAGGTCACCAGAGAAGAAGACAAGGTGGTGATAGGGAGGGGAGCTAGGAGAAAGAAACAAGAAAGTAGAGTATAAATCACAAAAGGTGGGGGGGTGGAAAATAAAAAAGTTAAAGGAAGCTGAAGACATTTTTAATTCCAGCTGAGTGGAGACCGGCAGCCTGGAAAATAAGGTGCTTTACTAGAACCCTCAGAGAACCCTCTTTTGGCAGTCATTGGCAGAACAAGAGCGGATCGCACTAACAGAAATGGTCCTTGTAGAGCCAGTTTTACTGCAGTCGCCAGCCCTTTTATCTGTCTTTCTTTGAATATTTTCTAAAGATTGGTCTTTCTTTGGATGTAATAGTACCTGTTTGCCTTTTTTGTATGTTATATGGAGCTTTGCTATCTCCTCTTTCTCTGCATTTTTCACCATATTGTCAGTATATTCTCTTTTATCTCTTCTAGCTGAACTTTTTAGTTTATTGTCTAGTTCTTTGTATGTTGCTTTTGCCAAATCTTTTCCAAGACCTGTCAATAAAAATAATAAATAATGAATAATAAATAAATATATAAAATATATAAATAAATAAAAATACATAACATTAAATAATAAAATAATAAAAAAACTAACAATAACTTATTACATTTTTATTACATCCTTCCCCTGCCGTTAAACATCACATAGGGCTCACATAGTTGTTTTGCCAAGATTTCCTGTTCTTGGCGAGTCTTTCAGCTTCATCAAGGGATGTTATGCCCACTAAACTGGCTTCTCTTAACAATGTCCTCTTTAGAATTTCACGTGATCGAGCTCTTTTTCTTCGGCCTGTTATGCTCCACTTAAATAATAAATAGCAGAGAAAAAGTAATAAGCGAGTTGTTAACAAACAGAAGAATACATAACTCTATGAAGAGTCCGCAAACTCAGATGTGGAAAGGACTGTAACAATGAGTAGATGAAATGCAACAGATTTTGATTATGTAAATTAGAAGTGAAAAAAGAGGTCGACCGTCTTTTAATTCTTGCAATCATAAATATACATATGTCTTATACATCACCAAGCAGTTTACCTAGAACTTGAAAGCATCAGTATTTATACCATTACAAGAGGTGAATAATGCAGTAGAGTGCACTAATATTAGACTATTTATTTCATGAGTCTAATCTTCTTCTCTTCTTCTTCATTCGCTTCTACCTCCAAGATCCTACTAAATTTACTCATGTGGTTGTTGCGATAGTCTCATTTAGGATGGAGGCTCAGAGCATCGTGGGGCTTGGGCCTTTATTCTCGGTAAGTCACAAAAGCGGCATTGCGTGACACTGTGGTTTTCATTTTGCATCAATTTAGTCTAGAGTTGAAATTTCTCACTGGAAAACTTCAATGTGGTTTGGATATTAATATATCCTCACTGGGTGAGAGGTGGTTGCCTATTTAGATTGCACTGGTCCAGTGTCTCCAACTTCAGCATTTTGTGGTCGTGACCGCTACCCTTCCTGGTGGTGACAAGGACAGAGCTTTTGTTGAGGAGGACGAATCCTCACCACTAGCGTGTTTCACCCCTGGCTTAAGCCGGTTTAGGCGTATTATCCCAGTATGGGTGTATGTAGGACGTGACCGACCTTTAGAGCGGAGGTACTGTGATATGCATAGCCATCAGTTTTCAACCCTGGGTTAAGCCGGTTTAGGAATATTGCCCCAGTATGGGTGTGTGTAGGATGTGGCCGACCTCTAGAGCAGAGGTATGAGTAGCCCTCACCGCGAGTCTACTGGCCATACCAATTAGCTTCACTTAACCCTTTCCATCATCTTTTTCACAGTGGCACTGAGCGACAACCCTAATCGCATTTTTCTTCATTGGGCGGGAGGAATTTCACTCCACGCGTGGCAGCTGAAGAATCTCGCCAGCAGACTCTTAGGTTAACCCCTGGGCTAAGCTGGTTTAGGCATTGAGCCAGTATAGGACGTGGCCGACCTCTAGAGCAGAAGTGCCGTGATATGAGTAGCACTGACCATGAGACTACTGGCTACTTCACGTAATCTTTTCCATTACATTTTCCACAGCGGTGCCACGCGGCAACCCTAATCGCATTTTTCTTCATTGGCTGGGAGGAGGTTCACCCCATGCGCAGCAGCTGAAGAATCTTGCCAGCAGCAGGTTTGAAATTAGAGTTTTCCTTTTCCTAGATGAGCTACCAACCAAGACTAATGGGTCTCATCTACCCAAAATGTCTGGTTTTCAGGTGCTAGATATTCGCCTTCGCCCCTTCTCCTGTCAGTTTAAACAGTTCCGTCACGAGAAGGCCAGGAGCTGGACTTGGACTGTAAAAGGCTATTTGAGATGCACGCCATGGAGGCATTTAATTGGAGTGGAGAGTGTATACCCCACCCCACCTCTGGCTAAAATCTCAATATAAAATCTATCTGTTAAGATAAACTTCTTAGTTTCTTAGAACCATGGGTCTAATGAGTGAAATATAATTAAAAATTATTGAAGACTGAATCAACAGAAAAGTAAGTGAATGTGAGCAGTAGTGTGAATTTTTGTAAATAATCTAACAAGAGTAACATTTATATAAGTTTAAAGACTTGCACCAAAGTTTTTGACAGTCTGACATGAGGAACTGACTGAATAACTGAAAGAAATTGAAAACAGATACACTACTAAGCAATCTATATTGAGAGCAAATAAGCTAAATATGACTAGGATTACCCATCGATACAAAGAAAAAAGTTAGACAAAGATGAATGTCAAAATGACTTTCATCAGAAATTAAAAATTCAAGATACATAGTGCAGCAACCAAACCTGAAAGTTGTTAAATACTATATAAATGCTACCCACCTCTATGCTGTAGACCATGGATATTAAGTGATAAAACACAAAAGAAGACTGAGGCCCTTAAAATGTTGATATACAAAAGAATCGGGCTTACTTTATGATCAGAGAAAAGAACACATGAAGTACTATCTTACTTACATCTTCCTGTGCCGTTAAATGCCACATAGGGCTCATATGGTAGGTCGCCAATTTTTCCTGTTTTCGGTGAGCTTTTCAACCTCATCAAGGGATTTTATGCCCACAAAACTGGCCTCTCTTAACATTGTCCTCTTTAGAGTTTCATGTGGTTGACTTCTTTATCTTCAGCCTGTTGTTTTCCACTAGATAGCTTGGTCTGGGATTCTCTGTTTCTTTTCATCACGTGACCAATATATGTCCATCTCCTTTTTCTGATACCCCATGAGACAGGTTTTTGTTTGCTCATCTACTTTATCTCTTCATTGTTTTTTAATTCGTTCCACTTTATACCAATTATTTTCCTGAGGCATTTGTTTTCGAAAGAGTCCAAATTGTAGTCTGTTTCTTTAGTTTTCTATCTTTCGCATGCATAAATAAGGGTGGATATTACATTTTAATTGAATAATCTTAGCTTGGTTTTTGTGCTTATAACTTTTGAATGCCACATGTTCTCGGGGTTTCTGAACATCAATACTGCTTTTACAGTTTTAATTCTAACTCCCTTTCTGGTCTATATATCTGTCAAAGTATGTAGATTGGTTTATATCTTCAACAGCTGTTCCTTCTACATATACTTTTCCTTCTTGATTAATGGAAAGTTTCATTATTTTTGTTTTTTACTTGTTAATTTCAAGACCTGTTTTGCTAGCCAGTGAAGACAAGTTATCTATTTTTTCTTGCATTGAATTGACATCGTCATTCATTCACTCATTTGCATGTCCCTTGCGGAACTTTGCCTCCCTAACAGCTCTCCTGTAGGATTGACAGTGTCACTAATGAGAATTATGTCATTTTACAAAATCAAGATCTTCTAGTTGGGTCCCAATCAGTGTCCTTTTTACTTGTGCAACATTTTTTTTTCATTTTGAAGTCTATGATAATTCCAAAAAGCAAGGGAGATAGCATACATCCTTGTTGGACATACGTCAAACATATGTCCATCTCCCTTTTCTCAACACCCATGAGGTTGTTGTTTGCTAATCTGCCTTATCTCTGCAATGTTCTTGAATTTGTTCCACTTTATAGCATGTATTTTCCTGAGGCATTTTTTTTCAAAAGAGTCCGATTTGTTGTCTATTTTTTTTTTAGTTATTTTCCAGCTTTCACATGCATTAAAGAAGTGCATGTTACATTTTAATTGAATAATCATGTCTATTGCTCTTCAGAAAGTAAAACAAATAAAGAATCTGTGGAGAGGAGCAGACAGAACTACAAAAATAAGATTTTTAAGGGCATGCATCTTTCCCATCGCAACGTATGCCTGTGAGACTTGGACACTTAACAAAACAGCTGAGAAACACATAAATACCTTTGAATGTAAATGCTACAGAAGAGTTCTTCAAATATCATGGACACAAAAATATATCTATACTACAAGAGCTTAATATTGAAGAAGGCTGGCTAGTAAAGAGGATTAAAGAGAGAAAACTTAAATATTTTGGACACATTAAACGTCATGATAATTTAGAGAAGACTGTATTGGAAGGATACATAATGGGAAAAAGAAAAAGAGGAAGACCAAAACGAAGATGGCTGCAAGAAATCGGTGACAATCTGCAAATTGATGCAGCAGCAGCATGCCATCTTGCTCACAATTATTCACTATTTATTCTGCTTGTTGGTCTAGATACAGCAGTGATGTTAATTGTATGAAATGTTTTGGAAATCCCATTTTTTCCATTATTTCCCTACGTTTCTGGTGTTGTACACAATCAAATGCCTTTGAATAGTCTATAATATAGATTCACATTATACTCTCTGCATTTCTCTATTATTAATCTTATGTTGAATATATGATCTCTTGATCCTCTTCCTTGCCTGAAACCAGCTTAGACCATATTGACTTCTTCTTCTATTTTCTTATGACATTTAATTGTGGGATTGGTAAGTGGGTTTCAAGGTTTATCAATTCTTTTGGGTGTGGTCAGTTAAATATTTCTTGGAACTGTTTGGTCCATCTTTGCTTTTGGTCTTCATCTGATGTTAATAGGGTACCAGTTTTGCTAAAGATTGGTCTTTTTTTGGATGTGATAGCACCTGTTAGTCTCTTTAGTATGTTATGTAGAGTTTTGCTGTTTCTTGTTTTTACTGCATTCTTTCGCCATATTGTCTATGTATTCTTTTTATCTCTTCTAGCTGAACTTTTTGCTTTATTATCTAGTTCTTTGAATGTTCTTTTTACCAAATCTTTTCCAAAATCTGTCTTTACATTCAACATGGCTAATTTGGCTGCACGTTTCATGTACTGTTTAACATTGTTTTTATTTACTATAAGGTGAAAGTTTAATTTAATTTATTATTTAAAAAACTTATTGTTCATTTATTTTTGTGAATTGAATGTGCTTTCTGGTAATCAAATTTGTACATTTATTATTGTTATTCAGATGTACTTTGCATTTTAGCTTTCAGTATCCAGGGTAAATGACACATGAAGGCAAAGAAGTATCAGACAATAATTCTGCTTCAGAGGCATTTAATTTTATATCATGAAATCCACCAGATTTTACTTCATTAAATCTCACTCCATCAAAGAAATTAACTGCTTTAGAGAAAGAGTATCTTCATATGTCATGAATTTTAATCAACTTGCAAAGACAGAAGTCTCTGGTGCATGTTATATGGTAAAAGTAATTTCATTTTGTATTTAACTTTCTTCAGTTGTTAATGTCACTCAGATAGAAGATTTCAACATTTAACATGTTTCATTTATTGTTAATTTTATTTATTTAATTATTCTTGTGAACTAGATATGCTTTCTTTATATATAATTTGCTTATTATTGTGAACTAGATGTGCACTTTTTCAATTTAATTTCTTGTGGACATTTTTAATTTCATGCACTTGCTTATTGGTAATCTCATATGCTTTATTAAGATTTAATTTCTTTTTTTTATTGGATTTGCTTTCTTTGAATTTCAATTTGTTCATTTATTATTGTTAACTGGATATGTTTTACTTGCATTTAGTTTTTCGATTATTATTAATTGAATCTGCTTTCTTTCAAAGGTTCAGAATCGGACTCTGGCATTGCATTCAGGACAGCCCCAAATATGCCCTACCACATGCTGCAGCATCTGTTCAAGAGTATGTTTGCTAATAGTACACATCAAGTGTTAGTTCTTTACGATACATTTTCTACCACACAGTTCATATTTCCTACCAGACCCTTACTTTGTCCTAGCTCCAGCAATCACTTCGCAGTTACATTGTTCTTCTATTCCCTCTCTTCATTTTCTGCAGTCTTTCCAATATGTTTTTAACAATGTCATGCTTGTCCATTCTCAGCTTGCATTTATTTTAGACTGTTCAGCAACTCTCTCCACCACTTCTTTGCATGTGCTCTCGCATGTTACAGGCAAAAAAGCCACATTAGGTTCATCACAGATGACTAGCTTAACAGATGAACCCATTCATTTCAAAGCAGTTTCTTCTCAATCTTATGAAGCATACTCTATGAATCAGTCACAATGACACCATGAACCAGTGATAATTTAGAGAAGAAAGTCTTAGAAGGGAACATAATGGGAAAAAGAAAGAGAGGAAGATCAAGGCGAAGATGGCTGCAAGACATTGTTGATGATCTGTGAATGGTTGCACCAGCAGCAGGCATGTTGCTAACAACCGAGAGGCCACTGGGAAAGCTGTTAGGGAGGCAAAGTTCCACAAGGGACATGCAAATGACTGACTACATCTATTTACAGTCAAATAAAGAGAAATCTTCCTTATGTAATTCATAAAAAAGAAAAAGCACTTTTCCAAGAGAAATATATATATATATATATATATATATATATATATCTTATATCCTTCCTGTGCCGTTAAACGTCACATAGGGCTGGATCGAACTTTGGTATGAAGTATATACAGGGTTATTCATAAGTCCGTGAAAAATTTCACAACTTCGCAACAAAGAAAGTACCTAATGGATCATGATAATTCTTACGCCAAGAGAGAGAGAGAGAGACTTTAAATTTTGGTAAAATAAAGCCCGTGCGCAGAGCTTCCGTGGTATGCCGCTATGAGGCAGCAGTAGCAAATATGGCGTTTAGTAAACGTGAGCAGTAATTTTTTTGTTTTAGAATACGCAAGAACCTCGTCCGTTGTGACTGTGCAGCGACGATTTCGAGCAGAATTACAGAAGGCAGCACCTGTTTTCAACAGTATCAAGAAGTGTATGCGAAATTCCAGAAAGTGACATTTTTGTCCTTTGTCACAAGGATACTATTGCAGAAAGTGATTGTGTGCAGTAACTATGACAGTCAGATGGACAATTGATTCATATACTCTTTGTAACAACAGTAAAGAACATCATTAGTGTATTATGTGATTTAAAGTACTTGTAACTAAAAGCTTCTGTAAATTAAATGTTATTTTGGAAATTTTAAAATCTAATTAACAAGCAAACATTGTACTTTTTTCATAAATCTTCTATCTTCTTCACGTGTTTAATCTCTTCATGTGTCTGTTCTCTTCGTGTACCTGATCATGTGTCTAATTTCTTCATGTGGCTAATCATGTGTCTAATCTCTTCATGCGTCTTATTCTCTTTATTTGCCTAATCATGTGTCTGATCTCTTCATGTGCCTAATCATGTGTCTAATTTCATCATGTACCTAATCATGTGTCTAATCTCTTCATGTACCTAACGTGTGTCTAATCTCTTCATGTGCCTGATCATGTGTCTAATCTCTACATGTTCCTAATCATGTATCTAATATCTTCATGTGCCTAATCATGTATCTAATCTCTACATGTGCCTGATCTCTGCATGTACCTAATCATGTATCTAATCTCTTCATGTGTCTAATCTCGTCATGTACATAATCATGTGTTTAATCTCTTCATGTGCCAAATCATGTGTCTGATCTTTTCCTGTGCCTAATCATGTGTCTAATCTCTTCCTGTGTCTAATCATGTGTCTAATCTTTTCACTGTAGAGTCACGCAGGCAGTTTTATCTTTATATTTATCACGTATTGTGACCACAATTATTATCACACAATTTCTTGTCAACGTGTGGCTTACTTCCTCTATACATCTCGTTATTTCATATGAAAGTGAATGGTATTATATAAACAAAAAAAGAACTTTTTCAATATATATTGTCCACCAAAAACATTTTACTTGAGACAATGGTAAAACTCATCATCATCTCATTATTTTGTGCCGTCTCCCATGGAGGGTTGACTGCAATGAATCTCCACTTTGCTTTGTTTCTTGTCTTCGTAGAGCACTCGGCCAAGCTGGTCCCTGTCTATCTCTTGATGTTGTCCACCCATCTATGTCCATGTCGTCCTCTTGTTCTTTTCCCTTCGATCTTACTTTCAAGTGGTGTCTTCAGTATAGTACTGTGCCTCTTGACATACCCAAAGTATCTTAGCTGCCTTGTTTTTATGATTTTCAGTATTTTTCTTTTCACTTCGTTGGTTTAGGACTTCGCTGTTTGTTTTCTTTTCTGTCCGTGTGATATTCATATTCTTCCGTATATCCACATTTCAACCGCCTCAATTATCTTTTTCATTGTTTTATTCAAGGTCCAGACTTCTACACCATAAAGGAATACTGAGTATATTTTACAATAGGGAATCTCAGCTGCTGTGATATTTGTTTTGATGTAAGGGTCTTTCTCATTCTGCTGATGGTGTTTTTTTTGCCATTTCTATTCTTCTGTTAATTTCCATTTCACATTTGCCCTGTTCTGTTATCATGTGTCCCAAATATCTGAAGCTTTTCACCTGTTCAAGCACTTCTCCGTTTATTTTTATATTTACTGGTGGAAGATTTTTTTCACTGCTTTTAAATTTATTTTCTCTTTTACCTACTTATTACCATGACGTTTGTCTTTCTGACATGTATTTCCAGTCCGTACTTCTGACCTTCATCGTTTATTCGCGTCACTAGATTCTGTAGGTCTTTTTGGTTCTCTGTCGTCAGCACGGTATCATCCGCATATCTTAGATTATTGAGTGTTGTTCTATTAATATTTAGTCTATACTTCTCACTAGTTTCTCTGTATAAAGGTTAAACAGATATGGAGAAAGAACACTTTATTTGTTTTGAGTAGTTTGTGTTAGACCGCACAATTGCTGCCTGTTCCAGATAAAGCTTGCTTATTATTCTGATGCTTTTTGTCATCAACATTAACCTCTCTTGACATTTCATCATCTGTTCATGACTAGCTCTGTCAAAAGTCTTTGTACAAATCAATAAAACAAGCATAGATGTCCATTTAACTCCCATTTACTTTTCAGTTATCATGCTAATGCTGAATATCATTGCTCTTGTTTCGCTGTTTCTTCTAAATCCAGACTGGTGATCACTAATTTCCATATGTATTTTGCCTCTGATTCTCTCTAGCATGATTTTATATACTTGTCATATGGCTCATTAATCAGATTGTTCTGAAGTCGGCGCATTCTACCCAGTTTTTTTTTAGTTCCATAAATACTGAAGTTTTCAGGTCATGTGGTTGGTATTCTCTTTTGTATACATCGTTGCACAAATCTGCGATCTTCTTTATTCCAAATTCTACTACGGCTTATAACATTTTTATGCTGATATTGTCCAAGACAAAAGCTTTATCATATTTCATTGTTCTCAAGGCCTTTTCGATTTCTGATTTTGGTATTGTAGGGCCCACCTCATTGTCTATGGCTTTCTGGAAACCTACACTGGCAGACTTCCAGAATTCTATAAAAGGTACATCGATGATGGCGACATTGAAGTCACCAGTATGTCATAGGACGAGGTAAAAAATGTTATTGAATTCGCCAACTCGATTAACAAGAACATAAAATTCACTTATGAAATTTCTGACAAGTCTGTCAACATTTTGGACATTTTCTCTGATCCACCCCTATTAGCATACAGACGGGAACCAAATCTTAAGGGCATCCTCGTCCATAGCCACTTGAAGCAGAACCTTGCATATGTTGGCACTAGAAAATGTAACCGCCCTCGCTGTGTTACCTGCTCTGTAATCTGGGAAACGAAAACGATCACCTTTCCCATAATTATCCTCACTCTCCATGAAGGATTCACATGCGAGTCCTGCAATATGATATATGCCATTGTATACAAAAGATGCTGAATAACTTACACTGGTGAAACTGGCCTCAGATTAGGGACCGCATGCAGAAACATCTGTACGGTATCACCCAGCATGTTTCGAAACCAGTCTTGAATCATTTCAATGGCCCCAACCACAGAGGCAAATCTTATTTTCTGGTAACAATCATTAAACAATGTCACGCAGATGACAGAAGTCGCCTAGCGCTTGAGAATCTCTACTTTCAAGAATATGGGACTCTGGAACTCCTTATTTAACTTAACATTCTCCTCTTCCGTAATCATAATCCCTCCCACTAAGTTCCACTTCCTTCTCATTTGTTACAAATAGTTCAGAACTTCCTCATAGCATCACATTACAACCCGTCTACCCCAGCTATTGCATAATCACCTATTTCACCTTCTCCCGGCTAGATTACTATTGTATCATTCTCTCTCCCCTTCACGGTTTCCCCACTCACCACCCTCAATTACAACCCACCTATCACATCCCAAGTCTCCATTTAAATACTCTCTACAGTCCACCATGCGCATTTCTGACACACAACATCGGACAAGCCACAGCCTGTTAGAAGTTAAAGTGCTCTATTCATTTTATATGATTTTTGTTTAACATAGCATTCATATGAACTTATACTTTATCTCCTCTCCCTATTTCTTCGTCCTGCGTGTTTTTTGCATGATTAAGGCTCACGCCGAAACGTCACAACTGTGTGCTCGTTAAGTAATAAAGCTGTTCCTACTTTTCTCCTATGTCTGAGATTTTATTTCTGTTAAGTGTGTATAACTCGTGGCGTATTCCTCCCACATTTTATTTATATCTGAGCCTTCCATCAAGAGTTGTCCCTGTTTACTTTGAACACAGCCTCCTTGATTCATTTTACGATTCATGCTTGTGAGATTCTTAATCTTTCCATACATCTCGCTTGTTTTCTCGATGGCTAGATAACGGCTGTAGAGAAATAAAAGGAATGGAGCATCCCTTCCATTTCTCTACAGCTGTTATCCAGCCATCTTTCTTTTCACTTGCATCACATCCTGCGTACTTCTTTGTCTATATTATCATAATCCGGAGTGTTGAAAAAAACTGACACAATGAGAAAAATGGTGTCATAATAAGGACAAATTGCTTCCAGCGTTACATTACTAACTCGACCTAATTATCATAAGCGGACAGTAGCCAAAAAGCTGGCCTCATCTCACAGAAACCTCTACAAAGTACACAACTGAGACTACATTCTAAGTCAGAATCATCCTAGCATCCAAAAACATGATCAAACAGATATTCAACTCATCATGTATCCTCCACAAATGCTCCGAAAAATAACTAAGTCTGAAAAAGTAATTCTCTCTAATTCTCTTTTTCTTTTACATAACTTGCATTTCTCTAACTCGCCTTACCCAACTTTTCACTCCACGTGACAAACGTTGTTTCCCTAACCTTCAGACTTCTAGGAAAAAGAGTTTTTAAACAATAAACTATGAAGCCAAGTTTAGACTTCTTGTGACCATATTTAACTTTCTCCCACAGTAACAGTAACTTTCCACGTGAAATTTCTCCTTCTCCCCGTCATAACAAGTGGTCCACTAACTTGACCCTCTGATCATTGATTTTTTTTTTCCTTAACGGGCCTAAAATTAGCCTGGACAGGGAATTAATTCGTGCTTAACTACTTTTTGACAAGATTGTCCCCCTTTGACTAACAAAAAGTCACGCTTACTGTCTTGGTCTCCTAAATACTGGTACATTTATCCCCTATTCCCCAAAGTAGAGATTTGCCCATCAAATCTCTCACAAAATACTACTACATAACGGTCACGTACAAAAATGCTTATCCACCTATAGGATAATTGCAACCACAATATGTACAATATAGTACGTTTAACAGCTGTGGAGCTTTCAGCAAAATATACACATATTTAAAACATTTTAATAAGAGATCTATTCACACCATTGTCTTACCTAAGAAATAGGGCAGGAGCAAGGGGTGTACTCTGAGTAATGAGTAGTGTCTAGACTTGCTCCCGGAAATCCCTATAAATTTCCAAGTACACAGATTTAGGAGCAATCGGATCTATTATATTGATCACCACATGTTCAATGAACTGCTTCCTCTCATTCAACTAAAGTGAATGGAACTTCTGCGTAAGTGCCCTGTGGACCATTTTCATTATAAAGTTATCAAGGGCCACAGCCTAGAGTATCTGTTCTATTGCCACAACTAGCTTACGACCCGAGACGTACAAGTGATCTGTTGCTGAGCTGAAATCTCCCCAGGAACGTAATCTTCACTGTGAGGACAATGTTCCTTCAGAGACTTATAACAGATGTCTCTTCTGCTTCCGCCTATGTTGGGGTCTAAATCATCCACCAACATGGAAACTGCTGATGCGGGAACATCCATCTCCATCTGAGAATTGAACCCCAGCATCCACTCCCTGCTTGATTTCCTTCGGGAACCATGACGAACCCTTGGAACAAAACGAGAAAGCGGTGGAAAGCAGTATCTTTCCCTAGTATGACGCAGCATCTTGGATCTAAAACCATCGGGACTATACTGCCTCTGGAAAGTTCCACTGGGCATCGAAACATTGATGGCGACATTGAGTACTAGGGGACACAAGGTATTTGTCACCTTGTCTACTTTTAACTTCAACTGGCAGGGACACGGCAGGTCAGTCTGAAGTGAGCAATCCACCATAGGAGGGATACCTGCTTGGGAATAGGCGTCAGCTAAGCTCACTGACCTGACATCATTTGTCTCAATCCCCTGCAGTTGAGCTATGTCCCTGGTAACTACGTGTGATGGTACTGGAACAGAGGGGCACCATCGAAACGTGCTAAGGCCTCCTCCCTCGCACCCGGATGAAAAAATAACTCTAGGTCCATGGTGTGGAAGTTAGCAATTTGATGTTCGATACCAACTAAGGAACGTTTCCATCAAGAGTATATGTCTAGACTTCACCACGAAGTGTCTATTGGCCAGAAAATATTTCGATTTCTGCGTGGCGTAGTGGACAGCATACGCTGCTCTTTCAAAAGTGGACCACTTAGTCTTAGATCGCGACAGTTTCGGTGAGAGAAAATATAGTGGCTCTTCAACAGAGAGGCCATCAGAATTGAAAGTTGTCTGCACCAAACAGATTTCAACTGCAACGTTGGAGGCATCTGTATACATGGTAAGTTGTTTTTACAAATCAGGATGTGAGAGAAGCGGCAAGTTCGCAAGGCTTCAGAAACTCTAACGCCATTTGGACAGCCTGTAGACCATTTGAATCTATGACCCTTCTTGGTGAGGTCAATTATAGGAGCCACGATCTCCGAAAAGATGGGGAATGAATCGTCTGTAATAACTACATGTCCCCAGAAAAGAGAGCACCCCCTTCACATTCAAAGGAGACGGCGTTTCGGCAATGGCTCTGACCTTCACAGGATCAGGAGATATGCCCAACTGACTGATAACATATTCGAGATACTTTGTCTCAGAGGCTGCAAAGTGGCATTTCGATGGTTTGAGCGTGACCTTGTTTTCACGCAACCGGTCAAAAACCGTCTGAGGATCGCGAACATGATCTTCGATGGTTCCATCAGTGAACACCAGTATGTCATCGATGTAGGCTGGTTCAAACTTTCCTAAGCATTGCAATACTGTGTCCATAAATGCGACAAAGGTAAGCCAAAGCTGATGAAGTTAAATTTGAAACAGCCAAGATGGCAGCTAAAAGCTGACTTCTGCTATGTATCTTCAGACAAGGGACACAATAATTGGTGTATAAGTATACAACTATACACGAAATACTGCAGTAAAGCTGTGATACTAGAATGTATAAAATTGGAAAAAAGTAGGAGCAGCTTTATTACTTAACGATTACAAAGTTGTGACGTTTCGGCGTGAGCCTTAATCATACAAAAACATACAGGACGAAGAAATAGGGAGAGGCGATAAAGTATAGATTTACATGAATACTGTTAAAAAAATTTTTTTTTAAAGGAGTACTTAGCTGTAAATTGCAAGGTGTGGCTTGTCTGGCGGTGTGTGTCAGGAATGGATCTGGTAGGACGTGGAAATTGTTTAAATAGAGACCTGTGACATGTGGTCGGTGGGTTGTAACTGGGAGTGGTGGATGGGGAACCGGGGAGGGGAGAGAGAGTGACGCACTACTGGCCTAGCTGGGAGAATTTGAAACAGGTGATTGGGGAAGAGGTGTTGCAGAGAAGAGTGGTTGCAGAGAAAATAGCGGGGTTGCAGAGTGATGCTGTGAGGAAGTTTGAAAAGTAAGAAGGGGTGGATTTAGTGGAGAGGTACTATAATGATTGAAGAAGATGATGTTACGTGTAACTAAATAGCGAGTTTAACCCATGTGGTTCCTCTTCATGAGGGATTCACATGCCAGTCCCGAAATGTGATATATGTCATCGTGTGCAAAAGATGCAGGATAACATATATCGGAGAGACTGGCCTCAGATTAGGGGACCGCATGCAAAAACATCTGTACGACATCACCCAGCATGCTTCGAAACCAGTCCCAAATCATTTCAATGCAGAGGCAAATCTGATTTTCTGGTAACAGCCATTAAACAATGTCACGCAGATGACACAAGCCGCCTGGCACTTGAGAACCGCTGCATTCAAAATTATGGGAGGCTGGAACCACATGGGTTAAACTCGCATTAGGGAGCATTTAGCTGTGACTTGTAAGAAGCTTCAATCAGGAGTGCGCATGGTAAAGTATTGTGAGTGTTTAAATGGAGAAAAGGGTGAGTAGAATGGATGAGTAGTTGGTGTGGAGCATTTTAAGTATAGTACAGTAAAGGGGTTCTGAAATATAAGTCACAGGCGAGGAGAGAGTAGAACTTAGTAGAGAGGAAATATAAGTATGAAGGAAAGGAATGTTAAGTGTAGCTGAATTTCGAGCTCAAACCATGTGATTTCGGCGTCCCACATTCCTGAATGCCGCGGTTTTCAAGCGCCGAGCGACTTCTGTCATCAGATTTACATTGTTTAATGGTTGTTACTAGAAAATCAGATTTGCCTCTGTGATTGGGGCTGCTGAAATGATCAGAGACTGGATTAGAAGCATACTGGGAGATGTCATACAGATGCCTCTGCATGCGGTTACGTAATCTGAAACCAGTCTGTCCAATATAAATTATCCTATACATTTTGCACACAATGATATTACGTTGCGGGACTTGCATGTGAATTCCTCGTGGAGTGTGGGAACAGTTTTGGGAAAGGTAATCGATTTCGTTTCCCACACTACAGGTCAGGTGGCAGCGTGGACGGTTACATTTTGTAGTACCGACAAATGCAGGTAACTAAGGACGAGGATGTCACTCAGTATTTGTTTCCTCTTCGCAGGCTAATTGGGGTTGGGGGGGGGGGGGGGTGAGGAGGGTCAGAGAAGATGTCGCAAGTGGAGGAGTAGAGTTGTAGCAGTGGCAGATCGCGACAGAGAACTTTCTTAACCATCTGGCTATGTGGATGGAAATGAAGCACTAATATAGCTCTGTCAGATGAAGTCACAGGCTTGCTTTTTTTCTGAACACCTCTTTGTGGTTCACTTTCTGGATAAGGTTGAAGGCTTTCCGAAGGACTTTTCTGGATAGTGCAGAAACATTCGAATAATTTGTTAAACTGGTTCATAAAATCATAGTCATCCTGACATAGGCGACAAAGTTGAAGGAGCTGAGAGTATGGGATGGAATCCTTGCAAATTTCAGAATGAGAGGAAAAGTATAATAGATAATGTATGTCCGTCGATGGGTTTGTAGAACACAGAGGTTAGAAGACTGTCGGTACCGACAGATACCTTGATGTCTAAGAAATTAACAAACGTGTCAGAAATTTCATAGACGAATTTGATACTCTCAAGAACTAGTGAATTCAGTGAATTTTTTTTAGCTCATCCTTCGACATGCTGCGAATCCAAGACTTATATGTTTTTATATGATTAAGGTGTAAACCGAAACGTCACAACTGCGTGCTCATTGATTAATAAAGCTGTTCCTACTTTTATATTAAATAGTTGTAACAGTTTGTTATCACAGCTTTACTGCAGTAACTTCGTGCATATTTATATATTTAGTTTTATATTTACTTGACACAGTGTAGCTGACCATGAAGTGAAGTGTTTTCTGAGAACATATCTCGCCGTTTTATTGTTTTATTGTAGAAATAAAAAATAAAGAAATTAATACTTTTAATATAGATTCAACAAAATCACCGTGGAAAGCCTGATTATATTTAAGAAAATACGACTGATTCCAATAGTATTCAGTATTTTGATAGTGTAATAAGAACTGCCTGTTTACTGTGCCATTATGTTTCACGATTATTTAAGAAGGCTATCACAGTCAGTTTTATATCTGCTGACCTACATGAACTCATCGATTGAAATGATCAATGCTGAATTAACTAAACGAGCTGGGCAGGTTATATGGTTATTGTTTTCAGACTTTACTTCATATAGACGTGTGTGCGAGAGAGATAGATATAAATGGGGCAGACAGACAGAGACAGACAGACAGACAGACTGACAGACATAGATAGATAGATAGATAGATAGATAGATAGATAGATAGATAGATAGATAGATGGATGGATGGATGGATGGATGAATGGATGGATTGATAGATGGATGCATAAAATTTTTTTTCTTAAAAAAATACCATATTATTATCTATGGGCAGTATGAAAGAATTAGGTGTAAACTGGCAAAACGAGTAGAAAAGATATCAATGTTTCAACTGGCAAAACGAGAAGAAAAGATATCAATGTTTCAACTGACCATTCTTTTTTTTCTGATAGAAATGCATTTTCTCCCATTTGTTCAGTAGGAAAATAAATGGTATCATTGCAAAAGGAATGTCATGGTGCCCCATAGCAACGGAGAAAGTTTTGGTGCCTGGAAGGAATGCATAAAATGAATTAAGTGTGGGCTATGTTTAAGGTGTGAGTTTGGATTTCTTCCGCACTGGGTCATGTGACTGTCAGGTCTGTTGTTAGAATGATTGGAAAGTTTAAAGGGTTAGCAGTCTGTGCGAGGCTGTGGCCGGTTCAGCGTCGTGGGATCATGTTTTGCCGGTATGAGTAGATCGTTCAATGTTCAGTTTGTTCTACAAATTCTCCAGGTTATTCGTGCTAGATCCCAGACTACCGTGCCGACCTCATGTAGTGTAAGGAACAATTTTTTTATAAATAGGAAACTACGAGGTTTTGGTACGGTAAAGTAAGAGAACAAATATTGTAGGATTAAACCTCGAAAAAATCGTAGACAAAGCACTTTAGTGAGACGTGAGAGAAAGAAAAATCACAAGAGAATTACTAAGTCGATAGTACGCTGTTCTCTCGTGGCTAGACGGCTGCTCGTCCTACCGGAGTCCATGTTCGAATCCCAGGTAATTCTCTTGTGATTTTTCTTTCTCTCACGTCTCACTAAAGTGCTTTGTCTACGATTTTTTCGAGGTTTAATCCTACAATATTTGTTCTCTTACTTTTTCATGTAGTGTAAGTCTTTTTATGTGTTAGTATTTATTATTAAGGTGGAGTCCTATGTTAAAGTGCAGTATTGTGTACGTAGTTTTTGTGAGAAGTAATTTAGATAAATATTTCCACAAGTTATTCGTCAACAAAAAAGTTATTCGTCAACAAAAAATGACAATATATGAAAGACATGGCAAGCGAGATGCAGACATGCCACCAGAATGAGAAAAGCAGGAAATTCTAAAAAGAACTGCGAACAATAAAGCAAGGGTATAAACAACCTCTGCAGGGCTTGAAGGGTAGTAATAGAAACATGATAAGTAATGAAAAGACAATCTGTACCAGATGGAAAGAATATTTTGAAAAACTATTAAACTGAAGAGCCTATAAGCACACTGCCATGCGAAAAATACATACTTGTGAACCTGAAATAGAGGCACCAGATTTAGAAGAAGTCATCTACATTATCATGTTTCTACGAAAGAACAAAGTAACTGGTTCAGATGGAATTGCTGCAGAACTGATTAAGGAATGAGGTCTAAATCTACATGAACAGATATGTGCACTAATACAACAAATATGGAGAGAAGAAAAACTCCCTAGTGAATGGAGAGAATCATTACTGATCCCAGTATTTAAGAAAGGCGATAAGGGCAAGTGTGAAAACTACAGTGGATTATCATTACTACAAACAAGCTACAAAATGCTATCTATTATACTTTTAAATAGATTAGAACCATACAGCGAGAACACACTGGGAGACTATCAAGCAGGTTTTAGGAAGTATAGATCAACCATAGACCAAATATTTTATCTACGTCAAAGAGCAGAAAAGTACTGGGAGTTTGAAAAAGAAGTACATAATATCTTCATTGACTTCAAGAAAGTCTGTGACAGCATATATATGAGCAGCTTATCCAAAATTATGAAAGAATTTGAGATACCTAATAAAGTAATCAGTCTGACCAGAATATATATGGAGGATACACAAAATATAGTAATAGGAAGAAAGTCAGAACCCTTCTTTATTAGAACTGGTTTAGAACAAGATTGATACATTATCTCCATTACTATTCAACCTAGAACTAGAATAGGTAATCAAAAAAGCGAAAGAAGAAAGCAGTACAGAAGAACAAGCTAAAATACTAGGATAAGCTGATGACCTGGTTGGGGAAACTATGCAAGAAGTCATCAGTACCTGCATACACCTGAGAGATGTAGCATTAAAAGTGGGCTTGACTATTAACCAAGATAAGATAGAGTACATGAAGATATCAAGAGACCGGTGGCAGAATGATCCAGATTATATCAATACTGGAGAGATGATTGTTAGGAAAGCAGAAACATACACATATCTAGGCACAACAACAGAAGCAACACAGTAAGCGAGGAAATTAAAATCAGAGTACAGATAAGGAATAAAATATACTTTGCCTTGCAACATTTGTTAAAATCCAAAATCCTGTCCAAAAACACCAAAATGACAATACACAAAACTGTAATAAGACCAGCCGTCATGTATGAATCAGAAACGTGGAGTACAACAAAGAAAGATGAACAAAAATTGCAGATCTTTGAGAACAAGATCACAAGAAGAATCTTTGGCTGATAAAGGATACCAACAGTGGAGAATGGAGAGCTAGAAAGAACACTGAACAGCTTATTTAAATCCCAACGAGTTATAAATTTCTTGAAACTGAACAGACTACGCTGGCTGGGGCATGTAGAAGGAATGGAAGAGAACAGACAAACGAAAATGATGTATGCAAAAGAGATGGTGGAAACAAGACCAAGGGGTAGACCAAGACAGAGATGGAAATACAACACAGAAGAGGATATAAAACACATTGGTGTCACTAACTGGAGAGAGAGAAGATTAGGAATAGAGGAATGGAGGAGAACTTTATCTGCAGCAGTGAGCCTCCTTAATGGCTCTGAAAGCTGAAGAAGAAGAAGAAGAAGAAGAATATCCGCAAGGCGATGGAGTATGTGTGGAGTGCGAGTATGAAATAACTTAGGACTCAAGTTTTGATGTGATGTTGCCAGAAAATGTGTGTCGTTTCATTTTTGATTTGTTACATTAATATGGAACTGCATTCATCACCAGATTTTCATTTTGACATCATTTTGCGTCATAAAGTTTTGTCGTACTGTACATGTATGCCATTTCTAATAACTTCTTGGTGCGCCTATTAATGTGTTTAATGTGTGCCCCGAGATAGCTTTAATGTGTTGATTATTGACAAGTCATTTTAAAAAATGTAAGTATAAAATTATGAAAATGTTAAATGTGAAGATGTTATAAAGAATGAAAAGTTTACCCACCAGAAAAACTCATTGTTAATATTGAGTCATGAAGATTGAATATGTTGGGAAAATGCTTTGCTGAAATGTACATGAGACAATGTTACATTTTTCTGAGGGGCGTTGAGAAAGTAATGCACCACGTCGTTTTTTTTCAGCTAATACTGAAGATAAAAAGCACGACATTTTGCACACTTTAAATATGGCATGTGTTGATGGAGTTAACCATATTGCACCGCAAACGGCCAAAGAATATGGCTGCCTTAACCGTTGAAATGGAGCGTGTTAGAAACTTGCTTTATAAGCAGCGAATTGTGGTAGAATTTCTAGTTGCAGAGAAGGAAACTGTTGTGAACATTCACAAGCGTCTATGTGATGTGTATGGAAGTTTTACAGTAGACAGGAGTACAGTCAGTCGCTGGGTTCAGAGAATCAAAGAATCAATAAGTGAAGATAAGAAGTTGCATGATCGGCCGCGCCGTGGACGTCCTGTCACAGCCATCAAGGCAGAAATGTTGAAACGCTGAGGGCATTATTCTTACTGATAGGTGTATCACTACTCAACAACTGGCCTTAAAGCTGTCAGTCAGCAATGGTAATGCAAATGCAGTTATAAAAGCTCTCAGATTTTCTTAGGTTTGCGCAAGATGGGTTTCTCGAAGTCTCACAAATGACCATCGATTGCAAATGAAAATAATTTCTTTTAAATTGCTGGAGTGTTTTAGTGGTGAGTGAGAGAATTTTTTAGTTAAGATCGTAACAGGTGACGAACCTGGGCACATTATTTTGAACCTGAGACAAAAAGACAGTCAATGGAGTGGCATCATTCGCAAATCACCAAGAAGAAAGAAATTCAAGAAAACTCCTTCATCTGGAAAGGTCATGATCACTGTCTTTTGAGACATTGAAGGTGTAGTTGTTGTGGATGTTATACCAAGAGGAGAGACAATCAATTCGTAAGCTTACATTAAGACATTGAAAAGACTCCACCAACGTTTTCGCAGAGTTCAGACACATAAGAATCTAGCAGACCTGTTTCTCCCTCACGACAGTGCGCGTCCACACACAAGTCTGACGACACGGGAAGCATATTGCACATAAAATTGGGTTGGACTGTACTACCCCATCCACCCTATAGGCCCGATTTGGCACCCTCTGATTTCCATCTGTTTGTGTCCACTTAAAGATGAACTCCGAGGGGTAAGATTTAAAGATGACGAAGGTGTGATTCATGCAGCGAAGAAATGGCTACCTACTCAAGAGAAAATCTGGAACGGGCTAGGAATACATGCACTTGTTTCACTCTGGCGTAAAGCCGTACAAGTTGATGGGGATTATGTTGAATAATACCGATGTTTACATGACATATCCATGTATACTGTATATAAATTTCATGCTTTTTGAATAAACAGCTCCTGAGAAAAACTATGTGATGCATTACTTTCTGAACGCCCCTCGTAAATGTTTTCTTGTTTTCCGTGGTTTTGGCGTTCAATTCTTGTTTGCAATCGTTTTTTTTTTTGTTGTGTGTTGTTGTTGCTGTTGTTCGTGTTGTCGTTGTTGTTATTGTTGGTGGTGGTGGTGGTGGCGGTGTTCGTCTGCGTTCTTGAACAGTCATTAAGAAAATATTTTCCTGGATTACAAAAGTCATTTAAGTCTTCAGAGTGATCGTTTATGTTATAGTATTGTTTGTTTTCTTTTGTGTGAGAACATTTAGATTTCTTAGGTATTTTAAAATAAGAATTGCGATGAGTTCTTCAGTGGCCGGGAACTGACTGAGTAGGAGCGGTAAAGACCTGGGTTGGAAGTTAGAGGAGTTATTCGGGGTTCTATTTTGTGTGGCTGCACTTATAAAAATGGGAGGCTGTACTTCAGTGACTTGTCATCCCTTTAGAATTAATCTCCCTTGTTGGAACATAAACTACTAATTTTCATAAAGTTCGATAGCACCTAAACATTTTACATAATCCCGGAGATGGCTATTGTTAACTGAAACTTTCAAAGTGTCCCTGGTACTTTTGTTTCTTTAATCGAATCACTACTTTTTTTTTCAAACAGCTTGCATCAATATAAATAATGATCAAATACATTTTTAAACCTATAATATTTATCAGTGTCCAACTCTACTGGACGTTCTACAACTGAATCAAGGCAGAACTCTAGATGTGTTGCGAACACACTGCTGTATTATGAGCACGTGATCTTTTGCTTTACAACACCCTATCCTCTATTTATTTCATATTTAAACATTGATAAAATTGTGAAATTTTTCTAAAACTAAACATAAGAAGAGAAGGTCACAACCGCCACACCACTCTCATTCCTTTTTTTTGTAAGTTAGTATATCGTATCTGGCACTATGAAACAAGAACTTGCATATTCCTTTATGTCACATAGCTAGGTCATGCTGACAGTCTCTCTCATGTATCCGAAAAAAACTGAAATAACTAAATGCGCTTTGACGAGAACAAATAAATAAATATTAGTTATACCGTGAAAAGAAATCTATTAGGAAAAAAATAGACACAAAATATAAACCAGCCAATAATCCGATCAAGAGTTACTCAGCGCCCAACAGTTACAAGACAGGTACGAGTGTTTCTTTTTCTCCTCCTCCAAACGTCTTTACAAACTATGTCGCATGTTTCAACGAATTTAAACAGACAAGTGAACAAAATATTATGAAACTGTATTTGAAAATACACCGGCTCTTTTATAACTTTAAAATATTTGTTTAAAATGTGATGTTCATATAACAAACGATTGCAATACTTTTTTTTTACATCTGCATCAGCACGTATCACTTTCAACCGCTATTTATGCCAAGTTTGCAATCCTTTCTCGTGAAATACTTGTTCGTAAGTATGTCTTAATGAATTTTTTGTTTTAGGAAAATGAACAGCCGTTGCTTACAATACTGACAGGTAACGTCAATAATTGACTTAAAGCAATCGTTAAGTTAGGAAAAAATGAATTATTAAATCCAGTAAATTGAAGAACTGTAAGGTGTTCTGGCTTCTTAAATTTCCATGCCAAAAATGTCTTAATGTCTTTATTAGTCAGTATCTCGTTAAAGAGTTTTGTACCATTAATATCTTTTTTGTTTTGATGTGCCAAGAGATTTTGCCACTCATTACAGTAGTTTTTCGTTTGTTTTTTTTAAAAATTATAATGTCCAATAAACTATACAAGTGATTAAAAGTATCACTGTTGCTTTGCATCTGTTCGAAACAATCATTCCGTTATGTCCAACCGGTAATTAAAAGTGTAGAAAACATCTTCCCCCCCCCCCCCTCTCTCTCTCTCTGAACCTTAAGTGCACAGGGCACATGGGGCTTCCGCAAGGGTTTTCCACAAATGCCTGTCCTTTGCCTTTTTTCCTGCTTTTGCCCATGTGAGCCCTCTATTGCTCAACATCCTCTCGTTGTTCTTCTTCATGTCTCTTTTGGTCTACCCTTACTTCTGTTCCCCTGTGGTGTCCATCTTAGTGCTCTGTGAGTTGTCAGTCATTCGGAGCACATGTCCCAACCATCGCAAACACTTTGTACTTCATGTTGTATTTCTTTACTAAAATTGTCCATAACTTTATATGACAGATAAAAGGGATGGCGACTTAATAACTTTATATGGCACGTCATAGATTTATCCCAGTTGGTATCACAGACGTCGGACTGCTTCAGTTTTACAGAACTTTCCCATTTTGTAACTGATGGTTGCCTCCAGAACTGCATTAAAGTCTTTTTTCCAAGTCTCAAGTCAAGTCCCAAGTCAAGACCCAGGTTCTTGCAAGTAGCTTCAAGTTCTAAGTCAGATCTCAGGTCTGGGAGCCAAAATGTTGTGGATTCTATTGACTCTATTGAATGAGTAGTATTAAAGTGATTAATATAGCAAACGCAGGAGGTTGAGAGTTGTGAAGAGAGTAAAGTAAAATAAGAAAAGAAGCAAAACTGACACAATATATATTTTATTCTTCACTTCATCAAGTATCACAACTTTAATGTAGTGATTTTGATTTTACAGGGTAAAACGTATTAGGAACACATCAACGTCCGTCTGACTTGAATTTAGTTTCTGAGTTTTTTTTTCTGTTTCTTGTGTTTGTAAGTACAGAAGCACGTCGGCACCCCTCCTAATTTCTGAAGTTATAACAGATCAAAACTTAAACTGTCACTCTATACTTTTTAAGCTGTCTACCGGGAAATAAAAATAAAATTTTTCGGTCAATAGATTTTATTTTTTTATAAAGCAGATTAGTCAGTAATAGTAAAAATTAGTCTTAAAAAACATTCTCAACAGTTTTAGCAATCTTTCGGGATGAAAAACCGTTTGATTTGATAGCGAACCGGTCACTGAAGTTCAACATTGCTGAAAGTGAACAATCTGTTCAGTACATGAAACAGTATTTCCAGTTGAACCAGACAGACTGGCCTAGTGAATAGGGAGGGCACAAGGAAGGTGAACCCGGTCCTAAAAATAAACCGACCGACGCTGGAACGTTGGGCCTTGTAAGGTGCAAAACAAGGACACAGCGCAACCAATGTCCTTTTGAGAGCGACGCCGAAGTGTTATTAATGCTTAGGCCTTTTGTGAAGATTATATCTTCTGATCCGCTGCTAAATCCTTCATGTTTTTAACTGAACTTCCTGTTCCATTTACCTGTTTGGAGCAAGTCATAAGTGACTTTTTTTGTTAATACTAATGCAACATGTTTAATAATTTACAGTAATGTATCAAGAAAATGAGGTACTTATTTAGCAAAAAAAAAGTTTAACTAATATCTCCACGCTGAAAATTCAAATGTATTTTTCTAAATCTTGGTAATCTGCTCATTTCTAATTCTGAATGTTTGTAAATTATTTAAAACATTGATTATTTTGTTTCGTACATATAATTTTCATTTTCACTTCTTGCTTCGATGATGTGGGTATCAGTGAAAAACTATGATTTGTTACTGCACATTTCTCGCAAAATTACTTCAGCGAAGTGTTGTAAAAATTGCTTCTAATTTCAATTTGGTAATCAGTTTCAAATTTGATAATCACTTATCAATATAAAGAGAAAAATATAAATAATTACATAATGAAAATGCTAAAGTCAACTGACTGAAGTGTGAAAAAATGTAGTTTGTTGCTGAAAACAGCTTACTAATCTGGCGTGTGGGCGCTTACAGTCCTCAGCGATATGCTTTTTTCTCCACTTCATATCATTTATGACTTAATGAAAAAAATTATTAAGATTAAGATTAGAGGAATCTAATTCTTGATTTAATTTAAACTTAAACATAATCCTAAAAACTGCACAACAGTTGTAAAGTATGGGAGTTGAAACTGTGAGAGTAAAATCTCAAGCATATAAAAACAACATGCTTAGCGCACTCGTGAAACATTTCATAAACATTTGACATATATCTCTTCTGCTTGCCTCTCTACTGACTGCCTGCCTCTCTATTGACTGCCTGCCTCTCTACTGAATGCCTACCTGCCTCTCTACTGACTGCCTGCCTCTCTACTGACTTTGTTAAGGAAATAAAATATTAACTGTGTGTGTGTCTGTGATTACTGTACTTAATTTGGTTATCGATAACTACCTTTCGGTCTTTTTTAAGATACATAGCAGGTCACAGCTAGTAGCACGATATTGCCTGAAAGTAGCAGGTTTGGATGTAATTACGTTTTTCTTGAACTCTCTCCAAGTCTTCCCTGCTGGCCCGAGATTTTCAAGTGTTTCATATGTAATATCCAGTACTCTCTTCAAAAGGCGATCTGCGATTTCCAGGCGTACGGAGGGTGGCTGTTGAAAAAAGAATATAATTTTTTCTTAATGTCACAAGTATTATATGGCATCATTCGCTCTCGGCTACACCACACAGGAAGAACTACATCATTAAATAAATAGAAAATGGCAAAATTATTTGTAATGAGAGTAAAATGCAATGGAAGGAAATTCTGAGTTGAGCAAGTAAAACTGATACAAGACACTTCCACAACTTTGTGTTTAGTTAAATATTGGCTACTCGACCACCAGTGTCGACAAAACAAGCAAATGTCCCTGCACTACTTCATTCAATAATTTGCTATGTGCTGTACTGAGATGCCTTCACAATCCTGCTTCTCTGTTTTGTGCAGCCTAGTTGTTAATCTAGTTGTTACTCATGAAGCCAATGACAGCAATTATTGAGGAAAGACGCTGACGATGGTTGGGACTGATAACTCACTACGAAAAAATAGCACCAAGATGGACACCACAGGGGAACAGAAGTAAGGGTAGACCAAAAGAGACATGGAGAAGAACAACAGAGAGGATGTTGAGCAGTAGAGGGCTCACCTGGCAAGAGCGGAAAAAAGGCAAAGGACAGGCATTTGTGGAAAACCCTTGCGGAAGTCCCATATGCCCTGGACACTTAAGGTTCAGAGAGAGAGAGAGAGAGAGAGAGAAAGAGAGAGAGAGAGAGCTGTTATTCATTTACTTTTCTTTTCCAGTATCATTTGATTACACTGCTGAGAATGTTTTTTTCTATTGATCTCTCCACCGCCCCCCCCCCCAGGTTTTTTTTGGAGTATTTATCTGGTTCTCTGTCTTCTCATGTCGTGTACAAAAGAATTTGGCCGTCTTGTTTCTTATGGTTTTACCTAGTTTCAGTTATTATGCAGCTCCTGTGACAACTTTATTTTGTTATTTTCTCAGCATTACATTCAGACAGCGGTGCTGGCTCTGTTTAACACTGTAATAATCGTTGTCTTTTTTATTAGGACATTCTCTTCTTTCTTATTGCCCTCTTCATGTCCTGAAGTCCTACTTTTGCAATTACTGTTACAAGCAATCATCGATTTAGGAAAAAAAGTAACTAAAATTAATTTAGAAGAGAAACAAAGGGAAAAAACCTTGTCACTTGTTGTAATATTGATTTTTTTTTTGTCCAGGTGAAAACTGAAAGTTAGTCAGCTCAGGTAACCTTGACGGGAAGCATAAATTTGCACGTGATATCTGAAGTTAGTTAGGGAAAGTTTTAAAGTGTCAACTTTTAAATGTCTGTTGTTGTCACAACAGGCTAAATTTAGTATTAGTGATTTTAGTTTTTTTTTTAGAAATGTTTGTTTTAGAAACTAAGGTCATAAAAACATGATTATTCATGTGGAGTGAGCTTTTCTTCATGATAGAACGTTCGGGAATCATGGGAATAGTTAGTATGGGATATTTAAGCTTGAGTAAGGATTTTTTAAGGGAAGATGTTTGAGTAATTTTGCTTAGTAGTAAATTTTTCAGTAGTCAGTTCCAGTTATGTAGTAGACTCAGTTTCAGCATATCTTTTAGGACAGGTTTTTCTTTGTCAGTGAAATGTAAGCTGTTTAGTAGTGTTATCCTTATCAGGATAGAATTGTGTTGTACTGGTTTCTAACTTTTGGAAGTTATGTGTGTTCTGGATATTTATTGGAAATTCATTAATTTGTAAGTAGTTGCATTACAGTAGTTACTATTGTCAGAAATTTCTTCCCCATGGCGTTAACTACGCGACCAGGATGTTCTTGTAATATTTGTTGACTCAACCTGCCATGTTGGCAATTCGTCATCTTTCTCTCATCTCCGTTTTTCATCGTTCAATAAATGTTTCGATATGCATCCTTGTAGTTGGACAAGTATCTTCATGAAGTTTTCTAGCTGTTAGTCCTGTCGAGTGAGTGGGAAGTCCTGTCAAAGTTTTCATACATAACACTGTTGTTTTTGTAACACAATAATTAGTGTATAAGTATATAACTATACACGAAACACTGCAGTAAAGCTGTGATACTAGAATATATAAAACAGGAAAAAGTAGGAGCAGCTTTATTACTTAACGATTACAAAGTTGTGACGTTTCGGCGTGAGCCTTAATCATACAAAAACACACAGGACGAAGAAGTAGAGAGAGGAGATAAAGTATGGATTCACATGAATGCTATTTAAAATAATTTTAAAAATAAATAAATAAAAATAATAATAAATAAATAAATAAATAAAAAACAATTTTTTTCTAAAGAGTACTTAGCTGTAAATTGTAAGGTGTGGCTTGTCCGGCGGTGTGTGTCAGGAATGGATTTAGTAGAACGTGGAGACTTTAAATAGACCTGTGACATGTGGTCGGTGGGTTGTAACTGGGGGTGGTGGATGGGGAACCGGGGAAGGGAGAGAGAGTGTGTGATGTAATACTGACCTAGCTAGGAGAAGTTGAATCAGATGATTGGGGAAGAGGGGTTGCAGAGTGATGATGTGAGGAAGTTTGAAAAGTAAGAAGGGGTGGACTTTGTGGAGAGGTACTGTAATGATTGAAGAGAATGTTACGTGTAACTAACCCATGTGGTTCCAGCTTCCCATAATTTTGAATGCAGCGGTTCTCAAGTGCCAGGCGGCTTGTGTCATCTGCGTGACATTGTTTGATGGCTGTAACCAGAAAGTCAGATTTGCCTCTGTGGTTGGGGCCATTGAAATGATTTGGGACTGGTTTCGAAGCATGCTGGGTGATGTCGTACAGATGTTTTTGCATGCGGTCCCCTAATCTGAGGCCAGTCTCATCAATATATGTTATCCTGCATCTTTTGCAAACGATGACATATATCACATTACGGGACTCGCATGTGAATCCCTCATGAAGGGTGAGGATAGTTTTAGGAAAGGTGATTGTTTTCGTTTCTCAGACTACAGGGCAGGTAACGCAGCGGGGGCGGTTACATTTTCTGGTGCCAACATATGTAAGGCTGTGCTTCAGGTGGCTGTGGACGAGGATGTCCTTAAGGTTTGGCTCACGTTTGTATGCCAATAGGCATAAACTGTTGTTTTTGGTGTGGCAGTTGCGAACCTGGCATTATTGTTGTGTCATTCAGGGTGTACCATAGTGACAATATTGCCTTTCTGGTAGAGTAGTGCTACCAACTCTCACAGGCAACAACAACATGTAAGTCTATCAAGGCACAGAAAACGTTCACATAATTCTATCTCCTGATGCCTTGGACATGTCACAATAATACACTACTATTGTTTAGTGGTGCCCTGCTGCCACGTCAGTACTTGCCCCAGAGGGATTCGCCTTTAACGAGAAATTTTGTGAATTTGAGTAAAAATTGCATTTAGTTATATAAAAAAGGTTGGTCATGTCGGATGAAAGAATTTGATGATATACTCTTTAACATACAGAGGGATCCATAAAGATGTATAAACACTTCAACACAATACAAAGCTATATGGATAGTGTAACACTAAATATATATATATATATATATATATATATATATATATATATATATATAATATATATATATATATTATATATATATATATATATATATATATACAAATGAATATAGGTCCTTTTAGTTTTCAACAATTGCAACATGTGATCAGAGTGGTTTCCATGAGCGTCCAAACACTTCTGAGTATGGCAAACTACTGCTTAAGCAACGTTACCCAAAATTTCTAATGGGGTTTATGCACAAGCCGTTTCAATGTCCTCTCAGAGCGGCGCAAGTGCAGCGGATCTTCAGTGATAAACAACATTCTTTAAGGTCCTCCACAGGCAGAAGCAGAGATCAGAAAGATGGACTACACATGGAAACGGATAGAAGAAGCACCTCAAAACAGAAATAAATGGAAAGTCTTTGTTGATGGCTTACGCCCAAAACGGGGATAAAGAAGGCGTGGATGGATAGACAGGTAGAAGTCCAGGGGTTTAAATCAGGAGAACAGGAAGAAGGGGAGGGAGAACTCAATCGTCCCTCTTCGTTCTATCCATTGTCCTGGCAAACTATCATCGAGGTATGATCTCACGTCTCGGTATTAGTGAGTTGTCGCAGCGTCTTTTTGGAAGTGAAATCGTTCATTTCCATGAAGAGATAAGAGAAATGACAACTACGGTAAAACTGGTTCTAGTGATGAAAGTAGATGAAGGTGTATGGTTCAGTTTTACAAAGAGATGGAAAGAATGAGGAAAGTGGGCAGAAACAAGAATAATGGGAAGCAAATGACCACATACAAATTAGAAACATACAACAATTCAATATTTCGGCAAAAGCCTTTTTCAGTGATCACATACAGAAACAATACAACAGATAAAAACACTAAAATAGATGAAAAATATAGACTTGGCTTTTTGGCCTCTTCCTAGTATCAAAGACGGACACAAATTGATTATCCATTCATAAAGCTGTGCGTTTGACAAGGTAAGTAGGCCACAGCTATACTCCAGTGGTGACAACACCATTGCATGCATCAGCAAGAACAGAGTGCACTGCATCCATTAACCTAACCGCTCCCAACGCTTTCCTTGCATTTTGTATTGCATTATCCACATGTTGTGCAAAGGACAAGGATCGATCAAATGTGATTCCTAGATACCGCATGAAATGTGTTCTCTTAATTTCTTGACCCTGATATTTCATAATCGGAACTTCAATTAGCACCACAGGATGCTGGCTTTTTCTGGGTTTAACACTGCACTGTTATCCTAACACCAGATTGTTATCTTGTTCTGTACCCTTGTGGCTAATTCTTCTCTACACCTTCTATGCTCATATGCTAATATGTCATCAACGTAGGTCAGCGTTCGCTCCACACCATTCCCAAATAACAGCGCAAGGACAGTTAATATATACCTGAGACAGCCCCGTTACAATGGTTCTGGGTTCTAAGATCTACGTTTTGTACCTTAAGGCAACTGATCGCATCAACAGCATTGAAGTTATCCATCGAACTAATCTTGCATCTACCCCAAACTCCATCAGAAGTGTCAATAGCGTGGTATAATCTATTCTGCTGTAAGCATTCTCAAGATCAAGTGTCACAATTACAGTTTCCTCTTTTCTCTGAAATCCCTCTTATATATTATGCATCAGGATTTCTGCATTATTAGTTGTATCTCTTCTTGGGTGATAACTTCCTAATGTATTCGGTAGTAGCCCGCTGGTCTCTAGAAAACCTGATGGTCGTCGGGCTATAATCCTCTCAGTTACTTTGCCATATACATTTTGTAATGTTATAATTCAATATCCATTCATTTTTGTATTGTCTTTATCTATTTTTGGCAAAGGAATCACGTAACTGTGCAGCCGCTAAACAGGTATACGCCAGTCCTCAACCTCTGGTTGTAATCTTCTGTCATCTGCTTTACAACTTTGTCATCAACTTCTTTGAGATGTCCGTATCGGACGCCATCATGACCGGGTGCATCATTTTTGGCAGACGTAATTGTCTGTTTTACCTCCTCCAACTCTATTGGGCTTTCCAGGATTTATGGTTGTGCAAAGCTTGATATCGCGTTTCTCGTCATTATACGCTCTTCAAGATCTCTCTCATCCGATTGTTTGACGTATGGTTGGAAAAAGGCAATACCTTTCTGCTCATCAGATCTTAGTACATTACCTTCTCATCCCCTTTGTTAGTATTCACTTGTACTCCAGGTTTGTTGTTCATTCTCCTTTGCACCTACCAGAATTTGCGCCTATGACTCCACAGAAAGAGATTTGAATGGTTTTGCTTCTCTTGCATTTCCTCCACTGCACCTTTCAGTTCTCCAGTTCTCTACTCTCCTTTGCCACACTTTCAATCTGGTCTTTCTTAGAGCCTGCTCATACGTGAGCTCATATTTAAATACGTATCTTGTCTTTTTGTAACTACATTTCTCGAATTTATTCACTCTTACAGTGTCTTGGAGATGATCACTTTCATTATATGCCAGGGTTTCCCAATGCACGCCCTCAAGACTTGTGTGAATACCAAAGTCAAATCTATATTTGAATCTTGAGTCCTGTTTTCCTGTTGTCAGCCGCGTCGCTTTCTTTCTGTTCACCACAGATAGGTTCATTCTTAACAATGCAGTATGTAACGGTCGGTCCTGTGTATTTTCCACGATATTGGCCCAGCTAGTACTTCGAGCATTAAAGTCGGCACAAACCAGCAGTCTATCCCCCCAGCAGTTCTTCGAATTCAGACAAGATCCAAGCTCTGCGTGTTCCACTCTGTCACGTCAATTATTTCATGTTGCAATCCTGCTTTGATCAGAATCGCATGCTCATTGGAAACTCCTCTCACCGGGTTAGAATGACACTGGAATGCAAGGAAATCTAATAGACTCAGAAAGCGTTTCTTGCAATGGCATTATATCACAATCATAAAACATACACCCCAGGACAGGTGCCATTTTCTTGGCCCTTCTGCAGTTCCAATAAGCAACGTTTATGCATTTTAGCTTGATTCTATCGGATTTAGTCATATTCTTACGCTACCATGCTCTCTTTTTCCTCTTAATTCTCCCACGACGGTTCCCTTTTCTCCTCTACTCCAGTTAATTTAACTCTTTATTTAGATTCTGCTGCAGCGTCGACCTCTGAACGAACTCCGGAGCACTAGCGATGGTTCTGTGAATTTAAATCTATGCCAGTGTTGCACTACAAAAAGGGAACTAAACTTCATATCAGAGAAGAGGCTTAACTAGCCACGCGATGCCGTCTCTCTCGCATAAGAACGACTCGAAGTTAACAATTGCACTACCTGATTTTCAGCACGCCGAGAACACTTTTAACTTGGGTTTCATACAGATTCTGTTCCCCGTGTAAATGCCGCATGGTTACGCTGACAACTCATATGTCGATAATACCACGTTTTCAGCAGTATTTCCGTATCATAACCTTTTATATTACCTCTGAAAGATAGGCTGACAGATAGAGAACTCTTTCCATGCTCTCACTTTGACATATTCTGTTGTCTTAAGTATGCCAATCTTGCATTTAGGTATCAGACGCACTGCTCTCTGTGTAAATGGCGCCTCGGCACCCCACATGTCGATAATAGGTATCTATTGTCGTTACTCGCCTCAGCTGCGTTCGCACGTCTTCAACAGCATTTCATTATCGCAACCTGATACATTATCGCTTAAAGGTAAGCTCATAAAAGGCGAACTAAGGTCTCTCTCTCTCTCTCTCTCTCTCTCTCTCTCTCTCTCCCTGGCATATACTGCTGGCTTAAATGCGCCAATCTTGGCATTTTTTCGATTGTAAACACAAATGGCAGTCACCATGTTGCCATGTTACCAGAGGATCCCAGGTAAAATGGATGTGTAAGTAATCTTGACCAGTAACAGTACCTTAAAAAAAGAATGGTCTCTTTATGACATTCCACACCAAATATTGAGCCCAGGTAAACTGACTGCCTTGTCAACATAAATACGTATATTTTCTGGAGCGTTTTACGTCGCCTACTTAGAGTACGTCATTTTTGGTTCACGTCATCTTCCATCACAACAACGTACCATACGTTGCAAAATTAAATACATTCAGCTTCTAAATAAGCCCATTGATCTCCTTTGTTGAAGTGTGTGTACATGTTTTTGGACCACACTGTGGAACAAAGTGTACTTTAGAAATGGCTTCGGTAACTCTACTAATGAATATTAACTATTATAGCTATTTGTCTATAATGAATTCGTTAGAACAACGTCAAATGACTAAAGGACCAAAGTTGTATCCATGATTTGAGCGGCGAGCCACATATAAATCAATCATTTTTTTGTGAATTACATAAAAAAAATTAGAAGTGACAGCAACGAAGTGAAGGTGAATTAACAGTTTTGTAATTAGTTTCTCATATCTTTTAAAGATCCTAACTAAAACAAATATGTTTCAGGTTGCCTGGAGGACACTGCCTTTGTCTTCACGTATTCACCCCGTGGGAAATGTTTTTCCGCGTGTTTACACAATTTCAAGAAAAGGATTTTATGTAAGCGCACAATTTTGGCATTATATCTTGTAACTGAGAATAAAAAAAAATTCCACCAAATGTAAAATATTACCTAAAGTAGTCTAATCTAGATTTCTAAAGTCAGGTAGTTTTTGTTTGGGGTTAGTGTTATTTTCTGAATTAAGTTTTGCATAAAAAATAAATACTACAATTTCCAATTAAAAATACCAAATATTTGTTACTGAATTATACTCACTTTTTATTCAGCAAAAGGAAAACTTGTACAATAAAAATCAAACTTCTGAACAGTATCAGTGTTTAATATGATAAACGGGGTCAGTCTGCTGCATTAATCAGAACACGAATGCCAGCCTCTCAGAGGACGAAGCAGAAACGAATTTGTGAGACATCTAAAATGGTCCTTGATAAACTTCGTTGTTGAGAACACACTTTCAGATATGTATGTGCTACTAAACGAATTATTTTTTTCGTGTCCAAAATGACACATGATTTGAAAACGCTAATTTGAAAGAATCTTAACAGAAATCTGGTTCTCGGAGGTTGTCCTGTTGTTCTTCATCAAAAGGATTACTGAATAGCAGAGTGCTATTTTTTAATCTTTCAATCTTCTAAACCCTTGTGTTAATTTATTAACAGTCCTTTTAATATTTACATCATCATCATCAGGTGCCGTGCCGACTGGCGTTGGCTATTATGCTTCTCCAGAGTACCCGATCCTTCGTGCAGGCCATCAGTTCAGTTGGTGATCTCCTCTCACACCATCCCGTCAGACTGTCCAGTATCATTTCTCTTGGTCTTCCTCTTGATCTTCTTCCTTCTATTTTTCCTGTTGTTATAATATTTTCAATGCCCCCTCTTCTCATTGCATGTCGTATGAAAGTACATTGTCTCTCTCTTATCTTTCTGACAAGGTTTTTTGTCTCTCCAGCTCTTCTCATACATTCTTCATTAGTTATTTTTGCTGTCCAGGGGATTCGCAACACGGAAATCAGAAAAATACAGTTGTTCTATATCACGTTTTTCAGCTAGTCCTTAGCAGTTTGAAAATTGGGCAGATCATTTATTTTCAAAACCATTAAAAAACTTTTAGCCTATTACGAAACCTATGGTTGTTTTCCACTAGATCCAGTTGGTTCTTTCACTGAAGTTTCAAGTTTAATTGCTTCAGATAACTATTGATGTCTGGGGAAAATGCTAGTGTTTTTTTAAAAGAAAGTCCATCCTTTAGAAGTTCATCTTTCAACTGATGTCCAGTGAAACAAACTGATGAAAAAATATTAGTTAAAAGAATGGCACAAAGCAATTTTCTGCATTCACCCACTTCACTCGGTTATAAAGAAGCAATCCCTCGAATTCTGCCTCCATATCTTCCAAAACCTGTCGTAGCCGTCATTATAAAAGAGCTCTGTTTCCAGCTCATATCATGTTGAGTACTTTAACCAGTTTTAGAAACTTCGTTTTATTCCACTGATTTTCGAGAAAGAACTCAATGAGGAATAATGCAATGAAATTTGCGACAAAATTAATTTCACGTTCCTTAAAAGAGCATTAAATCCAGCTCCCCCCGCCCCCATCCTATCATCACTAACACAATTACTGAACACTTCAAAACATCTGATTTTATTAGCGGATTATTTCCTGCACTAAAAATTTTGATTGCTTTTGTGGTCCCATGAAGAGGACATTGTTGAAGCAATTGTTCTTTGTAAGTTTGTAGAACCCAGTAGTTTATTTTCATTTATCAAATATGGCAAAGTGGGTTCTTCTACATTGGAATAGGGACCACATGTATCGAAATTAAGTGATTTTCTGTTGTGCTTTAGACGTTTGCTGCTTCTAACTAAATATATCGGATGTAGACTTTGGCTTAGAAGAGCACCGGTGTATTAGGTTGTAAGATTTACTGAACTGAATCTAAGGTAGTTAGTTTCCAACTTTCAGGGCATACCCTGCCTGAGATAGCTCGCAAATGATCTGTCCTGGGTGTTTTGAGAGAAGAGAATCATCGTGTTATGAGGAGAAGATAACTCTCTTTTTGAGTGGAAGATCATGTTTTCTTTGGCTTTATGAGAAGATAATGGTTGGTTTTTAGGAGTAGTTTAGGTTGTGTTTAGAGAAACAAATCATCGTGTTTTGGTATGAGGAGATAACTATGTTTTAATGAGTAGATAACCATGTTTATGAGGAGATTATTAAACAGAAACTTTAGGAGATGGTAGGAGCTGTCATATGGGAATGAAACGTAATTATGAGCGTTTGTCTACATAGGTCAGCTGTATGGAGGAGAAAGACCAAATTAACCCTAGATGCTGAAAACTATAATGGCTCACCAATACTTTATGATGAAATATAGATGCCATCCAATACATGATGAACGATAAAGCGACTGGACCTCATAACATAACAATAGAAGAAATATAGGTCTCATATGAGAAGGGAATAAAATAATGATCAAGTTACTGAATGACATTTACAACAATGGTTATATACCTAGTGACATAATTAAATCCACATTTACAGCACTACCAAAGAAGAGAGAGTCTGAGAGTTATTATGAGAAGAACAAGGAGAAAAAAAAATAAATAGCAGGTGAGCAGTTTCGATTTGTTGAAGGCAAAGGAACATACAATGGCATTTATGCCTTGCGAACACTAACAGAAAAAGATTTAGGCGTACAGAAAGATCTCTACTTATACTTCATTAATTACACCAAGGCATTCGACAAGGTGAAACGTGATGAGATTATTAAAATGCTTGAAGACATAACCATGGCAAAGACCCTATGGATTGTAAAACATCTATACTGGCAGCAAGAAGCAGCTATTCGGATTGAAAATAAAGCTGGAAGATATCAACCAATAAAACAAGAAGTGCGACAAGGATGTGTGCTACTTCCAGACCTTTTTATGTTTTTTCCATGAATAGCGAGAATATTCTAAGAACGATCATTGTGGAACCAAATATAAAATCGGAGGATACAATATTAACAACCTTCGGCATGCTGACGACACGGTACTGATAGTTAAGAACCAACAAGACCTGCAAAATCTCTGGATATGTTCCTAAAGAAAGTAAACAGAAAGGGCTCTTTCTTAACATAAAAAAGACAGAGGCTACGGTTATATCTAAGAAAAGGATAGAACCGGGTTATTCTAAATATAAAAAAAACAGAGACTATGGTTATATCTAAGAAACAGAATCCACCAAAATTCAGTATAAAATTAAATGGAACTATTCTAAATCAGGTGCAGAAATTCAAATGTCTTGAAGCAGTAATAACTTCAGATGAGAAATCTTCTTATCTTATCTTATATCCTTCCCGTGCCGTTAAACGTCACATAGGGCTCGCAAAGTAGTTCGCCAATTTTTCCTGTCTTCGGCGAGTCTTCAACCTCATCAAAGGATTTTATGCCTGTTAATTTGGCCTCTCTTAATAATGTCCTCTTCAGAGTTTCACATGGTCTGCCTCTTTATCTTTGGCCTGTTGTGTTCCACTTGATAGCTTGTTTTGGGATTCTCTGATCATTTCTTTTCATCAAGTGACCAACATATGTCCATCTCCTTTTCCTGATAACCCATGAGACTGGTTGTTGTTCAGTCATCTGTCTTATCTCTGCATTGTTCTTGAATTCATTCCACTTGATGCCGAGTATTTTCCTAAGGCATTTGTTTTCAAAAGAGTCTAATTTCTTTTTTGTTTCTTTAGTTGTTTTCCAGCTTTCGCATGCATAAATGAGGGTGGATATTACATTTGAATTGAATAGTCTTAACTTGGTTTTTGTGCTTATAACTTTTGAATGCCATATGTTCTCAAGATTCTTGAAGATTGATGCTGCTTTTGCAATTCTGATCCTAACTTCCTTTCTAGTGTCACCATCCTGGCCTATGTAGCTGCCTAGATGAGAAGTGCAGAACAGAAATTATGAATAAAATAGGCCAAGCAAAAACTGAATTTCAGAGAATGAGAAACATATTATGCAACATATCCTTATTAATGAATGTTAGAAAACGAGTCATAAAATGCTATATTGAACCTATCTTGTTACGTGAAAGTGAATCATGAACAATAGGTCTGCACAAAAATCATTGGAAGCAGTAGTAAATGTGGTTTATTAAAAGAATGTTGCGAATTCCCTGGACAGCGAAGATAACAAATGAAGAATGTAGGAGAAGAGCTGGAGAGACAAAAATTCTGTCAAAAAATACGAGAGAGATAATGTACTTTCATAGGACATGCAATGAGAAGAGGGGGCACTGAAAATATTATAACAACAGGAAAAATAGACCTGATAAGACTCAGAGGAAGACCGAAAGAAATGGTACTGGATAGTCTGAAGAGATGGTGTGAGAGGATATCTCCAACTGAGCTGATGGGCTGTATGAAGGATCGGGTACTGTAAAGAAACATTATGGTCAACGTCAGTCGGCACGCCACTGATGTTGGTGATGATAGTCTACTGTTTTATATCAGGAGTTCTGACTAAAGTGGAGGCAGATCTGTTTAAAATCACAATAAACTCTGTTACCCCCTGGCAATGATCCTTTTTCACTTCATATTTTTGTATAACATTATTATTTTGTGAAGCGGTACCCACAGCCTGCTTTGGGCTATGACGTCGGTAGGAACAAAAGGTTACACACCTGAGTTTCCCTGGTTAGGGTTAGGCGAGGGATGCGACAATCGATCAAAATCCTAAACTTCAAGAAATAGTCACAAGTCGTCAATCCTTGTCCTGCTATCGGTATCTGTAAAGTCCCACAGCCATAATCGCCACTCATCAGCATGATGATACCGACAACCACGTGCTTGAGAGCAGCACATCACATCTTCTAAAATCATCATCATCATCATCATCCCCCCGCATCCACATCACCACAAAACATCGTAAATGCTTTTGCTGCAATATTGAATTGTTGTATGTTTTTCATGTGTGTGTGCTCATCTCGCTTTCTACCATCCTTGTTTGTGCTCACTTTCCTCTCTGTCTATCCTTTTGTAAAACTGAACTATACACCTCCATATACTTTATCACAAGAACCAGTTTTAGCACTGTCATAATTTCTATTATTTCTCAAATTCTTTCACGGCTATATTTAAGCCTGCAGGCATTTTTCATTTCTTTTGACAATCGGTACCGAATCATCTGCATACCGTAGATTATTCACATTGTAACCTTCAACTAGAATTCCTGCTGTATTTATATGTACATATTTAAAAAGATTTTCTCTCATTATATTTTCGCTGTACAATGAAAACAAATTGTTTTATTATTTGATATTTGTCAATCATATTTTCTGCCCCCATGGCTGCTTCTTACAATAAAAAAATATTTTCAGATTTTTGCTGTAAATATTTGTAAAACATTTTTATGATTTCGTTATGTTTTACTTTATTAAATGCTTTAGTATAGTCAATGAAGCGTACAAACAAGTCTTTCTCGGATTCTAAAGTTCTCTGTATCTGAATTCTTAGTGCATATAAAGCATAATTTTTTCTTCTTCGACAAATCTAAATTACTTGTCTCCTGTCTCTATGTTTATTCTGTGCCTAGTCTTTCTCACAATATTTCTGAGCGCTAGTCTTTTGATATAACACGAAAGGTTGATTGTTCTGAAATCTTCACACTCTGTAGCCCGTGGCGTCTTTGGTAAAGCTATTGATATATATATATATATATACATATATATTTTAATAGTTCATCCAGCGTTACAGATGCGATTTAACAATTTTGCTAATACTTTTACCCCAAATTCACAAAAGACTTCTAATTCTTCTACAGATATTTTATCACTATAACAGTATAGGAGATTTCTGAAGTAGAAATTAGAGATCGAGAAAGTTAAGTCAGTTAAGTCATCTTGGAATTGAAATGCTGAAAAAAAGGTTATATCACACAGAATTTAGTAACTAATTGTTTACATTTTATTCTCATTTAAGTCTGAGTCTAGCATATTTCCTGTCAGGCATGCTTCACGGATCAGAATTGCAAAAGCAGCATCAATCTTCAAGAATCTTGAGAACATATGGAATTCAAAAGTTATAAGCACAAAAACCAGGTTAAGACTATTCAATTCAAATGTAATATCCACCCTCATTTATGCATGCGAAAGCTGGAAAACAACTAAAGAAATAGAAAAGAAATTAGACTCTTTTGAAAACAAATGCCTAAGGAAAATACTCGGCATCAAGTGGAATGAATTCAAGAACAATGCAGAGATAAGACAGATGACTGAACAACAACCAGTCTCATGGGTGATGAGGATAAGGAGATGGACATATGTTGGTCACTTGATGAGAAGAAATGATCAGAGAATCCCAAAACAAGCTATCAAGTGGAACACAACAGGCCGAAGAAAAAGGGGCAGACCGCGTGAAACTCTGAAGAGGACATTATTAAGAGAGGCCAAGTTAACAGGCATAAAATCTTTTGATCAGGTTGAAAGACTCACCGAAGACAGGAAAAATTGGCGAACTACTTTGCGAGCCCTATGTGACGTTTAACGGCACGGGAAGGATATAAGATATAAGATAAGATGCTTCACGGATAATTTATGAAAAAGAAAAATCATGAAACAGAAATCAGATTTTTTTAGTCAGTTGAAGTATTGAGTTCAGATAGGTTAGGTTAGCTTGTTTGTGAGAGAATATAGTTTTTGTGTACTGTGTTAGATAGTAGAATAGAAAATGTAGCTAGGCGATGGAATTTTGAGGAGGCAGTGGTCGCCGTGAATTTATTCTATGTTGTCTTGACTTGGAATCACGTCCTGTCATGTGTTCTTGGATTTGTTTATGCCACTGTCATACTCGTCACATCGTTCATCGTCATTGTCATCCAGCGCACCAATAAAGTCATTATAACTTTATGTCGCTGCTGCTGTGCTGCTATTTGCCCCTGCCAGATTGACCGTTCCTGTGAAGTACGTCTGTGAAGTACGTCTGTGAAGTACGTCTGTGAAGTACGTCTGTGATGGAGCTCGACTGTAATTGAAAAAAGTAAAATCTCGACTCTAAGTGAAGAAAGTTAGTATTAACTAGTAACAGAAGTGAAGATTATATATCCTTGAGAAGCAAAAGTAGTATCCAATGTGTGAACATAACATTCCATCTAGTACATCAGTGTGCTAAACAATAGGAAGCGACATTGCTTTATCTGATAGAACAAAAAGAAATCTGTTTTATCAGGTCCTGTCACTTTTCCTCTTTCCATATGTTCAGTGACGTCTAACACTTCCTCTTCAAATACTGTTTTTCAAGCAGTTGCTTATATTTAACATTAGTTCTGGTCCTTCTTCACCATACAGCACATTAATGTATTTTGTCCACATCTGCCCCCTGGGAACAACTGTGTTAAGAGCACACTTATCTTAACATAGTGTTTGTGAGACAGGGAACATAGATCTGTTTGCTTAAAAACTCTGACCTACTTCTGTAGCCCAGAAACTTGTAGCAATCAACACCAATTGTAATTGTTATTGTTGTAAAATGTAATGTCAGGTTGGTGGACGGATAGGGACATGGAAATCTCTGGCGGGGATAAGGGAAGTCTGGTGTGAAACCGATGAATCCAGGACGTGACAAGCCTATGGGTCTTTACAACAATGGCTATCAGAATGATGCAAACAAAACAGAGCCAGTAGACTATGGGTGGCGGGGAATGGATATCGTTGAAGCACTCATCAGTCTCCTCATCTCTAAGTCAGAGTGTCTTTGTGGAACTGTTCAAAACCATCTGACATGGAGAAGGGACTTACGTAGAGCCACTAGAGGCTGGAAAATAAAGTTTTGGCCAGGCCGGCCTACACCACCGTCTTCATGGCAGTCCGAGCAAGACCACAGTCTGCCCTAGCAAGGAAAGGTGCTGAAGTCGGAGTTACCCAACCAAAAGGCGCATTGTAAAAATCAGGATAACACGCATTATCGCTAATGCGAACGAAGAAGAAGAAGAGTCCACATCTGTACAGTGGCCTCCTTCCCCATATCATTCTACCCTCCTTTGACTTCAAGCTACCTGTGCTATATTTTTTTCTGGCTGTCAGCTCACTTTATTTGTATGTGCATACTTTTTGAGTTTTTTTGATGATGGTCTTCAGTTTGCCTGCACTGTTCATCTTGCCAGGCTTCTTTTGCTATCTACATTTGTTTCTTATCTCTTTGTCAATCATGTTATATTTTTCATAGTTCTCTTTATGATGTTTTCTTTCATCCGTGAGGTATTTCTAGTGCCATCTCTTCTCTGCTGTTTCTTTCTTTCAAGTATCTTATATCTTCCTGTCTGATGAACTGAAGCTCGTTGCTTTTCCTAGCGTTCATTAATAACTTTGTATTTTTGCTAACGCAATGTATCTAAAACCATAACTCTGTATCTGGCTTTTAGTTCTTCGCTGCGCCTTCTGTATGTTTTCTTCAATTTTACTCTTATTCTGCCACATAATGGATCATGGTCACTATTGTAGTCAGCTCCTGGCATGGGTTTTGTTGTTAATAAGGTATTTCAGAATATTTTATTAATGAAAATAAAGTTGATTTGATTAAAAGTCTTTTTGTCTGATCTGCTCCAAGTAACCAGTCTTCTCGGATGTTGCTTAAACTATGTGTTTCCAATAATCGTGTTGCGCATTGTTGCTCATTCAGTTATTTTATGCCATCGGTCATTTCTCATTTCCAGGTCATAATCCCCTACTGCATCTTTTACTGTTTATTTCTTTTTCGACTTTGACATTAAAATCACTGAGTACGGCAATTTCATGTGGTTTGGTGGGTGAGAACAAACAGCGTTTACATTTATAGGTCTTCCTTTCAACTGAACTAATGTAACTCATACTGAATTATTCCAAAATCATTTACCGCAGTTGTCATTTCTCTTATCTCTTCATGGAAATGAACGATTTCACTTCCAAAAAGACGCCGCGACAACTCACTATCACCTCGATGATAGTTTGCCAGGACAATGGATAGAACGAAGAGGGACGATTGAGTTCTCCCTCCCCTTCTTCCTGTTCTCCTGATTTAAAACCCCTGGACTTCTACCTGTCTATCCATCCACGCCTTCTTTATCCCAGTTTTGGGCGTAAGCCATCAACCAAAGGCTTTCCATTTATTTCCGTTTTGAGGTGCTTCTTCTATCCGTTTCCATGTGTAGTTCATCTTTCTGACCTCTACTTCTTCCACTTCCGCCTCAAAGATTTTCCCTGCTCCTCTTTTACGTTTATTCCCTACAGGGTTTTTAAAAGAGTGTTGTCTGAACTGAGTTCTGCTGGCCCATGTCCGTCTTACTTCACCCATTCCTAGAATGTTAATTTTCAATGTTTCCATTTCTTTTATTACATTTTCAAATGTTCCCGTCCGATATAATGTTTTAATATTCCATGTCGATAGTCTGAATTTGTTTTGTCAGCGGTAGCTTCGTGAAAAGCACTGCACTGGACGAAGTTGCTCCATTTGAGTATCTGTTAAGATGTATGATTAAGGGTCACACCGAAACGTCACAACTTTGTAGTCGTTAAGTAATAAAGCTGTTCCCACATTTTTCCTAGTTTATACATTTTGGTATCAAAGCTTTACTGCAGTGCTCCGTGTAAAGTTGTATACTTACACACTACGTGTGTGTTACTTCATTTTCATTGGAAACCACTGTCGTAATTCCCAAGAATAGTCATAAATCAAACTGAAGCGAGCAGTATAGATACTATTTACAAAAAAAGAAAAAGAATCTTATCTCGTGAGATCTAGAACTAGTAAAGACTTCATCAAACTTGAGCAACAGTCAGAGATGGCAGGCGTCTAGTTAATAGTTACATGTAACGAACTCACTATGGAAATGTTGCGATTTTGTTTTAAATATAACTAGCTTATTACCCGCCGTTGCTCGGGAATTTATTAATTATTAATACTGCGGAGTGGATTTGAGATTGCATTGTTTCTCCCACGGAAATCTTATGTTGCTTGCTCAAGGTGGGTTCGCCAAAGAAATTATTTATTCTTGCTTCTGGAGGTGAAGCTAAAATGTTGAATATAATCAAGTTTTGAGTTAATATTATAGTGAATTTGTAAAAGAATTTACTCTATAATGTGTAGACTCCCCATGTGACTTGTTGATCGTGATCGAGAACGCAAGTCTCTCTGGAAATTACAATCTCTTAAAGTTACAAGGGAGATCCGTCGGAATGAGTGGTATCCGTGGGATAAAAACTGCTTCACCTTCTCCTTGTCCTGTTTAGATAGTCGCTTCAACTACATTGCTCATAATCCTCTTTACACACAGCCTTGTGCCGTTGCAAAATTTTGGCTGGTCGAGGTTCCGTATTAAAATAATTGGATATCCTACCCTAAGTTTCAACCCCTCTCACCCCTCCTCATGCCGATGGAGGCTGAAGTTGGACATAAACGGTATCGGGAGTGTTACTACTCATCTCATCGACCCCGAAAACTATGGAATCGACACTAACGTCGGTCATTTTCGATTACTTTTTAAATGTTACCCCATCCCATCACAACCCTTCCCCCACCCCCACACCCCCCCATGCCGATGGGAGCTGAACTTGGACGTAGACGGCAACGGGAGTGTCACCATTCATCTCAGCGACCCTGAAAAATATGGACTCGACACTATTTTCAATGTTCGTTTTCGTTTAATTTTACATGTCACCCCCATCCCATCCCACCCCTCCCTCATCCCCATGCCGATGGAGGCTGAATAAGAGACCATCAAAATTATTTGGACTTGCTATCATCATCATCATCATCGTCATCATCATCATCATCATCGCCTTTCACTCTCCCAAGAGTATAGGCCACGGATAAAGGCTCTCCAGCCATCCCTGTTCTTGGAATTATTCTCAGCTTCCTTCCATGTGCATCTCTTGTCTCTGAGCACTGTCATAATTTCTCTTTTCCAAGTAAGTCTAGGGCTTCAGGATTTAGGATTCCGTGTCAGTGCCTGTCTTGCTATGTTGGTGTCGGGTTTCCTCAGAGTGTGGCCAATTCACCTCCACTTCCTAGACATGATTTGTAGGTTCATATGTTCTTTTCCTGCCCTTTCCCAGACCTCCTCGTTCCTGATCTTGTCCTGCCATTTAATATTTAAAATCCTCCTCAATCAGTAGTTCATGAATATTTGTATCCTCTGTTGTATTGTCTTGATCATAACCCATGTCTCTGAACCATATAGTAGGACAGTCTTTACGTTTGTATTGAAAAGCCTAATTTGGTTCTTGTTTTGATGTTTTTAGATGACCATATTTTGTTATGTTGGACAAATGCTGTCCTGGCCTTGGTTAATTTCAGCATTAACATCCTTTTCTGTTCCCTCATGTTTATTCACTATGCTGCCTAAATAATTTTGTCAGTACAGTTTAAATATATTTTAACTGAGAATTTGTTTAACTGTACGTTAGCTGAGCATAATGTAACTATACTTGTTTGTTAGTTGAGTACAGTTTAATTGTACGTTAGCTGATTATATAGTAATTGTATGTTAGCTGTGTAGAGGTTAAGAATGTGTTAGCTGAGTATAGGATACTTGTTCGTTAACTAAGTATAGAGTAGCTGTTGTTAGCTGAGTATAGGGTAGCTGTATGTGTAGCTGAGTATAGGGTAACTGTTTATTAGCTGAGTATAGGGTAACAGTTTATTAGAGAGTATATAGTTTTACTGTTTATTAGCTCAATATAGGGTTACTGTTTATTAGCTGAGTATAGGAGAACTGTTTATTAGCTGAGTATAGGGTAACAGTTTATTAGAGAGTATATAGTTTTACTGTTTATTAGCTCAGTATAGGGTCAGTGTTTATTAGCTGAGTAGCTGTTTGTTAGGTGGTTATAGGATTATTGTATGTTAGCTAGGTAATAGGGTAACTGTTTGATATCTTAGTTTAGAATAACTGTAATAATTTCTAGGTGTATGTAAACTAAAACTTTTCATAATGTATTTTCTCAAAGGTCCAGACTCAGATAACATAGATAGCATATCCTGGGTTATAATTAATATGCTTTTATATAGGTACTTACGAGGTCTGGAAGAGACCGCTTGACGTCGTCCTGTGATCCCAACGCTGGAGACGCACAACTCAGTTTCATCCTTAACGAAGTAATGGCAAAGATGAGCGTAACAAGTAGAATTTCCGTCTTCATCTCGATTAAAGATAGTTTAGTGCCTGGATGGAAGTCACATGTTTAATGAGTAGATAACTATAATGCCTCTAAAGGAAAGCATTTATTTCTGTTCCACCAAAAACAAGAAAATCTTTTGCAAACAAGAAAACAGCATTTCGCACGTTTTAGTGTTTCTCGTTATTTTTTTTTTTAGCTAAAGACTGAAACATTTAGATGGTTAAGTATGTAGGTCTGTAATGCTCATAATACAAGTATTCTTTCGTTGCTGTGGATATGTATTAGAAGTCGGAGAGATTGAGTCTGGAAAGGATCCTCAGGAATAGAATGACTGGGTGGGATAAATGTCATCAATCTTTCTAATATTAAAACTACAAAATCATTGAGCCTCTTCACGGAGGCCACCTTTCCTAATGATACTAGCGAGGCTGTCGTTCTAAGAATCTGATTCGCTTGTCGAGCGTTAATTTTGTGAGAAATAATTTGAAGAACTTGTCAAGTGTTGCTACGTTTTTGTCCAAAATGTCACATTTCTGCGATTGGTTTGTAATAGAATTTTAGTGCTGTAGCATCAAGCGCGTTTTAATATCACTTTATTGGTATAATGCGCATTACAATCAAAGTTAATTTTAAAATAGTCGAAATGATAAATCAGAGAAATTGGAAAGGAAGGAGTGGAAGAGGGAAATTGCTCAGCTGGGTTGCTGATAGTCATAAAATAAAGAAAAATGACCTTCTCTTCCACACAGAAAAATTGTCGGAGTAAAAGTGCTCAGACCTATGGGAGTCGTGTGTCAGTTAGAAAAATCTAGTGCATGTTGCTGGCCACACAATAGACAAGTCTGATATGCTGCACTTGGGCTCAGAATCATTTATAACCGACTGTATTTTTGTTCCATGCACTTTGCTAAAACAAAAAACAAAAAAACCCAAAAATTTAGCTTCAATATTCTCCTTGAGAGTTGATTCAGAATTCGAGTCCATTAATAATTTTGTTCGTAAATCTAGTGGTCGTTTTAAAGAATGAGACTGTCTGCATTTCTAAGCACTAGTATTTGCAATGCAGAACAAAGAAAGATTCAGTTAATGAGAAACTGACTGTTCATATTGTAGTAATAATTTAATGTCATGAACAATTTTATCGTAGCTAACCGGAGGCAGCGCTGCAGATTACTATTAGTATTTTTTTGGTTTAACTTCTGTGTTTCATTCTGGAAACCACCTGATGGCGTATGTACGTGCTTCAGAAGAAAGAGTACTTTAGAAGGACTTCACCACCCCACGTCGGAGAAGCAAACGACATCGCCATTGATCTTCATCATATTTCATGAAGAAAATGCTGAAACCTGATGATTCAGACCTCTCCCTTGGATATAATTCATAATGTCTGTGATAACTTTCATGACGTTTTAAAAACCGATAGATTTGTCATACAGTTTGTCTTAATGAATGATGAAATGGTAGCTGATAAATTTATTAGTTGTTACTTCTTGTTTCTCTCTTCCCCCCCCCCCCCCCCCCGCTTAAAAAAAATGCTTCCAATCCTGTCTTTGTCCCAACAATCCCAGGATCAAAATCTGGAGGTCGCGTGCATAGGCAGAGATAAGGAGCACCCATTGCACCAAGAACCCCTAAAAGAAAAAGGTGACAGGCTAAAGAGGGGCAAATCATGGGTGGGTCGTGCAGAAGATGTCACCAAGCAGGTCTGTGAACCCAACAACATCAACCCCGGCAAGGAATGGGTACCTGCGCCTCAAGCGCTCAGGGGCACTTTCTCTTGCATTGTCAGGTTTGACAAGAGGAGCAGGGAGCAGAATCCACTTGCTGTGAATGCTGAGGTCAGCGCTCTCATCAGTGAAAACTCCAGTGAAGCAGAAGGAATTATTTACACAGATGGGCCTGTTGTACCACACCAGAGGAGTGTATATGCATTCACAGCACTTTCGGCAGGCAGAACAATCCAGGAAGCCAGCAGTGCCTTCGGAATGACCACAGACAGCGTGGCGATGGGGATGATGGCAGTAACGAAAGCATTCGTATGGCTGGAGTGACAAGATTATGCCTGTGTCTGCATTCTAAGAGATTCAATGAGTATGATCCGGAAGGCTGAGGTACGCAGGCATTGGCTTGAGTCATTGCAGAGATCAGCGATTCGCAAAGTCACCTTCATCTATGTCCCTGGACACGCATGCATCAAGGGAATGAAAAAAGCTGATAGGTTGGTTGGTTTAGCCGTCATCGCAGATGGACCAGCACTGAATCAATCCGACATTATCAGTGCGCTTAGAGAGATAGCGGAGGACTTCTAGAGAAGCGAATCTACATCGCTGTGTAGACTGAAGAGAACTGGAAGTGCAGATTGGCACGGCCAGGAACTAAAGGCATTTGGGACGCATGAGAGGACTTGTAAAGCAACACAGAACCGGCACTATCAGCCGCAGGACGCTGATGGATATATTGAGGGAGGATCCCAGCAGTTCCGGACGTGTGTTTGGAATGCAATGATGATCCAAACCATAAAACATAAACTTAGAAGCGGTTATAAATTAATAAGCGGAATTACAAAATAATAACAAAAGAAAACTTTCGAATATAAAAAAATAGAGATACGAAGCTTTGTAAATACAGAAGTGCAAAATCAAGGCTGCCAACTCACTCGATCCGTATTACTGCCCTTGGGAAGAAGAAGGCACATCCTGAAACCATGAATAATTTGAAAAAAAAACGCAAGATCCATGAAACGCGTAAAAATGAAGTATATCATCATCATCATCCGGCAGTTCAGTTCATTTATTCATTCATTTGCATGTCCTTTGCGGAACTTTGCCTCCCAAACAGCACTCCTGTAAGCCTCTCGGTTGTGAGCAAGATGGCCTGCTGCTGCTGCATCGGCAGTTCAGTGAATTACACAAATCATAGCTTTCATAGCAAAAGCATCAAAAGATAAGAAATTGTGAAGTGCAGAGGTGTCTGAACCGTGGTTCACTACGTCCTAATATGGAGCACTCTGTCTTAGCTTTACCTACTTGAGTTTTAGCGTCATCTGAAGTTTAAATGTTTCTCAGTAGCAGCTAAGCATCTTAATACTTGTCTGGCAATGTTAAAAGACTCTTTCTATGGTTTGTAATGATGTGTATGTAACGAAATAACATGTGCTGATTTTCAGAGACCTTATTATTTCTGACATATCTAAACTCTATCGGAAAATGAATTTAAAATGAGACGCAAGGAGTTTTTTCTTGTTCTTTAGCGCAATTTTATGGTAATATTCATGAAGTGACTATGCCTGCCTGAACAAATAATGACTAATTCAGGACAACTATAAAAAATTAAACATTTAAATATTTAAAGAGCAGCTGAAAACTGTGGAATAGCAGAGTGATAATTATTTAAAATTTATTCCACATCAGAAGACCATCTAGTCACAAACCTATTTAATTATGGATGTCCCTTGCGGAACTTTGCCTCATTAACAGCTCTACTGTAGACCTCTCGGTTGTGAGCAAGATGGCGTGCTGCTGATGTATCCATTTGCAGATCATCAACGATGTCGTGCAGCCATCTTCGCCTTGGTCTTCCTCTCTTTATTTTTCCCATTATGTACCTTTCCAAGATTGTCTTCTCTAGATTATCATGACGTTTAAGCTGTCCAAAATATTTAAGTTTTCTTTGTTTAATCCTCTTTAATAGCCAGCCGTCTTCAATATTAAGTTCTTGTAGTATGGATATCCCCAACCCATCGCGTCAGAGGTGGCGGATGGTGAAAGTCCTCCAGTTATGAAGGATCCTTGTGAATAAAGATTTACCCAAATAAGCAGGCGCGGACCAACTGGCGGCAGACTTAGAGAGCAAGGTGGGGTAGTAGTTGGTTCTACTACTCCTATAAAGTGCCTCAGGTGCTCAGTGAAGGGAATACCAGGCGGGTAAGAGGCGCCTTAAAACCTCTTGCTCCCGCTGCCTTGCGGGTAGGACAAGGAGTCCAAAGGTTAGCTGAGAGTCCGTATACAAACCGGCAGAAGGCAACGGGGAACCACTGTTGTAGCTCACAAGAACAATTATGCTTATTCAGAGTAATAGATTTGTCATGAACGACGTTAATGGATGTTCCTCTGGAACAGCCTCGTCCGGTAGGGCAGCTCACGAGCCACAGGAGAGGCCAGATCGTCATCAAGCTACTGGTGGCAAAACTAACAAGTTCAAAATAGCAACATGGAATGTTAGAACTTTATTCCAGGCTGGAAAATTAGAAAATGTAAAGGTGGAAATGGAAAGGATGAAGATCAACATATTAGGAATGAATAAAGTTAGATGGACAGGTGCAGTGAAGATAAACTCAGATAAATATACAATAATATATTCAGGAAGTGAGAAACATTTATGACGAGTAGGAATAATATTTGACGAACAAACAGTAAGGACAATTGTAGGATATTTGAACATCTCGGACAGAGTCCTGCTAGCCCAACTGAAAGGACGGTCAATAAACATAAATATTATACAAGTGTACGCTCCAATATCTGAAAGTTCTGAAGAAAATGTACAGCTATTTTATAATGACACAGAGACAGCCATAAAACACACAAAGTCGCATGAAGTTACTATAGTCAAGGGAGATTTTAATGCCAAAGTTGGTAACGGAAGAACTTCAGACATCGTTGGTGACTATGGACTTGGGGAGAGGAATGACAGAGGTAGTAAATTAATGGAACGGGCAAGAATACATAGCATGGTTGTAGGAAACACCTGGTTTAAACAACATCCCCGAAGACTGGCAATGTGGTGCAGCCCAGACAAAAAGACTTTTAACCAGATAGACTACTTATTAATCAACAAACGATTCTGGAGTGCATTACTGACAACAAAAACCATGCCAGGAGCTGACTGTAATATTGACCATGACCCACTCTGTGGAAAAATTAGAATAAAGCTAAAGAAAGCGTGCAGAAAAGTGAGAAACATCAAACTGAATACATAACTCCTTAAAAATGACCAAGAACTGTGAGAACAATGCAAAGTTATTATAACAAATAGATACAATGCAATAGCAAAGATAAATAGTATAGATGAACAATAGGAAATGTTAAGGGATTCTATACACCAAACTGTTAAGGAGATAATACCACCAAAAAATGAAGCCTCTAAATATAAATGGATGACAGACGACATCTTAGGACTGATGGACAAGAGGAGGAGGAGTAAAAATAACGAGGAAAATTATAACAAGATAAATAAAGAAATAAGACGCAAATGCAGAGAAGCAAAGGAAGTGTGATTAAATGAATAGTGCAGACAAATAGAGGACTCTCATAATAAAGACAGCAAAAACATGCACAAACGAATTAGTGAACTCACAGCTAGGAAAATAAAATATACCACAGGATACCTGAAATCAAAAGATGAGAAAAGAAGACATCGTGGACAGTTGGACAGAGTACATCGATTAGCTATATGGAGGAGAAAGACCAGAATTAACACCAGATACTGAAAACTGTGATGGACCACCAGTACTTGAAGATGAAATCATAGATGCCATCAAACACACGAAGAAAGGAAAAGCAACTGGGCCTGATAATATAAGAATAGAAAAAACAGAGGAACTAGAGGAAACAGGAATAAAAATAATAACCAAGTTACTGAATGACATTTACAACAGTGGTTATATTCCCAGTGACTTACTTAAATCCACGTTTATAGCACTACCAAAGAAACCAGGTGCAAAGGAATGTGATGACCACCGAACTATCAGCCTCTCATGTCACATAAAGAAGCTACTTCTGAGAATAATTATGAGAAGAACAAGGAAAAATAAAAATGGAAATAGCAGATGAACAGTTTGGATTTGTTGAAGGAAAGTGAACACACAATGCCATTTATACTTTACGAACACTAACAGAAAGAGCTTTAGAAGTACGGAAAGATATCTGCTTATGCTTCATTAATTACCCCAAGGCATTCGACAAGGTGAAACATAATGAAATTATTAAAATGCTTTAAGACACCAATATAGACGACAAAGACGTGAGGATTGTAAACCATCTATACTGGCAGCAAGAAGCAGCAATTCGATTTGAAAATAGAACTGGAAAATATCAACCTATAAAACAAGGGGTGCGACAAGATGTGTACTATCTCCAGACGTTTTTTCTCTGTATAGCGAGAATATTCTAAGACACAGTACTGATAGCTGAGAACCAACAAGACCTGCAAAATCTCTTGGATAAATTCGCCAAAGAAAGTTAACAGAAAGGCCTTACTTCGAACATCAAACAGACAGACTATGGTTATATCTAAGAAACGGAATCCACTAACATGCAGTATTAAACGGAACTATTCTAAAGCAGGTGCAGAAATTTAAATACCTTGCAGCAGTAATAACAGCAGATAGGAAATGCAGAACAGAAATTAGAAACAGAATAGACCAAGCAAAATCTGCATTTCAGAGAATGAGAAACATATTAGCCAACACATCCTTATCATGAATGTTAGAAAATGACTCCTAAAATGCTATATTGAGAACCTATCTTGTTATATGGAAGTGAATCAAGTAAAATTGGCAGGCGTGCACAAAAATCATTGGAAGCAGCATACATGTGGTTTATTAGAAGAATGTTGCGAATCCCCTAGACAGCAAAAATAACTAATGAAGAATGTATGAGAAGAGCTGGAGAGACAAAAATCTTGTCAAAAAGGTAAGAGAGAGACTGTGTACTTTCATAGGACATAGAATGAGAAGAGGGGGCATTGAAAATAAAATATTATAACAACAGGAAAAATGCAAGAAGATTGAGAGGAAGACCAAGAGAAATTATACTGGACATTCTGACTGGATGGTGTGAGAGGAGATCACCAACTGAGCTGATGGCCTGCATGAAGGATCATGTACTCTGGAGAAGCATAATAGCCAACGGTAGTCGGCACGGCACCTGATGATGATGATGAGTACGGATACATTTGTTCTTTTTTGTGTCCATGATATTTGGAGATCTCTTCTGTAGTATTTCCATTCAAAGGCATTTATGTGTTTCTCAGCTGTTTTGTTAAGTGTCCAGGTCTCACAGTCGTATGTTGCCATGGGAAAGATGCACGCCCTTAAAAGTTTTATTTCTGTACTTCTGTCTGTTCCTCTCCAGATTCTTTAGTTGTTTTACTTTTTGATGAGTGATAGATGTTCTCTTTTAATTTCCTTCAGTGTATCTCCATTATTGTTTAGTAGTGATCCAAGATATTAAAAACTCTCCACCTCTTCCAGTTTTTCCTCATTTATATATATTTCAGCTGCCTTATTTGTTTTGTCAGTTGTCATCAATTTAGTTTTCTTCGCATTAAGATAGAGGTTTTGCTCTTCGCTGTTCTTACGGACTGACATAATTAGTTTTTCCATTCCTTTTTGTCTTGTGGACAGTAATACTGTGTCATCATCATATCTAATCTCTGGTATTTCATAACCTCCAATTGTTATGGCATCATATTATTCTTTGTCTACATCTTCTCTAACATTCCTCATTATATTTTCAGTATACAAGTTAAATAAGTAAGGCGACAATATGCACCCCTGACGGACCCCTTGTTTTATGTCAAACAAAGTTGTTGTTTCACCATTTATTCTTACTTTTGCCTGTTGTCTAGAGACAGCAGTGATGTTAATTGTATCAAATGTGTTGGAAATCCCATTTTTTTCTATTATTTCCCAAAGTTTCTGGTGTTGTACACAATCAAATGCCTTTGAGTAGTCTCTAAAAGATATATATAGATTCATATTAAATTCTATGCATTTCTCTATTATTAATGTTATATTGAATACATGATCTCTTGATCCTCTTCCTTGCGTGAAACCAACTTGGACCATACTGACTTCTTCTATTTTCTTATGATTTCTTTCCATTATAGTTTTTAACAGAATTTTACTGGCATGACTAATCAGGGCAACAGTTCTGTAGTTTGTGCATAATTTCAGGTTACCCTTTTTTTGGCAGTGGTACGAATACTGTTCTTTTCCATTCTTTTGACCAAATACCAGAATGCTATATCTTTTTACATAGTGCATGATAGATTGTTGCACTTTCCTGTCCTCCTGCTTTAATAGTTCAGGTGCTATCTTATCACATTCTGATAATTTACCATTTTTCAGATTCTTTATTGCCCATAAAACTTCTTCTATTATCGGTTCGGATTCTCTTTCCTCTAATAATAATTCACACTGTTGATTTATGCTTTCACAGTCAGTTGTTTCATACACTCCTCTGCAATATTCTTTCCATCTTTCTAGAAATTCCTCTGTCTCTGTCAAGGTATTTCCCATCTCGTCACACATTACATTTAGCTTAAGTATGACATTTCTCGTCAATGTCTTCATTTCTTTAAACATTTCACTATCTCTTCCACACTTCAGATGTCCTTCTATTCTTTCACAACAATCTTGTATGTATTGTTTCTTGTCTTTTCTTATGTTTCTTCATACTTCTTTTGCTAAAGATTTATATTCCTCTTTGTTGTTGTTTGTCACTTCCCATTGCGTCTTCTTTTCTCTACGTTGTTTTATCAGTTCTAGTGTGCCTGCTGTAATCCATCCATTCTTTTGTATAACGGATGTATAATGATGGCAAAATCAAATGTTACCGCATAGTTTCAGTCTGCGTCATTTCTTGATAATAAAGACCACTCCACCCCCTCTTCCTTCCCTCTCAACAAACCGCAGATAAGATGAAAGTCGAAGTTAACTCTGGTTAGCACAAGCTAAATTCTGATTATTTTATTTCGACAAAAAAGCTCTCAGAACGCCATTTTGACAGAACAAAATGCCTTGGTTTTAGCAAACAAAACTCATAACCAGATGGGAAGCTTACAGTGATGCAGGTATATATTATTCACCTTTATCTCACACGGCCTGCTCATGATGCTGTACACTTTTTAAATAATAATTCATCATTTCGAGAAAATATATATGAAAACTTTTGGTGTATACACAAATAACAAATAATAACTGTGTGTATTCATGTATTCAGCACAAGAAGTAAAGAAGTTTATGAATATTTCTAATGGTTCTCCCTAATGTTCTTCTGTTATTGAACTGCATCTAATTAACATATAAACTACAGAACTGTTGCTCTGATTAGTCATGACAGTAAGATTCTGTTAAAAATCACAATGGGTAGACTTCGAAAGAAAATAGAAGAAGAAATCAGTATGGTCCAAGCTGGTTTTAGACAAGGAAGAGGAGCAAGATATCATATTTCCAATATGAGATTAATAATAGAGAAATGCAGAGAGTTTAATGTGAATCTATATTTATCTTTTATAGACTACTCAAAGGCATTTGATTGTGTACAACACCAGAAACTTTGGGACATCACAACACAAAAAGGAATGGAAAAACTAATTATGTCAGTACGTAAGAACAGCGAAGAGCAAAACCTCTATCTTAATGCGAAGAAAACTAAATTGATAACAACTGACAAAACAAATAAGGCAGCTTAAATATAAATTGTTAAACCTTGAAACTGACTTACCAGCCCCACAACTAAATGTCAACCTAGATGAAATTAAATTGCATGAAATTGAAACAGCAGTGAATTTAATGGCCAACAACAAAGCTGCAGGTGAAGATGAAATATCAGCCGAAATGCTAAAGCTATCAATAGTGGCAACATGAGACAACTGCAGAGAATGTTTAACAAGATTTGGAAAGAAAGAAAGGTCCCTTCTAAATGGAAAAAAGAATCATTGTTAAAATACCAACAAAAAAGGCAACCTTAGTGACTGTAACAACTCGAGAGGAGTAACCTTAATATCAGTTGTATCAAAAGTATTTTGCAAGGTCATTTTGAATAGACTTAAAGATATAGTGGATACTGCAATGAGAGAAGAACAAGCAGGATTTCAAAAAGGGAGAAGCTGTCTCTACCAGATCTTTACTCTAAGAATAATACTTGAAGAACATATTGAAAAACAGAAACCGATCATTCTGAACTTCATAGATTTTAAAAAGGCATTTGATAGCATACACAGAGATTCATTATGGAGAATTTTATGTCTATATGGAATACCATCTAAAATTGTCAACATCATTAAGGACTTCTACAATGAATATGTTTGTGCACTCAAGACAGAAGAAGTAATGAGTGAATGGTTCCAGGTTGAAACAGGCGTGAAACAAGAGGATGTATACTGTCTCCTTTACTTTTTGAGATTACAATAGACTTCATAATGAAAAAATGCTGCACAGGTAACACATGTATTGACTGGGTACATGGGACCCAACTAGAAGATCTTGATTTTGCTGATGACATAACTCTTATCAGTAATAATGTGAATTCCATGCAAGAAAAAACAGATAGCCTGTCTTCATTGTCTAGCAAAATAAGACTTGAAATTAACAAGGACAAAACAAAAATAATGAAACTTCTCATTAATCAAAATGGAAAAATACACATAGAAGGGACAGATATTGAAGAAGTCAATCAATTTGCATACCTTGGCAGATACATAGACCAGGATGGTGACACTAGAAAGGAAGTTAGGATCAGAATTGCAAAAGCAGCATCAATCTTCAAGAATCTTGAGAACATATGGAATTCAAAAGTTATAAGCACAAAAACCAAGTTAAGACTATTCAATTCAAATGTAATATCCACCCTCATTTATGCATGCGAAAGCTGGAAAACAACTAAAGAAATAGAAAAGAAATTAGACTCTTTTGAAAACAAATGCCTTAGGAAAATACTCGGCATCAAGTGAAACGAATTCAAGAACAATGCAGAGATAAGACAGATGACTGAACAACAACCAGTCTCATGGGTTATCAGGAAGAGGAGATGGACATATGTTGGTCACTTGATGAGAAGAAATGATCAGAGAATCCCAAAACAAGCTATCAAGTAGAACACAACAGGCCGAAGAAAAAGAGGCAGACCGCGTTAAACTCTGAAGAGGACGTTGTTAAAAGTGGCCAAATTAACAGGCATAAAATCCTTTGATGAGGTTGAAAGACTCACCGAAGACAGGAAAAATTGGCGAACTATTTTGCGAGCCCTATGTGACGTTTAACGGCACGTGAAGGATATAAGATATAAGATAAGATAAGAAATATAAATTAGTGAGGAAGAATTGGAAGAGGTGGGGAGTTTTTAATATCTTGAATCATTATTAACTAATAATGGAGATACAATGAGGGATATTTAAAAAGGACATCTATCGCTCTTCAACAAGTGAAACAACTAAAGAAGCTGTGGATAAAAACAGAATTACAAAAATAAGATTTTAAGCACGTCCTCTTTCCCATGGCAACATATGCCTGTGAGACCTGGACACTTAACAAAACAGTTGAGAAACACTTAAAGGCCTTTGAATGTAAATGCAACCGAAGAGTCCTTCAAATATCTTGGACACAAAAAAGAACAAATATATCCATACTACAACAACTTAATACTGAAGAAGGTTGGCTGGTAAGGAAGATTAAACAGAGAAAAATTAAATATTTTGGACATATTAAACGTCATGATAATTAAGAGAAACTGTCTTGGAAGTGTACATAATAGGAAAAAGAAAGAGAGGAAAACCAAGGCGAAGATGGCTGCAAGACATCGTTGTTGATCCGCGAATGGACGCATCAGCAGCAGGGCATCTTGCTTACAATCGAAAGACCTACAGTAGATCTGTTAGGGAGGCAAAGTTCCGCAAGGAACATGCAAATGACTGACTAACTGAATTGTCATTTGTCTAATTGTCTGGTCTATAATTATCGTGTTTTAGCCAGACAACAGAAGAAATCTGATTGACTGTGAGTTATGATGTATTCGATAAAATGTTGATCATGGCTAAAATATTTTGTTCAAGTAATGTCAAGATTTAACACACAAAAAAAACCCCAAAAACAAAGAAAGGTGATAGCAGCAACAATGACATAGAGGACTTATGAAGCGCCCGTTATTGATGTGATTTCCCGCTACAAAATTACCAGAAAGAGATGAGAAAACAACAATGTTGATTGTAATATCTCAGAGACTGCGTGAGTTTTTAGCCTATTTATAATATACTCACCCAAAGCAGAATGTTATAGGCAAATGATTTAGACAGTTAATCACTCTTCAATTGATGCTGAAACAATACAGTCAAGATCTATGTTTAGTTCTGAGACAGTCGCTGCGCAGAAAATAGTGCAAGGATCATTCAGACAACAAGTATATGAATTATTTGCGATTTTATTCTCGCCAACCAACCAGGCGTCACACACTTGAACGTGAGCAGAACCAACGATTTCTTGTGACCAGCCACTGGGTGGAGCAATTTTTGCGTGTGGTGAAGTGGAGGAGAGAATGGAAGGCATGAGATTTTGATAACACTCACAGCTGTCAGTCCCAATAACTGTTCTTTACTCTGTACAATTCTAAAATTCACTTCAACCTCTGTTGGAGCCATTGAACTAATTAAAAGTAGAAGGCTGAAGAAAAAGTAAATAACATTTCGATACATATTACTTTTTAAATTACAAAAAGACGAAGTGTTCACCCATCGTTTAGTTCCTTTAAGATTTCTCACCCCCTCTCTCTCCCTCTTTCAGCTTTCCAAGCCGCCATGACGTACTGCTGCAGGTACGGTTAAACAGTCTTGTCTCCATTCAACAACGAGACCTCTGAAATACTTGTAAAACACGAATATGACATTAAAATGCGTTGTTTGAAAGAAGGCACAATGAACGCAGATAAGAATCCATTCTGCAATACTGACCAACAGTGGTTCAGTTGTTGTGGTGAGATTTAACGTAATTCGGTCAAAATGTCTTTGAGATGATAAACAAGAGTACAAGAGTACCAGAACAAATTGTAATGACACAAAAGTAAGAGATAATGCTTCATATAATTTATAATGGACAGTGTGAGTACACATTTCATGTTGGGCAAAATTTTCCCATTGACAAAAAAAGTACGCGCAATCCTTTATTGCGATGAATATGAAACAGTTTCTGAATAATATTACTGCTTATATCAACACAAGTAATAATTTATTGTTAAATTTCATTACAGTATATTATGTTCTAGTTATTTCTTAAATGTAGTTTTTTTAAAGAATGAATATCATTCATTCATTCATTCATTTATTTGCATGTCCCATGTGGAACATGGAGATGCAAGTATATATTATTCACTATATCTGTTTAAACACATAAAGCTATTTTGTTAAGTGTCCAGGTCTCACAGGCATATGTTGCGACTGGAAAAATGTATGCCTTTAAAAATCTTATTTTTGTAGTTCTGTCTGTTCCTCTCCAGATTCTTTAGTTGTTTTACTTTCTGAAGAGTGATAGATGTTCTCCTTTTAATTTCCCTCATTGTATCTCTATTATTAGGTAGTAGTGATCAAGATATTAAAAGCTCTCCACCTCTTCCAGTTTTTCCTCACTGATACATAATTCAGCTGCCTTATTTGTTGTGTCAGTTGTCATCAATTTAGTTTTCTTCGTATTAAGATAGAGGTTTTGCTCTTCGCTGTTCTTACGGACTGACATAATTAGTTTTTCCATTCCTTTTTGTCTTGTGGACAGTAATACTGTGTCATCATCATATCTAATCTCTGGTATTTCATAACCTCCAATTGTTACGACATCGTAATTTTCTTTGTCTACATCTTCTCTAACATTCCTCATTATATTTTCAGTATACAAGTTAAATAAGTAAGGTGATAATATGCACCCCTGACGGACCCCTTGTTTTGTGTCAAACAAGTTGTTGTTTCACCATTTATTCTTACTGCTGTTTGTTGATCTAGATACAGCAGTGATGTTAATTGTATCAAATGTGTTGGAAATCCTATTTTTTTCTGTTATTTCCCAAAGTTTCTGGTGTTGTACACAATCAAATGCTTTTGAGTAGTCTATAACGGATAAATATAGAATCACATTAAACTCTCTGCATTTCTCTATTATTAATGTTATATTGAATATATGATCTCTTGATACTCTTCCTTGTCTGAAACCAGCTTGGACCATATTGATTCTTCTTCTATTTTCTTACGAAGTCTACCCATTATGATTTTTAACAGAATTTTACTGACAGGACTAATCAGGGCAACAGTTCTGTAGTTTGTGCATAATTTCAGGTTACCCTTTTTTGGCAGTGGTATGAATACTGTTCTTTTCCATTCTTTTGGCCAAATAAAAGAATGCCATATCTTTTTACATAGTGCATGATAGATTGTTGCACATTCCTTTCCTCCTGCTTTAATAAGTTCAGCTATTAACTCATCACATCCTGATGATTTACCAATTTTCAGATTCTTTATTGCCCATAAAACTTCTTCTATTGTCGGTTCGGGTTCTTTCTCCTCCACTGTAAATTTCTGAAATATACCCAAACCGGCTTAAACAAGGGGTAAAACTTGATGGCTACGCACGTCACGCTACCTTCGCTTCTAGAGGTCGGTCACGTCCTAAAAATGCCCATACTGGGATAAATATGCCTAAACCGGCTCAACCCAGGGTGGATGTCACTAGTGGCGAAGATTCGTCCTCCTGGACAAAAGCTCCGCCCTGGTCACAACTAGGAAGGGCAGCGGCCACGACAACAAAATGCTGAAGTCGGAGACACTGGACCAGGGCAGTCTAGATATGCAACCACCTCTCACCTGGCAGGGATGTATGCGTATCCTAATCACGCTGAAGTTTTCCGGTGAGAAAGTCCAACTCTAGACTAAACTGGTGCAACGAAAACTACGGTGTCACGCAATTCCGCTTCTGAGACCCACCAAGAATACAGGCTCAAGCCTTACGATACTCTGAACCTCTTGTGGTCCTCTCGGGGATTTCGTGTGATCCTCACGGGGGACCACGGGACCTATCGAGGACCACAGGCGTAAATTTGGTAGAATCACAGGGCGGTCTTGGTGGTAGATGCGAATGAAGAAGAAGAAACAGATTACGACATACAAAGGAATGCAAATCAGCTGACCAGATCTTTGTAAAATCGTCCCCAGAATGTGCCTGTAGTATGTTAGGAAGGATGTAAAATAAAAGAAAGCGACTCGCTGCTGTGAAATCAGTGAATAGTAATATTACTAAAGAAATCCAGATGCCAACTTATTAGCCAGTTATATAAAGCCTCATTGCTCAAACTGCAAAGATATTGTCCTCCTAGTCCTAGCTGGCAGCTGTCCAAATCACATTTTTGATAATAAAGAAAAAATAACAACAGACGAGAATGCGCCACTGGTTTAGTACACTAACGTTTCAGTTTCATCTGAATAAACAAAGATAATTGGACAAGGGTCCTCAATTTTAAATGTGATCACTTTACCTGAAGTGACCGGAGAAGAGGTATTGAGAGGACTGTAATTCAGAGAAAATTGTGCAGACAGTGAGGGAAAAGTTGTAGACTGAATCACAGACGTCAATAATTCTTTTGTTCATTTGTTAAGATTAGACGAAGCGTGCACAGATTTATATTAAAATAATCATATTTTTTCTTCATCTCTTGTCATTGTCAGCTGCTTGTATTATACATTAACAACAGAAATATGACCGAGACATGACATTACATTTTTGTACAAAGATGAGAGAAAATCAGTAAGACGTGAAACGTATGTGCCTGTTTTCTCAGCAATTACTAAGTGGAGCACTTAAAAGTTAAATAACCAAGGAAGAGAAAGTTTAAATTGGCAGAAAACTGATGTCTGAAACATGTCGGGTTTACCGGAAACGACAAGGTAACGAGACATGAAATTAGGAAAGTGGCCTTCAGACTTCAGAAGAACATAATTTCAAGGAGCTATTGAACCAAACAGAAGACTCAAAGGTCGATAATCTTGTGTTAGACTTGAATTACACTCCCTGGTTCTCCTAATACTTAGAAACAAGACTCGGACACTAAGAGCTGTTATGCTGAGTCTTGTTTCTAAAGCCATGGTGTTTTTTTTTTCTAATTTAGTAAGTCCGGGAACACAGATTTCGTTCTCTCAGCTGAGGTTGTTAAAGGCAGCCAACACTAAAAGCTTTGTACATACGAAGCTGATCTATTTACTATTAGAGTGTGTGATAAATAATGTTAAGGAAGACAATTTTGTTTAAATAAATTAAATTTAATAATTATTTCCAGAAAAAAAAGAAATTCTTTCAGGGTTGTTCATTTCTTTTAAAAAACAAATTCAGTGTACGTATCTATCTTTGTGGTAAAGATTGATCGATTGACTGCGCTATCTTTCCGCAGACAGGCCTATTATCTCATCAGAATAAATGTTTAAAATGTGTCTGTTTCATTTTGAAGAAGCGTCAGATTAATAACAGGCGCACGTCTTATTTAGTTCATAAGTATGTAACTCGCAGCTGGTTTAATTTAGTACATGAATGTTAAAAGCCGACTGTTGAAGTGCTCAGAGCAGACTGCATATGTGAAATGGGTCAGAAGAATTTGAAAGAAGTGAAGATGCAGTTCTGCTTAGCGTTAATAATCCATAGCTGACTCTTGCGTCAGGGTCGACGAACCATAGCCAACTACAGCCCTGTCCCATCTCTCCATTGGTACCAGCAGTAACAGGTCAAACCTGGCTAACGGGACATGATCGCTACAGTCTCCTTGGCGATGGGATCTGCTATAGAAGCATTGCACTTTTCCCTGCTTTTTGGATCACTCAGGATCTGCAAGAATAGATGCCCTAACACACTCTTCATTCAACACGATGTTTTGCTTAAACATCCTCACTGCATCGACTGCTAAGAACATCGTGCTTGCGATTCCAGGAATAAAGACAAACAACAACAGAAGAAGAATTACAGTTTTATGTGTAAGTATAGGAATTCAGCAGTAAGGCATGAGAAATTATAGAGTAAATTATGACTTATGTTAGCCATGCAGTCACACTTCCCTGAAAGTAGCTTTTTGACATCAGTGTTAATATCATAAATGCTTCTCATCCTACCACACATCTAACGGATCTCATCCTCAGAAAAGGATTAAAACTCCAAACTTTGAAATTGTCGAGCATTTTAAAGTCTTCTAAAACGTTTTATCACTTCTTACAGTAATATGTCATCTATCCACCTTAAAATGTGCTAAACATCACCTCCTGCTCTTTAATTTGACGTTTTGTGATACTCCTCCAAACAAGGCACGTCCACATGTTTAAGAAATCAAAGTCATTAAGGTTCGGTGGTAGTGTAAGGGAAGAGATAGAGCTTAGCTAGTCTAGGTTAGTTGGCAACCCTAGCGTGCAATAATGGGTCACAGACAGGCTAGTACCGGAAGTGCGCAATTCTGGGAAAGGTCCGTCTCTGGCTCAGTGTATAAAGAAAACATGATAGAAGTTTAATCGGTCGGGATTTGTAAGCTGAGCACGTAGGAGGCCAGCGGATCGGGGTAGTCATGTTATTGTTCAAGCGCGAATGAGAATGCTTATTCGTCGTAGGAGAAGCAGTGTATGCGTAGGTTAGTATTCGGTTATACTCTGTGATGTGTATGCATGCGAGCTGTACAGTCGACTCCTCTGGTCCAGTCCCGATCCACTTAGGCAAATATGTTGTAAGTGAATGGTAATGAATAATCATAACTCAGTTAAGGTGTAATTGTTCTATGTACGATTTTGATGTTCTTTTTGGTAATGTGGAAGTGATGTTTTATATGTGCACTAAATTTTTATATTACCGAATTTCTGCATAGGCATGTGTATAATGCTTACCAATTAGCTACGTTTGTACAATCTGAATTTCATTCATTTTAGTATGATAGTTTGTGATTATATATGTATAATATGATTGTGAATGAAGAACATACCGACCCAAATATGTGTATAAGGTGTTACACTGATTCTTAGAAATTCCTCTGTCGGTCATAATTTTGTATGAATCTAAATATTTAAGGAAGTTTTTAATGACTTTGTTGATAACAATATAAGCTGATGAATAACAATGTAAATTGAGTATAATTTTTTGGATTTATTAACTATGTAAACTAATGAATAGCAATAATATAATTGATGATCTTTTGAAAAAGAACTATTTGTGTTATCATTTCATTTTCTGTATTGCGTGAATGTGTTAGTTTGTGCAATCTTCAATTCTCATGCACATAATAAGATAAGTTACCGACAACTAATAATACAGTATAACAACATATGAACTACAGACAATTATTAGCCTATTCAAATCATATAATTCCCACAATGGTGTATGAAAACAATGTGCAGGCTATGCGAATGACTCGGGTAATACAAGTTCTGACAATTAAGTAATGAGACTGATTTTATTATGGCCAAGAAAAAAAATGGCTTTTATGAAGCAAAGCATGGAATCCAAAGAGGCAACCTTCATCTATGAACTGGCAAACTTTTAATTGCCGCCCAATAAGCAGACGACAAACAAGCCGCCATTTTATTGACCTAGTTAGAGGTCATTGTCACGTAATTGATGCGACATGTTTATGTGGATAATTGTTTATCTCGTGCACAGATATTCAGGTGGTTTTCACGATTCAAAATTGGTGTGGAAACGATTACAAATGCAACTAGACATGGACGCCCAATTTATGTTCGTAATTAGGATCTCATTGCAAAAGTCAGAGAACGGATACAAGAAGATCTTTAATTGAGTGTGAAGATGATGGCAGATGAATTTGTTGTTAACCGAGAGACCATTCGTAAAACTGTGGGCATGATAAAAATTGCTTTCCGGTTTATACCACATGCGGTGTCTGGTGACCAAAAACATCAGCGTGTTGACTACGCAAGAGACATCATCAAAACATGTCACAGAAATAAACATTTCTTACATTTGATTGTTGCAGAGGATGAAACTATGATCACACAGCTAAACCCCAAAGTGCTCAGTGGAAGTCATCATCATCACCAAAAGGCAAAAAATTTCGTCTTCAAAAGTCGAAAGTGAAAATGTTGTTGGTGTGCTTCTACGACATCAAATGAGTTATTCAGAAAGAATTTATTCCAGAGGGACAGACTGTAAGTGCCAAAGTTTATTTAAGTATTTTGAAACGCCTATACCCTATGTGCCTCTAAGGCATGACAGGATTACTTTTACCTTTTTTTATTGAAAAGGATTATCCGAGTCCGACCCGAGTATTCAGCACCTGACAGTTTTCTCCTTCTTCATGATAATGAACCGGCTCAGCGGGCGGTAGTTGTACAGAAATTTTTGGCCCAAAAAACAAGCGTGTGTTCTCAACTATCCACTCTATTCTCCAGATTTATCTCCCTGCTATTATTATCTGTTCCCAAAATTAAAGGGAAATTCATTGAAAGAACGTTTCTTTGACGATACTGATGACATCCAAAGGGCCGTAACATCGAGTTTAAGGGTCATACTAACAGAAGAACTGCTGAGATCATTCCAGTGTTCATTAGATCGTGCCACTCGCTGTATCAATGAACAAGGGCTTACTTTGAATAAAATACAGGTTATATCTTCAACTGTTGTTTATTTTAGTTTTTATGTAGTTAATCTCATTACTTAATTGTCTGACCTTATATTTACAATATATGAGTGTTTTTTTTTTCAATTTTCTTTGTCCAGTCGAATATACCTGTCGCTTCCAAATATTACTCAGCCTTCAGACGTATATTACGTTTTACTACATGTTCTACTTCTTCAGTATTCCATCCGTATTTGACACAAGGATAGACGGGTTGATGGATGGATGCACAGTATATCAAAAGTACAGACAGACAGACAGGCAGACAGATAGATAGATAGACAGACAGACAGACAGACAGATAGATAGATAGATAGATAGATAGATAGATAGATAGATAGATAGATAGATAGATAGATAGATAGATAGATAGATAGATAGATAGATAGATCTGCATTAACTCACGAGTGAAACAGGGTACTTCAACAACTTTTAGTTAATAAGCATTGTTAAAATGCTTTGTGACTTTCAACTCATTTAACTGAAGTGATGCATATTCTGAGTTATGTATTTATAACTTGTTTGCAGTCGTACTCGCGCACACACACATACATACACACACAGACACACACACACCCACTCTTTCTGCTTGCACTAATTTCAGTATCGATATCTTTTTTTTTAATGATAGAAAGTATTTGAAATTGCTCCATTCCGGGTTCTGAAGCTTACTGAGACAGCAGAGGAAAGGGACTCTTAATTATGCATTTATCAGCGGGATTAGAGAGCTAGAAGCCCAGTGAGGCCAGTACGCCAATCCCCATTTAGGGAAACAACAACAACAAAAAAAAGCTGAGGACTACGAAAGAAAGAAAGAAGAAAGAAAGACAGAAAGAAAGACAGAAAGAAAGTAAGAGACCAGAGTAGGGATGAAAACAGCGAGCAGTCTGAAAAAGAGGAAGAACAAGAATAAAACAGAAGCACAACAGAAAAAGAGAGAGAGAGAGAAGGGGAAATAGAAGGAAAGAGTGGAGAGAGAGGGAAAAAGAGAGGAACAGAGAGTGTTAGCTCTGATATACATCAAGAAGTCTTAAATTTTATGCAGATGTTGAATTCTGCAGACCAGTCCAGTATTAAACATAATAAATGTAACAGTCCTTAAGCTAGTTTTGAGACCGCGAATATTCCACCTTGGGTTTTTGCGTGAGCTGCTGATACTCGACTAGACGTGCTAGTTAGATTTCTGTTGCAGTATTCCTTCATTTCGCACGGGGATCGGTGAGTATTTTTAAAAACCATTTACACTTATTTGTAATTGTAATTTTTCTATTCTGTACATCGTTATCAGTTTTTCTCTACTTAAATAAATTTGTTTATTCTGCATCATTTATAAATTCTGTCCATTAAAATTTTTCGGAGAAGATTGATATAGACTTTTGTATGATCCGAAAAGTTAAAAATAATGGTTATCTCTCATCCATCTTTGATACACAGCATTTTTATAAGTAGATGAAGAGCAAGTAAATGTGTGTAATCCTATGTTTCTATGATTCATAATTATAATGCTCTATGGTAAAATACCTAAGGTACTAGCTTCTTTTTTTAACTTTTCAGACCTATAAACATTTCATGTTGCGGACACAACAGTTGGAGTCCTACAACTTCATTTCTTTCAATATTTTTCAGAGATCTTTTTATGAGTACTATTCATATCTAATTCTGTTGCTGTCCGGTTAGTATTTGTTTTCTTGATTATCTCCTATGGAATATATAGCATGAAAGAAATAGTCATATTTACTAGACAGTTTGTCTGATCACATTTGCGGTCGTTGTCGCTTTAGTGAGTTGACCACGCCAGCGCAGTTCGAAGTAAACAGGTTTTTTTTTTTCTTTATAGAAATTGAAAGAGGTGGAAGATATTAGCAGCAGATGATAGCCATTTTCACGAAAGATCAAAGTCACAGCACAAACACCGTTTACTGATTGTTAACCTTTGCAAAGTAGCAGAAAATCTTGTAGTCTGTGGATGAATGGCGGCTGATTGTTACGTTATAAAAATGGGTCAGAGACCATGGGGTTGGAGACTCAACAGAGCTAATTTTATGTTTTATATTTTTGTTATGCTGTGGATATGGTATGTTGCATAATCCATCGGTGTTATTGATTATTATTTTTTTATTATTGAGGAGCAACAATACAAACAGCTTTTGCCGGAGGAAGAAGGGTGGGATAATGCTGACGGGGTTTTTGGTGATGGAATGGGGAAAAACTAAGTTTTTTTTTTTTTTGGAAGTAGGATTGTTGGAGGATCGTAATATAAAAATTGTTTGTGAAGGGATATATATTGTTGGACGATGGCAACGTAGAAATGTTTATCTCGAGCAGGAGATTGTTTGAGATTGATGAAATAAAATTGTTTATTTTAGGAGAGGGTTTCTCTAGCATCATCATCATCATGTGCCATGCCTAGAGGCGTCGGTAACCATGTCTCTCCACAGTTCTCGATCTCTCATGCTAATCAATGATTTTTGTTGTGCCTCTTCCATACCATTTTGTCACGCCATCTAAGATTTTCTCATGATCTGTTTGAGGATAGTAATAAAAAAAATTGTTTAACTGTAGGAAATATGCCTTTAAAAGAAATCTGTGATAGAATTTGTCTTGTGTACCTTTGCATGTTATATATAAATTAGCAAAATTTCAACGAAGCAGTAAAATGGCTATCATAGTTATGCAACTTTTATTTTACCTACAATCACGGCTAAAACAAAAATAAATGTCCATGTACTTTTCTCTGGACTCTTTGCTGAAGGCTCTGTGATAATGTCACTTTAGTCTAGTTTACACACGAATTCTCACTCAGTCAATAACGTGACGAGCCCAGTCAATATTTCTAAAGACAAGGTAGTTAAAAGTAATGTGACACACTATCATGTGACACTTCGATTTGTCTAGATAATTTGTAACATACAAATTTTTGTTCCTCAATTCGCACAGTGAGGGACTTCGTTTATTTTAAAAATGTTTTCCTACGCTGTCTCTATAACTTCTTGTTCCATGTGTCCTTTCATTTAATGGGAATTTCTTTGAATGTTGGCTTTATTTCCAGTTTTTAAACTTTTATTGCAGTAATTGTGGATGAATCGAACTTACAGATTTTATATAATTATTGATAAATTCAATAATTGCGCCATTGCTACATCGCACTTCACGTCATTACATTCATAGTTTGAAATTCGCTGTACCAGTAACTCAGTCGCACTTTTGAATTTGAGTCCCTTCAGTTGTCTTATTTTTTAGCACCTGGTAACAAGTGGCTTTTTATCTGTCCGTCCGTCCATCCGTCTTTCCATCTATCTATCTATCTATCTATCTATCTATCTATCTATCTATCTATCTATCTATCTATCTATCTATCTATCTATCTATCTATCTATCTATCTATCTATCTATCTATCTATCTATCTATCTATCTGTCTGTCTGTCTGTCTATCTGCCTGCCTGCCTGCGTGCTTGTCTGTCTGTCTGTCCGTCCGTCTGTCTGTCTGTCTGTCTCTCTGTCTGTCTGTCTGTCTGTCTGTCTATCCACAGGATGTGTCCGGTAAGTAATGAGACTGATTCCATAAAATTCAATTTGTTCACATATACTTACATATACTTAAATTCCTTCAAATAACACCCCTTGAGGATCAGTACACCATTCCTAGCGGTTTTGCCACGCGTCGTAGTGTAAAACCTGTTGTGTTGGTGCAAGTTTACATTTATAATTAGTTGGATGATATTTTCTCAATATGGTTTACAGACCAACATTTCTCGAGGCCACTCTAGCTCCCCCATCATGAACGCCAACTCAGCTTCTCCCCTCTTTGGTATACTGTATGCTAAGTGTGCCTAACTCATCAAACATTCAATCAGTTCAAGAACACATTGACATACAGTACAAATCACCAAGTCTGAAATTAAGGACACAACATTTTAATCTCACTATTAGTCATATCAGCACATACAACTGACACTGACAATTAACATGATATCAAGACATGTGTCATCATAATGAACGAATAATTGGATGAACAGGATCAATGCAGTGCTAAATACTTCAAGCAATCGTCAATAATAGAAAGTGAATGGACGAACAATGTCAATGCAAGCAAAATACTTCAAGCCATCATCAATAATAGAAAAGCAATTGGATGAACAATTTTATGCAATGCCGGATAATTAAGCGTAGTATCATATGATAACTGACTTCTCATGTTGCATCATTTAAACCTGATGGACCCGAAGTCCCGGGCTCTCTTGGCCCTAGACGTAGCATACACTACGAATCTAATGTGCAGTGGCACTTATCCCCGCAGCTATCGCTGCCATGACACACCTCAATATAACTTTATTGATGCAGCACACGATCAGTCTACATGAAAAGCATAATAAACGAATCATACATGTTGTCCATCCAATATACGGATAAATCATACTGAAAGCATACACAGAATTTCCATTTCGATACGTAAATACAAGAACCCTACAACACAGCTTAACTCACAACTACATAATCTACACCACATGAGGTGGGCTCGGCAGAATATACTAAACACGCACAATGATATAAGCACAACGTAGACACGATATCACCAGCTATGTCCTGAGCTAATCTGATGCACGCCAATGTTTCAGTATTTATTCCCCCCCCCCCCGAAACCAACTACAAAATCAGGTGTACGATGACGCTTCGGTCAAGGTCGTACACCCCTGGATCCAAGCGTATATCGTTCAGAGTAGCTCACCTGAAAGTCTTGTACGTAAAATGCTGCGTTGACCATTTGTCCGGGTGGTACGAATTCCTTATAGACAACATCTTTAGAAAAAAAAAAGACAATGAGCATCGATTTCATCTTCGATTTGCTCATTCGAGCTTTTTTTGGTCGAGGAGACTCGGTAGTGTGGCACTCAGAGGTCTATCTTTTCGTTGAACGTCTTGTAGGCTTTCTGTATCATAGCACTCGTCTCAGTCGCGGATTTTTAAAGTTTAATACAAAACTTTATCGGGTTTCGCTGCTCGACAATTCTCTGCATTTTGACCGTTACGTGACGCTTAAACAGCTTTCCACTTAGCAAGCGATCCGCACTCTGTAAAAGCTCAGAGTGAAATGACGAAATATCGATCCTTTACCTATCATCCCCCACTAATCTTTAGGCCCGCAGAAACGCCCCCCCACCGGATCCTGCTGATTGGCTGAATAAAATAAGTCCCATTACTTACCGGACACACCTTGCATCTGTCTGTCCGTCTGTCCCACCAGGTATCTAATATTGAACATAATGTTAGATTATGGTGAGTGGTCTCCCAGTGCGTTCTATCTGTGTGAGGAAATCAGAAAAACAGGAAATAATACATAAAAACATTTCAAATAAAATATAAAAATAATTTTAAAAATACTCTTTGCACACTCCAGGAAAGAATGACCTGTATTAAATACATTTTGCAATGTCATTCAAACAAGATTTCAAGATTAATAACACGAGAAAGAAACAATACTCTTGAGTTCATTCTTAAAATTGAGCATCTCTTTCATGTTTTTTCATGTTTTCATTGTTGTCATATTGCTGAAATTGGCGGCCGTTAACATTTCAACCAAATTCATCAAGTGCAGCAGTTTCTATGGTTCTCTAGTAATCCCTGTGCGGTTTGATTCTGACCCGGAATAAAGTCAACAACATTTTCCTTCATGTCTACTTCTGAAGATGTGATTACAGAACGTAACTCAAGAAACGATTGCTCGTGATGGTTAAAATCTGACGTGTAGTCTAAAATAATAAAAAAAAATATTTCAAAGCTATTGTTTTTTTCCCTAGACCTATCTTTCTCATTTTCTGTGGCATCAACTTATTTAAGTCATATATGATCGGTTCATTTGGATGATACTCTCCAAAAATATATAATATCGTGAATTTCAAAGATTCAAAGTCAGACTCCGGCGTCACTGCATTCAGTGTAACCTCATATGCTCTCCTCCGTATGCCGCAGCGTCCACCCAAGAGTATGTTTATTAACAGTTCCCATCAAGTGTTGGTTCTTTACGATGCCTTTTCTGCCACACAGTTCAGATTTCCTGCCAGCCCCTTTAATTTGCCCTAGCTCCAGCAATCGTTCACAATAACATTGTTCTTCCATTCCCGCTTTTCATTTTTCAGCAGTTATTCCAGTACGGGTTAAGCAATGTCGTTCTTGTCCATTCTCAGCCTGCCATTTATTTTAGCCTCTCCAGCAAGTCAATCTGCCATTGCATTGCCATGTACTCCCGCATTCCCTGGACAATAAATCCACATTAGACTCATCACAGCTGATTGGCTTTTGGCGCCTTTTTTTGAATTGTTGGATCAAATTTAACTAGGATTACAGTTAGTCCAAAAAGTTACCATTATCTTCTTCGTCCAGCTTTGCATTCGGTTCTTTCAGTGTTGTGTTATGTTCTTATGTTAAATATTGCACACCCTATATCGTTCTTGTTAAAAGTCATTGTTGCTTTCTTGGTTTATTTTCCATTGCATTAATCTATTTTGTTAATTAAAAATAATCTTTTCTTAATATGAACCCAGTAGTCAATGATTAACAACATTTTCTTTCGATGGTTCGGTTTATTTGAACTTTGTTTTAGATGTTCTCAGTCGCTGTAGCCTTTTTTGCTATTAATTTCCCATTTTCTTTCCTATGATATAATTTCTAGCAGACACAGAAACTGCATATATTTGTTTCAAGTAACTCGGTTTCTTTGCATAGAATCTTAATATAGCAATCTTGAGAGAATTGCTGATTAATCTTATATTTAGGAAAACATGCCTTTGCTAAATATCTTAAAAGGTCATTTTCTAGGAAGAAATCTACAGCCTACATATCAAGTACATCTGACCAGGAAGCAGGCTCTTCTTTACTGTCGGCTCTTAACTTCATGTGCTTAACCCATGACGTTTAAATCCTCGAGTTATGACATCAATGAAGTCTCGACACCAAGACATTTATTTTCAGAATTATAGGCATTTGTTTCCATAATTATATTTATAAATTGTTTGCTTTGCGTCAGAAAGTGTAGACAGATTTCCATCTAAATTCCGCATCAAAAGATTATTAACAATCTGGTGTTTTTTTCGGTGAAGGAAGCGTTTCCATGGAGAGAAAATCAGACCTGATTTTGTTTTAATTTAATGAAAAATCTGAAGGAAAACATGAAGAACTAAATTTTATGAGAATTTATAAACTAAGGCTGAATTTATATAAACATACAGATGTATATAGCTTGGTGGCCTTTGTGCCAAAATAGTGTTTAAGTGATTCTGTCGAAGAGATCAAGAAATATCTTCCACAAGAGCTTGTCCAATTTTTAAACTGGTTGAAGTTATGTTTATTATGGAAAATAAAATAGATATGGCAGTAGAAGAAGGGTGACTTTCTGGAATTTCTCAAAAGGAATGCTAAAGACTACACAGCAGAACCAATAATTTCGCTGAAGCAGTCCATTGAAAATGAAGCTTGATATCGATCAGACTTTCATTTGAAAGGACTGAAAACTGTTAACAAAAACAGAGGTTCTATTTGAGAATTTCTGCACAACCAAGCACTGCCACACAAGAAAAATAAACATATTTTGACAGAAAGAATCATGAAAATTGATTTTTTTATCGTAAGACCTTATGAATAATTAAAAGAGACTGCACACAATATTTTCAACGCGCTAACAGTAAGGTTATGAAAACAGGAATACAGTATTATATAAAGGTTATTTATTGATTTTACCTGGATAATTCAAAATGAACCGCGATTATCAACCGGTTATCATAGCACGACGGCACATTTCTTGTAGCAACCAATAAAATTAATAGCGACCTAGTAAACATGAACATTGTAATAGTGACTCCAGGCAGCACCGAGGTGCCTGGTGTGATTCGTTTGCTGCAAGCAGAAGACAGTGCCATCGAGAGTCATCGTCGACTATGTCTTATGACAGCTAAGTGGGTTTTTGGTGCAGGAAGTTCTGAGATGGGCGAACAGATATGCATGACGAGGGAGGTCAAGGACGATACTCATTTGAGTGTAAACTTAACTGGCGCTAAATCTACATTTTATGGATAGACTGGGAAGAATTAGATCAACCCAGCTGTTTCAGGCATTCCCTTGGCATGTACTACCGTACTGCGTGGCCAAGATCTCGCGACCCCCATGATCGCCAATCCAGATTCTCCCTTCCAAGGATGCTGCTTGCCAGTTGATTCAGCATCTCTCACACATTCATACATCACATCAACATGAAATAACATATCACCAAGTCAGTCATCAATTTACATCCATTTATTAACACTCTCTACATATATATGTAGACGTCACCACATACATTACATACACAAGACATCAGATATATCATCAAGATAATAACAAGGCATGACATAAATACAATGTATTATCTCTAACTAAGTAACAACTAAATCAGTGGATCAGATTGGCCTGGGCTCCTCTGGCCCTATTAAGGAATTATACATTTATCTCAATATTGTGCCGATGCACTGGTAACATATTTCAGCTGGTGCTGCTATGAAATCCCCATCCCTTTATCTCATATAAAACCCTGTGCCAATGCACTGAATAACATATTTCCATTTGTGGTAATGCACGGAAATATTCACATAGCTGCCGCTATTGTGCCTCCTCCCATCACCAAGAATTACCAGGTGCAAATGCACCTCATTGATATGTACAGCTATAGCTGCCCGGGCGAGGTATCTCCTGATACCATAGACATAACATTATACATGCGAATGAAAACACAGGATGGACCTTGATGTGTGCCCATCCAATTATGACAAGACTGAACAGAATCAGCGAAATCTTCACGTACGACGAAAGTGACGATAATCCAACATCACATTATGGTTTCACGACACATCATATAATCCACAGTACAGTAGAGTCAAACATTGTGTGAGGGTGACTGGGGCTAAGTAATTCCATATCAAACACAAAACAGACGAGATCGAACTTGCCCTGCCATTTTCCCGCTGGCTATGCTCAGTGTGACCTTTCCCACACGCTTTTTTTCCTTTACATAGGTCTTCCACCCCCGGATCACGTGAACTGCATTTCTCCGTCCAAAATCCTTACACTATTCTGGGCTTCGAAACGCAGTTCACGCGTGAGTGACGAATTCTTTCCAAAAAATTCGACTAAGTCGTGGGTAAAAAATGTCGCTTCACAATTTCAGATATTTTTTTATGAATATCCTGAAATTTCCAGGGCTAGTCTATTTTCGAAATGTCACAGAGATATTGGGTAACCACAAGTTCTGTGCACGGTGATTACCATAACAAATGAATGACGTTCACACAAAGCTCTAAGAATTGGCTCAGCTTTGACGTTCTTCTTGCGCTACCGGGAAGGATGGAGCAAATTTCTAAGAAAGAATCTCGTGACTGGAAACAAGACATGGATTCAGTTTGTGATTGCAAAAGACGAAAGAATAGTTCAAACAGTAGATGCATACATAATCTCCAAACAAGCCTAGGAATAAAAAAAAACACTTTGCAATCGAAAAATGATGACTATTATGTTCTGAGACAGTACGAGCTGTTTATTAAGAAACCAACTAAAAATACTTCAAATTATTGATAAACCAACACCACAGTAGAGTCATATATTTAATGTGAAAAATCAAGATTCAGAGACAGATTCAAAACAAAAGGCGCAGGATGATCACCTAAAACGTCGTTCTCCTGCACAACTGCCAGCGACCCCACACTGTGTTCAATTCAATGGTTATTAAGGTCTTCACTCTTCTGTAATATATCAGGATCTAGCAAAGAAACACTTTTCATGAGCACACTTCACAATACTCAGAAACACCTAATTACTGTCAACATTTATTTGCGTGAAACGCAAAATTTGGCTGCGTTTTGTATGATTCTGCTTAATGACTCGATGAACATGAGCTGTGTGAGCCTCGTTATTTATTGCTTTAGACCTTCCACTTCGTCGCCTATTATGAAAATTAAGAGTGGTTTCTGTATCTTGTACAGATCAGTGTTGAACAGAGCTAAAACCTATTGGAAAATCTCAGAAGAGAACTTTCTTTCATTGGTGAATGTCTATTGGAGGAATGTCTTCTGCATTCAGAAACTTTATTATTGCATTCTGTTAGTTCTATAACCTTTCCAGATCACAGACCTAATAATACTAAGTATAGCTCGTCGCAGTTCGTCTACACACTTTCGCCATTGAACCATAAAACACTTTCATACATTTGAAGTATTCTCCATAATAGAATTTTAAATTAGATTCATTTAAGATAAGTTTATGTAACTGTTATTTTTTATCATTATGAAATGACTTACATAAAATATCATTATTACAGGTAAAAGAGAGTTGCTTTAAGAGGAATTTTGTGAAGTAATATTTAATAGTTACTAAAGATGCGTAATGTATTTGATGATGCTGGTTTTCAGACATCAACTTCTACATGGTAATATCAACGGATGGTACTTGCAGTGGCAGATTTGACTTTTTCTGTAAAGTTTTTATGTGCACAAGAGCTGAAAACATTGTCTTGCACAGATTCGTGGCGGCATAAGGCAAGAAGTGCTTTTATAAACCTTTTGGAAAAGTCAGGGCAGAATAAAACGGCATGAAACCACCACTCAAACAACAGCATTCACGAAAAATAGCATATAAAACAGTTGGGCTTCTCGTGTATTTCTAATGTTTTGCCTAGGTGCTTTTCCCAAACTTTATTCCTGTCGTAAATTTCCTCTTACGTAAGTAGGGATTCATTCATAAATGTTGATATTTTATACTATTTAGAAGCTCCGGAAATTGAATTTAACAAGTCATGCAATATTCATTGTGTTCTGCTATCAGTGCAGGGTAGTCTCTCATTTTTTTAAAAATAAGAAGTAATGGAAATGGGAAGAATTGCTCTCTAATTTATAATTTAAGTATTTCAACTTCTATTTCTACACAACAAAGCTAACACTGAGATATAATCAGAGAGAAATTATTTTAAAAATCAAAGAATTGGCCCGACTGAATACATTATGATAATACAGGTTGATCAGAGAATTTCAGAGTGTTTTTAGACATGATTGTGGGACAGAGGACGGTCATAAAAATGACAAGGGAGTGACAGAGAACATGACAGAGAATTGGAATAGCAATCACACATTCTGACCGCTTCGTTTTATGTTATAACAGTAATAAGGAAAGAGAGAAGGAGAGAGAAAGAGAACAAAAGAATCAGATATGAGTACCAGTCTACTCTGGACCACTCGATGGAGTAGAAAAAGAGGAAATGTAGAAAATTTAGTTTTTATTGCTGAGAGTAACGGAGGATTGCGCACAATAAAGTGATCGAACAAAGTATGCGCTATTAGCCTCCAAATGGTGTATACACTAACACTAGAGGAAAAGAAAAATAACAAGAAAATGATGTACGAACACACACCTAAACACTTTTATTGGAGAATGACAAATAACGCCAGTGGCTGATATAGTGAAGCAACAGCTGATATCGGTATCCTTAAAAAAAACTCACCGTACACAATATTAGATAAAAAGCTCTAACGTCAAGTGTCTTCAAGCGGTATAACAGTATATTGGAAAATGTACTGTTAGGTGGTTGGATTGTCATAAAATAGTTATATTCCGGGGTATTTTAATATTTTGACCATTTGATTTAAAGCCCTTGGTATTTTTTGTTGTTGTATAAGAGTGCAATTAAAAGGTCAGGGTTGAGACGTTAAACTCCACGAGAGTTTTTATGAACTTAGCCTTGATATGTTAGTAACATAAAAGTTATTTTCGGGATGAAGGTCGTAAACAAGTAGAATCACGGGCTGAGTGATTCTCGGGATAGAAACTTCGGGAAGATTTAGGAATTGAAATTGTGGTTGATATTTAAGGACCGAACTCTTACATAGAAGAAAGGATTAAGATTAGACTGATTGGTAGCTTGAGAGGCCTTATGATTGTAAATTTATTATGTAGAGGTTGACTGAGAAGTATGTTTCAGATAGGATGCTAGGATGTGAACTGTTAGGTTTTTTTTTTTTGCTTCCTCATGGGTCCAATGTGTAAATTTTTGATGCAGCTACGAGTTGTTAGAAATAGGTTGGAACAGAAGAAATGTAAAATACTGAGATTTTTTTTAGGACTTTAAGTCCGATATTTTTAGTGATGTAAAGTTGTATGTAAGGATCCATGTCATTTCCAGTGAGCTAGTAAGTTGGCTCTTATTCCATCTTGTTGAATGTCTGTTTTTCCTAGCTGAGAGTAGTGACCGTTGCCATTCCTTCCTTACATGGCGAACTAGTTCTCGTCTGGAGAGGAGTTTGATTATTCATCTGTTTATTCGGTTTATTGCTACATCCTCACTCATTCACCACTCATTTTGTTCCATAATAAATATGCGAAATTGCTATTATCAATTGAGTATTAGTGGTTCTCAAACTGTTGAGGTGTGTTCGTTCTCAGTTACACATTACAATTCCTCAGATGTAATCAGAAGATAGAGTAAGGAAACGTAGTACAGTTTACCATTTGGGTGGCGGCTTTTACACAATTGTGAAGTACTTTAATTATTGCCGTGTCTGTAACTAGCAGACAGATGCACGGCACTTCTAACAGTGGTACAGTACGGCTATAGCGGGATGTGACGGTATTTTCGTATATTCAGTTTCCATAACTAAAATAAGAACATAAAAACAACTTTTTCGCATTCACTGCAAGAGAATGATCACATATGATGTTATTTAAACTATTTTTCCAATGATCAAATTAAAGGTGGGGTTGGGGGAGAAATGAGGAGGTAATGTAGCAACAAAACATTTACGAAGTAGGAACCAACAGCAAAAAGAAAACTGAACAAAAGACAAAGTAAGGTCTTGACTAGCAACATGATGAAACATTAGAGAGACGAAATAAGATCTTTGGCTAGCATGAGAGATTTCAGAGAGATGAAGAGCAGGATCTTGAGTAAAACAAAATTATACATTTTAGAGATATAATGTGGGGCCTGCTTGGCTTTGATAATAACCCGTACATGCCTCCTTAAGAGATCATTTCCCCAACAGTCAACACTAGCTTACAAATAGCTGGGAAAAGATCTATAGTGAGAAGCACTTGAAGCAAAAAATTCACTGCATTTAATGTGCAAGAAGGTAAAACAGTTACTGTAGCTATTTAAAATACATGATCATATTGAGTGTGTGAATAAAGGTTATTCGTAAAGTTGCCCATTTCAGATTTTACTATTGTTCTTGATATTCAATATCTGCTATTGAATTTAGCAAATAAGAAACAATGAGATTTCAGCACAGTAACGTGACAGAGCAGAATGATGTATGGTCAGCCTAGAAAAATACGAAGCACTTAAAACTTGTCAGAAAATCAAAGGAAATCACCTGCGAGAGTCTGAATTCTGAGCGACGGGATTTATCTGCTAAGAGCTCATTCCTTTTCCGGTCGTCACGAGTTCAGACACGCATTAACGACAAGGCATAACCGAACATATTTTTACTTGGAGACTCGATTATGACCGAGCGGAGAGTCAAGCGATTTCTCGTCTTACCAGAGTCCATGATTCTAATCATGAGCATTCTTTCTTTTTCCTTCTCTCTCGTCTTCAGCGCTCTCAAACTGTCAGGGACTAACACTGTGGTCTTGTAACTGACTAGTATAATATTTATGCCGAATGACTGCATCAGAACTGAAGCTGACAGACGACGATCACTACGTGATTATTGTTATTATTATTGCTATTATTATTTTGTTCTTCTGGTTCTCATTACTATCGTCATTTCCTTCGTATTATCCTGTTTCTTCGCTTTATTTCACCGTTTTTCATTCTTGTGCTAATCAGAAGTGAAATACTAGTATAATTCTTGTTTTATAGAAACTCATGTCAGTTGTGCCCTGTGTTTAAGGTTACCATACTAAATATTTGTTTTTCAGTCTTGCGACTCTGTGCGAGTTAATGGAAGCGTGGCACGCAATGTTTCTCAGAAAAGTGCTGACAGTAATAACTAGACGTGACAATGTTGTTTATTTCTCAACATAGAATACGTTCTTGTTATATAGTTTGTCAAAATGTGTAGCTATTTATACATTCAGTGATTGATATATTGGTGTAGCTTTTGGTGATAATATTTTTGCTGGCAGTCCCTTTTATTGTGGAGTAATCTATTTCTTGCTAGGTGACATCTGTTGTGTAAATATAGCAGAAGGAATGGTCACGGAATCTGGAAACTGTTCTTGTCTTGATGTCGTGTGATAAGTCCAGCATTTTAATTTGCTTCCGCAGAGACTCGCCAACAGAAACGCCCGCGAGTTTTCCTGTGAAAGTTGTGTTTTATAAGTAAAAATAGTAAATAATATTGACTTTGGTCATTCTTCTTCTTCTTCTTCGTTCGTTTCTACCACCAAGACCGCACTGTGATCCTACTGAATTTACGCCTGTGGTCCTCGTTAGGTCCCATGGTCTCCTGTGTGGTCCCCGAAAGGACCACACGAGATCCCCGAGAGGACTACAAGGGGTTCAGAGTATCGCAGTACTTTAGCCTGTATTCTTGGTGGGTCTCTGAAGCGGATTGCGTGACACCGTGGTTTTCGTTGCACCAGTTTAGTCTAGAGTTGACTTTCTCACCGGAAGACCTCGACGTGTTTAGGATATCAGTGCATCCCCGCTGGGTGAGAGGTGGTAGCCCACCCAGGTCTGAGTTGGACCTTCTCACCGGAAAACCTCGACGTGTTTTGAGATACCCGTGTATCACCGCCGGGTGAGAGGTGGTTGCCCATCCAGTCCAGTGTTTGACTTTCTCACCGGAAAACCTCAGCGTGGTTAGTATACGCAAACATCCCCGTCGGGTGAGAGGTGGTTGCCTATCTAGGCTGCCCTGGTCCAGTGTCTCCGACTTCAGCATTTTGTGGTTGTGGCCGCTACCCTTCCTAGTTGTGGCCAGGATGGAGCTTTGGTCCAGGAGGACGAATCCTCGCCACTAGTGACTTCCACCCCTGGGTTGAGCCGGTTTAGGCATATTATCCCAGTATGGGTGTGTTTGGGACGTGACCGACCTCTAGAGCAGAGGTACTGCGACATACGTAGCCTTCAAGATTCACCCCTGGTGTGAGCCGGTTTAGGCATAATTCACCAGTATGGGTGTATACAGGCGTGACCGACCTCTAGAGCAGAGGTGGCATGACATGTCTAGCCATCAAGTTCCACCCTTGGTGTGTGCCGGTTTAGGCATATTTCACCAGAGTAGGTGTATTTCGGACGTGGCCGGCCTCTAGAGCAGAGGCGCCGTGGTATGTGTAGCTCTCGCAGCGATACTACTGGACATACCAATTAAATTTCACTTTATCCTTTCCTTCACCGTTTCACGTCGGCGCTGCACAGCAACCGTTATTTCTTTTCCGCATTTATTTCCTTAACGGGGAGGAGCTTCACTCCACGCGCGGCATTCGAAGAGTCTTGCCAGCAGTGTCTTAACCTCTGGGACAAGCCGGTTCGTGCATTTCACCCGATATGTCTGCACTCAGGACGTGGCCGACCTCCAGACCAGAGGTGCCATGATTTGACTGTTTGCTTCGCTTTATCATTTCTACCACCTTTTCCGCAGTGGTGCTGCGCGGCAACCCTATTTGCACCTTTCTTCATTGGCTGGGAGAAGCACCGCTCCACGCACGGCAGCTGAAGAATATCGCCAACAGCGTTCTTTGGTCATGTTTATCTGCTTTATCTCAGTCGCAGTTGGACATGAATTGGACAGATATATTCCTGGTAATGACAGGAAAATCTTTAACATTCTTCATACTCTGATAAAGTGTGCACTGTGTACTCTGATTCTTCTCGCTCTCATTACCATGTAAACTATGCTTTCAGCGTGTTTCTTTATAACTTTCTGTGATAAGGACCATTTTACTAGAGCAACCTCCAGATTTATTTTTCACATTGGACACGCTCTATGAACTCATTCTCATAACTTAGTAATGAATTCTCTTTGTAATTGTTGTCTGATGGTCTACTTCTAACGCACTCAGTCTGCTTTAACACTTCTGACAAGATTTCCAAATTTCACAAGGAGTTCAAACTCTTAATTTACATTCTTAAGTCTATTGAAACATGTTGACATTTCTTACTGTAGGCTGTCAACTATGAACTTCATAAATAACACAACCCTTTTTCTGCCGTAAAGTTCAAATGTCCTTTGCAGATTTCTTACCTGAATGCAATCTGAAATTTCTTGCATAATTCTGGTCATAAGGAGTACACACTTTCTAGATAAAATACTTGTTTATACATGTATTATTTAAATATGCTGTATGACACTTGTTTAAAGGTAATGTTAATTTATATTACCTAAAAATAAAAACGATATTGTTTGTCTGAAGAGAACAGACAAACGAAAATTATGTATGCACAAGAGATGAAGAAAACAAGATCAAGGGGGAGACCAAGACAGAGATGGAGAGACAACATAGAAGAGGATGTGAAAGAAATTGCTGTCACCAACTGGAGAGAGAAGATTAGGAACAGAGGGGAATGGAGGCAAAATTTATCTGCAGCAACGAAACTCAATGGCTCGAAAAGTTGAAGAAGAAGAAGGTCGTGTTAATTTCTACTATCAAAAATATATAAGATATTTCACTAGGGAATGTGTTTTCTTGCAGAAATATTATAAGCTTCGTGACTATGTGTTTCTTCTCTCGTTGCAGCTCTAATCTGAAATCACGTGATCGTAATGAAGCCAAACGGACACGTTCAGGTATGAAGTGAGTGCTTGCATTTGTGTAGTTATTGCTATCTCGCTATTTAAAAGAAACATCACCATTGAAGCAGCGCAATGATGATATTTTCAATCCTCCAAATTAAGCTTCAGCACATACACATTCATAATCACACACGAGACATAGACACACATTCATAATCACACACGAGATATTGACATACACGTTCATAATCACACACGAGACATAGACACGTATGTAGCAGCTATATAAATTTTTCAGTCTGGAAATCAGACACTCGGCTTCTGCTATCAGACAATAAATACAGTCGAACCCGTTTAATATCACATCTGCTATCAGACAATACATACAGTCGAACCCGTTTAATGTCACATCTGCTCTCATACAATACAGTTGAACCCGTTTACTGTCATATCTGCTATCAGACAATAAATACAGTCGAACCCGTTTAATGTCACATCTGCTATCAGACAATAAATACAGTCGAACCCGTTTAATGTCACATCTGCTATCAGACAATAAATACAGTTGAACCCGTTTAATGTCACATCTGCTATCAGACAATAAATACAGTTGAAGCCGTTTAATGTCACATCTGCTATCATACAATAAATACAGTCGAACCCGTTTAATATCACATCTGCTATCAGACAATAAATACAGTCGAACCCGTTTAATGTCACATCGTCGGGACCGTTAAAATACGATAGCATTAAGGGGAGTTGACATTAAACGAGGTCCATTACAATGTATTTAACTGAGCCAAGGGTGTGTGAGTGTGTGTGTGTGTGTCTCCGTCCGTCCGACCCATATTTGCTACATTAAACACATAACAAACAGCCAAAGCTATCATCATCGGACACAATATGTACTAATCACAAAATACGAGTATATTAGTCACAAAATATATTAATAACAAAATGGAGTAAGTCTTACAACGTAGGAAACATCTGACTTGTCAGCAATAGTACTAAAAAAATGCGTGATTTTGCGTTGTGTAGTGATAACTGGTCTATTAATTTTAAAAAGTCATTTAAACACGACACATCACTAAAAACGTTCTGCGTCACGTCAGGCATGCTGTAAATAAACGAGCGCACAGCCTCGAACGAGCTTACAGTTTTGGTGGGCGTCTGGTTCGTGATGGATTAACATCGCTGTCTAACTTGCTTTTACTGCACTATTCGAGTCTAACCAACCATCAACTCACGTCAACGAGAATGACCTGAAAGAAGCCAGATTTTAATCACGAAAAAGGGGGGGGGGGTTTACGGTAAGCCTTTCATTCACACCAAATGTTTCACACCACTCACATCATTCACACCATCTGAATTTTGATGCCTACATGTTCAAAAGGTTGATATAGCACGTACTCGGTGACCAAACGGCCGGGCCATTCTTTGATGAGTCGCAAGCTGATAACGCTTTGTGAGATGTTTGTAGCTTGTACTCGCCCAGTCTCTGATACAAAGCGGGGTCTGTAGCTCCTCCGGGTCAAAAATACTGTGACATTAACAGATTTGTGGCAATAAGCGGGGTGATATTAACGGGAGTAAAGCCCATTAATTACTTATGGGAGTTGTCCAGTGATACAAATTTATGTGTCAATATCCAAGTGTTGACATAAAGCGATGTGATATTAAGTGGGTTCGTCTGTGCATGTGAACACGCTAAGTACAGAATACAGTGAGATATAACTCAATAGTTTACCTGAAATTATTAGATGAGTTAATAAAACATTAACGTTGTGAAGTGTTTATTTAATTTACACTGCTGTATGAATGAAAAAGTGAATTTATAACGCAAAAAGAAATGAAAAATAACAACAGTAGAAAATGAACATCCAGAACAATCTCATAGTTCTTAAAAAAAAAAGAGGAAGAGAAATGAAAGAATTTAATATAGATGGGAGCTAATTAAATAAAACCTAGTCATTTTGATACATTAACGAGGTACAGGTAACTCGGGTGGAAGGAATATTGCAAAGGAATGTATGAAACAACCGACTATGAAAGCAGAAATCAACACTGTGAATTATTATTGGGGGAGAAAGAACCCGAACCGACAATAGAAGAAGTTAATGGGCAATAAAGAATCTGAAAAATGGTAAATCACCAGGATGTGATGAGATAACAGCTGAATTTATTAAAGCAGTAGGAAAAAGGAATGTACTACAATCTATCCTGCACTGTGTAAAAAGATATGGCATTCTGATATTTGGCCAAAAGAATGGAAAAGAACTATATTCATACCACTGCCAAAAAAGGATAACTTGAAAATATGCACAAACTACAGAACCGTTGCCCTGATTAGTCATGCCAGTAAAATTCTATTAAAAATCATAATGTGTGGACTTCGTAGGAAAGTAGAAGTAAACATGGTCCAAGCTGGTTTTTGACAAGGCTAAGGAACAAGAGATCATATATTCAGTATAAGATTAATAATAGAGAAATACAGATAATTTAATGTGTATCTATATTGATCTTTTATAGACTATTCAAAGGCATTCGAATGTGTACAACACCAGAAACTTTGGGAAATAATAGAAAAAAAATGAGATTTCCAACACATGTGATACAGTTAATATCACTGCTGTATCTAGACCAACAGGCAGCAGCAGTAAGAATAAATGGTGAAACAAACAACTTGGTTTGATATAAAACAGGGGTGCATATTGTCACCTTACTTATTTAACTTGTATACAGAAAATCTAATGAGGAATGTTAGAGAAGATGTAGACAAGGAATATTATGATGCCATAACAATTGGAGTTTATGAAATACCAGAGATTAGATATGCTGATGACACAATATTACTGTCCACAACACAAAAATGATTGGAAAAACGAATTATGTCAGTCAGTAAGAACAGCGAAGAGCAAAACCTCTATCTTAATGTAAAGAAAACTAAATTGATGACAACTGACAAAACAAATAAGACAGTTGAAATATTTATCAACGAGGAAAAAATTGGAATAAGTGGAGAGTTTTGAATATCTTGATTCATTACTGACTAATAATGGAGATACAAATGAGGGAAATTAAAGTGAGGACATCTATCGCTCTTCAGAAAGTAAAACAACTAAAGAAGCTGTGGAGAGGAATAGACAAAATTACAAAAATGAAATTTTTAAGAACATGCATCTTTCCCATCGCAACATATGCCTGTGAGACCTGGACACTTAACAAAATAGCTGAGAAACGCATAAATGCCTTTGAATGTAAATGCTGCAGAAGAGTTCTTCAAATATCATGTACACAAAAAAGAACAAATATATCTATACTACAAGAACTTAATATTAAAGAAGTTTGGCTAGTAAAGAGGATTGAAACTTAAATATTTTGGGAGTATTAAACGTCATGATAATTTAGAGAAGAGTCTTGGAAGGATACATAATAGGATATAGAAAGAGAAGAAGACCAAGACGAAGATGGCTGCAAGAAATCGTTGATAATCTGCAAATGGATGCATCAGCAGCAGGGCATCTTGCTTACAACCGAGCGGCCTACATAAGAGCTGTTAGGTAGTCATGGGACATGCAAATGACTGGCTGACTGACTGGGGTGACTCAGATCTGCTTAAAGGATGTTAATGAACCGAGCAAGAGTACGAAGTGATGGGCGAAAGTATCAAACGATGCAAGGGAGGCAGCTTTCAAAACGAGATTCATTACAATCTTTCTTCAGCAAGATGAGATTCGTTTAGAACCCGCTGCTACAAGACAATACATCAAAATATTAAATATCGAGTACAATGTATTTAAAACTTCATAATATATTAGCCAATTACATAGAGGAGCACTTTCCAAAAAGCAGCTGAACCAAATCTGTACTGACGGGTCTGCCACCAGTGCAAAAGAAAACAATGGAGTGAGTGTCCTCATCCTTTTACACAATAGGAAAGCAGAAAGCTATCATTAGCAACAAGGATATTTTCTAGCAACCATAGACCATAGGCAGAGTTCAGCAAAAAGCCCTATTATAAGGAAAAAAGTGTTAAAGAAAATATAGCGTTCATGATTGTTGAAATATCAGTAATTATTGCATAAAAGAGCTATGCAAGTGTAAACTAGAATTTTACTTACATATCTGAGATAGGCAGTAGAATTCTTGCTTCTACCAAGTAAGTTGCCTAGTTTTGTTTCTTAATTGAATTAATTCATTCATTCATTCATTTGCATTTCCCGTGCGGAACTTTGCCTCCCTAACAGCACTCCTGTATTCAGGCTGATCTGTTGTGTTATCTTGACCTATGCGTTCATAATTATACACAAAGAACGCCCACAACACAGGCACCCGTCACTAGGACAACAATATAACAAAGACTGAGTCAGGCACCCGACACTAGGACAACAATATAACAAAGACTGAATCTGGCATCCGACACTAGGACAACAGTATAACAAAGACTGAGTCTGGCAGCCGACACTAGGACAACAATATAACAAAGACTGAGTCTGGCATCTGACACTAGGACAACAATATAACAAAGACTGAGTCTGGCACCCGACACTAGGACAACAATATAACAAAGACTGAGTCTGGCACCCGACACTAGGACAACAATATAACAAAGACTGAGTCTGGCATCCGACACTAGGACAACAATATAACAAAGACTGAGTCTGGCAGCCACACGAGACTTAACGGTTAACGTTAAGGGAAAAGCCAACAGAGTCAAAATTTATGACAGACAGACAAGAACTTTAATATGAGTAAAAATGAGGATGAATCTTGTGTGAGGTATGAGAAAAATAATCAGCTGCTGCCACACGGCGGGATTAATTTACAAGCACAAACAAAAATAATCTTCCGGGCCAGACAGGTTTGCTATGGGAACATTATCTCAATCAGAGAATACAAATACAATCAAAATGAGCCAAAACACATACTTACAGATGTAGACACACTATACTTCCTCAAGTGGAAGAAAAACACATCACTCACAACTCGATGTAACCAACGAATGAATGAAATCTACTTGCCCTAAAAAGGACATCCGCGACAACAATCTACATTTGAGAATCACTGTAGTAACAAATTTGCCCAAAAATGGACAGCCAATGAAACTTCTACATGTTGAGAAACACTGCCAAAATATCTCCACTTACACAAAAACAACGTAACTTGAACTTTCTAACCTATGCTAACTCAAGACAAAAAAAATGTTTTCTCTGTAAAACTGAACTAAGACTGATACAAACATCTCCTCTCTCTCTCTCTCTCTCTCTCTCTCTCTCTCTCACTCACTCACTCTCTCTCTCTCTCTCTAACTTGAACTCTTTTCAAAGCTGGAATTTCACGTGAAAACTCTTTTTTCTTGCTCACTCACAAGGTCGGACGGAAAAACTAACAAAATTTAACCGTCGCCTAATTCTATTCTAAATTTCTGCGAGCGTGAACATTAGTTGTACAAACTAACCTAAACTTTTAACATCAACATTTAATATTTAATTGTTACATGTCTTCTAGGACCGTGGGCCGGCTAGCGTAGTGGTTAGAGCACTCGTCTAGCAACCAAATGGTCGAGGGTTCGAATCCCCAGCTGAGCGGGATTTTTTTTCCGACCAATACGGCCCTGAGGTCGACCCAGCCTCGTAAAATGGGTACCAGAGAAAATCTGGGAAGTAAAGGCAGCGAGGAAAGGAACTGGTCACCCTACCTCACACGCTGATGACCCAGCATAATGAGGTCTCTAACGCTTCACCCCCTACGGCATTTGAAATGCTATGGGACTATCTTTACTTACTTTTTACTTCTAGGACCACTTGCCACAAGGGCAGACTACCCTTTCTCACAATTTAAACTGATTAAGTCCCTTTGATTTGTAGCAAAGTGAAATACTGCCACAAGTGAAACCATCAGTGGCTTCCAAACAGGACTACACCAGTAAGTAAGCTTTTCTTGGGAGTGGTAATACAATGGACTCCATCCCATTGTGAACGAAGCAGCAGGCATCCTAGCAAAACAATGTGGAAGATTATCACAGATGCAAGTTAATAATTTTATGATTTTATGATTTTGATGATTAGAAGGCTAAATCAATGACAATGATAACATGCAAGAATAAATGAACGAACGTACATCCTGGCCATGAGAAAAGTCATACCATCATATCAGTAGGGAGGAGTGAGTATTTATTATTCCACTTCGCACCGGTCACAACAGACTGAGTTATCATATTTTCAAGATCTGACTCAAGATTGACCTGGCAGATATGTACACATATGACAACAGCAAGATTACAGGAGAGCTGATTCAAGATTGACCTGGCAGATATGTACACATATGATAACAGTAAGATGACGGGAGAGCATATTCTACAGGAGAGTACAAGGTGCAGAGAAAACAGTTGTGGTCAACGCCTATGTCAGTTCAGAAGGAGCTATACAATAATCTTGTACTGGGATGTACATGAACTCCAGCTGAGCACCGATAAGTTCAAAAATATACAAGTCAACGTCTGAGAATAATTAAAGAAAAAGATCATAAATCACACAGTGAAATGATGCCACCAAGCACGTATATGGGACATAATTAAGTTGTGTTCATACTTGCCACTTTCAGAAACATTTGCTATAAAGCATATCATGCAAGATTGTTGGAATTTGCTTTTTTTAAAAATAATGGTTCAAATTAGGCAGCCTAGTTAGCTGAGTGGTTAGGCGCTTGGTTTACTAATCCGGTGGTATCGGGTTCAAGTCTCAGTAGTAGGATATTTTTCTGGTACACACCAAAGAGGCCCAGAGATCTACTCGCCTCTAAAAATTGGCACCAGAGAAACCTGGGAAGGTAAAGCTGCCAGACGTGATACTGACCATATCACACTTTCATGTGCCGACGATCTTGGAAATACGGGTCTAACATGGTATCCCCAATATCCCTTAATGGCATGGAAACGGGGATTTCACATGTTACCTTTTTTTTTGCTTTTTAATGGTTCAAATTTTACAAAAAAGAATGAGCAATCTTGTGAAAAATTTTACACGTATCTACTAGAGCAATATCACAGTAATGAAATTATGGAGAAAAAAATGTTAATTTGCACGATCGTCATATGACCGGTTCACGACTTGCACAGTTCCTTTATTCTCAGCAATAATATATTGTCTATACAGCCTGTTGTGATGTGCTTTCTGACGTTCCTTTGTTGTTATCATACACAAGCCGTACAACCACAGAGGTCAAACATGATACAGGACGCCTGGGAAATGCAGGTACATTTTTATCTACTATCTTCAGTGCAGCCATACTCATATTTGTACGAGTAAAGTTTAATTACATACTCTGAAAACAGTAATATATATATATATATATATATATATATATATATCTGAACCTTAAGTGCCCAGGGCACATGGGGCTTCCGCAAGGGTTTTCCACAAATGCCTGTCCTTCGCCTTTTTTTCTGCTCTTGCCCAGGTGAGCCCTCTATTGCTCAACATCCTTTCTGTTGTTCTTCTCCATGTCTCGTGTGGTACCCGGGATCTGCAAAGAATAGGACCACTGTACCCTACCATGCATGATCGTAAAAGGCGACTAAGGAGGGTTCAGCATAGGGCCAGCAACCCTATCTGGTAAAAAAAACTATCAGACTGCTACAGAAACGGAAGCAAGGGAAAAAGCAAATGCAGGTGGAAGGAGAAATGCGTATATATATATATATATACTCACGGAAAAAAAAAGTGTGCAGTGGTGTCAAACGCACCAATTACGTTACCATGAGTGAAATGAAATCAAATTTGGCACGAAGTTGTCTGAGTGTTGTCCACTTCCCCGTGCTGCACGAAGTTGATCGCACTATTCATGGGGAGATAACCACAGCTCCAGTGAAATCACGTGCAGTGATCCATGATTGATTACTGACCACGGATAAAATGAGGGTAAGTGTGTAATTCTGTTCTCAGAGATCTCTTCACGTAATCGTTGAAGAAAGAAGTAGTGGAATTCCAACATAAACATCTTTTTTCATCATGCCAAGATTGAACAAACATCAGTGAGAAATAGCTGTTGAGATGTTAATTGCTGGATCAACAGTATCTCAACATTTTGATGTTCACAGAAACACAACATCACGCCTTCAAAGTCGTTTTAACCAAAATGGTTCCGTTGCTGACCTCCATAGAAGCGGCAAATCACGAGTTACCACCCTTACACAAGACCGCTACATCCATCTCATGCACCTTCGTAACAGGTTTCTCCAGGCAGCAGTGGCTGCCTGCAACATTCCAGGTTTAAGACGTGTGTCGGGCAGGACAGTGAGGAACAGACTCAGAGAGGTAAATCTCTTACCTTATAGGCCTGCAGATAGACCAGTACTGACAGTTCGACACAGACAAACCAGCTTGAACTGGGCCAGGCACCATGTGGCATGGCCTTATCATCAATGGAGACGGATCCTATTCACTGATGAGTCCAGATTCTGTCTAAAGGGCCATGATGGGCGTGCTTTAGTGTACATGCGAAGAGGAGAACGCTTTGCGAATAACTGTGTGCTAGAGGTGGATAGGAGAAGAGGAGGTAATGTAATGGTTTAGGGAGGAATTTCCTATGCTGGCCGAACAAACCAAGTCTTCCTCAATGGCAACCTTACAGGTTTACGATATAGGAACGAAATCATTACACGCCACGTAATGCCTTTTCTGGATGCTAATGGATAAGGCGTGATACTGCAGCAGGTTAACGCTCATCCACATGTCGCATGTGTGGTCAGGGACCACTTTCAGCAGCACCAGATTACTGTCTTGCCACGGCCAGCAGTTTCACCGGACCTATCACCTATCGAGCACATTTAGGATGAACTGGACCGCAGGTTGAGAAGACGACACAATCGCCCTGGAAACCGCCAAGAATTAGCCCAAGCGTTGCAAGAAGAATGGAATAACATGCCTCAACAATTCATACAACGTGTCATTGGTTCAGTGAGAAGGCGGTGTCAAGCAGTGATAACTGCCAGAGGAGGACACACACGATATTGAAACCCTGATTTTCTTTTCTTGGGGTGGTGAGCCACATTAGGTGAGTTTTTTTCACTTTTTTGTGACATGTGAATGGCCTGAAAGTGATCATTTTATCTGTTATTGGATAATCAAACATAATGTGTGCCAAATTTTATTTCACTCATTACCTGAGCATGTTCATTATGCTTTTTAATACATTGCACACTTACTTTTTTCCGTGAGTATATATTCTTTTGTATTACTGCGTGAATATGATCTACATGTGAAAATTTCAAACCTGTATTTACCTACAAAGTTTTTTTTTTCTTTTTGTTTTCTCACATTTGTGTTAGATGATCTTCTGTTTTCATTGAAGTGGGGTTTAAACAAAAAGCAAAAAAAAAAAAAAAACCCATTCCTTTCATGTCTGATTTTCTAGTAACAGACTTTAAACAATGTCATTCCGATGCCAGAAGCGGCCTGACGCTCGAGAAACGCTACATACTGTAATATGGGACGCTGGAACCACGAGGTTTGAGTTCCAAGTTCGGCTACACTTAACATTCCTTTTCTCCACACTCACATTCACTCTCCACTAGGTTATATTCTTTCCTCACTTGTAACTTATGTCCCAGAAATCTCATTGTGTTAGATTTAGAAACCCTTTACCCCATCCTCATTCATCTGTTCCACCCACCTTTTCTTGGATTGATTACCATTTTATCCCATTCTCTTTTTTCCACTTTCTCCAACTCCTCTTTACTATCAACCTGTCACACCTCATGTGTCTTTATTTAAACATTCACAATACTCCACCACCCGAACTGTCGAACGCAGCTTCTTGCAAGTCACAGTTAAGTGCTCCTTTTTGTTACTACTTTTTCGATTCTTATTTGTTGTTTATCATTCATGTGAATTACTGTTTCATCTTCTCTCTCTGTTTCTTTGTCCTATATGTTTTTTATGATTAAGGTGTAAACCGAAACATCACAACCGTGTGCACGTTATAAAATACTTTCTACTTTTCTTGTATATGGTTTTAACATTTTGTTCCCATAACTGTTCCTTATTAAGATATAATTAGTCTACATACTTTTTCTGCATCCAGGACTTTTCCATATCATATACGTTGTTATTTACATTTACATATGTATTGCATACTTCTAAGTGATTCTCTTTGCAGAATTTTATGAGACTGTCTCTTTTGTCATTTCTCTTCCTTACACCATATCTATCTATTATGTCTGAATATTTTCCTACTCCTATTATGGCATTCATGTCAACCATGATTATTAAAACATCCGTTGATTTGACATTCCTTAGGCATTCTTTGTAGGTCTTCGTAGTACTCTTCAATAAGTTCTTCAGAATAATCTTATGTAGGTGGGTATATCTGACATACTGCTAGGTTAAAGGGTTTTCCTTGATTTTTTAGTATCATTCTATTATAGACTGCCAAATATCCATTCACAAACTTCCTTAGTTAATTGTTGATTTTAAAAAATCGATACTATTTCTATATTCTTCCCTGCCAGAATATATCAATGTGTAATCGTCATTTTTTAATGTAAACAGCCTGGTTTCGGACACTCCAAATATTTCCATTTTCCTCCCTCCATGTCCAGTTTTTAGATGTTGCTTATTTGTTGTTTTTCACGTGTTCTCGCAGTGCCCTTCTTCATTATATGACTTTACGGTACCTTCGCCATCTTGGTCCGTCTCATTGATCAGTTATAGCATTTCTTTTTCGTTTTAAATGTTTCTTCTTGTTTTCTAATTCATAATTTTCTTTGGGGATACATGTTGAGGTCCCAACCTCTTTCACGGTGGTTAACCGTCATCCACGTTTGCGTCTTGACTGCACTTTACCTTTCCACTGTCTGAGCCGACGATCTTGAAGAATCTTCTGTCTCAATCGCCGTCTCTGCCTTCTTGTACTAGTGTTCAACATGCTCTCTGGCAGTCTTATATCTTATCTTATATCTTATCTTATATCTTATCTTCTTTCCCTGACGTTAAACGTCACGTAGGGCTCGCAAAGTAGTTCGCCAATTTTTCCTGTCTTCGGCGAGTCTTTCAACCTCATCAACGGATTTTATGCCTGTTAATTTGGCCTCTCTTAACAATGTCCTCTTCAGAGTTTCACGCGGTCTGCCTCTTTTTCTTCGGCCTGTTGTGTTCCACTTGATAGCTTGTTTTGGGATTCTCTGATCATTTCTTCTCATCAAGTGACCAACTTATGTCCATCTCCTTTTCCTGATCACCCATGAGACTGGTTGTTGTTCAGTCATCTTTCTTATCTCTGCATTGTTCTTGAATTCGTTCCACTTGATGCCGAGTATTTTCCGTAGGCTTTTGTTTTCAAAAGAGTCTAATTTCTTGTCTAATTCTTTAGTTGTTTTCCAGCTTTCGCATGCATAAATGAGGGTGGATATTACATTTGAAATGAATAGACGTACCATATATCAGATACATAAGATTTGCTTACTGGAGTTATTTTTCTCCTAGATAGATTGCTATCCCTAGCTATTGAGTCATCTATAAGGAGCAGTCAAAAGAAAACGAGCCGGGATCCAACCACAACAAAGTATTAGACTTACCTGGCATTAGTCTCCGCCGTTGTATATACATTGTTTCACCAATCGAAGGATGTTCGACTCATAAAAGTCTTTAGACTGCTGTCGCAACCAAGTCCGTACCACCTCGCGCAATCAACACTCCAGCCAAATTTCTTGCCTCTCAGATGCTTCTTCAGTGGACCAAAGATATGAAAATCGCACTGTGAGAGGTCTGGACTGTAACGAGGGGGGGGGGGGGTTGTTGCAGAACTTCCCAGCCATATTCACCTAACTTCTGCTTCGTTATATTGGCCAGATGAGATCTAGCATTGTCTAATTACATCTTACTTCCTTCCTGTGCCGTTAAACGTCATATAGGGCTGGGCTCCCATGGTAGTTTGCCAAGATTTCCTGTTTTCGGCGAGCTTTTCAACCTCATCAAGGGATGTTATTCCCACTGGGCTTGCCTCTCTTAACAATGTCCTCTTTAGAGTTTCACGTGGTAGATCTCTTTTTCTTCGACCTTTTTGTGTTCCACTTGTTATCTTGTTTTGGTATTCTCTGGTTGTTTCTTTTCAGCACATGACCAATATATGTCATCTTTTTCTGATCACCTATGAGAAAGGTTGTTGTTTGCTCATCTGTCTTATCTCTGCGTTGCTCTTGAATTCGTTCCACTTTATACGGATTATTTTACTTAGGCATTTGTTTTCAAAAGAGTCTAATTTTTTGTCTATTTCTTCAGTTGTTTTCCAGCTTTCACGTGCGTAAATGAGGGTGGATATTACATTTGAATTGGATAATCTTGACTTGATTTTTGTGTTTTTGAATTCCATATGTTCTCAAGATTCTTAAAGGTCAATGCTGCATTTGCAATTCGAATTCTAACTTCCTTTCTGGTGTCACCACTCTCGTCTATGTGTTTCTATGCATTGTCATGCAGAAGCATAACACCACTAGTCAATGACCCACATCGGTTTTGCCTGATCTTGACTCTAAGGTTTCTTATGGTGGTCTGGTAGCTTTCCCCATTTATTATGGCACCACGTGGTAGGAACTCGATGAGAAGGTATCCATGGTAATCGAACAAAAAAGGTGAGCATAACCTTCTTGGCACTGGGCTAACACCTAGACTTCTTTGGCGGAGGTGACGTCGCATACTTCCATTGCATGCTCTCTCTACGGGATTCAGAGTCGTGATAGTTGCACGTGGATTCGTCATCAGCAACAATACGCAAAAGAAACGAATTGCCTTCTTCTTGGAATCCCTTGACATGCTTCTGGCACACACGCAGACTTTGGGCCTTCTGCTCAGCCGTATCGTTCCCTGCGACCCAATGGGCACACACCTTCCTGTACCCAAGACGCTCGTGTTGGATGGTGTGAATGCTACCATGACCACTGCTAGCATGAACAGCGAGTTCATCCTCTGTTATTCATCGATCACACTGCACCAGATCATTAACTGTATTTTATTGAATTGCCTCTGGCGTGAAAATCACATTGATTAACTCGGAAGTGGTCGTCGAGCACTCTTCCTGTCACTTGGAAATCACGCTGCCCACTTCTCGACACGACTCTGGACAACGCGTGTTCACCACACATATTTATCATTCGTTGGTGAATTTCTGCTGAGGAGCTTCTATCAGCTGGTAAGAAAAAAATCACTGTTCTTCCTTGGTGCAAATATATTGGTAGCCAAGTCGTCGCGTGAAGTCCTGCATGACTTCTATTAGCGTGACCTTGAACTAGCTAACAAATAACCGATAAGAATTCCACTTCCATTCCCGATCACACATAACACGAGATATAGCGGCCTAGGCTCGTTTTCATTTGAGCGTATACTTGGAATTTAGTGATCATGCTAAGGTCACGTTGTTGATGTGTGTCTGTTGTGTTTGCTGTACGAATTCGCTGCCTACACTTGAACCTACACTATGAGAAATATAAAGAGCTTACCAGGAATATCAATTGGCGGGTACAACCTTAACAACTTAAGATATGCAGACGATACAGTTCTGATTGGTAAAAGTGAAGGAAAATACCACTAAAATATAGCATTACCATCGATAGCACAGAACTAAAACAAGTTGATAAATTTAAGTACTTAAGAACAATTATAACAGCTAATGGGAAATGTCAAAACGAAATAAAAAGCAGACGTGCTCAGGCGAAGTCGGCATTCCAGAAAATGAGAAACATCTTGTGCAACAGATCCATATCAATGGAAACAGGATTCCGAATACTTAAATGTTACATCGAGCCAATTTTGTTTTATGGATGTGAAGCATGGTCCATGAATAAGAGAGTACAGCGAGAAATTAAGGCCACAGAAATGTGGTTGATAAGGAGGATGTTGAACGTACCATGGACAGCTAAGAACACCAACGAACTTAAGAGAGGCTTGAGTTAAAAGGCAAATTACAACAAAGATTAGAGGCAGAAAAGCGAAATTTGTAGGACATTTTCTGAGGAGAGGAAAATTGCAAAACATTGTGGCAACTGGAAAAATTGAAGGAAGAAGAGACAGAGGAAGATAGAGAGAGAGGATACTGGGTGGGCTGTTATTGTGGCTAACAAAAAAAGACACCGGCCGATCTCATCATCAAGTCTATAGACAGGGAATTGAGGACAGAAATGTTCGTCTACGCCGCGCAGACGGCATTTGATTGACACTTTAACCCATGGACTGGGTGTCCTCGGTGTATTTACACTGTAATCCGTATATATTATAATATTTACATCATATTTCCAATCCAGAATAACAACAGCTCTCTCTCTCTCTCTCTCTCTCTCTATATATATATATATATATATATATATATATATATATATATATATATGAACCTTAAGTGCCTAAGGCACATGTGACTTCCGCAAGGGATTTCCACAAACATCTGTCCATTGCCTTTTTTCCGCTCTTGCCCAAGTGAGCTCTCTATTTGTCAACTTCCTACCTGTTGTTCTTCTCCATTATCTCCTTTGGTCTACCTTTACTTTTATTCCTCTGCGGTGTGCATCTTAGTGCTATTTTTGGTAGTGAGTCGTCAGTCATCCGGAGCATATGTCCCAACTATCGCCAACGTCTTTCCTCAATAATTGCTGTCGGTGGCTTCATCTGCATTTCTGCCAACAATATGTTATTTCTTACTGTTTTTGGCCACAATATTCTTCTAATTCTTCGTAAACATTTAGTCTGGAAAGAATTCAACTTGTTTTCTATGGTTTTGATGATCTTCCAGCATTCACTTCCATGGATAGTGCACGTAGAACATTCTTCTTCTCCTTCTTCAGCTTTCCGAACCATCAAGGCTCACCTGCTGCAGATAAAGTTCCCCTCCGTTCCCCTCTATTCCTAGTCTTCTCTCTCCAGCTGGTGATAGTAATTTTTTAAACATCCTCTTCTATGTTGTTTTTCCATCTGTCTTGGTCTACCCCTTGGTCTTGTTTCCCTCACCTCTTGTGCATACATCATTTTCGTTTGTCTGTTCTCTTCCATTCTTTCTACATGCACCATCCAGCGTAGTCTGTTCAGTTTCAAGACATTTATAATTCGTTGGGATTTAAATATACTGTTCAGTTCAGTGTTCCTTCAAGATCTCCATTCTTCACTGTTGGTATCCTTTATAGGCCTAAACTTAGAACATTACTTTTAAATATCCTGATTTTTATCTTCTGGATTAGTTTTTTAGATTTGCATATAGTCTGCAGCATTGCAAAAGTGTGTTTGCTCTAGTAAGTCTGTTGTTGATGTCCTCTGTGCTATCTCCATCTTCTACTACTCTACTACCAAGATATACAAATTCGTTGACTTCCTCTATTAACTTGTTATCCATTCTCAGCACATTTCTGTTGTTCACATTTTGTTTCATTAATTTTGTCTTTCCTACATTGATCTTTAATCCTACACTGCCTACATATACATGGAATAAGACTTGAAGAAATTTATCTCCTGGCGACCATAGCTAGCCACTACGATCACGTGTTAAACGGAGGCATAAAGAAGTATATAAGAGAAACTCCACAGGAAATAAACAAGTGTTCTAACACACAGCATCACTCATTTGCATGTCCCTTGCGGAACTTTGCCTTACTAACAGCTCTCCTGTAGGCCTCTCGGTTGTGAGCAAGATGCTCTGCTGCTGATACCTTCAATTGCAGATTATCCACGAGTCTTGCAGCTATATTCTCCACACTCATATTCACTTTCTACTAGGTTATATTCTTTCCTCACCCGTAATTTATATCCCAGAACTCTCATTGTGTTAGATAACAAACCCTTTAGGCCATCCTCATTCATATGTTCCACCCACCTTTTCTTGGGTTGGTTACCATTTTGTCCCATTCCTTCCTTTTTCGTTTTCTCCACCTCCTCTTTGCTACCAACCTATCACACTATTTATCCGCTAGCTCAGAGCCAGGTCTAATAGTCTGAGAATATAAGAGATTTCTTGCTTAATGTTGCTGTTTCCTTCATGACAAAATGCTTGCTTTTTTAAACCTGCAATTGTCGCATTTCTTGCTCTTCTGCCTTCAAGATTTTAATCAAGTATGATTTTGATTATAGTAATACTCGTTTCCATATGTTCAAATATTTTAAATATCTGTTTCTTTTTTTCATCATTCTATTTTCATTCTAAATCTATCACATACTTCTTCGTTCTAAATCTATCACATAGTTCTTCGTTCTAAATCTATCACATACTTCTTCGTTCTAAATCTATCACATACTTCTTCGTTCTAAATCTATCACATACTTCTTCGTTCTAAATCTATCACATACTTCTTCGTTCTAAATCTATCACATACTTCTTCGTTCTAAATCTATCACATACTTCTTCGTTCTAAATCTATCACATACTTCTTCGTTCTAAATCTATCACATACTTCTTCGTTCGTTATCTTTCATTCCCGGATCTCTAATTTGTGAACATTCTCTTCATCACTAAGCATGCAGCCTCAGATAAGGAAGAATAACTCTCTTCTTCAGTTCTTGTGACATTTTTAAATTAATAACTTTCTTTATTGTGTTAGAAAAGTCATTAGCTGCTTCTGTTCTTTTCTTAATATCTTTTTTTTTCATGCTTTTCATCGCCTGTTACTGTGTTTCAAAAACATTAAGTCAATGATGATTATGCAAAAAAGAGTCAAAAATAATTTGTGCCACATTAAGCTCAAAGATGTTTCTGATCTTGTCATGACCATCTAGATTCAAAATTCTAGTCTAGACACTCTCGGAACGAGTGTGGGTGTGCAGTCATTTTATCAAATGTTCTTTTTGTAATGCTCAAAACCTGCACGCCCTTTCAATGTCTAGCTACCGCCTGTATGCCAGATATGAAAAGTAAAAGTGTAAGAAATCAAATGAATTCTTCGTTGATAGTGAGCACAATTTTCTGGAGTTATTTGTAACGATATCTGGTTAGAAAAGATTAGATATACTGTCCAAAAAGAAAAAAAAAGAAACGCATAACTACTGATGACCCAATTTTAGCCATAACTTTGATATTCTATAGCTTTTTAAATTGAATGAATAAAATTTTCAAATTGCACACAATAATACCTAAGGGGTTAAACACTCACTTGACAATTTCTTGCATATGTGTGACGAGAATCTGTTAGTCCCAGGGGTTCTCAACTTAGTATGATTTGTAACCTCCGCTTGCATCGATCAGCGACTGGCATCTCCTGAGTATAGATACGATCAGATGTCTGATGTGCGCCTGTTGGATGGCTGCCCACTCTTCCTGGAGTGCCTGCCACAGATCACGACGATTGGCTGGAGAAACGTTTCGGCGACAAACACGTCTTTGCAACTCATCCCATAGGTGCTCGATCAGATTCATGTCTGGAGACAGGGATGGCCAGGAAAGGGTGAGAATGTTGTTGGCAGTCAGGAACTGTGTGGTGAACCGTGTACAATGGCATTGTCCTGTTGAAACACAGACTTTTGGGCAGCCAAAAATGGAAGGACATGGGATAGAAGATTTTCACTGACGTATCATTGCGCATTCAAGCCTCCTTCATTCTGCACCAGTGGACTCCTTCCGTTGAAATTGATCATTCCCCATACCATTACACTTCCACCACCATGCGGCGGAGCTTCATCAACGCAATTTTGGGCAAAACGTTCATTTGGCCTACGGTAGACCCTTCTTCACATATCATGGCGGTGCAACAAAAAGGAAGATTCATCACTAAACAAGACACGTCTCCATTGATTGTCAGTTGTTCAGGGCCGATGATGGTTGGCCCAAACAAACCGATTTTGGCAATGGCGTCTCGTTAAGACAGGACCTCGGTGAGGTCGTCGTGCCACCAGTCCAGCTTCATAAGTCTATTCCGGAACAGTTTGATCAGACACACGACGTCCTGTAAGCAATGACTAGGCACTTTAGGAAACTGTTGTAAGCCTGTTTATGAGATGATGAACCAGAATAAAGTGATCATCAGCTGCTGTTGTCACCCTGGGTCGTCCACTGCGGTGCCGGTCTTCAGCTGAGCCAATGTGGAAAAAGTGCCAAAGTCGACTGATGGTACTCTGCTGCCCTTTTAAATGCATGGTAACCTGATTTTGACTTTCGCCTGCTTGCAGACGACCAATAGCAATGTTTCGTAAATTTTGCGATAGACGCGCCATAAGTGTCTGCTTAAAAATTAACTGAATTTGTTTGTGCAACTTCATCCTTTTATAGGGTTTCGTTTACGAGGGAAGTGAGTTGTGCTCACCACAAAAATCACGACTTTTCCATACACGCAACGTGAGTTATGGTAAAAAATGCGTGATTAGCAAGGGCAGCTACTGCGCGTTCTGACTATACACGAGAATAGCAAAATTCACGCTAAATCATGGACCTGATATCTTGGTGACAATTTTTGGTTTGGTTTGAGATACCCGGGAAAAAAAGTGTTGTCATAACAGATAAAAAATGAAGCTTATATAAGATATGCGGGTTTTTTTTACAGTATATAATGAAATAATGAAATGATGTGCCATGAAGTCATACTTGTGTCCTGTCTCGTTACACATAAAATACTCGAACCCCACGAATCAGTCTTGGGTGATTGATTAAGAACATGAGCATTCATAACATTTCGACATTAATGAAGCTGTTATATTTGTGAGAGCTTTAAAAACTGGACTAGCACAGAATGTGGTATATCTGAAAATAAGAGCAAGAGGGTCTTGGGTAGGGAAAAGTTTAACTATGTAGTATAGGAGTGGGTATTTTTTATGCCAGTCGAAATCATGCACCACTGAAATAAAAATAAAAGGACCAACCAAAAGATGGGGCGAAAAATACAAGGTTCTGCAGACCGGCTGGCTTCTAGAACTTTCAAGCCAAAATACTGTAGCCAAAATAAATTTCAGATTACTGTATCTCGAAATACGTCCAGGCCTTTGTATTTCTTTTGTAAAAATGTTACATCATCATCTATGGAAACTGAGATGCAATAATATACTCACTGAAAAAGTAAGTGTGTAGTGGTGTCAAGCGCACCAATCACGTTGTCATTAGTGAAATGAAATCAAATTTGGCACGAAGTTTTGTCTGAGTGTTGTCCACTTCCCCGTGCTGCACGAAGTTGATCGCACTATTCATGGGGAGATAACCACAGCTCTAGTGAAATCACGTGCGTGATCCATGTTTGGTTACTGACCACGGATAAAATGAGGGTAAGTGTGTAATTCTATTCTCAGAGATCTCTTCACGTAATCGTTGAAGAAAGAAGTAGTGGAATTCCAACATATACATCTTTTTTCATCATGCCAAGATTGAACAAACATCAGTGAGAAATAGCTGTTGAGATGTTAATTGCTGGATCAACAGTATCTCAACATTTTGATGTTCACAGAAACACAACATCACGCCTTCAAAGTCGTTTTAACCAAAATGGTTCCGTTGCTGACCTCCATAGAAGCGGTAGACCACGAGTTACCACTCTTGCACAAGACTGCTACGTCCACCTCATGCACCTTCGTAACAGGTTTCTCCAGGCAGCATTGACTGCCTGCAACATTCCAGGTTTAAGACGTGTGTCGGGCAGGACAGTTCGAAACAGACTCAGAGAGATAAATTTCTTACCTCACAGGCCTGCAGTTAGACCAGTACTGATAGTTCGCCAGACAAACCCGCTTGACCTTGGCCAGGCACCATGTGGCATGGCCTTATCATCAATGGAGACGGATCCTATTCACTGATGAGTCCAGATTCTGTCTAAAGGGCCATGATGGGCGTGCTTTAGTGTGCAGGCGAAGAGAAGAACGCTTTGCGAATAACTGTGTGCTAGAGGCGGACAGGAGGAGAGGAGGCAGTTTGGGGAGGAATTTCCTATGAGGCCGAACAAACCTAGTCTTCCTCAATGGCAACCTTACAGGTTTACGATATAGGGACGAAATCATTACACGCCACGTAATGCCTTTTCTGGAAGCTGATGGACAAGGCGTGATACTGCAGTAGGATAACGCTCGTCCACACGTCGCATGTGTGGTCAGGGACCACTTTCAACAGCATCAGATTACTGTCTTGCCATGGCTAGCGGTTTCACCGGACCTGTCACTTATCGAGCACATTTTTTCATGAACTGGACCGCAGGTTGCGAAGACGACACAGTCGTCCTGGAAATCGCCAAGAATTAGCCCAAGTGTTGCAAGAAGAATGGAATAACATGTATCAACAATCGATACAACGTGTCACTGGTTTGATGAGAAGGCGGTGTCAAGCAGTGATAACTGCCCGAGAAGGACACGCACGATAATGAAACCCTAATTTTCTTTTCTTTGGGTAGTGAACCACATTGGGTGAGTTTTTTTTCACTTTTTTGTTACATGTGAATGGCCGGAAAGTTATCATTTTATCTGTTATTGGATAATCAAACATAATGTGTGCCAAATTTTATATTCAAAAATCACCTGAGCACGTTTGTGGTGCTTTTTAAAGCATTGCACACTTGCTTTTTTCCGTGAGCATAGAAATAAATTAAAACAAGTGGAGAGTTTTTAATATCTTGAATCACTACTAACTAATAATGGAGATACAATGAGGGAAATTAAAAGGAGGACATCTATCGCTCTTCAGAAAGTAAAACAACTAAAGAATATGTGGAGAGGAACAGACAGAACTACAAAAATAAGATTTTTAAGGGCATGCATCTTTCCTATCGCAACATATGCCTGTGAGACCTGTACACTTAACAAAACAGCTGAGAAACAAATCCCTTTGAATGTAAATGCTACAGAAGAGTTCTTCAAATACCATGGACACAAAAAAGAACATATATATATATATATATATATATATATATATATATATATATATATATATATATATATCCATACTACAAGAACTTAGTATTGAAGAAGGCTGGCTAGTAAAGAGGATTAAAGAGAGAAAACTTAAATATTTTGGACATGTTAAACGTCATGATAATCTAGAGAAGACCGTCTTGGAAGGATACATAATTGGAAAAAGAACGAGAGGAAGACCAAGGCAAAGATTGCTGCAAAACATCGTTGATGATCCACAAATGGATGCATCAACAGCAGACCATCTTGCTTACAACCGAGAGGCCTACAGGAGTGCTGTTAGGGACATGCAAATGAATGAATGAATAGAAATAAACGAATTGCTTATCCTCTGGAAGTTGTTCTATTGCATAATAAGAGCCATCTGAGGACTTGAGGAAGAACTGCTCTGACTCTGACTACTGCTTTGGTCTAATTTTGTTGGGTTACTGAACACTCTTCACAACAAACAGTGAGTTGTTAAAGCGGGTTCTTGAATGTCCCAAAATTGAAAGATTTCCAGACATTAATTAGCCTGCATTTTCGCCACTTTTTTGACATCTGTAAATTTTTTTTAGATATCTCAAAGTCCGTGTATATGTACATAAAGCACATACTCTAGCTACAGGATATGAAATACTGGTATAACGTTACCAATGAAAGTGTAACGATCAGTCCAACAGTTTTTGCTTGTGTAATTAATAAATTAGGTGAAAGAATACCACTTTACGTAGAATCTATGTTGGAGATTTGCAGGGCATTAGTATTTCCAAACTGAGTGCCAAAGACATTCCATAAGTTGAAGTACATCTTTAAAATTGATGATTTCTTTATGTTGTTTTAATACAAATGTGTTTTCGAAACAAATGTAGGGGCTGGTGACTTAGAACGAAATCATTACAAGAATTACAGACTTACTTTTGTTCATTTTTTCTTTTCTTGCTTATTTAGTGTGTTACTGGAAAGCTTAAACTTTCTAAATAATAATATTCAATGTTATTTTTTTGTTTCAGTGGCTCCCCTACATAGTCTGTATATAATTATATAATCTGGCTCGTCTCTCCTGTTTTCTTTTTCTTATTAACTCAGAATTTCACAGTCCATGGAATGACTGATCCAATGTAATTTTAAAGGAGTGGTTACAAATATATCACAGTGAACCTGTCAGCCACTACAGGTGCCGCTCCTTATCCATGTTATTTCTTTGTGTTACTGTCAGTCACTACGGGTGTCGCTCCTTATCCATGTTATTTATTTGTGTTACTGTCAGTCACTACAGGTGCCACTCCTTATCCAAGTTATTTCTGTGTGTTACTGTCAGTCACTACAGGTGTTGCTCCTTACTTATGTTATTTCTTTGTGTTACTGTCAGTCACTACAGGTGTCGCTCCTTACCCGGGTTATTTCTTTGTATTTACTGTCAGTCACTACAGGTGTCGCTCTTTACACAGGTTATTTCTTCTTATTACTGTCAGTCACTACAGGTGTCGCTCTTTACACAGGTTATTTCTTTGTGTTACTGTCAGTCACTACAGGTGTCGATCATTACCCGGGTTATTTCTTTGTGTTACTGTCAGGCACTACAGACGTCGCTCCTTACAAATGTTATTTCTTCTTATTACTGTCAGTCACTATAGGTGTCGTACCTTACCCGGGTTATTTCTTTATATTACTGTCAGTCACTACAGGTGTCGCTCATTACCCATGTTATTTCTTTGTGTTACTGTCAGGCTCTACAGGTGTCGCTCCTTACCCATGTTATTCCTTTGTGTTACTGTCAGGCACTACAGGTGTCACTCCTTACCCATGTTATTCCTCTGTGTTACTGTCAGGCACTACAGGTTACTGCACGGGTTAAAATCTGCAGTCTTTTATTTTGGGATTGTTTTCATTAAACAGTGAACGCACTATGTTCTTTTGGCTAGGAATTTGAATCTATTTTGAATTCCCTCATAGTGTCGATGTAATTCATGATGAATGAAATGATTCCTCGGAGAGTATTTTGTATGATGTTTTACACGCACCGTGAAGTAATCGTTCTTTAAAAAAACATGGAAAAAGATCATTTTGATTGTAGTATTAAGACGTCAGATTTGTTAAGAAAACCATACGAAGCAGCGCCTATGTCTTGGCACACACCTGCATTCTCGACGCAGGACGACTCTAGAGTTACTCCTAACAAAGGCACAGATCACTCCAGAGTCACTCCTGTCTAGTCACCATACACAGGAAGTACTCTAGTCATCGCCGCCTAGGCACAGAACACTCCACGTAAATTTAATTGTGAAAATATTACTTACTTACACAGAGTAGTCACTGATTAGTGTAGCATCACCATCAAGTTAAAACAATATACTGTATATCTTTTTCTGAAGCTCCGAGGGATACAACAGAGTATAAAGATTTGAAGATAGACAGTATTTTAGAGCGTATAATGAAGCCAAAGTGTGCCTACCAGACCATCATGATACCCTACCTTATATCAGTATAGATATGGCTTGAACAAATTAAACTCTTATACTAAAGGAGCTACTGACATATGATCATCAAACCATTAACACCAAAAAGCATATTGCTATATTATAGGTGCTTCCTGGAGCGAGCTGATAGTACATTGCTGTCTTGTAAGCAGGCGGTCGCTCGTTCTTCATGGAGTCCGGGACTCCATTCACAGTCATTCTCTTACAATATTTCTTTCTGTTACGTATAATTAGTTTAGAACTAAATAATTAGAAGGCTGGCTAGTAAAGAGGATTAAACAAAGAAAACTTAAATATTTTGGACACATTAGACGTCATGATAATCTAGAGAAGACCGTCTTGGAAGGATACATAATGAGAAAAAAGAAAGAGAGGAAGACTAAGGCGAAGATGGCTGCAAGACATCATTGATGATCTGCACATGGATGCATCAGCAGCAGGGCATCTTGCTTACAGCCGAGAGGCCTACAGGAGTGCTGTTCCGCAAGTGACATGAAAATGACTGACTGACTAACGCATAATTTGTCTACACTTTTTTCTATGCAGATCACCCAGACTTTGTTCCTAGATGTTAACGTCGCTGTTTCCACCTGATTAGTGTGGCGCATCCAGGTATTTCAAATTACGGCTTGTCCACTTTGTGTGGGGAAAAGTAAAGGAGTCAATGAGTAGGAGAGGCTTTCGGATACTTATGTGGGACAAGCAAAAAAGGAAAACGAACTTGCAAGAGACTCAAATGAAAATCATTTCAGTCTGGATCAATGAAGCTGAACTAATGGGTTTAGAATACTACAAACGTCTCTTGTTGTCTAGCCCTACCAAAGCTCACAGAAATCAAGCGTGACATTTTTACTTACTTTACTTACTTCATCCTTTCTCTTGTACCATGAAGTGTCGAAGGAAGGTGCAGCTGGCGTTTGTGGGCCATAAAAGGTGGCCTCGGTTATGCCATAACTAGCGAGTGTTTCTCTTATACCATTTGTCCATCTCTTTCTGGGTCGTCCTCTTGGTCTGTTTCCTGTAGTTCTTTGGTTGAAGACTCTCGCGGTTGGCTGAGAGTGTGTCATTCTCATTAAGTGGCCGAACTACTTGATTCTTTGCTTCTCTGTGTGTCGTAGACATGATGTAGTTCATACCATCTGTCTTATGGTGTCATTTCTTAGCTTGTCAAACCTGATGACGTTTACTGCTTTCCTAACACATTTCATTTCACATGTGGTAAGTTTATTCTGTTGTTTCTTAGTAATCATCCATGTCTGGCATTGGTAACAGAATGTAGGCATGAACATGCTATTAATTAGTTTTCTCTTAGTTTCAAGTGGGATGTTGGCGTGTGTAAGCAGCGGCGATAGCTGATAAGCAACAACACTGGATTTGTGTGTTCTAACATCAGTTTCTTTATCAAGCTTCCCATCTTCTGTGAACTTGCATCCAAGATACTTGAATTCTTTTACTTGTTGTATTTTGTATTTTGCTGTCTTTATATACATTCAATGGACTCGGCATTCTGCTAACTTTCATGGTCTCTGTTTTGATAATGCTGATTTTCATATCATAAAGTTTACAACTCTGATGGAGACTATTCACATGATCTTGCAAACAATTCGGGTTCTTGTGTGCTATAAACTGGTGGTCTGCGAACATTAGTTCGTTCAGTTCTAGTGGATTTGGGTTTGTTTCTTTCGTTACTCTGTCTATATGGAATATAAATAACAATGGTGACAGTGCGCAGTCCTGTCTTACTCCCGTGGTATTTTTACTCCCCTAAAATGGAGGAGATGAACTCATAATGTTTTTAAATCGCTTTTATCTTCTTGTAAATGTAAGAACACAGGTATCGACTGGGTACATGGGACCCAACTAGAAGATCTTGATTTTGCTGATGACATAACTCTTATCAGGAATAATGTGAATTCCATGCAAGAAAAAACAGATAGCCTGTCTTCACTCGCTAGCAAAATAGGACTTGAAATTAACAAGGACAAAACAAAAACAATGAAACTTCCCATCAATCAAAATGGAAAAATACACATAGAAGGGACAGATATTGAAGAAGTCAATCAATTTGCATACCTTGGCAGCTACATAGACCAGGATGATGACACTAGAAAGGAAGTTAGAATCAGAATTTCAAAAGCAGCATCAATCTTCAAGAATCTTGATAACATATGGAATTCAAAAGTTATAAGCATAAAAGCAAGTTAAGACTATTCAGTTCAAATGTAATATCCACCCTCATTTATGCATGCGAAAGCTGGAAAACAACTAAAGAAATAGAAAAGAAATTAGACTCTTTTGAAAACAAATGCATAAGGAAAATACTCGGCATCAAGTGGAACGAATTCAAGAACAATGCAGAGATAAGACAGATGACTGAACAACAACCAGTCTCATGGGTGATCAGGACAAGGAGATGGACATATGTTAGTCATTTGATGAGAAGAAATGATCAGAGATTCCCAAAAACAAGCTATCAAGTGGAACACAACAGGCCGAAGAAAAAGAGGCAGACCACGTGAAACTCTGAAGAAGACATTGTTAAGAGAGGCCAAATTAACAGGCATAAAATCCTTTGATGAGGTTGAAAGACTCGCCAAAGACAGGAAAAATTGGCGAACTACTTTGTGAGTCCTATGTGACGTTTAACGGCACCGGAAGGATATAAGATATAAGATAAGAAATGTAAGAAGAACATTCCTTGTTTATGTTTCTCTTATTTCATTCAGTTGACGGAAATTAATAAAAGAATAGGTTTAGCAAAAAACAAAAAAAACAAAACAAAAAAAAAACACATTCAACAGAGTGAGGAAGATCCTTACATCAAAACAAATATCACAGCAATTGAGATTCCGTATGGTAAAAACGCTACATATATTCAGTATTCCTTTATGGTGCAGAAGCCTGGACCTTGAATAAGACAAGAGAAAAGAAAATCGAGGTCCTTAAAATGTGAATATACAGAAGAACATCAGAAGAGATGCACTGTGGAAAATCCTAAGATGGCATGGCCTCCCCCATAAAATAGTTAATGTAATCAAAGCCCTATACGAGGGTTTTCAGTGCAAAGTTATCTGTGGAGAACATACCTCCAGGAGCTTTAGGGTACAAACAGGAATAAAACAGGGATGTGTACTATCACCAACATTATTTATCTTGGCAGTAGACTGGTTAATGAAGGAGGCAACATCAGACAAACGCAGAGGATTACAATGGACCCTTGACACAGTGCTGGAGGACCTTGACTTTGCGGACGACATTTGTCTATTATCAAGCAGTCACAAAGATATGCAAGATAAAATAAACAAGCTAACTCAGAATGCAAACATAGGACTAAAGATCAACGTAGGAAAGACAAAGTTAATGAAGCAAAATGTGAACAACAGAAATGTACTCAGAGTAGATAACAAGTTAGTGGAGGAGGTCAACGAATTTGTATACCTTGGCAGCAGAGTTGTAGAAAATGGAGATAGCACAGAGGACATCAACAGCAGACTTACTAGAGCAAACCAGGCTTTTGCAATGCTGCAGAATATATGGAAATCAAAAAAACTAAGCATAAATATGAAAATCAGGATATTTAAGAGTAATGTTCTAAGTGTACTACTCTATGGAAGTGAATGCTGGAAAATCACCAAAACCATAGAAAACAAGTTGAATTCTTTCCAGACTAAATGTTTACGAAGAATTAGAAAAACATTTTGGCCAAACACCATAAGAAATAACATCTTATTGGCAGAAATGCAGATGAAACCACTGACAACAATTATTGAGGAAAGACGCTGGCGATGGTTGGGACATGTGCTCCGAATGACTGACAACTCACTGTCAAAAATAGCACTAAGATGGACACCACAGGGGAGCAGAAGTAAGGGTAGACCAAAAGAGACATGGAGAAGAACAACAGAAAGGATGTTGAGCAATAGAGGAGCTCACCTGGGCAAGAGCAGAAAAAAAGGCGAAGGACAGGCATTTGTGGAAAACCCTTGCGGAAGCCCCATGTGCCCTGGGCACTTAAGGTTCAGAGAGAGAGAGAGAGAGAGATACAGAAGAACAGGGCGTGATCTATGGACAGAAAAGAAAACGAGGTGGTAAACCAACTAGAACGAACAAGAGAAATATTGAACATCATAAAAACAAGACAGCTAAAATACTTTGGCCATGTCAAGAGGCACAATACTAGTGAGGACCCTTACTGACGGCAAGATGGAAGGGTGGACGACACAGTGATATAGATCAAGAGATGGACAGGGGCAAACCTGGTCGAGTGTTCAAAGAAGACAAGAAACAGAGGAGAGTGTAGATTCATTGCAGCGAATCTTCTGTGGGGAAACGGCACGAAATGATGATGAATGATGATGATGATGATGACAGATTTCATCATAACCGTAGCATAATACTCTCTCCACTGTATGTTATGCTAACATGTAAAGTTAAATATATGTGTATGTGGTGCCATGTAAGGTTAGATATCTGTGTATATGCTGACATGTAAGGTTAAATATCTGTGTATATGCTGACATGTAAGGTTAAATATCTGTGTATGTGGTGTCAGGTAAGGTTCATCTGTGTATGTGGTGACCATGAAGGTGAAGATGAAATAACACCCAAAATGTTAAAAGCTATCAATAGTGACACCATTGATACAGAACTTCATAGACTTTAAAAAGGCACGTGATAGCATACAGAGATTTATTGTGGAGAATTTTAAGTCTATATGGAATGCCATCTAAAATTGTCAACATCACTAAGGATCTCTACAATGGATATGTTTGTGCAGTCAAAACAGAAGAAGGGATGAGCGAATGGTTTCAGATTGAAACAGGCATGAAACTGAAACAAGGATGTATACTGTCTCCTTTGCTTTTTTGGAATTGCAATGGAACACAACAGGCCGAAGAAAAAGAGACAGACCACATGAAACTCTAAAGAGGACATTGTTAAGAGAGCCCAAATTAACAGGCATAAAATCTCTTGATGAGGTTGAAAAGCTCGCCAAAAACAGGAAAAATTGGCGAACTACCTTGCGAGCCCTATGTGACGTTTAACGCTAATGGAAGGATATATAAGATGTGGTGACATGTAAGGTTAAATAAATGTGTATGTGGTGGCATGTAACGTTTAATATCTGTGTATATTCTGACATATAAGGTTAAATATCTGTGTATACGCCAACATGTAAGGTTAAATATTTGTGTATATGCTGACATGTAAGGTTAAATATCTGTATAGACGTTTTTGATTTCATATTTATTTAATTTGTATGTACAGCTACAGACATGATTACGCAAGAATTTGTACCTTAATTAAGACAAGAATCGTTTTTACCTCATTTACCTGAAGCTAATGGTGCACATGTCGAGGAGTTTAAAATGAAATTTTGTAGATGGAAAACGTGTGAGCTGTTTCGGATTAAGGTACGGAATGCCCAAGGCAGCCGCATAGAATCTAGGGTTCTCGCTGATTTAGTGGATGTAAACTCAGTAGGCTAGACTTGTGTTGTTTATTAGCAAGGAAGCGGCGAAAGTGTGGGGGAAAAACCATTTGATCTATCGGTTATGAATTGCAGAGGCTGAGACCAGACTATCAGACTATGGTCCTGGACTGGGCTCTCTTAATTTCAAGCTTGGCCTAATTCCTCCCCTTCTTCCTTTCCGTTTAATAGAATAAACACAAATAACAATAATTCAGTGCAACCAAATCCCTTAGCAATTTGATTTCAGATCATACGAGTTCCCTCTAGAAATTCTGCAGTTCTTAAAATAAATAATCTTCAGAATGCTCATAAAATTTATGGATCACTCTGAGAGTTTCAATAACTGTCCCTGCCCTGGTACAGTAGCTGAATGTAGAAGAATTTTTAGTAAAATAAATGCAACAATTTTGATATTAAAAATCATATTTATTTCAAAAATGTTATCTACGAAGTTTAAACTTTTAGGTAGATGAATGCTTCCTGGCCGAGCATGCTGCTGACATGTGACCCGTGTCTTTGACAGGCGTGCTTGGCGTCTGCTACACTGGCCCTGTTAACAGGTTTCTTTTCTTTGTAATAAACCACGAAGTCAAGACGTCAAAATCTGTCGTGATTTAAACTATTTTCTTAAAGAGAATGTAGCAGAACTCTGTGCTTACAGCGAAGATAAAGTTAAAAGGAATAATGAAATGGAAAGCAGCAGAAATCATACGACGACTCTATTCTCAAAAACTGTAGACTCACTTGACGAAAAAAAATCACAGAAATGTCTGAGTTATTATTCTGATCCCATTCTGTTTAACACTGCTCATCTCTTAGTGTTTGCTAATGATACGATCCAGAGCTGTCACTCATACATTGCACTAAGTCGCATTTACGACACATCTGGAAGATGCACAGATATCACATTTCATGTTTATCATGGAGTGTTTCAGTTAGGATGAGAAAGACCTGTTATTAGAAACTTTAATAATGGTAATATAAAAATGACAAGCTGTGAGTATAATATTCGACAGCAGATAATATTTAGTATACTTTGGTGCTAAAATGTAATTGACAGAAGCAAATTTTATAAATACATTTCATAATGAAGCAAACTTGTTTTAGTTGACGTGACTACTATTTAGGACTTATTTCACAAATAAGGTCAAAACATCGCTGTTGGCTCAGTTCTGGCGTGTTGTTACAGCATGATAACAAGGGGTTTCACGCAGCATGTGCAACATTCAGTTATAAAATGGCCGACCTGAAAGGGAGGCGTGAACTGATTCATCATATTAATACACTGTGATAAAAAAAATGTTTCAGTTCTAGAACAGTAACAGGCCAAAAATAATGTGATTGTGACTTTTGTGATTATAAAGTACAAAATGAATTAAATAGCGCCAATAATGTAAATATATATGTTTAACAGTAACCCGACTGTGGGTCATAGTACCACTTTACGGGTGTTTCCTATGTTAACAGTATTTAATAACTGTGTCTATAGAGGACTGTAGCCATCACCGACTACTTCTATTAGATGTGTTGCCTAGTGCTTTACTTGTTAAGTGACTTATGGCAGATCTGGTTGTAGATCTTTTAACTCTACGTTCGTGGTTAAACACTTAGAACGTCAACATCACAGGCACCCCTGACACTAGGACAACGTAGAATAATTTTGACCGCAATCTTGATTTCCAAGACACAACTGTTGACACTGACAGGAAATCAACAGACCCAATGCTGTAGCAAGGCAAATAACAATATTTATTCATGAGCAAAATGAGGGTTTGTACGATCACATACCAAAGCACACTGTCTGCTTAAATAACAACTGGCTAGGCAGCATTCTTAAAATAACAGTGGTCCCTAGTTTGAACTTATCTTTATCATTAACAAAATCCTGGGCCAGTCTTTGTCCTAAGAGAATTTTCTCGACTAAATAGCCATGAGATTCTTATCTCGTCTTCTTTTGTCAACGAAACATCTAGATTAAAAAAAAACATCTAAATAAAGGAGCCATTTTCGTGCTTCCTTTAAATTAAAGACGTTCCTCGCCAACTGAATTCAACAGCTTCTCTTTGTACAGAAAATATCTAGATTAAAATCCTAGACCATCCTTTCTTCGGTGCAGTTTTTTTTTTCTCATTTTGTAATCTCATCGTCATGAACAGTACAATGTGACAGAATAGCGTACTTTCGACACTGCCAGTCCTGCAAAGTATTGGCATATGACAATAGTTCTCAGTCGCGACCAAAATAAAGGTCGTGGGCTGTCTGAGGTAAGGGCGACAGAAAATAAATTCATTCATTCATTCCTTTGCATGTCCCTTGCGGAACTTTGCCTCACAAACAGCACTCCTGTAGGCCTCTCGGTTGTGAGCAAGATGGCCTGCTGCTGCTGCATCCATTTCCAGATCATCAATGATGTCTTGCAGCCATCTTCGTTTCGGTCTTCCTCTCTTTCTTTTTCCCATTATGTATCCTTCCAATATGGTCTTCTCCAAATTATCATGACGTTTAATGTGGCCAAAATATTTAAGTTTTCTCTCTTTAATCCTCTTTACTAGCCAGCCTTCTTCAATATTAAGCTCTTGCTGTATAGATATATTTGTTCTTTTTTGTGTCCAAGATATTTGGAGAACTCTTCTATAGCATTTACATTCAAAGGCATTTATGTGCTTCTCAGCTGTTTTGTTAAGTGTCCAGGTCTCACAGGCATATGTTGCGATGGGAAAGATGCATGCCCTTAAAAATCTTATTTTTGTGGTTCTGTCTGCTCCTCTCCACAGATTCTTTATTTGTTTTACTTTCTGAAGAGCAATAGATGTCCTCCTTTTAATTTCCCGCATTGTATCTCCATTATTAGTTAGTAGTGATCCAAGATATTCAAAACTCTCCACTTCTTCCAGTTTTTCCTCATTGATACATATTTCAGTTGCCTTGTTTGTTTTGTCAGTTGTCATCACTTTAGTTTTCTTTGCATTAAGATAGAGGTTCTGCTCTTCGCTGTTCTTGCGGACTGACATAATTAGTTTTTCCATTCCTTCTTGTGTTGTGGACAGCAATACTGTGTCATCAGCATATCTAATCTCTGGTATTTCATAACCTCCAACTGTTATGGCATCGTAATATTCTTTGTCTACATCTTCTCTAACATTCCTCATTATATTTTCAGTATACAAGTTAAATAAGTAGGGTGACAATATGCACCCCTGACGGACCCCTTGTTTTATGTCAAACCAACTTGTTGTTTCACCATTTATTCTTACTGCTGCTTGTTGGTCTAAATACAGCAGTGATGTTAATTGTATCAAATGTGTTGGAAATCCCATTTTTTCCATTATTTCCCAAAGTTTCTGGTGTTGTACACAATCAAATGCCTTTGAGTAGTCTATAAAGGATAAATAGATTCACATTAAACTCCCTGCATTTCTCTATTATTAATCTTAGATTGAATATATGATCTCTTGATCCTCTTCCTTGCCTGAAGCCAGCTTGGACCATATTGACTTCTTCTTCTATTTTCTTTCGAAGTCTACCCATTATGATTTTTAACAGAATTTTACTGGCATGACTAATCAGGGCAACAGTTCTGTAGTTGGTGCATAATTTCAGGTTACCCTTTTTTGGCAGTGGAATGAATACAGTTCTTTTCCATTCTTTTGGCCAAATACCTGAATGCCATATCTTTTTACATAGTGCATGATAGATTGTTGCACACTCCTTTCCTCCTGCTTTAATAAATTCAGCGGTTATCTCATCACATCCTGGTGATTTACCATTTTTCAGACTCTTTATTGCCCATAAAACTTCTTCCATTGTCGGCTCGGGTTCTTTCTCCTGCAATAATAATTCACACTGTTGATTTCTGCTTCCACAGTCGGTTGTTTCATACATTCTTTTGCAAATAAATATTACGTGAAAAAATGCAGTATTTTAGGGTAATGATGCTACCTTTTTCATATCTAAACATTAATAAAACAATAGTCACTGCTGCAACGACTTTTGACATGTTCAGGGAGGGTTTTTTTAGATAATATTTCTCAATATTTTGAGTATTTCGTAATATGAAAATATTTGGATTATTTAGGATGTGATGTTATACATATTTCTGTGTTTAGTGGCACGTTATGTCACTGAAATAGTTCGTGCTTGTTAAATTTCAATATTTTTTAAAAAATCTTCTTCACGGGCTGCAGGTCACATAATTTTGCTAATCTAGACTCGCGCTCAAAAAAAAGAAAAAAGGTTAGAAATAACTGCTGAGTAAATATATAAAATATTAATTTTTTCAATACAGTTTGATGGCAACTTTAGTCGCCGAAAACGTTTTACTACTAAAAGTGGAGTTAAGCATGACTATGTCATAGTCCCTACCCTCTTAAAGTGCACATTTAAATATATCAGTGGTGTTGATGGCTCATTGTTTAACTTAGCATGTCTCAGAGTCTCACAGTCAAAACAAAAACAATCCTCTTGTTTCCTTGTGGCTCACAGCAGACTCTGCAGACTCTGATTAACAGTGTGGTTAGAGAATGTGGTTTGTTTTCACTTGCGGTAAGTAACTAGACAGTGGTTCTTGAACAAAGCATGTAAGCACACCGATCTGTTCAACAGTAAAGGGAACCTACGTGAATCAGGTTCACCAGTATTCCTTCTCCCTGGACGAAGAAATCAATAGACGAAAGGGAAAGGCAACTACAACTTTTGGCTAAGGAAAAGCATGTGGAACAACAAAAGAATACTATTGAAAACAAAGATTATTATTTATCATACCTGTGTGCTTAACGCTCTCGTATAAGTTCTTATCTGGATCTGAAATGTTTGTATCATAAGCAAGGCGGGGGGAGGGGGGGGATGGGTTTAACGTTTCTCGAATTTACATTATTTGTAATGGTCCCGGCTATTAACCCATAAAAATAATGTACTTTAAGTTTCAATTTAACATTTCTCGAATTTACCGTAAACCCTTATTTTGGATTTTATGGAAACACACATGAAAAGCGAATGCGATTTACCGTTCATGCCGTCGAGAGCGCAGTTTAAAAAAAAAAACTTCCTGTCCTGGCTGTGGTTTCAGAATGAGCAGCTGTGAAGAAAACTACAGCTGCCGCAGGCCCAAGATTTCAAGTTATCCATACTGCAGGCCATGCACCGTCTCTCCTTTGCTTAGATGTGACACCTGAGACAGTGATAAACTGTTTTAGAAAAGCTCGTTTCTCTCCCATCAGACACACCTCGAAAAGGAGATGAACACGAAATACCAGCGTCACTGAAAACTGGAGTCAGCGAAGTTATGGCGAGAAGAAGACCACTTAGTAGAGCTACATTTAGTAGAGCTAAACTTAGATATAAAGTTTTTAAAGTTAGAAGATTCAAGCGCAAGGAAGCTGGAACTTGCGACACAAATATGTTTTGCTTTACTGTGGCGGCTAAGTAGTTCCAACATTGGTGGAGGCAGCCACGAAAGAACTGCTCAGCAAGATTATGCTTAGAAAAAACCCCCAACAGCTGATACTAGGCTGCTTTCAGAACCATAATATTAGACGAAAAGAGTCAAAGTACATTTATTTCTTACACTAATAAACGAACAGAGTTGAGTAGTTAAATAGTTGGTAAATACGGTTGCTGTTTACACTAGTTAGTGAATTCACTTTTGCTAGTTACATTACTCAGTGAATACAGTTTACAAATTACGTCAGTCAGTCAACCATTTGCATGTCTCTTGCAAAACTTTGCCTCCCTACCAGCTCTCCTGTAGGCCTCTCTGTTGTAAGCAAGATGCCCTGCTGCTGATGCATCTATTTGCAGATTATCAATGATGTCTTGCAGGCGTCTTCGCCTTGGTCTTTCTCTCTTTATTTTTCCCATTACGTTAGTCAGTGGCTCACAAAAAATCTGATTAATGAAAACAGACATGACAATTTAATCCTGCTACATCTCACTGCTAACATGTCTGACTTGTCTGATACGCCGACTATTTAGATAATATGAATATTCTTTAGCCTGTATGGCATTTTGGTCAACCAATAGCTCTACGAGAGTTTGACTAAGCTAACGCATTCAGCGTTAAGAGAAGAACAGTGTAGAACAGAACCACAGGCCCGTTCACAGTGAGTTTCGCAGAAAAGTGTTTGGTCCGGGGGTCTTATTTCGTAATAATAATAATTTCAAAAACTTATATCGTAAACTGTTCACACTCTAAGTGAGGGAACTATTTACCATGGGATGTCGCATGAAAGAAGAGTATCAGTTCATAAACTAACAGCCTATGAGTATAACCGTGCTGCAGGTACAGTAACTCCTTGGTGATGTCTAAGTCTTCTTTTTTACATTTACTAAATTGAGAAAAAGGAAATCTAGTGCAGCTTCATTTCATGGCTGTGCTGGAAGCGATGGATATGTTTATGCAGGAATGAGTGAACGGTTCCAGACTGAAACAGGTGTGAAACAAGGATGCATATTATCTCCCTTGATTTTTGGAATTGCCATAGACTTCATAATGAAAAAAAATGTTGCAACGGTAAAACGGGCATTGATTGAGTACGTGAGACCCAACCGGAAGATTTTGATTTTGCAGATGACATAACTCTTATCAGTGACAATATGAAATCAATGCAAGTAAAAACAGATACCCTGTCTTCAATGGCTATTAAAATAGGACTTGAAATTAACAAAGGATGAAACAAAAATAATGAATGTTCTCTTTAACGACGAAGGACAAATATATGTAGAAGGAAGAGCTGTTGAAGAAGTAAACCATTTTGCGTATCTCGGCACTTATATAGACCACAATGGTGACGCCAGAAAAGAAGTTAGAATTCGAATTGCCAAAGCAGCATTCAGCTTCAAGAATCTTGAGAACATATGGCATTCAAATGTTATAAGCACAAAAACCAAGTTAAAATTATTCAGTTCAAATGTGATACTCACCTTTATTTATGCATTTGAAAGCTGGAAATAGACAAGAAATTAGAATCTTTCGAAAACAAATGCCTAAGGAAAATATTCGGAATAAAGTGGAATGAATTCAAGAACAACACATTCAAACTTAATCCTACAGTAATTCATCATTAAAAATACTCTCGAAATTTGAGTTTTACTTTTATAAATGAAGCCGAAATCAAATCCCCGCAAAGTTAAAGAGAGATACGCTTCCACAAATACTTTCTCGTATTTTATATGGAAAAATATCATTTCCAGACTTGTACGTCTTTAAATGCCAACACACTTAGCATCTATTTTTTTCTCTCAGGTGCGTGCAACTGTCGTTTGTGAAGGAATATCAACGAGGGGTTAAAGCTGATATTTTCTTTTACTTTCATCAAAACTTCAAATGAAATGGGTAGACTAGTTTGGTCTCACTTTCAAGAAGGTTACTTTTTTATTGCGTATTTGAATATTTCTTGGAAATGTTGATATCATTCATTCTCATTTGTTCCCTAACACACTGTGACATAAATCCACCCCTTCTGTTTGAAAAGCATGCTGTCTATGGTTGACTTCCAAGTTAAACAATCTTTTCCTTTTTCTGTTTAAGAACTCTCGGCAATCTTTCCCAGCATCTTGTGTTGCACGTTTTGCTCTCAGTGTGTCTCTTTCAGTTTTAAAAAAGAACAATTTATTGTAGCCGTTGCTGGTTTGAATGCTAGGTTAATGATCGGTTACCCTGTACTTCAGGGTAAGCACTTGATCTTTGTTCTCCACAATGTACACCAGTGATCATGATCTCAGTAGTAGAAAAACAACACTTCAAGCTGAAATTAATACTCGAACTAAAAGGACCAAAAATAAAGTCACGCTGATGAACACAGACAAAACTAAACCCTTGCTATTCACAACAAGACTGAAATTGCAAAAAAATCATCACAAACAGATTTTCTTTGGAGCTCCCAAAGAGCATGTTAGTAAATATAAAATTCTAGATCTAATTAATGACCAACACTCAACTCTCATATACAAAAAAAAACACCTAACTCTCAAGTACAAAGTCTAACAAATCTGCTAGCACAAGATGTTTATCAAGTAACCAAAATGAAGCACTTCATGGATTAAGAAACAAGGAAATCATAGCTTGTCGCTAGGCTGTTCGACTCGGAACGTGATGAATAAATGGGTGGATAAGAGGTTATAAGTAAAAGATGTTTATTTCTTGCTTTGTTATTATTTTATTATTGCTTTGTTGTGTATGTGCATATAATACACTATGTCTTACCTCTAAAATTATACTGAGTGAATGCTTTAGATTAAGTCGAGAGATGAAGGGCTAAATGTCAGATGGTCTGCATGAAGCATGTTAGCTGAATGTTGTTCCGAAATTTCTCAGATTATTTTCTTTATTTACTCTCAATAAACGAGTGGACGAGTCTTAAAGAATCTTATTAAGCACTCACCAGCATTTCTTTATCTATGTGGTTGTTCCAAATAGCGATTGAGTAGTTTCAGTATTCGGCCGTTTTCCTTTCTTCACGTTCTACTCTCGCAAAGATATTTTCGACTTCTTAGACCTGAATGGAGTTGTTTCTATAGAAATAACTATATATCTTTTATAACTGAAAGTATGACTATATATATATATATATATAACTGAACAAGCGTAAAACACGCCTTTCATTAAACAAGAATTTTGATTATGAGTTCTTATTTTATTCTCTCATTTGTTCTCAGAATGACAGAGAAATGTCCGAGACCTACAGTTCAAGAAAGGAGAAACTTCATTTCTTGAGTTTACTTCTACACCTAAAGCAACCTCAGAGATATGGACATGAAGACGATTTGGTTCTGGACGAGTATACTCACCAGCTTGACCCCAAGTCCTTCACCAGTAAACGTTATGAACTGCTGACTGACATGTTCATGTCGCCTGTGAAGAGACAGCGACCGTGCTTTTGGTCTGTTGTAACGTGCTACTAATTAAAGAAAACTAATCAAGCCCTTGTGTTCGGTCGTTGATCTTCTTTTACTTGTCTGGCATATGGTGTGTTGTTAATATTGACAACATGATATGTTGTTAATATTGACAAGATGATGTGTTGTTAAAAATGACAACATTATGGACAAAATGATGTATTGTTAAGACTGATTTATTCTAGGTCTGCATAAATGATTCCTAAAGAAAAGAAATAATGTTGATCCTGGGTGCTGTGTTTTTCTTTAACGTTATTTCTTTCATTACTCAGAACTTTCAGAAGTCTAGGAGATTGAGGTAGATTGGTCACACTCTGAGGAAACCCGACACCAACGTAGCAAGACAGGCACTGACATGAAATCCTCAAGGAAACAGAAAACGAGGAAGACCTAGACTTACTTGGAGAAGAGAAATTATGACAGTGCTCAGAGACAAGGGATGCACATGGAAGGAAGCAGAGAAAAATTCCAAGAACAGGTATGGCTGGAGAGCCTTTATCCGTGGACTATGCTCTCAAGGAAGTGAAAGGCGATGATAATGATGATGATATAACTAATACACAGCTGGGTAATATTTAACACGAATGATTGAGTCCCATATGACGCAACAGTATATTTATTGTGATTACATACATAAACCGAAAGCACAGCGCCACATAGTCAGAGTGCCATATGAAAGCATGTGCAAGGAGTTTAAACCTTGAACTTATTAATATATATCTCTGATGCTTTGCTAGAAAATACAGCAAAGAACCAAGCATATGAGACACAGATCTATATAGATAAACACATTCTGAGACATACAACTCACTAATACCAGAATAAAATAAGTCCACTTCTTCTGACCATAAATCGGGGTTCAAGCAATCAAATGGTTATGCCAAGAGTAATGAAATATTTCATGCTTGGTGGTTATTTTTAGCAAGACTGAAAAAAAAGAGACGTAATGTGGCTTATTTCTCTTCTTCCCCCCTCCCTCCCTCTCTGTCTATTGTAAAATGCTCCACCCTATTTGTGGTCATTGTTCAGATACAACCCAGAACACAGTCCAAAACTTAAAAGAAGTGTCTTCTTTCAAAACCGAGACTTGACCTGTTCACAAAGTCCTGCTACATTTCTTATCTTGTGCAGTTTTTCTTCGCCATCATATTTGAATATTTGTCAGTGAAAAAAAAAACTAGAATGAAATTAATCTTACAGCGTTTTATCTTTAATTTTCTTCCTACTTTTCGTCTTTCTTTCTTCCCTCCCCCACCTACCCAGACAAAAATGAGAGGAAAAATAATCCACTAAATAAAATGGTGGCATTCTTACAAATAATAGGCGGAAAATTTAACACCAGAACACACACTACAGTAATTACTTTTTTTTGGGAGGGGGGAAAGGGATGAGAGAGCTTGTGATGGAAGGAGAGAGAGAGAGAGAGAGATCGAAAATAAGAACAGTAAATGAATAATAAAACGGTTGAAATACTCTAGAGCTGCTATTCACTGATCCTTTCAGTTTGGCAACCTACTATTCGACTGTACCAGCCAAACGAAAATATGAGCTTTCACATGACACGATGTATATTTCAGTTCATATTTACAGTAAGTACACTAGTTTCATTGTTCCAGTGATTTTGGAGCATATATTTTAAACAACTTGAAACATCATTTATGACACATAGTTCACATAGATGACATAAAGTTGTATTTGTAGTTTTATTTCAATTTATCATAAAATGGTAGAAAAGACTTCAGCACAATCAATCTTTCTCTAGCATAGACTTTCTTTCTTCCCTGTCATTAAATAAAAATGATGTTTATTTAGAATAAAAGCATTCACACAAATCCAATTTAAGTTAAGTTGCTTCTCCTTCTCTCCCTTCTCTGTCTGTCTGTCTGTGAGAGAGAGAGAGACTTATTCATTCACACATGCAAAATCATCGTAACTGAAACGTAAATAAAAACGCATTAGTATTAGTTTAAAGTGTGGTCGAGTACTTTGTCTTTGCTCCGGACTGTACCTACGTGCCAATATGGGACATTATATGTTTCACACCGTTTTCTCTTAATTATTTATTTAACTGACCAGCTTGTTACTGTCACCTATTTTTTTTAAAATGAGCCCTGCAGACTGAAGCTGGAAATCAAAATATGAAAAGAGGTAACAAAACTCGTCACTTCCTTAAAATACAATGATAACTTCAGACAAATGGGCAAAAGAAATATAACAATCCATAGAAATATAACAGTGTTTAGATTAAATAATAAACACAAAATATACGTGCATATAATCTGTGAACTCTGTTATGGAAGGGAGAAGAAAAACATTAGTCGGAGGAAACAAATGAATTTCTGGTTGGCTTCTCTTTGAGTGCATGACTCAGTATTGCTTGTTCATTTACTGACAGAGGCTTTGTCGTTGCCACTAGCTAGATATAGTTTATATTTACTGACAGAGGCTTTGTGGTTGCCACTACCTAGATATAGTTTACATTTACTGACAGAGGCTTTGTGGTTGCCACTAGCTAGATATAGTTTACATTTACCGACAGAGGCTTTGTGGTGCCACTAGCCAAATATAGTTGAGCTTTCAGCGAGAATAAGAAGTGGATTATATAAAACATGTAGCAGTGAAAGTTTTGTGATTGAGGAAGTTTTAATGAAAAGAGGAGAGATATTCACAAATATTATGTGATAAACAATTAATAATCCCAAAACATTACACGGCATACAATGTATGGGGAGAACACGCATGTAATGTTAACACTGTGGTATTATGTTTGGTACAGCGATGGTACACCCGTTATGGTCATTCTTGACATTTATAAAATCGTTAATGGAAAGGTTGTTGTTTTTGGTACTGCTGCTGTTTCTAGACACGCCTACAATTTTCGACTGTCCTGCTGGAGGTGGTTGCAGACCGTTGTTGGTGTTGCTACCAAATCCTGCAAATGCAGCATCACTAGGCACGAAGTTCTGCAAGAAAGTTGGAACAAATTTGTCCAGGAGTTTCCCTATAGCGTCACACTCAGATACTGACAGGCGTCGGCCACCTCTGGGAGTCAGCCTAAAGGGCACGGTCTCTCCACTTCGAACAACATTGCAGGCTGGGGGTACAAACAAAACATATTATATGCAGACTGCAGAGATAATTAGGCAGACAAAATATATGCACACTGCAGAGATAATTAGGAAGACAAAATATATGCACACTGCAGAGATAATTAGGAAGACAAAATATATGCACACTGCAGAGATAATTAGGAAGACAAAATATATGCACACTGCAGAGATAATTAGGAAGACAAATAACTTGCAGGGCAGGCTATTAGTCAGAGAATATCGTAATAAATTATTTACCTAGTTATTTTCATCTTTTCTGTTCCATCTACAACAGTTAAATAATCATTAAATAGATAATATACGACCTACACTTGCTTATGACTAACATAAAGGTTGTAATGTTCAGTTCTTGCAGAAATTGGATTTTCTGCAAATTATCAGTGTTTCTGTACAGATTTTGAACAACAGATACAAACATACCCGAACATGAGCACACACATGGACACACACATACACACACACACACACACACATATATATATATATATATATAGCCGAAGGAAACTGGACAAAACCCACAATAAACGAGTGACATCAGTTGCTCACGTGTGCAAAAAAAAGGCATGGTGGAAAGTAGAAAGAGACCTACATTCAAAAAGTGAAAGAATTAAATTTCCAAACAGATGTAAGTAGTAAATAGTAAGTAGTAACAGAGTGTATACTTACTTATTTAACTTGTATAGTGAAAATAAAAAGAAAAGATGTAGACAAAGAACATTGCGATGCCATAAAATATTAAAGGTTATGAAATAACAGAGATTAGAAACAAGGGGTGATTGATAAGTTCTCGGCATAAGGTACAAATACTTGAAACACACAGTTGATATTAGGTGCATTTGTAGATCAGGTTAATGTAAAATTAAATACCAAGTTCAAGAAATTAACTGCAAACAATTTTTTTACAGACTGCTGAAGTGTTAAGGGGTGGCAGAAATTGAGAAAATGGATAAAATTTATCATCGAGCAGTCATTCACTACCTCTACATCAAGGGCATATCAACGAAGGAGATCCATGAGGATATGGTAGAGACACTAGGGGAGAGTGCCCCTTCTTACAGCACAGTGAAGAAATTAGCAGCTCAGTTCAAACATAGAAGGGACAGTCTGGAAGATGATCCCTGTCAAGGAAGACCAAGAACGGTAACCATCAACGAAACCACCGGCAGAATCTATGACATGATAATGGAGTATCGAAGACTAACTGAACGGTACATTGCTACTGAGTTGTGCATCTCCCAGGAACGTGTTCATGCCATTATTCACAATGATCTTCAAATAACAAAGGCCTCTGCTCAATGGGTCCCGAAATTTCTTGGAGCTGATCACATCCGACAGCGTCTCAACATGTCAAGAGACAATCTTGGCCATTTTTCTGCATATCCTGAAAAGTTTCTTCAGCAATTTGTGACTATGGATGAGACTTGAGTTCATCACTTTCATCCAGAAACCAAAAAACAGTCAAAGCAGTGGAAACATCATGGATCCCCACCTCCAAAGAAAGCAAGGATGGTCCTGTCTCCAGGCAAAGTGATGGCTTCCATTTTTTTGGGATTCAGAAGGTGTGTTATTGGTGGACTAACTTCAAATGAGCAGAACGGTCACCTGGGCCTATTATGCTATTCTTGTGAACCATCTGCGGTTCAAACTGAAGGAAAAGCATGGAGGGAAATTGACGAGAGGAGTCATCTTTCATCAAGACAAAGCTCCAGTTCACAAGTTGGCAGTGTCAATGGCTGCCATTCATAAATGCGGCTTCCAACTTCTTGAACTTCCTCCTTATTTCCCAGATTTGGCCCTCTTCGGACTATTACCTGTTTATCAAACTCAAAAAGGTGCTCAGTGGTTGCAAATTTGCTTCAGATGAAGACATCATTCAAGCTGTAGACTACTTTCTGCTAGCACAAGATGCTGACTTTACAAAGAAGGGATCTGTATGCTCCAGGATAGCTGACTAAGTGCATAAACTTGTAAGGTGACTATGTCGAGAAATAACCCCAAAAAGTTTTCACCAAAAAATTCGTTGTACCTTATGCCGAGAACTTATCAATTACCCCTCGTATACGTATATGCTGATGACAAAATTTCTCTGTCCACAACACAGAAAGGAATGGAAAAACTATGTCAGTCCGTAAGAACAGTGAAGACAAAAACCTTTATCGTAATGCAAAGAAAACTAAATTGATGACAACCAACGAAACAAATATGTTTACAAATATTTCAGTGAGGAGAAGTGGTGGAGAGTTTTTAATATATTGGGTCACTACTAACTAATAATGGAGATGGGATGAAGAAAATTATAAGGAGGACATCTATCGCTCTACAGAAGCTAACCCAACTAAAGAAGCTGTGGAGAGGAACATACAGAACTACAGAAATGAGATTTTTATGTTCATGCAACATATGCATATGAGTTTGGACACTTAACAAAACAGCTGAGAAACACATAAATGTCTTTGAATATAAAACTATAGATTAGTTCTTCAAATATCATGGACACAAAAAAGAACAGAAGTATCAGCACTACAAAAATGTAATAATGAAGAAGGTTGGTTATTAAAGAAGATTAAACAGATAAAACATAAGTGTTTGGATATTAAACGTCATGAGAGTTTGGAGAAGACAGTCTTGAAAGAATACATAATGAAAAAAAGAAAGAGGAAGACCAAGGCAAAGATGACAACAAGGCATTGTTGATTATTTGCAAATGGATGCATCAGCATCCGGGCATCTTGTTTACAACTGAGAGGCCTTCAAGAGAGCTGTTAGGGAGGTAAAATTCCGCAAGGGACATGCTAATGAATGAATGAGTAGTAGAATATATTTGACACAAATTTAGCTGTGGAGAACAGGAACAGAGTAGGCGAGGAAGCAGGATATGGACAGTTACGATAGTCCATAAACGTATAATTTAGTTTAAATCTTACGTTAGTTTATCCCGCCCAGGAACGCCGGTGAGAAAGAAAGGGGAGCAGAGTTATGGGCAGTGACCTGTTCGCCATGTAAGTACTCTCCCTTTCTAAAACAAAACTAAAAACAATATATATATATATATATATATCCCCCGTGTGGTACCCGGGATCTGCAAAGAATAGGACCACTGTACCCTACCACGCATGATCGTAAAAGGCGACTAAGGAGGGTTCAGCATAGGGCCAGCAACCCTATCTGGTAAAAAAAACTATCAGACTGCTACAGAAACGGAAGCAAGGGAAAAAACAAATGCAGGTGGAAGGAGAAATGCGTATCAGGAAACTGAGCCCATGAAGGTTGTGGATGAAAGCCAGCCACTGGAAGTCCCCAGCCCGACTGCAGACTTCCTGGAACCTAAACACAAGATGCAAATAGGCAGCTGGAATGTAAGAACACTAAACCAGACTGGAAAACTAGCACAAACCATTAAGGAAATGCACAGATACAAACTAGACATACTAGGAATACAAGAAGCAAGATGGACAGGACAAGGCAGAAGGAAATTAACAACACAGCACACAGAAGATACAATAATATGGTCAGGTAAAGAAGATCTTCATGAAGGAGGAGTAGCATTGATTATAACAAAAGAAGCATCAAGAGCATTGCTGAAATGGACCCCAATAAATGAGAGATTATTATATGCACGGTTCAACTCAAGATTCACGAAGCTGTCTATTATAGTTTGTTATGCACCAACAGAAGCAGCTGAAGAGGAATTAAAAGAAGATTTTTACAACAGCCTCCAAGCAACAGTAGAAACAATACCCAAGTATGATATGCTACTCATCTTGGGCGACTTCAATGCAAAAGTAGGTGAAGGAAATGAAGATAGAAGAAGAATCATGGGAAGAGAAGGAATCGGAGAAATAAATGAAAATGGAGAAAGACTGTGCAGTTTCTGTGAAGAAAACATGATGACCATCGGAGGGACAATTTTCCAACATAAAAACATCCATAAGGTGACTCGGAGGTCACCAGATAAAACCACAGAAAACCAAATCGATCACATACTAATAAACAACAAGTGGAAACGGTCACTACAAGATGTGCGAGCAAGGAAAGGAGCAGATGTAGGAAGTGATCACAACCTTCTGGTAGCAAAAATAAAAATAAAATTAAGGAAAGCCAAAATCGGAGAACCCAGAAAGATAGATTTTGATACAAGAAAACTGATAGACCAGCAAACAAGAAATGAATTCTCAATAGTACTTAAGAACCGCTTCAGTGTCCTACAAGACAAAGCAGAAATGTCCATATTAGAGTTCAATAAAACACTACAGGAAACAGCAAAAGAGGTGCTGGGATATCGGAAAAGGAGAAAAGAGGAATGGATAAGCGAGACCACATGGGAAAAGATAGAGCAAAGAAAAGAAATCAAGAAAAAATTCCTTAACACCAAATCACAACGGCTTAAAGAACGAGTTTTAAGTAATTATGCACAAAAAGACAAAGATGTGAAGGAATCATGCCGTCAAGATAAACGTCAATATTATGACAACTTAGCAGAAACAGCAGAGAAAGCAGCATATACAAATGACATGAAAACCATATATAAAATCACAAAGCAGATGACAGTTAACTTCAACACAAGATGTGAAAGTGCAGTAAGAACACAAAATGGACAACTGGTCAGTGGAGAAAGAGAAAAAATTGAAAGATGGAGGGAACACTTTAACACCCTACTAAACAGAACACAAGCAGCACAAACAATAGACATACCTGAAGCAAAAACGGAACTAAACATCAATACAGGACCAATAACAATAAATGAAGTAAAGGAGGCGATAAAGAAGCTAAAATCAGACAGGGCACCAGGTGAAGATGAAGTGACTGCTGAGATGTTGAAAGCAGAAGAAACAGAAACACCAAAACAACTTTGTCGGATATTACAACAAATTTGGGATTTAGAAAAAGCCCCAGAGGAGTGGAAAACTCTCTCTCTCTGAACCTTAAGTGCCCAGGGCACATGGTTTTCCACAAATGCCTGTCCTTCGCCTTTTTTTCTGCTCTTGCCCAGGTGAGCCCTCTATTGCTCAACATCCTTTCTGTTGTTCTTCTCCATGTCTCTTTTGGTCTACCCTTACTTCTGCTCCCCTGTGGTGTCCATCTTAGTGCTATTTTTGGTAGTGAGTTGTCAGTCAATCGGAGCACATGTCCCAACCATCGCCAGTGTCTTTCCTCAATAATTGTTGTCAGTGGTTTCATCTGCATTTCTGCTAATAAGATGTTATTTCTTATGGTGTTTGGCCAAAATATTTTTCTAATTCTTCGTAAACATTTAGTCTGGAAAGAATTCAACTTGTTTTCTATGGTTTTGGTGATTTTCCAGCATTCACTTCCATAGAGTAGTACACTTAGAACATTACTCTTAAATATCCTGATTTTCATATTTATGCTTAGTTTTTTTGACTTCCATATATTCTGCAGCATTGCAAAAGCCTGGTTTGCTCTAGTAAGTCTGCTGTTGATGTCCTCTGTGCTATCTCCATTTTCTACTACTCTGCTGCCAAGGTATACAAATTCGTTGACCTCCTCCACTAACTTGTTATCTACTCTGAGTACATTTCTGTTGTTCACATTTTGCTTCATTAACTTTGTCTTTCCTACGTTGATCTTTAGTCCTATGTTGTTTGCATTCTGAGTTAGCTTGTTTATTTTATCTTGCATATCTTTGTGACTGCTTGATAATAGACAAATGTCGTCCGCAAAGTCAAGGTCCTCCAGCACTGTGTCAAGGGTCCATTGTAATCCTCTGCGTTTGTCTGATGTTGCCTCCTTCATTAACCAGTCTACTGCCAAGATAAATAATGTTGGTGATAGTACACATCCTTGTTTCACTCCTGTTTGTACCCTAAAGCTGCTGGAAGTATGTTCTCTACAGATAACTTTGCACTGAAAACCCTCGTATAGGGCTTTGATTACATTAACTATTTTATGGGGGAGGCCATGCCATCTTAGGATTTTCCACAGTGCATCTCTGTTGAGAGTGGAAAACTGGTCTTATAGTAAAACTACCAAAGAAGGGTGACCTCAGAGATTGCAGGAACTGGAGAGGCATTACCCTACTGCCACTCACCAGTAAAGTATTTTGCAGAATAATCATCAACAGAATTGTACCAACACTTGAGGAAAAACTTTGGAAAGAGCAGGCAGGATTTAGGAAAGGAAGATCATGCATAGACCACATATTTGTACTTAGACAAATATTAGAACAGGCAAATGAGTGGCATAGTACAACATATGCATTATTCATAGATTTTGAGAAAGCCTTTGACAGTGTCAACAGAGATGCACTGTGGAAAATCCTAAGATGGCATGGCCTCCCCCATAAAATAGTTAATGTAATCAAAGCCCTATACGAGGGTTTTCAGTGCAAGTTATCTGTGGAGAACATACCTCCAGCAGCTTTAGGGTACAAACAGGAGTGAAACAGGGATGTGTACTATCACCAACATTATTTATCTTGGCAGTAGACTGGTTAATGAAGGAGGCAACATCAGACAAATGCAGAGGATTACAATGGACCCTTGACACAGTGCTGGAGGACCTTGACTTTGCGGATGACATTTGTCTATTATCAAGCAGTCACAAAGATATGCAAGATAAAATAAACAAGCTAACTTAGAATGCAAACAACATAGGACTAAAGATCAACGTAGGAAAGACAAAGTTAATGAAGGAAAATGTGAACAACAGAAATGTACTCAGAGTAGATAACAAGTTAGTGGAGGAGGTCAACGAATTTGTATACCTTGGCAGCAGAGTAGTAGAAAATGGAGACAGCACAGAGGACATCAACAGCAGACTTACTAGAACAAACCAGGCTTTTGCAATGCTGCAGAATATATGGAAATCAAAAAAACTAAGCATAAATATGAAAATCAGGATATTTAAGAGTAATGTTCTAAGTGTACTACTCTATGGAAGTGAATGCTGGAAAATCACCAAAACCATAGAAAACAAGTTGAATTCTTTCCAGACTAAATGTTTACGAAGAATTAGAAAAATATTTTGGCCAAACACCATAAGAAATAACATCTTATTAGCAGAAATGCAGATGAAACCACTGACAACAATTATTGAGGAAAGACACTGGCGATGGTTGGGACATGTGCTCCGATTGACTGACAACTCACTACCAAAAATAGCACTAAGATGGACACCACAGGGGAGCAGAAGTAAGGGTAGACCAAAAGAGACATGGAGAAGAACAACAGAAAGGATGTTGAGCAATAGAGGGCTCACCTGGGCAAGAGCAGAAAAAAAGAAGGACAGGCATTTGTGGAAAACCCTTGTGGAAGCCCCATGTGCCCTGGGCACTTAATGTTCAGATATATATATATATATATATATATATATATATATATATATATATATATATATATATATATTCTAAATTAAAATAACCTGTTTGAAATAGCCCCCAGCAGTACCTATATCTCTCTCTCTCTGAACCTTAAGTAATATCAAGTTCTGTTTTTAATTGTTTTTAACATTATTTATATATAATAATATTATTTAACATTAATATGTAATAAGTACTATCAAGTACCTATATACAATGCTAAAAATATTACACCATTTCAATTCTGTAAGTATTTTTTATAATAAATAATAACCAAGTTACTGAATGATATTTACAACAGTGGTTATATGACAAGTGACCTGCTTAAATCAACATTTATAGCACTACCAAAGAAACCAGGTGCAAAGGAATGTGATGACCACCGGACTATCAGCCTCTCATGTCACATAACGAAGCTACTTCTGAGAATTATTATGAGAAGAACAAGGAAAAAAAGATAAAAATGGAAATAGCAGATGAACAGTTTGGATTTGTTGAAGGAAAGGGAACACACAATGCCATTTATGCTTTACGAACACTAACAGAAATAGCTGTCGAAGTACAGAAAGATCTCTACTTATGCTTCATTGATTACACCAAGGCATTCGACAATGTGAAACATAGTGAAATTATTAAAATGCTTGAAGACATCGATATAGATGGCAAAGACCTGAGAATTGTAAAACATCTATACTGGTAGCAAGAAGCAGCAGTTTGAGTTGAAAATAGAACTGGAAAATATCAACCTATAAAACAAGGGGTGTGACAAGAATGTGTACTATCTCCAGACCTTTTTTCTCTGTATAGTGAGAATATTCTAAGAACAATCATCACAGAACCAGGCATAGAAATTGTAGGATACAATATTAACAACCTTCGGTATGCTGACGACACAGTACTGATAGCTGAGAACCTACAAGACCTGCAAAATCTCTTGGATAAAGTCGCCAAAGAAACTGAACAGAAAGGCCTTACTTTGAACATCAAAAAGACAGAGACTATGGTTATATCTAAGAAACAGAATCCACCAGCATGCAGTATTAAATTAAACGGAACTATTCTAAAGCAGGTGCAGAAATTCAAATACCTTGGAACAGTAATAACTTCAGATGGGAAATGCAGAAAAGAAATTAGGAACAGAATAGGCCAAACAAAGACTGCATTTCAGAGAATGAGAAACATATTAGCTAACACATCTTTATCAATGAATGTTAGAAAATGAGTCCTAAAATGCTATATTGAACCTGTCTTGTTATATGGAAGTGAATCACGGACAATAGGCGGGTCTGCACAAAAATCACTGGAAACAGCAGAAATGTGGTTTATTACAAGAATGTTGCGAATCCCCTGGACAGCAAAAATAACTAATGAAGAATGTGTGAGAGAGCTGGAGGGACAAAAAATCTTGTCAAAAAGATTTTATAATCAGATCTCTATATATGCTAAAAATGAGCAAAAAATTTTACGTTTTATGGCAAATTAAAGAGAATAAATATACTTAACAACTGAAAGCGGGTATATATACAAGCAGACTAGTACAGGTAAAGAAACATGTACTGTTTGGCTAATGACAGGTATAAAAAAATAAAATAATTGGTAGCATATATTTTGCCAATACTTGCAAAATGACTCTTCACAGATATACGTATACGTCATTCCAAAATCAACTTTCTATTGACTGGTATGAGAAAATAAAAAATATAGGAAAAAAATACTACACACTGTAAGAGCTTCATACATAACCGCATTACTTCTCCGTATAGTCGTCATCCAAATCCAGGCACTTGTTGTACAGTGGCATCAGCTTTTGCAATCACTCGTCAAAGAACGGTGCTGGCAGAGTATCCGGGTATCCAGCCAGTTGTTTACTCCATCCATGGGGTGTTGGTTTCGAAGTGGTGATTAGCATCTCTTGCTGAAGAGATGGTAATTGCTCTGCGCCAGGTCAGAGATGTAAGGTAGCTGAGTGGGAGAAAGAGTGATTGAAAATCTCTCAGTTCAGCTGCTAGAATAAAGCCTGTGTGCGAGCCGTATTTGGGGCAGCACGTTGTCCTGCAGGAGAACGACACTCTTAGTGAGTAGTCTGCTCCTTTTGTTTTGGATCGGCCTCCACATCTTATAATCTTATTCAGAGTTTCATAATAAACCTCTGACAATATTGTGATCTCTGGTGTCGTGAAATCCCTTAACAAAAGTCCCTTGCGGTCCCTGAACACTGTAACCTTCACTTTTTGGCACGAAAGTTTGCTTTAAAATTTCTTGGGCTTGTTTAGAAATTGAGGTTTTCAATCACGGCTCTCGAGAAATTCATCCTCCTTTTCCCAGTACCAAAGAAAGAACGTCGAAGCTTAGCCAATTCTTTGAGCTTTGTGGATATCAATCAGTTGTTTTGGCACGGTTCCCCCCCCCCCCCCCCCACCTACTTACTTGTTGTAATTCAAACTCTTTGTGATTTTTCAAAATAGACTAATCCTAGAAATTTCAGGAAGATCAGAAATCGCTAAGCGACATTTTTCACATAGGACTTGGCCTACTTTTTGAGCGAGTTCATCAGACAAAATTGAGAGCCATCTTTGCCTCCCCTTGTCATGCACGTCTGTGTACATATCTCTGAATTTTTTGCACCAGTCCCTCACAGAACTGTCATTTAAAACATTACCACCACCGAAAACACGACACAATCGGCAGCAACTCTCGGCGGCGCTGTGTCCTGCTTGCAGAAAACGATCACATCGCGGACCTTACAGATGTCGGAAATAGTGATTACAGGGTTCATGTTCACTTGGTTGCTACCCGTGCAGAAGTAAATAAAATGAACTGTGGGTTTGCATTTAGCGAGATAACACTTTACTATTTGCTACAGGAAATGCGCCGTGTGGTATGACCACTAATTTATTTTTACGAGCCAGTCTGAGGTTGATTTTGGAATTGCCCACTTACATGTACAAATTAAAACTAAACAGGCCCATGCATAACTGGGTATGAATATATCGTGCATAATCTATATCGCACAGACATGAAGCATTTAATAAGTAGATGTTAGCAGTTCCCTCAGTATCTTACATTGTTTGTTACTGGCTACAGAATTTGGAGAGCCTTGGCCAGACACCAGGGGTACGTTGCTCATGAAATTGGCCAGGTTTGGTCCCAGGATATCCCGAAGGGAGCCACGAATAAGAGTGGCTCTGCCATCGCCGTTGATGATTGGTGGAGGCAAGGATGACGGTGTCAGCGGAGATAAGAAGATCAGATTTACTGCGTCACGCCCTGATGCTGACGCTGCAAAGTAAAGTGACAAGCACATGAATGAAACAATAAAATAGAAATTTAAGAACATGGAAGATTTTTTTCTCCTAATACTTTTTTCACGCACATTACTTTAATTCTTTATGTATATGAAGTCTCAACAAATATCTCTCATGAATGACAAACCTGCATTCTGATTGGACAAAGTGGGCGCAAGTGGGATAAGCCTGTTATTGACACTATTAGCTGGAGTGAACCGCCTTAACAGTTGCCTTCTGCCAGTTACAGGTAAGAGTGGGTTACCCTGGACAGTCACTGAAAAAAATGTATATGTATAAACAGTTACATATTCATGGTGTTTCTGATATATGAAATATTCTTGTCATACGACAACATTCATTGTCTTTTCTTTCATAAGAATGTAATACATATTAATAATCGGTTTGTTACGAGACTAATTAATAATTATTTTTAAAAATTCATTTATAATTTATCACCTGGACTGGTTGTTTTGAGACACCCGAACATGAATCATTGTTGCCGGTTGACTAGTTGTCAATCTCCTTGGAAATTCGAGCTTCTGTTATCAGCAATTTATGCGGCGATGAACTTTAAATACAGGCATCATGTCAGACAGTTGTATGACGCCCAAGGAGCAGCGGCAATGCCCTTCAGTAAGATGATCACATTGAGCTCAACCTCATAAGCCATACTGGATTAGCTTAAAAGCCTATTAACTAGAGACAACACAAAGAGGTTGGATAAGGTCTTGCTTAGTTCTGTTTAGCTGGTAATGACAATAGCATAGTTTTTCCAGTTAGCCGTCTTTGTCCCTTTATTTTGTTGGCCGAACCATAGCCATACCATATCAGTAGTACTTGGAACAATATTAAGCTACACTTAGTTTCTATAAAATATCCTTATGTAGACAGCATTTTCCAGAGTAGAGACATAGAGAATATGATAATCTAGTCAGATACAAAGGAACAGAACAAATAATGTAATAATAATAATAATAATAAAACAGCTTACAATAACAAGCAGCAGTGTTTGCCGGCAGTTTAGTTTACATGTCAATGAACTTATTTTACAAATGACCCACGAAGTGGTGATGTTGCCCATTCTACTGATAATTATAATGACACAGAAGTACTGTCCTTTGTCAGTTCGTCCAACTATCTACTTATTAACTGTCTGCTGTCTATACAATATTTCTGCTCAGCAGCATTGGCAAGAACAAGCAAATAACTTACAGGAATTGCCCAAAATAGCTACTTGTAGATTTCCTGAGACAGGATCTTGCAGAAATACTGGGTTTCCTGTAGCTGTGACCACAAGCTGACCTAGATAGAAATGTGTCATTTACAACGATCTGTGATATGGCCACTGCCTGTGTTTTTACATACTTGAGTAATGGCGGAATGTGGAAAAAAAACGAACAATGAATATGACAAATTTATTTTATAATAAAAACCTCCGGTTGTTGGACAAAATGCAATAAATATTTGAACAAAACGTGTTACATAACCCATAATCATATGAAATTTTCGTCACATAGAGAAAAACAGAGGGCACCTTCACAACAGTATCACATAGAGTGGCTGTTTATTTTTTGATGTTTGCAAATTGACTGATGCGTCTGCTAAAGAATGTGGTTGAAGGTTTGTTTTAGTGCACATATGAATGTGTGCGTGCAAGATGATCATGTTGTATCCATACAAGCTAATGATGTGTGCGTGCAAGATGATAATGTGTCCATACAAGCTAATGATGTGTGCACGCAAGATGATAATGTTGTGTCCATACAAGCTAATGATGTGTGCGTGACGCTAAAGATACCGAGCTTGTGCAAGCTGGTGATGTAAATTATGGAGATTATTTTACTACACAATATGTCATTATTTTTAACATTATCCAACATTGGACATACCTGTTGCTGGATTAATGGACGTCTGTGCTGGCGTTACTTGTTGACCGGTTAATGGATCTATGAGAATGGCCGGCTGACCAGTAGCGATGTTGACAAACTGACCGTTCATAATTTGGACGTTAGGGACATTCACGGTCGGTGTAGTTCTGGCATTGTTTCCAGTGAGTAGATATAGGAGGATGAACTTTTTAATTAGGTCATCTTTCTCTCCTCCAGATTCTCTTTTGCTTCCAAGAAGCTCTGTTTATAAAATACGAGCTTCTTGTTAAAATATGCCTTTTTACATATTTTTGCATATTTTGCATATAAAATATGCATTTTGTACACCAATAACAGAAGAACTGCTTACCAAATATAATGTTATTAAACAAACAAAATTGGTGAAAAAGCTCCATGCTCTTCGTTAAATAATCTAAAAATTCTTCATACAGTGCTTCTACATGAATCTAGACGAATAAACTGTAGATTATCTTTAATAGTATATACACCGACAAAAGCTAACTCTACACGCTGTATACATGTGACTGAAAAGGTAAACTGGCTACTTATGAAGATAAGATTCGGAAACGCAGAAACAGTGCTAAAAATGTAATAGTGGAAACGCTGGTAAATTACAGATGTAACTGGTCAGGCAGCCAACTTTTGAATTCTAAATTTAACTGCTACGTTGTTATCAATACAGAAAATTTCCCATTTTTACATGGGATGGTGCCATCCCCAGCTGCGTTCGATTTTTTTTTCCCCACCAATACGGGCCCGAGGTCGACCCAGCCTCGTAAAATGGGTACCAGAGAAAATATGGGAAGGAAAGGAAACGGCCACCCTACCTCATACGCTGATGGCCCAGTATAATGAGGTCTCTAACGCTTCATCCTCTACGGCATTTGCTATGAGACTACCTTTACCTTTACCTGCTGCCAAGGAGAAGAAAAAAAATGTCTCCGTTTCCGCCACTGGATTTGAGCTTGGACAAAAGTAGCGATGTTATCAAGAGCTGTTGACCACCGTTGGCACCTCCAAGTAATAACAGTGGGAGCAGTGAACTTAGTTCATTCTCACCTTGACCTTTCCGTTTGTTCTTCGATCCGTGGGGTGTATGATCGAAATGGATAAACCCTAAATCTTCATCTGTAATCTGGAGGCGAAAAGCGGTTGGGAATGAACAAGCTGCAATTTAAATATTCAAGCTTAGGCTTGTTGTAAATTTAAACATTCTAACAATCTAGTTCAGATGTTCACATTACTGACCACATGTAGCAGTAATCATGGTTTATGGTTTGGATCATCATCATTACATTCCGGACATGTCCATGGGTGCTCAGATCCTCCCTCAATATATCCATCAGCGTCCTGCGGCTGATAGTGTCGGTTCTGTGTTGGTTTGCAAGCCCTCTCGCGCGTCCCAAATGCCTTTAGTTCCTGGCCGTGCCAGTCTGCATTTCCAGTTCTCTTCAGTCTACGCAGCAATGTAGATTCGCTTCTCTCGAAGTCCTCCACTCTGTCTATCTCTCTAAGCGCACTGATAATACCATGACGCATAGCATCACGACCTTCATTGCCAATAGACCTAATAGACTTTGTTATCATGTGGCCAACATGTTCTTTGAAGCACAGACTAAACTTCACTCCCAAGTATGTCATAAAATTGGTTCTGGTCACATCCTTGCCACCAAATCACACAACAGGCATACCGATGTTAACAATATGCTTATTCAGTAAGAAATGAACACTGATGCTTTTGTAGTGATTACAAGGGCTTTAGAAACGCCACACCAGGAGAAAATAAGATCAAGTACGTTCTGCAGTGTGTTAGCAGTCTACTGCCTCTCTTCCCTGTGATACACCAGAATATCATCAGCAAATGACAGAGTCCTCCCCTCCCAACGAGCTGTTGTTCAGCAACTGTCACCGTGTAGACATTGAACAGGACTGGGGACAACGGAGAATCCTGTAGCACATCTGGATATATTGTTATTGGTTCTGAAAACCAACTTGCACATCTGAGAATCACCCTTCTCTTGAGCAGGGCTGCAGGTGTCCATCTGATGAGGAGAGGGTGCACTTCTAGTCTAAGAAGCATGCGCATTATCTAAATGAATGGTACTCTGTTGTACGCATCTATTGCGGCTGCACATATCTCTTCTCGGGCCTGGAATTCTTCGAAGACGTCTTAAGCAAAGACTGCAGCATTGAGCCATGTCTCTTTGTTGCTCCTAAACCTTCCAAGTGTGAATGAGAACATGTAACGCCCTTCCAGGTTACTGGCGAGTTTACTTGCAAAATTTTCTCCAGTAGCTTGCCAACAGTGTTCAGCATCGTGATGATTCTGCAAGTACTGATCTGGGAATGATCCTTGTATGGCTTCGGCAGCGGTAGCAGTTAGCTGTGTAGCCATTACTCTTTAATCTGGTCATTCTGAATGCTAGCGTTGAACTCTCTGGCTAGGTCTTCCATGTCGTTGTCCGACAGGTTGTTAATATATCGTCAGGGCCTGGAGCTATGCTGCGTGATCTTTTGAGTGTTGTGGGAATAGTCTCGGTTGTGAAAGTATGTTCCTCTTCCAACACCATCTCTCCACATAGCTCTGAGATTGTCATCTTAACCCTCAGTCTTGAAGCTTTGTCGTTGTGGTTGGTCTGCTCTATATAGCTATTTGTTTTCATCAGATTTCTACAATGTCTGGTCTGTGCTCTGAAAGTCTAGGTTGCCTCCGCATCGTGTGGTGCCGTTCATATTCCGATGAAGGTGACAGAATTTCTTAAGTGACCTTTCAGAGAATACTGTTTTGCAAAATTCGTCCCATTTCGCAGTTTTAACCTAATTTACACAAGATTTGAAAAGCTTCGTCTTCTCGTCTACCTCGTCTTGCAGGGTCTTCTCGTCTACCTCGTCTTGCAGGGTCTTCTCGTCTACCTCGTCTTGCAGGGTCTTCTCGTCTACCTCGTCTTGCAGGGTCTTCTCGTCTACCTCGTCTTGCAGGGTCTTCTCGTCTACCTCGTCTTGCAGGGTCTTCTCGTCTACCTCGTCTTGCAGGGTCTTCAAGAGCTCAGGTACTGAACTGTGACCTGCCAGTCTTCCTGGCTATCTCCCATGCTTTGACAGCCTGTCTCTTGTCCAGCCACGCTTTCTCAACTTCTTCATTCCACCATGGTGGCTGTGTCCATCTCTCCTGTCTTTTGTCCAGCCACGCTTTCTCATTTCTTCATTCCACTATGGTGGCTGTGTCCATCTCTCCTGTCTTTTGTCCAGCCACGCTTTCTCATTTCTTCATTCCATCATGGTGGCTGTGTCCATCTCTCCTGTCTTTTGTCCAGCCACGCTTTCTCATTTCTTCATTCCACCATGGTGGCTGTGTCCATCTCTCCTGTCTTTTGTCCAGCCACGCTTTCTCATTTCTTCATTCCACTATGGTGGCTGTGTCCATCTCTCCTGTCTTTTGTCCAGCCACGCTTTCTCATTTCTTCATTCCACCATGGTGGCTGTGTCCATCTCTCCTGTCTTTTGTCCAGCCACGCTTTCTCATTTCTTCATTCCACTATGGTGGCTGTGCCCATCTCTCCTGTCTCCTGCGGGGAGCGCTCTGTTTGCTGCGTCAGATTTTGCTGATGGCGTCTTGTTTTGTGTTGTCACGTTGGAAAGTGCTTATCTTGTCTTGCTGGCTTCTGTTTCTGCTCTTCTCGACAAGCATGACGCAAGGATGCTGTCCCAGGGTGCTCCACCTCATACATGTGCGAGGGTGGCTGACGCTAGGGCCAAGTCAATGTCACTGTCAGAGTTACCAGGTCGTAGTCATTCTGGTTACCCTTTCTTCATTCAAACATCCTAGATTAGCAGACGCCAGGGTGTTATCTAGGTCTTCCCCCCTTGTTTACTGATGATGACATGTCCCACTGATTGGCTCTCGCATTAAAGTCCAAACAGAAACAGATGTTATTCATGTCTATTGCAAACAGACTGTGCCACCTCTGCACGTTAAACTTCCGTTACATGCATAAATGTTCACAACCAAGAGCGGGGCTGGAGTCTGCAGTCAGCGTGCACCTGCTGGACGTCACTGTCCCACTTAGACATACCAACTTCAGATGCCGTCAAATTGTCACGCACAAGAATGAATTGTCAAAAACGCCGCCTGTTGTAGAGACAGTGAAAACCCGCGACTCTCACTACATTGTCGCCGAGATATGTCTCATGTAGGGCCACGACATCGTCGCCGTAGAGGAGACTAGGTCGCCGTTGACAAAACGAAGCATAGTTCCAGGGCAGAATGCGAGTTTTTTTTTAGGCCTGTGAGTTCACACTTCAAACGCATCTTACACCAGCCAGTTTGCCTTTCCTTGTTCTTCTTGCTCGTTTAGTCTTTTCCGGCCAGTCCGTGCAGTGTCACCTCTTGTCATCGTAGCTGGCATCGACTTCGCCACTAAACTCTGTCGTACGTTGAGGGGAGTCCGGCCTCATGTGAACACACTCGGTCGCACGGTCCAAAACCCATTTCCACGATAACAACTGGCTAAACCTCGGTCATACATCTCTTCGACACGTGGACCTTGAGCTCAGTAATTTCCTTGGTAATTTATTTTTGATAACAAGACACGAAGTTTAATTTGCAGTACAGTCGTGAGGTTAGAGAACTATGATCAGTGTAATTTGAATACTGTTCAAAAAAAAAAAAAAAGAAACGTAGCAAATACGATGTTGCGATTTAAACTGAAGTTTGCTGATCAGACAAGGACAAATTGCCCGAAACGTTCACTTGGATATAAACTTCACGTGCTGACCTGAATTGTACTCATCAGATGATTCATGAGCACAGAAAAGCAACACTAGTCAAAACATCATTTTTGACAATAAATCATGACAGGTTCATTAGAATCCCGTGAAACTTACTGAACACAAAATTCACTGACATAAAAGATTGACGCTCCTCGAATTAATTCATTTGAAAATGCAATGCGCAATTATGGCTCATCTCACTACAGACGAACGACTCATCATCATTGGACGTTAACAGACTGGACAGTCATAAAGTGTAGTGCCAGACAATTTAATGTAGTTAGAAGGACCATTAGTCGCCTTTGGAGACGATTTCAAGAAACTGGGTCAGTTGCAGAACGGCCGTGCAGTGGAAGACCCATAATCACAACTCCTCCATCATACGGCTGCGTCACCTCAGGAATCGATTTGCATCTGCGTCCTCAACAGTCCAGTCAATGACAGCAGCTCGTTGAATTTCAGATCAAACGGTCAGGAACCGGCTGCACGATGTTGATCTTTGATCTAGAAGACCCTACAGATTTTCTGTCCTTACGGACCGGCATCGCCAGAACCGACTGCAGTGGGCGAACCAGCATCGTCAATGGACCGTTGTGAATGGTTGGATAAGGGTTTGGTTTAGTGATGAATCATTCTTTCTGCTCCAGCGACACGATAGACAGAGAAGTGTTTACCGCAGAGTCCGTGAGCGCTACGCCCAGAACTGCGTGGATGAGGGTCCTCCACATTTGTGGTGGAGGTATACTGGTGTGGAGGACGATCAGCTTCATGGGAAGAAGTGACTTTGTGCAAATTGAAGGACGCCTGAATCCCCAAGGATACGTCGCTGGAATTCTTCGACCTCAGGTCCTTCCACTTCTGGCTGCACAAGGGTCGATTTTTCACCAGGATAACATTCGTCCTCATGTGGCACAACTCACTACCCAGTTCTTCGCTGATAATAACATCCAGACCATTCCGTGGCCATCCATGTCATCAAACATGAAACCAATAGAACACTTGTGGGATGAACTCAACAGACAAATCCGCCACCGAGACGTGGGACCAACAATTTCCGACACTTGTCTCTTGCACTGCGGGAAGAGTGGGCAGCCATTCCACAACAACAGATCCAACGGCTAATCGGATCCAAGTCACGGAGATGTCGTTCTCTGATACAAGCCAGAGGAGGCCATACACGTTACTAAAACGGAGGCCTCAGTAGCGAAGAATAAAAGTCCAAACCAAATTTAATGAACATCATTTCATTGTTAAAGTCTTAGTTTCTTCACGCCAATACTGAAACATTAATTCCGTAAAATAAAATTCTGATACAAGATTGAGATTTTGTGTCCATTACGACTACAGTAGTGCTGTCCTTCTTTGTTTGAAGAGTATACAAGAAAAGTCAAACCAAAAAAAAAAAATGACATAAACAGCTAAGTAAGTGTGTTTTTTTGTTGATCTTTGAAATCAGAAGAAATATTGATTTTTTAACGGAAAGAAAAAAGAAATACTGAAGTTACTGAAATTTCTGAATGAAAAGAAATAAATTTAAACTGAAAAAAGGAGTAGACTGAAGTATTCTGGTGTATCAAGAATCATACTAATGTTCTGAAAGAAAAAAAAAACATTTGAGAGGGAAAAGAGCAAAGATGGATCGACAATCCAGTGTAAAAGATTGACGGACAACATCAAAAGATGGACTAAAATCAGTCTGGTGACACGCACTGTGAAAGCAACAGACAGGTAGAACAGAACATAGCACAGGATCACGGTGCCAGTGAACTCAACTTTGCAGTATGGTTCCTGCGATAGTTCCTTGAGATAGTTACCACACTTTCTGCACGTTTTCTTTCAAAAGTTAAAAAAACTATTCTTTTCATCGATATTTACAGTTCAACCTTTGAGGTTTTTGGCTTGTTTGTTTGTTTGTTTGTGTGTTTGTTTGTTTGTTTGTTGTTTTTTTTTTGGGGGGGGGGGTGTCTAGTTCGCAATGAAAGATTTTTATCCACCATAAAGCAAAATGTTTTAATAATCTAGAAGAATATTTACCTTTTCTACCTTTTGATACTTGGCAGCTGGTTTAAAACCCCTCCTGTGGATAAATATCATATTAATTTATTATGGTGTGCTTTACAAGTTGCAGCAAGTTTTACCACACAAAGTGCATCACGTTTTATCACACAAAATGCAGCAAGTTTCATCACACAAAGTGCAATAAGTTTCACAACTTTCGCTATCAACAACAAAAACAAAAAACAATTTTAAGTTGTGACGCTAAAGAATAAAAATGGCTAAAGTTGTCAGATGAGGCTTCTAACGCATTCACCTTACACTGCTGTAAAACTTGTTTGGTGCAAGTTTACATCAAAGCTGGTGGAAGGAATATTTTCTCAGGATGGTTACAGACCAACAATCCCTTGGTAATGTACTACAATACTCGAGGCCAGTCTAGCTCCCCCATCATGTCAGGTTCTCCCCTTCTTTGTATACTGTATGCTAATTATGCATAAATCCTAAAGCATTCAGTCAATTGTACTGCAATTTAAATAGTATAAATCACCAAGCCCGAAATTAAAGGACACATGATTTTAATCTCACTATACGGCACAACAGCACATACAATTGACATTGCTAACAACATGACATCAAGACAGGTCTCATCATAATGGACGAACAATTGGATGAACAAGATCAGTGCAATGCAAAATACTTCAAGCAGTCATCAGTAATAGAAAAGCAACTGGATAACAATATTAATGCAATGCAGGGTAATTAAGCGTAGTATCATATGATAGTGGTTTCTCATGTTTGCATATTTGGACCTGAGGTCCCGGGCTCTATAGGCCCTACACGAAGCCTACACTACGAATCTAATGTGCAATAGCAATAGCTATCGCTGCCATGACACATCTCCATATAACTGTGCTTCTGTAGCACACGATCATTCTACACGAAAAACATAATAAATGAATCATAGATATTGCCCATCAAATATACCGATAAATCACACTGAAATCATACACAGAACTTCTAAATCGATACGTTGAACAAGAACCCTACATCACAGATTAATTCACAACTATATAATCTACACCAGTTGAGGTGGGCTCGGTAGAAGATACTAAACATGCACAATAATATAAGCACAGCGAAGACACTACATCGCCAGCCATGTTCTCTCCCCCCCCCCCCCCATCTAATCTTGATGCAAGCCAATGTTTCAATATATATTCCCCCCACCCCCGAAACCAACTACCAAACCACTTGGACGATGAAGCTTCGGTCAAGGTCGTACGCTCCTCGACGCAAGCGGGTATCGTCCATACTGTGGCTGAATCATATATCTAACATGGTCTGTTAAATAAAATGTATTTATAAATCTGAACATTTGAACAAACTGTTTCTGCCTGCTCTGCATTTAGACAGAATACTGTTGCCTGAGCGAGTTAATCATTGTCATACTTTCAGAGCTGAGCTTATCCTTGAAAGTATGAACTGTTCCTTGCACTAAGATAATGCTGTAACACACAATAATTAGTGTATAAGTATACAACTATACACGAAGCACTGCAGTAAAGCTGTGATACCAGAATGTATAAAATAGGAAAAAAGTAGTAGGAGCTTTATTGCTTAACGATTACAAAGTTATGACGTTTCGGCGTGAGCCTTTTAAACAAATTCTTTTTAATAGTATTCATGTGAATCTATACTTTATCTCCTCTCTCTATTTCTTCGTCCTGTATGTTTTTGTATGATTAACGCTCACGCCGAAACGTCACAACTTTGTAATCGTTAAGTAATAAAGCTCCTCCTACTTGTTCCTAATTTATACATTAATATAAAGCTGAATCAAAGGAGCAGATGTTAGTGGCTTTTTTTGAAGATCCAGAGTATGAAAATAGCTTCTAAACAGTCTCTACTACCTTCTTCTTTTTAACCAGACTAATGGAATGCAACGGCAGACGTTTACACTTATAAACCACTTCAGCTTCCTGGAATATGACAAGAACCAGGTTTTATTTCCTGTTTACTTCACAGTAAAGATCATAGATTTAAGCATGTTGTAGGACAAAGCGAGAATCTTCCAAAAATAACTGTCTGTCAGGAGAATTAGAATAAAACAAACATTCAGTCATTTACCTTTTTCTGTTGTAATTTTTATCTGCTGAGACCAGATGCTGAACTCGCCCGTGGCTACTGCCGTAATCATTCCCGTAGTAATAATCATTATTATAATCATAGTAATATTTATTGTCGTAATTATCAAACTCATTCTGCTTCAGCTCCTTATACTTGCCGATACTGCTATCGTAATAATAATAATAGTATGGGTCTTTATTTTCATTTTTCCTGGTGTTCTGTTTTTGATTATTGTTATTGTTGTCTTTGCTATCATCATCGTAGTAGTAGTAGTAAAAACGTTTGCTGGAGGCATCATCTGGCTTGCTTTGACCTGATCCATCCTGTTTTTCCCTAGAAAGAAAATAAAATCACCTTCAGAAGTCTTACATTCTGTCACAAGTATTCAGTGTTCTTTATGTCAATAAAAATTTCTGCCACTGTAAACTACATTAAAAGATCACATTTTACAAATACATAAATAACTACATACCTGCACAGAATGACATAAGAACAATGTAGGAAACTACGAGTATATCTCCTCGGAATGACGTACAGTCCGGATGTGTAAGTAAACTTCAGTTAGATGTGAGTACATTATCAAATCATGGAGCTAAATATACACCAGTACAAGTATGTGAGCTTTGTTTAATTTCATTTTACAGGAAATGAACCAGAGGAAGCCGACATACTGACGATAAGGTACAGTACAAGAACATTCTACTGTGGATAGCTAAAACAGTTGAATAATGTCTACCTTCAGAGGGAATGATTTGAGGCAATCGTGGCTGACTAATCCCACATAGCAGTAACAGAAACAGTTCATGACAATATTACTGGCTCAGATATAGTTCGTGATGCATGAATTAAAAAACAGCGTTTGACACAGATCAGATCAACAGGTCCTGACGTAACAGATACAGGATAGCAAACAGCAAAAATACATATTAAATGAATATATCAGTTGAAGAATGAGTTTTTAAAACTAGTTTATTATTCATTATTACATAGAACATACTAAAAAGCAGATTTTTAAAAATGAGTATAAGTAAATAATATAACGATAGAAGCAAAAATGAATAACTTGCAATGCAGCGCCATAGAATGAGTAATCATTGCTTAATCAAGGAAACTTAGGTTTGCAATATTATATAAGTTATATTTCGTTTAATATTCAAAATAAACCTCATCTTCTTTGATTATGCAATTTCATATTAATTGTAACCATTTATTTACTGTAATAAATCTTTTTTTTTACTTTTAGTATGTAAAGTGTAATAATGAAAAAAAAACAATTTCACGAAACTAATTTTTTACCTGTAATTTTATGTGTTTTATTTTAGTGCTGAATTAAATATATTTGTTTTGTTGACTATAGTGACCATCTAACTTAATCATTTTCAAATACAAGTTAATGCCCGCAAACAATCGTCTTTCAGCTAAAGTTAAGTCAGAAATTACTGCTAGAACGCTGCCCGGATCAAATCTGTCCCAACTTCAAATCTGAAATTTATGTCGAGACACACAACAGTATTAAATTAGGTAAAGCAAATCTAATAATAGAACTAAATATCTAACATTATGTGACCAAATATGTCAATTTTACTTACACAGCTCGATTTTTCGTTATGATAACTTTCTTCACATTCTGCACGTTCGACTGTTTATTATCATCTGCTGACACTGGCTTGGCGGTTGATGCGTGAATGACTTGTGATCGTGGTTCCTTAGAGGTACTTTCATCTTGATATTTAGAATCTTCTTTTTGCTTAGATGCAGTATCTTTGTGTTCCTTACTAGCTGGCCCTAAAGACTGACTCAGTTTGTAATCTTTCTGCTCTGACTGATGAGTTGATCCTTCACCCTTGTCTGGCTGGTATGGTATAAATGGATGATACATGGGGGAATGCAGTACCGGAATCAACGGGAAATGTATGGTACTGACTGGCAAGAACTGAGAGGGCATCATGGGCTGATAGGATGACATTACAGGGTACTTGGCAGACATCACTGAGTGTTCTTTGTCATAATGCTTTGAGGAATCCTTGAATGAAGGTGCGCCATGTTTTTTCCCTGTGTAATACTTACGCTCCTCATATCCACGTTCATGGTAAGAGTCTGGATATTCATATATGGACGGTGACTGCAGTGGAGGCGGCTGTGGTGGAGACTCCATTCTAGGCTTGGAAATAAACGTAGATTTGGACTTGTATTTATACTGATAGTCATTCCTGGGGCTTGGTTCGTATTTGTCTGTGTTGCTGTAGTCATAGTTAGCATTATCATTAGGTTCATTCTTGGTTTTGTAGCTAGGTTCATAGCTGGACTTGTAGCTTGTTTCTTTGCTAGTTTGGTATGCAGGCTCGTACTGATTGTGGAGAATAAATTAAACTATACATCACCTCGAGAAATAAATGTAAGCTATAGTGTAGGAGTAAAGAATAACTGGCGTACAAAAATACAGGTAAAACTGTAATATACATAAAACTGTATTAAACACAAAAAATAAGGAAATATGAGGGGTGATTGATAAGTTCTCGGATTAAGGTACAAATACTTGAAACAAAACACAGTTGATATTAGGTGCATTTGTAAATCAGGTTAATGTAAGATTAAACACTAAGTTTCAACAAATTAACCGCAACCAATTTTTTTAAACAGGCTACTGAAGTGGTAAAGGATGGCAGAAATTGAGAAAATTGACAAAATTTCTCATCAAGCAGTCATTCGCTACCTCTGCATCAAGGGCTTATCATCGAAAGAGATCCATGAGGATATGGTGGAGATTCTAAAGGAGAGTGCCCCTTCTTACTGCACAGTGAAGAAATGGCAGCTCAATTCAAACATGGAGGGACAGTCTGGAAGATGATCCTCTTCCAGGAAGACCAAGAACAGTAACCACTGATGAAACCACTGACAGAATGCATGACATAATAATAGAGGATCGACGACAAACTGAGCAGTACATTGCTACTGAGTTGGGCATCTCCTAGGAACGTGTTCATGACATTATTCACAATGATCTTCAAATGACAAAGGTCTCTGCTCGATGAGTGCCGAAACTTCTAGGAGCTGATCACAAACGACAGCGTCTCAACATGTCAAGAGACAATCTTGGCCATTTTTCTGCAGATCTTGAAAAGTTTCTTCAGCAATTTGTGACTTTGGATGAGACTTGGGTTCATCATTTTCAACCAGAAACCAAAGAACGGTCGAAGCAGTGGAAACATGGATCCCCACCTCCAAAGAAAGCAAGGGTGGTTCTGTCTGCAGGCAAAGTGATGACTTCCATATTTTGGGGTTCAGAAGGTGTGCTATTGTTCAGAAGGTGTGCTGTTGGTAAACTATCTTCAAAAGGGCAGAACTGTCACCGGGGCCTATTACGCTAATCTTGTGAAGCAACTGCGGGTCAAACCGAAGGAAAAGTGTTGAGGGAAATTGACGAGAGGAGTCATCTTTCAGCAAGACAATACTCCAGTTCACAAGTCGGCGGTGGCAATGTTGCCATTCATGAATGCGGGTTCCAGCTTCTTGAACATCCTCTTTACTCCCCAGATTTGGTCCATTCGGACTATTACCTGTTTACCAAACTCAAAAAGAAGCTCAGTGGTCGCAAATTTGCTTCGGATGTAATTCATGCTGTAGACAACTTTCTACTAGCACAAGATGCGACTTTTACAAAGAAGGGATCCGTATGCTCCAGGATCGCTGGACTAAGTTCATAAACTTGCAAGGGGATTATGTCGAGAAATAACCCCCAAAAATTGTCCACAAATAATCCGTTTTACCTTATACCGAGAACTTATCAATCACCCCTCGTAATTAAATGAAGAAAAATAAACATAAAGATACTTATATTCATAAATACATGAATAGTTTTTGGTATAACTACACTTGTAAAACTATGATAACACTGTGAGACTATTTTTTTAAGGAATAGCTTTATTATTTAACGAGCATACAGTTATGACATTTTGGTTTATATAAAAGCGTAGAGTTCAAAGAAATACGAAAAGGAGAGATCATCTAAATTAATATGAATGATATATTGTACACCGATATAAACCGAAACGTTACAGCTGTGTGTTCGTTATTTTAGTAAAACTGTTTCTATTTTTGTTTTTAATAGCCTTACATTATATATTGTAATATACTTCTGGAACTCTCCCATATGAGGGCGCTGTATTTCTGTGCGCTGGCAGAAATTACGACATTGCTTCCCCTTCAGGGTTTCTCGTACACTGAAGCATTATAATGTACAACACAGTATTTTAAAAGGAAATGATGAGCTGATGATCTTTGTTATCATTAGTCTTGCAAGAGTACCGAACCAAGAAAGATATTATGTGGATGTTATGTATGCATTTCCTATGTATGTGACCTTCTATATAAATCATGTGTGTATATGCCTCCTGTGTTTGTGGCTTGTGTATAAATCATGTGTGTATGTGTCTCCTGTGTTTGTGGCTTGTATATAAATCATGTATATATGTGTCGCTTATGTTTCTGGCGATGTGTATAAATCATGTGTATATGTGTTCCTATGTTTGTGACGATGTGTATAAATCGTGTGTGTATGCGTCCTATGTTTCTGATCTTCTGATTAAAATGCATATATGTCTCATATGTTTGTGACCTCGTTATTAATTCATGTGCTGTGTGTATGATTGTGACGATGCGTATAAACCACGTGTATATGTGTGTCTTCTATGTCTGTGACCTTGTGTATAAATGTGTAGTCTCCTATATTGGCGAAAATGTGTATAAATCATGTATGAACCTTGAAACTGACTTACAAATCCTATAACTAAATGTCAACCTAGATGAAATTACATTGAACGAAATTGAAACAGCAGTGAATCTAACAAGGCTGCAGGTGAAGATGAAATAACAGCCAAAATGTCAAAAGCTATTGTGGCAACATGAGCTAACAACAGAGAATATGTAATAAAGTTTGGGAAGAAGAAAAGGTCCCTTTTAAATGGAAAAAAGGAATCATTGTTAAAATACAGAAAAAGGTAACCTTAGTGACTGTAATAATTGGAGAGGAGTAACCTCAGTATCAGTTGTGTCAAAAGTATTTTGCAGCGTCATTCTAAACAGAATTAAATTGGCAAACTACATGTGAGCCCTATATGATTTTTAATGGCATGGGAAGGATGTAGGATGTATAAATCATGTGTGTGTCTACCATGTTTGTGGCTCTTGTATAAACCATGTGTGTATCTCCTATGTTTGTGAACTTGTGCAAAAATCATGCTGGTGTGTTTCCAATGCTTGTGACTTCGTATATAAATCATGTATGTATGTTTATGGTGTTTTATTATGCTAGAAGCTTTGCATATAAAGCATATGAGTACGTCTTCTGTTTCCGTAAGTACCGGAAGAATTATTCTATAAGTATTCTCAGTGCATGAAGAATTCAAGGAAGTACTTACTGAGTTGTCATTGGAGCATTCCACGTTAGAAGGCCAGTCACAGACATCGAGGTCCGTGTTGAAGTAAAGTCCACTGGGGCATGTAAACAAGAAAGGCTTGGAATGGGCACATTGGTAGAATTTTGTACACTCGTATGGATGAGCAATGAACTTCACCTGCGAAGAAGCGAAAAATTAAATGTTGAGTTTGCAAATTTACTGCATACACTTCACATATACATCAACCTACACGTTCACATATCTTAAAACTGATATTGGAGAATAATATTATGTGCAGCGTGGGTTAGGTTATTTGATCAAAAGAATGGAAAAGAGCTACGTATAATCATATCACGCCTAAAAGGGTAACTTGAAATTATGCACAAACTACAGAACCGTTGCCCTGATTAGCCATGCCAGTAAAATTCTGTTAAAAATCATAATGGGTAGACTTCGTAAGAAAATAGAAGAAGTCAGTATGGTCCAAACTGGTTTTAGATAAGGAAGAGGAACAAAAGATCATATATTCAATATGAGATTAATAATAGAGAAATGCTGAGAATTTAATGTGAATCTTTATTATTCTTTTATAGATTATTCAAAGGCATTTGATTGTGTACAACACCAGAAACTTTGGGAAATAATTGAAAAAAATGGGATTTCCAACACACGTGATACAATTAATATCACTGCTGTATCTAGACCATCAGGCAGCAGTAAGAATAAAAGGTGCATGTTGTCGCCTTACGTATTTAACTTGTATACCAAAAATATAATGAGGAATGTTAGAGAAGATGTAAACAATATTACGATGCCATAACAAGTGGAGGTTATGAAATACCAGAGATTAGAAATGCTGATGACATAGTATACTGTCCACAACACAAAAAGGAATGGAAAAACTATTTATGTCAGTCCGTAAGAATCTTATATATCTTATATCTTATATCCTTTCCGTGCCGTTAAACGTCACATAGGGCTCGTAAAGTAGTTCGCCAATTTTTCCTGTCTTCGGCGAGTCTTTCAACCTCATCAAAGGATTTTATGCCTGTTAACTTGGCCTCTCTTAATAATGTCCTCTTCAGAGTTTCACGCGGTCTGCCCCTTTTTCTTCGGCCTGTTGTGTTCCACTTGATAGCTTGTTTTGGGATTCTCTGGTCATTTCTTCTCATCAAGTGACCAACATATGTCCATCTCCTTTTCCTGATCACCCATGAGACTGGTTGTTGTTCAGTCATCTGTCTTATCTCTACATTGTTCTTGAATTCATTCCACTTGATGCCGAGCATTTTCCTTAGGCATTTGTTTTCAAAAGAGTCTAATCTCTTTTCTATTTCTTTAGTTGTTTTCCAGCTTTCGCATGCATAAATGAGGGTGGATATTACATTTGAACTGAATAGTCTTAACTAAGTTATAATAGTGAAAAGGATAGTGAAAAGCAAAACCTCTATCTTAATGACATCTGACAAAACAAATAAGGCAGCTGAAATAAATATCAATGAGGGAGGCAAATTCCGCAAGGAACATGCAAATGACTGACTGTGGTTTAGTTTTGACAACTTGCACTATAACTGTATCTGCTTAATATCTATATCCTTCAGCCAATCAGACTCGATTTTATCAAACATTTTGAGCTAGTGCACTTTTCAAAAACGATGCTGGACCCAGCTGTATCCAGATAACAGCAAACAGTATCAAGTCCACAGTACAGGATGTACTTGTTCACCATTGGATATTTAGAAACGTGAGATTTTACAGATGCACGAAAGAAGAAAGAAACGTTTAGTGAACATTATACAGGTTTTTTCAGTAGTTTCTGGTTATAGAAGTATGCTCATAAAACTGCAAATTACTGCTTTCATACCTTGATATGTGATGTCATGAAAAAAAAATCATAGCAACACTTTCAAGAAATCAAAGAAAAGGGGGGATAAAACAAAATGAATCAAATGAAGTTATTACAAGTTTCAAAGACGCAATGCGTATATGAATATACGAAGTTCACAGCAAGTTAAGAGAGGGCAAGCAAAATGCTAATGTCTTCAAAAGTATCTCAAGGTCAAATGTTACAGGCTTATTTTTTTATTTGTAATTTCATAACGTAATCAAGCAATCTTCACTCAGCAGGTTCTTGTTTTCACTGTAAGCGCAATCAAAGCATTAAGTACGTGTGAAATACGATCATTTCAAGTAGGCAAGAAATTATGTAACTGAGCAACTAACTTCTGAAGCCGTCGGTTATGATATAAGTAAATAAGTATGTCAGACAGCGATGGAAAGTGTAATGGAACTTTTTGTTTCTTATAGTAATTACTGATCTTTTTAATTCTCTCTTCTCAACAACAGAATAAGCCGGATTTACTACATACTGATGCTTTTGAAATTAAATTTATCATTGGCAATATGATACAACAACATAAACGACAAACTGACTTCTAAGCCATGTGTCGTTGACTTTAATTTGATGAATAAACTATAGTTTGTATGCATTCAGTTTTGGTTCTGTAGCGTATGTTTGATCAGCTCTGCTACTAACTTTCTGGGCGCTTCAACCTGAGCGAGAATGTTAGCAACTTGTTCAACGTTGTCTTCAGTAAAACATGCTCTTCAGATGTGTCACCTTCAAAATACAGTCGATTTCAAAAAAATATTGCAGCTGTACACTAGAACTGATTCTTTATTAACCCTTAAATATTTTCGCCCTGTCGTAATGGCTTTTGTTTCTACGATACCACGTCATGCACTTTGCCTTCTTGTGTTGAAGCCATGTTTGAATAGTACAATTTCTTTTACAAGATCATCGATGCCGCAAGTTTTTGTAAATTATAGTAACAAAAATGTGCAGATTTATCCGAATCTAAAGGCACGTTTGGAAATTTGTGAGAAAAGTTTAAAAGTAAAACTCGGGGGTTCTTTCGCCGACCTTGTGTAGCGAAATTTTACAAGCGTGCTTGACTCAAAAATGTTTAACTATTGCTAAGTATTGCTAAGCATGACCAGGGACTTCAGGCCGTCAAGTTCTTTCTGAACAAAAGACGCAATCCCTCTATTCAGGCCGTCAAGTTCTTTCTGAACAAAAGACGCAATCCTTCTATTCCTACGTCTACTATTCTGCGCCTTACACAACTTGTCCTCCAACTCAATTCTTTTGAATTCAATGGCCTTTACTTTGACCAGATTAGTGGTGTAGCCATGGGTACCAAGATGGGCCCCAGCTACGCGTGTCTGTTCATGGGCCACTTCGAACACAAGGTTCTGAGAGCCTTTAGAGGCCCTTTTCCCGCCTTCTATAGACGCTACATAGACGATGGCAATGGGATCACATCAATGCCAGAGGAAGACCTTAACAACTTTATCAGTTTTGTTAAAGAATACAATCCTGTCATTTCTTTCACCTCCCATATCTCTGCTACTTCCGCTAATTTTCTTGACATTGCCGTCACTATCGGCCCTTCCGGGCTTACTACTTCTATCCACTATAAACCTACAGACTCTCACAGCTACCTCCTGTACTCTTCCTCCCATCCAACATCGTGTAAGGACTCTATTCCTTTTTCCCAGCTTCTTAGGTTGCGACGTTTGTGTAAGGAGGATTTGGATTTCCAGGATCAAGGCCACAAATTGCTAGATTTCTTCCGTCAACGCGGCTATCCAGACCACGTTCTCTCGTCATCTTGGAACCGCATTAGCCATATATCGCGGCAACAAGCCCTCACCCCTAAACCGCACTGTAGCTCGGACAGAGTGAAACTAGTACTCACGTACCACCCACATAGCTTGGCAGTTAAAAACATACTGTTTCGCCATCTCCACCTCCTCCAGACCGAGCCTGATACACGTGAACTTTTTGGGGAACCCCCACTGGTGGCTTACAGACGGGACAAAAACCTCAGGGACCTTTTAATTCGTAGTCATCTTAAGACATATGACACTTTTTATGGTACCAGACGTTGTGGACGCCGTAGATGTAACACTTGTCCGTTTGTTGTCGAGGCCAGCCAGATCTCTTTCCCTAAATCCACGTTATCAGTATAGGAGGGTTTCACCTGTACTTCACGTAATGTCAGTTATGTTATCATGTGCAAACGTTGCGGTTTGAAGTACATAGGGGAAACTGGCTTACGGTTAGGAGATCGATTTCGCCATCTCAATGATATTTCTAAGAGGGTCTGGACACCTGTGGCTAAACATTTTTGCCTTGGTAACCACAGGGGCAAACAGGACATTTCGGTTAGTGCGATCCGTTCTTGTTCCGCAGATGTACGATCTCGGAGGGTTCTAGAACAGCGTCTTATTTTCCAAACTGGCTGTCTCCACCCAGCTGGAATTAACAATGTCTTCAGCTTTCTGTAACTTCTTTATTTTTCCACTGGCCTTTTTTATACTCTACTTTATTTCTCTATGCTACCCCTCCCTACTACCATCCTATTTCCTTCTCTGTCAACATATTGGTCTTGTCCTATTCACCAGTTCCACATTTCCTCCCTGTAGGTGTTTAAGTTCTTCATTCATTATCTCTCCGCGTCCCCTTTTCTCTCCCCCCCCCGACACCTCTAGCGGCTATCATGTTTCTGTTGCCTTCCCCCAACCCCTTTCTTCCACTTGTTCTCCTCCTCTCTCTCCGCTTCTTCGCTATGATTGGCTATATCGGGAATCTTTTGTCTGTAGGCAGCGTGGTTTTTTTCCTCCTCCTCCTTCTTCCACACACATTTCTGCTTCACTGGGAGCAAGACTCTTCAGATAAGTTATATATGTTGTATTTCGTTGTGTATGTATCCTCGAATAAGGCTCACGCCGAAATATCGGATGTTGTACGTTTTTCATTTATACATTCTCATACTTTATATTCGTTTTTTCTCACCTTGCTCACTTCCTCCCTCACTTTGTAAAACTGCACCATACACATCTATCTACCTTATTTATATTAACTATTGCTATCATCCTAACATTTGATTGTTTTTAAAATTCTAGCAATTCCACATATTTTTATGAAGACTGAGTTTAAATCCTTTGGTAGAGGATTAAAGAGAGAAAACTTAAATATTTTGGACACATTAAACGTCATGATAATCTAGAGAAGACCGTCTTGGAAGGGTATATAATGGGAAAAAGAAAGAGAGGAAGGCCAAGGCAAAGATGGATGCAAGACATCGTTGATGATCTGGAAATGGATGCAGCAGCAGCAGGCCATCTTGCTCACAACCGAGAGGCCTACAGGAGTGCTGTTTGGGAGGCAAAGTTCCGCAAGGGACATGCAAATGAATGAATGAATGAATGAATGAATGGGGAATACCTTGAAAGAGACAGAGGACATTCTTGAAAGATGGAAGGAATATTGCAGAGAAATATCTGAAACAATTGACTGTAAATGCAGAAATCAACGCTGTGAATTATTATTGGAGGAGAAATAACTCGAACCGACAAATGAATAAGTTTTATGTGCAATAAAGAATTTGAAAAATAGTAGATCATCATGATGTGATAAGATAACAGCTAAACTTATCTTAGACTATTCAAAGGCATTTGATTGTGTACAACATCAGAAACGTTGGGAAATAATTGAAAAATAGGATTTCCAATACATTTGATACAATTAATATCACTTCTGTATCTAGATCAACAGGTAGCAGTAAGAATAAATGGTGAAACAACAACTTGGTTTGACATAAAATAAGGGGTCCGTCAGGGTGCATACTTATTTAACTTGTATATGAAAATATAATGAGGAATGTTAGAGAAGATGTAGACAAAGAATATTACGATTCCATAACAATTGGAAGTTATGAAATACCAGAGATTAGATATACTAATGATACAGTATTACTGTCCACAACACAAAAAGAAATGGAAAAACTATTTATGTCAGTCCGTAAGAATAATGAAAAGCAAAACCTCTATCTTAATGAGAAGATAACTAAATTGATGATAACTGGCAAAACAAACAAGGCAGCTGAAATATGTATCAATGAAACAACATTAGAAGAGGTGGAGAGTTTTGAATATCTTGGATCATTACTAACTAATAATGGAGATACAAATGAGGGAAATTAAAAGGACATATATCGCTCTTCAAAAAATAAAACTAAAGAATCTGTGGATAGGAACAGACAGATCTACAAAAATAAGATTTTTAAGGGCATGCATCTTTCCCATTGCAACATATGCCTGTGAGACCTGGACACTTAACAAAACAGCTGAGAAACACATAAACGTCTTTGAATGTAAATGCTACAGAAGAGTTCTTCAAATATCATGGACACGGAAAAAAAAACAAATATATCTGTACTACAAGAACTGGATATTGAAGAGTGTTGGCTAGTAAAGAAGATTAAAGAGTAAACTTAAATATTATGGATAGATTAAAATCATGAAAATTTTAGAGAAGACAGTCTTGAAAGGGTATATAATGGGAAAAAAGAAAGATAGGAAGACCAAGGCAAAGACGGCTGCAAGACATCGTTTATAATCTGCAAATGTATGCATCAGAAGCAGGGCATCTTGCTCACAACCGAGAGACCTACAGAAGAGCTGTTACGGAGGCAAAGTTCCGCAAGGGATAATCAAATGACTGATTCACTGATTGATGACAACAACAAAAAAGTTATTTTTAATGCAATCAAACTGTAGCAACATAAGAAAACTTATCTTAAACATATTACTATTTCCAACATAAACAAAATATACGAAAATAAAACAGATGTGGCGTTGGGACACATAACAAACAGTAATGTTGACAAATACACACTGGACCATCAGCTTCGCTGTAGAAGCATGAAACGATTTATCTTTTATATGTTTTTACCATAGACACTGATTCTTTTTCCGGAAAGCAGACAAGGAAAAGTTTCACATAAAACAGCACTATGAAACTTACACCATAAGAGCATGTGACATCCGGGCTCCTGCCAGCTGCCGAGTTGTATGAGTTCTTCTTGAATGGGTCGTTTGAGTAACCCATGCCTCCGTCATCTTTGTGGTTAGTCTTTTCTCTGTCTTCGTGCCTGTTATCACCATCGTAATCATCTTTATAACTCGAGCCCCCATGGCCGTTGCTAGAAGTGAAGTCAGTGTTGTAAAATTTATCATCGTCCTCGTAGCCATAGTCAACATTTTTACTTGAGTATTTCTCACTGTTCCTGGCGGGCATACTTTGTAAACGTTTGTCGAAGCTTGTATGATCTTTTCCTAGAACTGACTGACTCTGCTCTGAGCCGTATTTGTTGATATCCAAACTTTTTTCTGAGGTGCCTTGTACAGGTTTCAGGTCCAGTTCTGAATGAGCCAGTCTGAAAACTTTAAACAAATATCCAGGCTGTATTTACTGAGTCATTTTAAATACATGAGAGTCTTGACGGAAAAATTAAACAGAAAGAGTATTAACAGACGTAAAACAAGAGAGGAGAATTTTCACGGAGACATTTCATACGCAGAAAATATGACTATGGATAATCGAAAAGTATTGAAAACTGTGACCCATTTCTAGTTACATAATTTAGCCAGTCAAGTTTTGGGAGTACACGTAAACTATTTGAGAGCACTATTTTATAAACAGACATGCAGACAGATAGACAGGCAAACAGATAGATAGATAGATAGATAGATAGATAGATAGATAGATAGATAGATAGATAGATAGATAGATAGATAGATAGATAGATAGATAGATAGATAGATAGATAGATAGATAGATAGATAGAACCTTACCAAATGTAGCGACGCATACAAACAGAACATGTTTTCGATCCATTGAAGAGATGGACTGTAGTGGTTTATGAGCAAAACCTAAATGGGACTGCTGTGTTTCGTCTTCTCATATATACCTCAGAGGCAGAATCATGTATGAGTCTGAAGTTACTGCAAGCCATGAACCGAGTTACTCTGACCAGATTATTTTACTCTGTACTTAAATACGGGTCAAGTTCGAAGTCGAAATTTAAGGAGCCTGCGTTCAACATCGTGACCCGGAAACTGAATGTACGCCAGGCGGACGGAATAATCTCTCCTGGAGTAGCGCCTGTCATGAAGGGGAAGTAACAAGTGACTGCGAAGAGTTTTCGAACTGTGTCTGTCATTGAATTGTGTTTTCCTACTACCAGAACTTTTGTGCAGTAATTCTCGATTCTTCCCTTCCTACATCTTCGTTTTCTTTTTCTTCTTCTTTTTCTTCTTTTTCTTCTTCTGAACGTGAGTTGTAAAGTTGATTTGTTGTGGAGAATACTTTAACAGCCGATGCCACTGTACAGTTCGTCTTCACCATCACCGTGTTCATTTCCTCTGAATATGTCAAAAATATAGCAACATTTTTGTTACTTTTATGTAAAAAAAAACCTTCACAATTTTAGGATTTCTTGGAAAATAATAGTATAACATTGTAGTTTTGTGAATTATATATTTCTGACTAAAGGATATATATATAATTATATTTTCAGGTTACTTATTGAAATGTCAATACTGACGATTAATAGCAAAGTCACAGAGAAGTAAGCATGATTAATAATCTTTTGCGAATTGTTTTGGTTCACTTATAATAATAGCGATAATAATAATAATTTTCAAATGATAATTCGCCTACACTGTTGTATAGGTTTTTTTTTTGCATAAAGTCTCTGTGTTTATATTTCAGCTACTCAGTATTCGCTAATAATGTTTTTAAGGTGGAAGTTTCTTTCTTTCTTTTTTTTTAACTCCACCATGCGTGGTGTGAGTAATGACAGTGACATTCTGAACATATCCTACGGAAGAACTATTATAATTTTTACTAATAAGAATCTTGAACTTGTTATCATGACAGTTATCTACTTGTCTTCTTTCCAGAATAGTTGCTTTTTTCATTGCTTGAAGTACTTTAATTAACTTCAGTCACATCACACAGAAATTATTAGCAGATTACAGAAAAGTAAAGAAACTGAAGAGGAAAGGGAGAAGTGAACAGAACAGAACTATTGGAATACTGTAACACTTAGGCCTGCCAAAAATCACGATGAAATATATGGATATTGAATAGGAACTTGATATTAAAGCTCTCTACACTGACAGAATTTGACTTCTGATTTCCTATCCTGCATACTTTATTTTGGGGGAAAAAAAATGCCGCCTGGACTGATCATTTGGACCCGGGATGTCAAACTGGCTGCCAGTGGAACCTTCTTTTCCGGCCCGCCTAGATGTTAAGAAAATGAAATTTACTTTATTAAAATGAATATTATTAGTCAAGAAACGATGAGTTCCAGGCTGATGCTGTGAGAGAAAGAAATCATCATAGCTCCAACTGATTGTGCCGTCAATACGAAAATTCTCCAAAGCATGCTAAGTACTTCGATAAAAAGATGTGATCCGTCACTCTATCCGTGGATATAACTGGCCTTTGAGATTGGATACCTTTGATTTAGGTGACAAACATGATCCATGCTTAAAATGTTTCTGGTGGTCTTTGTTTTGTTTTGTATCTTTAATTTTTAAAAAAAGTGAGCATATTACTTGCCACTGTTAAATCTTTGTTAACATGCTTTGTTTATAAAATGGTAACTTGTTATAAATAGTTCCCTGAAGTCTGTCCCAGCAATCAGAATAAAATCCACCCACGAATAACATAAAATGATCATAAAATCTCTACGTGTGACGGCCATGAAAGAAGTCTGAGCGCTTCTCTGACCTTAAATATAGTAAGTAAACAGAACATTTCCAGCTTCAACATACAAACAATTACAAGGATTGGCTCACTTTGTACGATGGCGCCAAAATCAAATCCTACAAAGAATGTCACACTAGTTTCTTAACTCGAAGAACATCGTGTATTAGATGTAATATTGTGGCACACTACTACTACTACTACTACTACTACTACTACTACTACTACTACTACTACTACTACTACTACTACTACTACTACTGCTGCTGCTGCTACTACTACTTCTACTACTACTACTTCTACTACTACTACTACTACTACTACTACTACTGCTGCTGCTGCTGCTGCCGCTACTACTACTACTACTAATAATAATAATAATAATAATAATCTTCTGTCTACCCGAAACTGCTAGCATGATGTTCTTTTCACTATACGGTGAAGGTGTTGAAGCACAGAATTGAGTAGGATAAGAAGTAGATTACAACTTATATTTGTTTAAGTCCTGAGTGGAGATGAGGTGTACACTGCTTCTTTAGTATACGCCATTTTTATGGGGACAATGGTGATCCTAGATTCTAATGTCACACCTAAGCTAAACGTAATTTGTGACGAGATGGGGAATAACTTGACAGAGACAGAGGAAATTCTAGAAGGATGGAAGGAATATTGCAGAGGAATGTATGAAACAACCAAAGATGAAAGCAGAAATCTACAGTGTGAATTATTATTGGAGGAGAAAGAACCCGAACCGACAATAGAAGAAGTTTTATGGGCAATAAAGAGTCTGAAAAATGGTAGATCACCAGGATGTGATGAGATAACAGCTGAACTTATTAAAGCAGAAGGAAAGGAATGCGCAACAATCTATCATGCACTATGTAAAAAGATATAGCATTCAGGTATTTGACCAAAAGAATGGAAAAGAACAGTATTCATACCTTCCAAAAAAAGAGTAACCTGAAATTATGCACAAACTACAGAACTGTTGCCCTGATTAGTTATGCCAGTAAAATTCTGTTAAAAATCATAATGAGTAGACTTCATAAGAAAATAGATGAAGAAGTCAATATGGTCCAAGCTAGTTTCAGGCAAGGAAGAGGATCAAGAGATCATATATTCAATATAAGATTAATAATAGAGAAATGCAGAGAGTTTAATGTGAATCTATATTTATCTTTTATAGACTTTTCAAAGGCATTTTATTGTGTACAACATCAGAAACTTTGGGAAATAATGGAAAAAATAGAATTTCCAATACATTTGATACAATTAACATCACTGCTGTATCTAGACCAACATTCAGCAGTAAGAATAAATGGTGAAACAATAACTTGGTTTGACATAAAATAAGGGGTCGGTCAGGGGTGTATATTGTCGCCTTACTTATTTAATTTGTATACCTAAAATATAATGAGGAGTGTTAGAGAAGATGAAGACATAGAATATCATGATGCCATAACAATTGGAGGTTATGAAATACCAGAGATTAGATATCCTGATGATACAGTATTACTGTCCACAACACAAGAAGGAATGGAAAAACTATTTATGTCAGCCCATAAGAACGGTGAAGAGCAAAACCTCTACCTTAATGTGAAGAAAACTAAAATGATGACAACTGACAAAACAAACAAGGCCACTGAAATATGTATCAATGGGGAAACATTGGAAGAAGTGGACAGCTTTTAATATCTTGGATTATTACTAACTAATAATGGAGATATAATGAGGGAAATTAAAAGGAGGACATCCATCGCTCTTCAGAAAGTAAAACAACCAAAGAATCTGTGGAGAGGAACAGACAGATCTACAAAAATAAGATTTGTAAGGGCATGCATCTTTCCCATTGCAACATATGCCTGTGAGACCTGGACACTTAACAAAACAATTGAGAAACACATAAATACCTTTGCATGTAAATGCTATAGAAGAGTTCTTCAAATATCATGGAACCAAAAAAGAACAAATATATCCATACTACAAGAACTTAATATCGAAGAAGGCTGGCTAGTAAAGAGGATTAAAGAGAGAAACTGAAATATTTTGGACACATTAAACGTCAAGATAATCTAGAGAAAACCGTCTTGGAGGGGTACATAATGGGAAAAAGAGAGGAAGACCAAAACGACGATGGCTGCAAGACTATAGATGATCTGCAAATGGATACATCAGCAGCAGGCCATCCTGCTCACAACGGTAAGGCCTACAGGAGAGGTGTTTGGGAGACAAAATTCTGCAAGGGACATGCAAATGAATGAATGAATGGCTATCCTTGACCCTTTAGCCACGCTAGTCCTATCTGGGAATACCAACTTGGAGACGGGACGGGGTTTTGGTCGGATATGATTCGCCAACTCTGACATGTAAGTTTTGGGTCACTAACTGCCATATTGGACACCCCCACACCCCAATAACAATACTACTACTAATAATAATAACACTGGCCTGCATACATTTTGGTGACTCAAGTGTTAGGCCTGTTTCTGTGTATATTTGACCTGCTGATTTTTTAAAATGTCACAAATTTTCCCCTATCAGCTCTAGTTTTAGTTTTTGAGATACAGAACATATGTCACCACTCTTCATTCTGCTCGCCCATAACAAATCAGGATATTTTAATGTCAGTCAGTCAGTCAGTCATTTGCATGTCCATTGTGGAACTTTGCCTCCGTAACAGCTCTCCTGTAGCCCTCTCGATTGTAAGCAAAATGCCCTGCGTCCATTAGCAGATCATCAACGATGTCCTGCAGCCATGTACGGCTTGGTCTTCTTCTTTCTCATTATGTACCTTTCCAGGACTCTCTCTCTCTTCTCTCTCTCTCTCTCTGAACCTTAAGTGCCCAGGGCACATGGGGCTTCCGCAAGGGTTTTCCACAAATGCCTGTCCTTCTCCTTTTTTTCTGCTCTTGCCCAGCTGAGCCCTCTATTGCTCAACATCCTTTCTGTTGTTCTTCTCCATGTCTCTTTTGGTCTACCCTTACTTCTGCTCCCCTGTGGTGTCCATCTTAGTGCTATTTTTGGTAGTGAGTTGTCAGTCATTCGGAGCACATGTCCCAACCATCGCCAGCGTCTTTCCTCAATAATTGTTGTCAGTGGTTTCATCTGCATTTCTGCTAATAAGATGTTATTTCTTATGGTGTTTGGCCAAAATATTTTTCTAATTCTTCGTAAACATTTAGTCTGGAAAGAATTCAACTTGTTTTCTATGGTTTTGGTGATTTTCCAGCATTCACTTCCATTGAGTAGTACACTTAGAACATTACTCTTAAATATCCTGATTTTCATATTTATGCTTAGTTTTTTGGACTTCCATATGGTCTGCAGCATTGCAAAAGCCTGGTTTCCTCTAGTAAGTCTGCTGTTGATGTCCTCTGTGCTGTCTCCATTTTCTACTACTCTGCTGCCAAGGTATACAAATTCGTTGACCTCCTCTACTAACTTGTTATCTACTCTGAGTACATTTCTGTTGTTCACATTTTGCTTCATTAACTTTGTCTTTCCTACGTTGATCTTTAGTCCTATGTTGTTTGCATTCTGAGTTAGCTTGTTTATTTTATCTTGCATATATTTGTGACTGCTTGATAATAGACAAATGTCGTCCGCAAAGTCAAGGTCCTCCAGCACTGTGTCAAGGGTCCATTGTAATCCTCTGCGTTTGTCTGATGTTGCCTCCTTCATTAACCAGTCTACTGCCAAGATAAATAATGTTGGTGATAGTACACATCCCTGTTTCACTCCTGTTTGTACCCTAAAGCTGCTGGAGGTATGTTCTCCACAGATAACTTGCACTGAAAACCCTCGTATAGGGCTTTGATTACATTAACTATTTTATGGGGGAGGCCATGCCATCTTAGGATTTTCCACAGTGCATCTCTGTTGACACTGTCAAAGGCTTTCTCAAAATCTATGAATAATGCATATGTTGTGCTATGCCACTCATTTGCCTGTTCTAATATTTGTCTAAGTACAAATATGTGGTCTATGCATGATCTTCCTTTCCTAAATCCTGCCTGCTCTTTCCGAAGTTTTTCCTCAAGTGCTGGTACAATTCTGTTGATGATTATTCTGCAAAATACTTTACTGGTGAGTGGCAGTAGGGTAATGCCTCTCCAGTTCCCGCAATCTCTGAGGTCATCCTTCTTTGGTAGTTTTACTATAAGCCCAGTTTTCCACTCCTCTGGGGCTTTTTCTAGATCCCAAATTTGTTGTAATATCCGGCAAAGTTGTTTTGGTGTTTCTGTTTCTTCTGCTTTCAACATCTCAGCAGTCACTTCATCTTCACCTGGTGCCCTGTCTGATTTTAGCTTCTTTATCGCCTCCTTTACTTCATTTATTTTTATTGGTCCTGTATTGATGTTTAGTTCCATTTTTGCTTCAGGTATGTCTATTGTTTGTGCTGCTTGTGTTCTGTTTAGTAGGGTGTTAAAGTGTTCCCTCCATCTTTCAATTTTTTTCTCTTTCTCCACTGACCAGTTGTCCATTTTGTGTTCTTACTGCACTTTCACATCTTGTGTTGAAGTTACCTGTTATCTGCTTTGTGATTTTATATATGGTTTTCATGTCATTTGTATATGCTGCTTTCTCTGCTGTTTCTGCTAAGTTGTCATAATATTGACGTTTATCTTGACGGCATGATTCCTTCACTTTTTTCCAGGACTATCTTCTCTAAATTATCATGAAATTTAATATGTCCAAAATATTTCAGTTTTCTCTATTTAATTTTCCCTACTAGCCAACCTTCTTCAATATTAAGTTCTTGTAGTATGAACATATTTGTTCTTTTTTTGTGTCCATAATATTTGAAGGGCATTCAAAAGCATATACGTGTTTTTCAGCTGTTTTGTTAAGTGTCCAGGTCTCACAGGCATATGCTGCGATTGGAAAGATGCATGCTCTTAAAAATCTTATTTTAATGAAGTATTTAAATTAATAATTTTAAGCATGAAGGAAACATTAAAAATTAAAAGAAAAGTATACTAAGTGAAAATCTACTTATTTCATGTCAAAAGCGCAGGTTTATGATGCAAACTTTCCACTCATTCAGCACATAAGAATCTCCTTTTGTAAGACTTTCGAGAGTGGGATCTGCCAGGACAATCCCGCATAAGATCCCAACAATGATCTGTCATCACGTGTGCATCCCATCTTCCTTGGTATCTGGCTTCTATTGTTTTTATGTCTTTGTGAAATCTTTCACCTTGCTTCGTTTAAGTCACCAAGGTGCTCTGGAAACCGATCTAAGTGACTGCAGATAATGCATTTTAACACTCATGTTACAGCCAAGCATGCTGAAATAATAGAGCATGTCCTCTACTAACAGTGCGCAGCTGACTGCCTTCTTGTTACCAAGAAAGCTTTTCACAAGAACAAATGAAGACCGGGCACATAATTCGATTTCATTCACTGATGCTATGAAATATGTGTCATTTGTAAGTTGTCTGATCTGTAGACCATCGAAAACTCCTGCCTTCAGTTTTTCCATGGTAACTCCAGGTCATTTATGCGCTATGTATTCAATGCACGAACCGTTTTTATTCAGTCTATTCAAAGCCTTTACAAGTTGTTTCATCAGACCTAGATTTATACGTAGTTGTGGCAGTATGATTGTATCTCGTGCTACCAAAGATTCATTGATTATGTTTTGTCCTCCAACCTCCGCCTCGGAGGCCAATCTTTTCTTGCCCAATGTTCATGTTTGACTCTACCATCCCAAAGGCATAAAAAGTAAGAATACTTTGTGTACCCACTTCGTTGACCAAGAAGAAAATTAACCATTTTCAAGTCTACACAAACCACCTATTAATGTTCTTGGTAATTTATATTTTCCAAGACTAAAGAGATGCCCTTTTACTCTTCATTCATCCTGGTGAATGACCGATTGGAATAGAACCATATTTGTTGCCGTTATTTAAAAGAACATATTTCAAACTACGTTTTGAATCGTCGATGATAAGAGTCCACTTATTTGGGTTATATTCTGAAAGACCAGTTTTCTTCATAAAGTTTCCAATGTAATTGCAGAATACTTAGTTGTTATATTTCATAAAGAATTGCAGCAAATCCTTTTTTCTCCTTCCGTAAAATATAATTTATGTTCCAGGATGAAGTACATTCTTTTCCTTTAGTCTGGAGGCAAGCAATTCAGAATACTCCTTGGAGAGATTTAAGTCCCTAAACAGATCGTTCAGTTCATTCTGATCAAAATGATCACTATGTGAACTTGTTTTGAATTCATGTCGCTGCCTCCACTTTCCTTACCTTGTGTGATATCAGACATGCAAGACTCATCTTCTGAGAGCTATGGTAGCTCAAGGAAAGGTGGAACAGGTACAAGATCCGAGTGCGGAACAGGTCTCCTGGCTGAAAGTAGATCAGGATAAGACCATTTGGCACGATTATTTTGATTGATGCCTATGATATTCTCTCTCTCTCTCTGAATCTTAAGTGGCCAAGGCACATGAGGCTTCCACAAGGGTTTTCCACAGACGCCTCTCCTTTGGCTTTTTTTTCCACTCTTGCCCAAGTGAGCCCTCTACTGCTCAACATTTCTCTATGACTCCTTTGGTCTTCCCCTACTTCTGGGAACCTTTGGTGTCAATTTTTGGTAGTGAGTCATCAGTCATCCGAAGCACATGTTCCAGAGTCTTCCTCAGTAATTGCTGTCAGTGGCTTCATCTGCATTTCTGCCAATAAGATGTTATTTATTACGGTCCTATGATATTAACAATATGAAAATAACAGTAATCGAAGTGTTTTTTCGATTCCCTCCACACCACTGATACTCCAAACTTCATATAGCATCTCTTTCCATTTGTCCACTGGCGCAAATGCTCAGTATAAGATTTGCATACAATATGAGGATCTCATGGCTTATCTTGATCTCCAAGCTTGACACCAAAATAACCTATATGCTCTTTTTACAAACTCAGATATAGGTTTCCCACTTGCTATTATGTGTGTACTCCCCACAAATATAGCAAAATACGATGGGATGATTCAAGCAGCTCCATCTTGAAATAGCCATAACCTCTACGGTGTTCAATTTGCAAAAATGAAATGATATGAGTGGGAATATACACACACATCTCTTATACAGTCATAACTATTATACAGTGCAACTGTTTTAAACAGATCAGGTTAAGAAACCTTTGAAATACACATTTATGTAGTCTATGAAAACCATGATTATATCATCTTAAATTTTTGCACATAACTATGTAATAAAACAGAACAAAAGTGATTTTGTCATTTGAATGACACATTTTTATGTCAGTGTGCATTATAGGAAAGGAAATAGACGAATAGTTGTGAAACAAATTGTAATCACAAAAAATGTGAGTAAATTAAATACATAAATTTCCCATTCAAATAAGACAGCTCATTATGACATCCCAAAGAGTGGACTAAAATTTTATAAATTAAACATGTCTAAGAAAATAGAGCTGTTGGGGTCTGTCCAATGCAATTTTTTTTAATCTGAGCCCCAAATAACCCCAGGAACAGGCCTAAATACTAAGGCACCAAGAGCTCTTTTTTTTTGTTGGGGTGTGTAATCAGGTGCCATGCTTAATAAGATAGGTTCATAAATTACAATCTTTTATTTTTTTCACATCCTTCAGAGTCATTTTTATTATTATTTCTTGAATATTGATAGATTTGATAGCTGAACATTTTTATTATTATTTCTTGAATATTGATAGGTTTGATCATCATCATCATCATCATGTGCCGTGCCGACTGGCGTTGGCTATTATGCTTCTCCAGAGTACACGATCCTTCATGCATGCCATCAGCTCAGTTGGTGATCTCCTCTCACACCATCCCGTCAGACTGTCCAGTATCATTTCTCTTGGTCTTCCTCTTGATCTTCTTCCTTCTATTTTTCCTGTTGTTATAATATTTTCAATGCCCCCTCTTCTCATTGCATGTCCTATGAAAGTACATTGTCTCTCTCTTATCTTTTTGACAAGGTTTTTTTGTCTCTCCAGCTCTTCTCCTACATTCTTCATTAGTTATTTTTGCTGTCCAGGGGATTCGCAACATTCTTCTAATAAACCACATTTCTGCTGCTTCCAATGATTTTTGTGCAGACTTGCCTATTGTCCATGATTCACTTCCATATAACAAGATAGGTTCAATATAGCATTTTAGTACTCGTTTTCTAACATTCATTGATAAGGATGTGTTGGTCAATATGTTTCTCATTCTCTGAAATGCAGTCTTTGCTTGGCCTATTCTGTTCCTAATTTCTGTTCTGCATTTCCCATCTGAAGTTATTACTGCTCCAAGGTATTTGAATTTCTGCACCTGCTTTAGAATAGTTCCGTTTAATTTAATACTGCATGCTGGTGGATTCTGTTTCTTAGATATAACCATAGTCTCTGTCTTTTTGATGTTCAAAGTAAGGCCTTTCTGTTCACTTTCTTTTGCGACTTTATCCAAGAGATTTTGCAGGTCTTGTTGGTTCTCAGCTATCAGTACTGTGTCGTCAGCATACCGAAGGTTGTTAATATTGTATCCTCCAATTTTTATGCCTGGTTCTGTGATGATTGTTCTTAGAATATTCTCGCTATACAGAGAAAAAAGGTCTGGAGATAGTACACATCCTTGTCGCACCCCTTGTTTTATAGGTTGATATTTTCCAATTCTATTTTCAACTCGAACTGCTGCTTCTTGCTGCCAGTATAGATGTTTTACAATCCTCAGGTCTTTGCCGTCTATATTGATGTCTTCAAGCATTTTAATAATTTCATTATGTTTCACCTTGTCAAATGCCTTGGTGTAATCAATGAAGCATAAGTAGAGATCTTTCTGTACTTCTAAAGCTCTTTCTGTTAGTGTTCGTAAAGCATAAATGGCATTGTGTGTTCCCTTTCCTTCAACAAATCCAAACTGTTCATCTGCTATTTCCATTTTTATCTTTTTTTCCTTGTTCTTCTCATAATAGGATAGGTTTGATAGCTGAACATTTTTATTATTATTTCTTGAATATTGATAGGTTTGATAGCTGAACTCTTACTTAACTGACTTTTTCTAAGATCTCAGTTGTCATGGAACATTCTTGGTAAAAATGATATATCAATTTTTATGGGACATTTTTGTTTAAGATGCATTTCAGTCTTAATGGAATATTCTTGTTAAAAACCACATCTCAGTCTTAATGGAACATTCTTGTTAAAAACCACATCTCAGTTTTCATGGAACACACTTTTTTTAAAAAAAACATCTCAATCTTTGTTGAACATTCTCATTAAAAACCACATCTCAGATGTCTTTGAGAATTTTTTAATCAATCTATTTTATCCATGATTTGCTACTGAACAGAATAAGATAGGCTCAGTTTCCTTTTTACAGTTGTATTTTAAAATTTGTCATTCAGAAGTGTTTTACTTTTTGTAGTCACAGATTAAATTTGATATACTGTATTCTGTTCATGATTTGTGATACACCTTTTGTATATTATGTTTATTAACTTTCTGTATTACTTTTACATTTCTGAGTGGCCTTTCTCATGAGATAAACATTATTTATGTCTTTTTGTCTGTTCAAGGTGAATACATTTCATTCATTATTATTCAACACCTTATCTAATCATTTCAGAATATGTTCAGGAGTTTGTTTTTTTAAAATCTTTTTGGCAACACATCATTATCAGCTGTTCACAACTGTAGTCTCAAAATTATGGATTTTTGATAACTGCCACTGTAGCTGAAGAACAAATCTGGTTAAAGGACATATTCTTGCTGAACACTTTGTTTTACTGGTCAGGTTTATCACTGCTTCTTTGCAGATCACTCTGGTTTTAATAAAATACTTTTCTCATCAAATATTTTGGGACCGTCAGGTAATTTGTGTGATATATACACATTTTAAGGTATCTAGAGCCATTTGTAAAGTGACTGGGATAAACGGCCCTATTTTAGAACAGAAACCTCAATTTTGTTTAAATTTTCTTTCGGTGGTGGAAGAAATTTATATATTGTTTCTGAGAAAAGATATGGCAACTAGTTAGCACAATGAAAGGATGAAACCTAAGTAAATTTTAGTTATCTCCCGTTCAATAGTTTTTAATGCATGCCCCCACAGTAGTTGCTATGTTAGTTACAAGACATTCATATTATTTTTATTTCATATTAATTAATTCATATTAAATCAGTAAAGCACATTAGTTTTCTATTCAGTGTCTTGGTGTTATTATAGTTTATAACAACTGCTTCTATAGGTCAATAGGTTTCTTTCTCCTTTATGTCTCTCCTCTCCTTTATTACAGTTAAATATATGGATATGTTTGTGCAGTCAAAACAGAAGAAGGGATGAGTGAATGGTTCCCGATTGAAACAGGCGTGAAACAAGGATGTATACTGTCTTCTTTGCTTTTTGGAATTGCAATAGACTTCATAATGAAAAAATGCTGCACAGGTAACATAGGTATTGACTGGGTACATGGGACCCAACTAGAAGATCTTGATTTTGCTGATGACATAACTCCATAGATGGACATATGTTGGTCATGTGATGAGAAGAAATGATCAGAGAATCCCAAAACAAGTTATCAAGTGGAACACAACAGGCCAAAGAAAAAGAGACAGACCACGTGAAACTCTAAAGAGGACATTGTTAAGAGAGGCCAAATTAACAGGCATAAAATCCCTTAATGAATTTGAAAAGCTCGCCGAAAACAGGAAAAATTGGCAAACTACCTTGAGAGCCCTATGTGACATTTAACAGCACGGGAGTGATATATATATATATATATATATATATAATGCAGAGTTAACTTCTTTTCAGCACGCAAAGGTTGCATTTCTGCAGCAAAGACTTTCATGTAGAGGCACATTAGAGATTTTTTTTCTGTTACAAAAAGAAAGGCCTAGAGTGATACTGACCACATCACACTTTCACGTGCTGAAGGTCATAGAAATACAGGCCTACCACCGTATCCCAAGTATGCCTTAATAGCATGGAAATGAGAGTTTTACCTTGACCTTTTGTTACAAATGTTTTAAAATTTTGAAAACTTTGAAACCTTTTTAACTTAATGTCATGATTGCTAAAGGTAGTTTTATTACTAATGGGTGGAATGAATAATGAATATGTCTAAGAATTATAAATCTGACAAAGCACAACTAGAGAATGAAGATAACAATTATTATTTATACTAATGACTTTATTTTAGTCTATGAAAAATGTTAAACAACATGAAATAACTTCTAAAAAAAGATTTTACATTATCATAGAAAGTATTAAAGCAGATCGATAACTTCTAAAAAAGATTACATTATCATAGAAAGTATTAAAGCAGATCTATGACCCAAATGCTCCATGAATTATAATCTGACACTGAAAATAGAAAACTAGCAGTAAAATGATACAATGAACATATCTTACTGTTAAGATAATGGTGAATCATTGATGATAAAATAATAGCTCATGTGAGTAATGTGATGGCTGGGGGAAAATTAATAATAAATAAAGGAATTAAAAGTCTAAATAAAGACAATTTATATTTATTTGACATGTAATGAGAATGAGAGATTTTTCTGAAGTAATCAAACATGCAGTATTAATTAAAGATATATGTAGGAATAATAAGAGGAAAAAAATAACTGGTAGTCTGTTATTGCATACGTGAAAAAAATAACAAACAGAATTAACAGGTAGTATATAAAATTGAAATCTATATCAAGATAAAACTATCACATGCCATCTCGCATTGTTTACATTAACTATATTTGAAAAAGACAATTAATGACCTTGTGTCTGAAATAAAAAACACTTCACTTATGATGAAAAGCCTTCCAAAAAGGAAGTAGAGCAAATTAAATCATGTAAAAGAGATAAATCAGATAATAATATCTGATTTGTCTCTTTTACATGATTTAATTTGCTCTACTTCCTTTTTGTGAAGAATGGCAGATGGTAAATGCACAAATGAAATCAAGGAAAGCAAAATCTAAAACAGTTTTTTTTGCACCATGAGATGCTCATCTAAACTGTTAATAACTATAAAGAAAAACAGTTGTTGTACTATATTTGGTCACATGGTAATTTGTTTTAGCTATATCAAAGATGCCATAACTTCTGGAGGTTATGAAATATCAGAGATTAGTTATGGTGATGACACAGTATTAGTGTCCACAACACAAAAAGGAATGGAAAAACTATGTAAGTCCGTAAGAGCAGCGAAGAGCAAAACCTCTATCTCAGTGTGAAGAAAACTAAATTGATGACAACAACAAACAAGGCAGCTGAAATATGTATCAGTGAGGAAAAATTGGAAAAAGTGGATGGTTTTGATTATCTTGGATCACTACTAACTAATAATGGAAACACAATGAGCGAAATTAAAAGGAGAACATCTATCGCTCTTCAGAAAGTAAAGCAACTAAAGAATCTGTGGATAGGAATAGACAGAAATACAAAAATAAGACTTTTAAGGGTATGCATCTTTCCCATCACAACATACGCCTATGAGACCTGGACACTTAACAAAACAGTTGAGAAACACAGAAATGCCTTTGAATGTAAATGCAAAAGAAGAGTTCTTCAAATATCATGGACACAAAAAAGAACAAATATACAAATACTACAAGAACTTAAGTATTGAAAAAATTCTTGCTAATAAAGAGGATTAAAGAGAGAAAACTTAAATATTTTGGACACATTAAACGTCATGATAATCTAGGGTAAACCGTCTTGGAAGAAGGGTACATAATGGGAAAAAAGAAAGAGAGGAAGACCAAGGCGAAGATGTCTGCAAGACATTGTTGATTATCTGCAAATGGATACATCAGCAGCAGACTGTCTTCCTCACAACCGAGAGGCCTACAGGAGTGCTGTTAGGAAGGCAAAGTTCCACAAAGGACATGGAAATGAATGAATGAATATCAAAAAAAGGAACAGCATGGAAGAGGTAAAAAAATTTTAAACAATCCAATACCGATAAAATCAGATACACCATATTTTATCTACTGAGCATTAGTGAGCAAATTTAACTGTGTTTTTGCACAAATGTATAGCAACATTAAAATCTTACAAAATAGCAAAATTTGTTGCCACCTATGTCACATTAGTTATGCAAATGCCTTAGATTCTTCTCATGTGCGTTCACATTCTTGAAGTGGTCAAATCAGAGTTAAATTATTCCAGATCATCATGTGATATCTTTTGCTTTTTGGCTCCTACAGTTTTGTCATAGCCCTATTTTGTCCATCTCTCTTGTCATCTGACACACAACACAGGGCTCACAGCATAGACTTGTGAAGAAGTCATTAATGATAGATCCCTGAAATTGCACAGTATAAGACACACCTCAGTATTCATGGTATAAATCAAATTATGAGTTAGTACTCATTACTTTATGACTGAAAAACAGCATACATTTATTCAGTTCATCTCTATCAAATCAAAGTTTATCAAGGTTATATTTCTTTTGCTTATTCAATAAATATTTAGAAGAGATATATATTAGATGTACATAATCAATGACAAAAAACATACACTCACAGAAAAAAGTAATTATGTGGCACTATATAAGACATACATGTTCTTTCTGAGTTAGCTTGTTTATTTTATCTTGCATTTCTTTGTGCCTGTTTGACAGTAGACAAATGTTGTTGGGAAATTCAAGTTCCTCCAGCACTGTGTCGAGAGTCTATTGTAATCGTCTGCGCTTGATGTTGCCTTCTTCATTAACCAGTCTACTGCTAAAATAAATACTGTTGGTGATAGTGCACATCTCTGCTTTACTCCTGTTTGTACCCTAAAGCTGTTGGAGTGTGTTCTCCGCAGATCACTTAGCACTGAAAACCCTCATATACGGTTTGATACATTCACTATCTTATGAGGTAGGCCATGTCATCTTAGAATTTTCCACAGTGCATCTCTGTTGACACTGTCAAAGGCTTTCTCAAAATCTATAAACAGTGCATATGTTGTGCTATACCACTTATTTGTCTGTTCTAATATTTGTCTAAGTACAAATATGTCATCTATGCATGATCTTCCTTTTCTAAATCCTGCCTGCTCTTTCTGAAGTTTTCCCTCAAGTGATGGTACAATTCTGCTGATGATTATGTGACAGAATACTTTACTGGTGAGTGGCAGGAGGATAATGCCCCTCCAATTCTGGCAGTCTCTGAGGTCACCCTTCTTTGGTAGTTTTACTATACGTCCAGTTTTCCATTATTCTGTGGCCTTCTCTAGATCCCAAATTTGTTGTAGTATCTGGCATAGTTATTTTGGTGTTTCTGTCTCATCTGCTTTCAACATCTCAGCAGTCACTTCATCTTCACCTGGTGCTCTGTCTAATTTTAGCTTATTTATTGCCTCCTTTACTTCACTTATTATTGTTATTGCTCCAGTACTGATGTTTAATTGCATTTTTGCTTCAGGTATATCTATTGTTTGTGCTGCTTGTGTTCTATTTAATAGTTGATGTGTTCCCTCCATCTTTCAATTTTTTCTCTTTCACCACTGATCAGTTGTCCTTTACATGTCCTTATTGCACTCTCAATTCTTGAGCTGAAGTTACCTGTCATCTGCTTTGTGATTCTGTAGATGATTTTCGAATCATTTGCATATGCTGCTTTCTCTACTGCTATTTCTAAGTTGTAGTATTGATGTTCATCTTGATGGCATGATTCTTTCACCTCTTTGTTTTGCTGTGCATAGTTTTTTAAGGCTTGTTCTTTCAGCTTTTGTGATTTGGTGCTCAGTAATTTTCAAAAACCAAGTTAAGGTTATTCAATTCAAATGTGATATCCACCCTCATTTATGCATGTGAAAACTGGAAAACAACTAAAGAAATAAACAACAAATTAGACTCTTTTGAAAACAAATGCCTAAGGAAAATACTTGCTATAAAGTGGAATGAATTCAAGAACAATGCAGAGATAAGACAGATGAGCAAACAACAACCTGTCTCATGGAGGAATCAGAAAAAGAAGATGGACATATGTCTGTCATGTGCTGAGAAGAAACAATCAAAGGATCCCAAAACAAGCCATCAAGTGAAACACAACAGGTCAAAGAAAAGAGGTCGACCACTTAAAACTCTAAAGATTACATTGTTAAGAGAGGCCAGTTCAGCAGGCATAACATCCCTTGATGAGATTGAAAAACTCACCGAAGACAGGAAATCATGGTGAACTACTATGTGGGGCTTTTGTAACATTTAGCGGTGCGGGAAGGATGTAAGAAGAAGAAGAATTTTTTCTTGATTTCCTTTCTTTGCTTTATCTTTTCTCATATGGTCTTGCTTATTCATTCCTCTTTTCCATTATCCCAGCACTTCCTTTGCTGTTTCCTGTAGTGTTTCATCAAACTCTAGTATGGACATTTCTGCTTTGTCTTTTAGGACACTGAATTAGTTCTTAAGTGCTATTGAGGATTCATTTCTTGTTTGCTGGTCTTTCAGGTTTGTTGTATCAAAGCATGCCTTTTTTAGTTCTCTGATTTTGGCTTTCCTTAATTTTAGTCTTATTTTCAATACGAGAAGGTTGTGATCACTTCCTACATCTGCTCCTTTCCTTGCTCTCACATCTTGTAGTGACCATTTCCACTTGTTTATCAGTATGTGATCAGTCTAGTTTTCTGTTGTTTTGTCTGGGGATCTCCAAGTCACTTTCTGGATGTTTTTATGTTGGAAAATTGTCCCTCTGATGATGATATAGGATTAAAGATCAATGTAGGAAAGACAAAGTTAATGAAGCAAAATGTGAACAACAGAAATGTACTCAGAGTAGATAACAAGCTAGTGGGGGAAGTCAGTGAATTTGTATATCTTGGTAGCAGAGTAGTAGAAGATGGAGACAAAACAGAGGATATCAATAACAGACTTACTAGAGCAAACCAGGCTTTTGTAATGCTGCAGATTATTTGGAAATCTAAAAAAAACAGCACAAAGATGAAAATCAAGATATTTAAGAGTAATGTTCTAAGTGTACTACTCTATGGAAGTGAATGTTGGAAAATCACTAAAGCCATAGAAAACAAGTCGAATTCTTTCCAGACTAAATGTTTACAAAGAGTTATAAGAATATTTTGGCCAAATACAGAAATAACATCTTGTTGCCAGAAATGCAGATGAAACCACTGACATCAGTTACTGAAGAAAGACACTGGCGAAAGCTGGGATGTGCTCTGAATGACTGACAACTCACTACCTAAAATAGCACTAAGATGGACACCACAGGGGAACAGAAGTAAGGGTAGACCAAAGAAAACATGGAGAAGAACAAAAGAGAGGATGCTGAGCAATAAAGGGCTCACTTAGGCATGAGCGGAAAAAAAGGCAAAGTTTGTGGAAAACCCTTCCATAACCCCCATGCACCTTTGGCACTTAAGGTTCAGAGAGAGAGAGAGAGAAACATGTTCTTGAGTGAACTCAGATAAACGTTGGAGCATGGTATGGTTGAGTATTGAATGACAGACTAAATGATCAGTTTGATTTCTGTGAAAGTGTCATGAAACAATGAGAAAAACTCAAGTCAGTGTGGCATCCCCCACAAAGAAAGAAAATATTTTGATATCTCTACCATGTATAACCACCTTTGCTGTTATTACTGCTTGACAGCACCTTCTCATGGAGCCAGTGACACACTGGATCCATTGTTGGGTCATGTTATTCTTGCAATACTTGGGCTAACCAGTTGTGGTTTTCAGGAAGATTTTGTCTTCTCCACAGCCTATGCTCGACTTTGTCCCACTCGTGATCAATGGGAGACAGGTCCAGAAAAACAGCTGGCCATGGTAAGACATCAATCTGCTGTTGCTGAAAGTGGTCCCTGACCACACATGCCATATATGGATGAGCATTATCTATATGCAATTTCATGCCTGGTCCATTTGCATTGAGGAAAGGCTGTATGTGGGGTGTTATGATTTCATATCTGTATCATAAACCCATCAGGTTGCCATTGATGATGATGAGGTTCATTCTGGCTGCATGTAAAATTTCATTCCAAAACATTACACATGTACTTTGTGCTAAGATTCTCCCTCCAAAGACCAGAACACCTATGGATTTTGTGCAGTGCAATGATGATGATCCTAAAATATGTTACACTGTCTTACATTTTTTTAAAACTGCAATAGGCATCATTGTTAAAATACTGAAAAAAAGGCAACCTTAGCAATTGCAACAACTGGAGAGGAGTAACCATACTATCAGTTGTGTCAAAAGTATTTTGCAAAGTTAGTAGAAGTCAAGATATAGTGGATGCTGCACCGATAGAAGAACAGGCAAGATTTCAAAAGGGGAGAAACTGTCTTGATTAGATCTTTATTCTAAGAATGAAACTTGAAGAACATATTGAAAAGCAAAGACCATTAATCCAGAACTTCATAGACTTTAAAAAGGCATTTGATAGCATACACAGAGAATCATTATGGAGGATTTTAAGAATATATGGAATACCATCTAAGACTGTGCCCTCTACAATGGATAAGTTTGTGCAGTCAATACAGACAAAGGAATGAGTGAATGGTTCCAGATTGAAACAGGTGTGAAACAAGGATGTATATTATCTCCCTTGCTTTTTGGAATTGCCATAGACTTCATAATGAAAAAATATTGGAAAGGTAAAACGGGCATTGATTGGGTACATGAGACCCAACTCGAAGATCCTGATTTTGCTGTTGACATAACTCTTATCAGCTACAATATGAAATCAATGCAAGTAAAAAACAGATACTCTGTCTTCAATGGCTAGTAAAATAGGATGAAACAAAAATAATGAAGGTTCTCATTAACGACGAAGGACAAATATAAGTAGAAGGAACAGCCGTTGAAGAAGTAAACCATTTTGCATATCTTGGCAGCTATATAGACCACAATGGTGACACCAGAAATGAAGTTTGAATTCGAATTGCCAAAGCAGCATTGACTTTCACGAATCTTGAGGACATATGGCATTCAAAAGTTATAAGCACAAAAAGTAAGTTAAGATTACTCAATTCAAATGTAATATCCACCCTCATTTATGCATGTGAAAACTGGAAAACAACTAAAGAAATAGACAAGAAATTAGACTCTTTTGAAAACAAATCATCATCATCATGTGCCGTGCCAACTGGCGTTGGCTATTATGCTTCTCCAGAGTACACGATCCTTCATGCAGGCCATCAGTTCAGTTGGTGATCTCCTCTCACACCATACAGTCAGACTGTCCAGTATCATTTCTCTTGGTCTTCCTCCTGATCTTCTTCCTTCTATTTTTCCTGTTGTTATAATATTTTCAATGCCCCCTCTTCTCATTGCATGTCCTATGAAAGTACATTGTCTCTCTCTTATCTTTTTGACAAGGTTTTTTGTCTCTCCAGCTCTTCTCATACATTCTTCATTAGTTATTTTTGCTGTCCAGGGGATTTGCAACATTCTTCTAATAAACCACATTTCTGCTGCTTCCAATGATTTTTGTGCAGACTTGCCTATTGTCCATGATTCGCTTCCATATAACAAGATAGGTTCAATATAGCATTTTAGTACTCGTTTTCTAACATTCATTGATAAAGATGTGTTAGCTAATATATTTCTCATCTCTGAAATGCAGTCTTTGCTTGGCCTATTCTGTTCCTAATTTCTGTTCTGCATTTCCCATCTGAAGTTATTACTGCTCCATGGTATTTGAATTTCTGCACCTGCTTTAGAATAGTTCCGTTTAATTTAATACTGCATGCTGGTGGATTCTGTTTCTTAGATATAACCATAGTCTCTGTCTTTTTGATGTTCAAAGTAAGGCCTTTCTGTTCACTTTCTTTGGCGACTTTATCCAAGAGATTCTGCAGGTCTTGTTGGTTCTCAGCTATCAGTACTGTGTCGTTAGCATACCGAAGGTTGTTAATATTGTATCCTCCAATTTTTATGCCTGGTTCTGTGATGATTGTTCTTAGAATATTCTCGCTGTACAGAGAAAAATGGTCTGGAGATAGTACACATCCTTGTCATACCCCTTGTTTTATAGGTTGATATTTTCCAGTTCTATTTTCAACTCGAACTGCTGCTTCTTTCTGCCAGTATAGATGTTTTACAATCCTCAGGTCTTTGCCATTTATACTGATGTCTTCAAGCATTTTAATAATTTCATTATGTTTCACCTTGTCAAATGCCTTGGTGTAATCAATGAAGCATAAGTAGAGATCTTTCTGTACTTCTAAAGCTCTTTCTGTTAGTGTTCGTAAAGCATAAATGGCATTGTGTGTTCCCTTTCCTTCAACAAATCCAAACTGTTCATCTGCTATTTCCATTTTTATCTTTTTCCTTGTTCTTCTCATAATTATTCTCAGAAGTAGCTTCATTATGTGACATGAGAGGCTGATAGTCCAGTGGTCGTCACATTTCTTTGCACCTGGTTTCTTTGACAGTGCTATAAACGTGGATTTAATCAGGTCACTGGGAATATAACCACTGTTGTAAATGTCATTCAGTAACTTGGTTATTATTTTTATTCCTGTCTCCTCTAGTGCCTCTATTTCTTCTATTGTTATATTATCAGGCCCAGTCGAGTTTTCTTTCTTCATGTATTTGATGGCATCTATGATTTCATCTTCAAGTATTGGTGGTCCCTCACAGTTTTCAGTATCTGGTGTTAATTCTGGTCTTTCTCCTCCACTGATATACTCTGTCCACCTGTCCACAGTGTCTTCTTTTCCCATTAACATTTTACCTTCTTTCGATTTCAGGCATCCTGTAGTATATTTTGTTTTCCTGCCTGTGAGTTCATTAATTCGTTTGTGCATGTTTTTGCTGTCTTTAGTATGAGAGTCCTCTGAAAACAAATGCCTAAGGAAAATACCCCCTATAAAGTGGGAATGAATTAAAAAACAATGCAGAGGTCAGACAGATGAGCAAACAACAACCTGTCTCATGGCTGATCAGAAAAAGAAGATGGATAAATGTCAGTCATGTAATGAGAAGAAACAATCAGAGGATCCCAAAACAAGCTATCAAATAGAACACAACAGGCCAAAGAAAAAGAGGTCGACCACGTGAAACTCTAAAGAGGACATTGTTAAGAAAGCCAATTCAGTGGGCATAAAATCCCTTGATGAGATTGAAAAACTTGCCAAAGACATGACATCTTGGTGAACTACCATGTGACATTTAACGGCACTGGAAGGATGTAAGAATAGGCACACGGTCCATTGGTCAGTCTCAGACTGTGGAATAGAATATAAAATAGTATCCCAACTACCCCCTTGAGTTCATTAAGGTTCTGTAAGTGCTACAGAGTGCATGCAGTGTGCTGAGACCCTCCTTTATATGTGAAGATCTGTGCACTTGTTTGATGTGCAGTGATGATAACCCTGTAACATTTTATTAGTTTTGCACTAATTCTACTTTCTAAAGATTTTGCTTCAGCATCAATGTTCTACAAATATACAGCCAAGAAGAATCATTGTTCTTATAGCTGCTCTTCTTGAGATAATGACAGTGTAGAAGATGGCACTGGTGAAAGTCAGAAGCAAATAGTTCATTATCAAGAAAATATCCACCAGACAAAAGCAGCAATCAGAATTCAGTAAACTATGTGCCAATAGTAAGTATCAAGACAAAGGTGACAATTTATTGATAATTTAACGATTGTTCTCAGATCTTATGAAACAACAGTTTTTAAAGTTAAAAATTCTGCACTATGCAACATGCCAAATTTCAAAAGTAATTATTCTTCTATCACTGAATACTTCAGCTGCTATGAAGTGTTAAGTCCAGCTGAAGATATGTTGCCTAATATGCTGTCATATTTGATTTCTTTAGAATGTCTTTGTAAGACTAACTGTACATAAGAAACAAAAGAAATTCCTTTTCTGATAGTTAAGACACCATTACTTGTACTTGTATGAACTCCCTGTAACTGTGAGCTGTTTTTCTTTGAAGTTGATGCTGTAGAGATGTTTAGGCACAGCATCGCATCAGTGTGGGAGCGGGTTATGATGACTACTTTTTCAGTCCCAGAGTACAGCTACAAAACAGGGGGTGTGCAATGCTTCTTTAGCAGACTCCACCATCATGGGGACTATGGCGATCCCTGTTACTGAGGGTACCATGGAGAGGTGGGACAGGGTCTTGGTCAGCTATGAGTCACTAAACCTGATGCTGTATATCAGCTATGGGTCGCTGATTACCTTATCGGGCATCTCACCCCCAAGACAGCATTAAAAAACATTAATTCTGACAACCTGTATAATTAAAATTTCTACATGTGCAAAGTATACACACTTTACCTTTATTCCAAAAAGAGCTCTAACTTTGACTCGAAGACCAAATGCAGCACAGGGTATGAGGGGCATGAATGGTGTTTCTCCTAGTCGTGTTGCCAAGCTGTAACGGTAGGCTGGCCAGCAGCAGCACATAGTGAGACCTGGATAAAGACAGGGACCAAAATGTCACTAGAGAAACAATTTAAATAATATAGCACTTGTTGTGTCTGTTCTTTTGTAGCACAGTATTATGTAACCTGCAGTATCTAATAAATAAATACTCTTTCTTTAAGTCAGAATGAGATCTCAGTTTGTGACAGAGTGTATTTCGATATTCTAAGTGTAATCCTTCAGATAAAGTGGGCCTGAAAGTTTACTATGTAAGTAGCAATGTATTAGTTTATGTGGAGGTTCCTGATAATTGTGTTGCATAAGATCTGCAAGAGCACTCTGCTTACTTTCTAGGAGAACTATACAAAAATCTACAAAGTAAATGTTGATACTCGTAAGTCAAATGGAATATTCCATTTAGGCTTAACAGTTTTCATAATATCACAGAAAATTTTGGCAAATAATTGTTTTTTCATTTCACCCCATACTCAGCCTACCTGTGTCTTTCTATTTCTCTTAAACACACACACCAATCATTTCCTTACCTCTTTTCCATTTCTTCACTTCTCTATAAATACAAGCAAATTGTGAAGAGACCCACTGATAGTTATTTTAAGTGTTTATTTAGCACTGAAAATAAACATTAAATTACGCTTTCAGTTCCATTTCCAGTCCTTTATTGTTGATTACTTGAAATTCTGTTCATAATGTTAGCAAGTGTATCTTCTAACATTTATAATTTTTCTTCCGCAAGTGTAATTCCAGTTCCTGATATATTTGAAAAAAAAAAAATTATACAACTTTGTAATAGCTGGAACAGTTTCTTTGTTTTGATGAATATCCAGCAAACATTTGTTTACATGTTACATTTTGTGTTGAGATTACAAAAGTCATGTTCACCCATATATAGTTCATGTGTATTTCTTTTTTTTTTTCTTTTTTCAATGGCTTAATTGTTTGCATCTTTCTTTCAGTATTTCAACGGAAGGTCTGCGTCTCGTGATTACCTTCATTTTTTTTTTTTAGTTCTTAATTGTGACTTTTTGTAACATCTGTAAACTATTATATGATGTCGTAATTTTGTCATCAGCAGTCACTGTTTTCAGTGTAAAATAGTTTGTTTGAAATGCTTGTCGCATATACTTACTGGCTCTCCAACTTCATAACCACATACATTCACTGAAAATGTGTGAACAAATTATTCAAGGAAACTGGTAGTTGACCTACATGATCGACCTTCACTGGAACACTGGCAAAGACCTGTTGACCAGTCACGTTCACTGTGAGCATCATTGAAGGGTGAATGGAATGACTTATCTGCTGTTTTCCTTGCACCAGGTCTCGGCTGATTGGCTATGACCAAGGACTTGTCTGCATCATCTCTCGGTGACAACTCAAGAACAATGGAGTCATTGGCCATGTCATCAGCACACAACTCAGTTGAGAATGAACCATGCAGCACAAGTTTGCTGTCACTTTCTGTAATGGAACATGACATACATGCAGACATAAAGCTTAGGTCAACAGCATTTCACACAAGATAATATTTTGCATACATAATTGAAATTAAATAAGTGAAATTTCTGATAAATGAAATCACTGGTTTCAATTTATTTATTCTTTCCAATTTTCTGAGAACTTCTTTCAACATTCATTTTGCCTTTTAGGGAAAATAGACTGAAAAGGAAAGAGCTGGACATATATTCATTAGGCAATTAGACATACAACAATTAGATTTTTAAAAAATGAAACTAGGAAGTAAATATGTCAGTAACTTACCTCTGACTGCAGAAAATAAAAGTAGTTTCTCTATAAAAAATACTTCAAGGAGAGCAATAAACTACAAGCTAATATTATTCTATGAGGATTAACAACTGGCAGTTTGGAAGTTTCATGGCAAATTAAGCACTGTGGTTTTAATTTAAAATGATATATGCATTTTTCTCCATTATTTTGGACCAGTCACATATAGTTGCCTAATATTTAATATGAGAATGTTATATAACATATGATATAAAGTATCAATCATGTTTAACCTGTTTTGCTAAACATACATAATATCTGTCAAACAGTAATATATAATATTGTCTCTTTTGTCTTGAAAAGACATATATGTTTGCCACTCATAGATCTTACATCTGACCTCGACAACTGAAATGTATAAGTGAATAATATTAAGTATCTACTCTCTGGCACAAGGGAATTCATCTTCTTTCTTACACAGGGATACAAAACTACACTGCATCAGTGTGGTGAATGAAAAGGTGAATTTGCCACACATTAAGAAATTATTCAAAACTTAACTGATTTAAGGAATGCAAGAATAAACTTCAGTGCAGCAGTAACTGATTATGTAGTGGGATGTGATCTGTAGTTAGCCCTCAATATACAAGGGTCATCCAAAAGTCATGTGCAAATATTTTTTAAATCAGAATTTATAGATTTAGAAAATATAAATGTACCACTTTAATCTGCATCCTTTTCTTCACTTTTCAACATAATTTCCATTTCTCTGCACACATTTTTCCTATCACTCTGCAAGTTTGAAAATACCCTCCCGGTAGAATTCCGTTCCAGCTGAATGATGGCACAGACACACTGCTTTCTGGACGTTCTCTCCTGTAGGACCCAGCAGGCACAAACTTTCCTATAGCCTAGGGTTTCAATCATTTCCAGTACTGCATTGTGTCCTATTCCAAGATTTACAGCGATTTCAGATACTGTGACACATATGTTTCTTTAATTATGTTGTCAACCCTTTCCACGTTGAGTTCACTGAAGGCAGTTTGATGGCGACCACTGCAAGGCATATCTTGGATGCTTGTGTTTCCATCCTTGAAATGTTTCACCCAGCTCCTAACACAGATAACACCCATACACACATCTCCATAAGCAACTTGAAGTCTTTGGTGAATTTCAGCAGCGGGATTTCCTCTTTAACGAGGAACTCAATAACAGCACGTTGACAACACGAAACTTCAGCACTCGCCATTTTGCTTATGCTCCGCGTGATCATGTGACACATGATGGTGACATCATGAGACCTCTGCATGAAGTGCAAAGGATGTAGATTAAGGTGATACATTTATATTTCCTCTCTATAAATTCTGATTTTTAGAAAACATTTTGCTCAGGACTATTGGTATGACCCTTATATATAGGCATATTTACAAATAAAACGTTTTCAAATCTTTAAAAAAATTATGTATAAAAAATGTTTCACTTTGTGAATTTTAATATGTACAATAAAACTGTACAGGCCAACTGCTAGAGAATCAGTTTGAAAGTACTTTACAATTTTGTTAGCATAAGTCTTTCCAATTTTTTTAAAGTACTTCACAATTTTGTTAGCATACGTCTTTCCATTTTCAAGTCTTTGTCATTTAATAAAATACGGAAACTTGTTTTTAAGGAGAATTCAATAGTGATTCAACGGACTTAAAATATATATGCTGTTTTCAGAAGTGACCAGTTATGCCTGCACATGCTAAACCAAACCAGAATGAAATGAAGGAATATACAGTAGACTTGTAGAAAAGCAGCTTTTAAAATTACTGTCAGGGCATTCAATCTAAAGGAAATCTGTCCAGTCATATTTTACAGCACTACCAGTAATAGAGTACTTTTTCTTCTGAAATTATACATTAGACTTCATATTTGGACACAATCCTATAATTTACATGATTTTATGATATGATGAAGTCAATTTTTAAAACGCACAGTCTGAAAGCCCTTACAGTGGATATCTACAGTTCATAGATTTTATTACAATTGAAAGAGAGTGTGAGTAATTTTAAATGGTAAAGTTGTTTTCATGAACAATTAAATTTTACCACTAATCTATCAAATACATGGATCAAGACCTTTAGACAGAATGTCTTGTGTGTCACAATCTCCTTCTGTCCCTTCTTGTCTGTCTGTATATATATATATATATGTAAGCCAGTTTAGTGGGCATAACATCTCTTGATGAAGTTTAAAGACTCAACGAGAACAGGAAAACTTGGCAAACAACTATGCGAGCCCTATGTGATGTTAGAGATATTTAAACCATCAGGAGAAGGAAAATCTCACGGAAGACTGTGTGTTATGGGGAGATTTTCAGCATACAGGCAATGAATCATCCATGGAAGAAAAAGGGTCTGAAATTGAAAATGGACAACATATGTCATAAAGTCACAAAGAGACTTGTAGTATTAAAATGGTTTGTTGTTACTGTAGCTGATTATGCCAATCAAATTGTGGTTTGAATCAGCTTTCAACAGAATGATTTCTAATATCCAAACTGCTTATACAGGTCCTCACTCCATTCTGGCATGTAAGAAAGAATGCTACTTACTGCTGACCCTCGCTTCATCCTCTTCCATTTTGGCTTTGTCTTGCTATAGGATAAAAAAAAGAATCTGACCCCTCTGCAGTCTGCTGTACGTGTGGCTGAGACTGACGGTTATGCTAACCTGGAATATAAAATCTGCTGTCCACATTCAGGAGTTTTGAGCTTGTTTCTTCCACTTAGCAGTTAATTTCTCAACATTTTATAAGAGTAAACACATGCTAATCCACATAATCTACAAGTTTACACACGTGTAACAAAATAAAGAGCTGTAGTATATATTCTTAACACATCAGTTGCTTTCTAAGCTAGATAAGTTTGCATTTGATAAACTTAGGTAAATGAAACATGTTTTGGTAGCAAAACAGAAAATATCCTTTATTCTACCTACGCGTGGTCTCTACTTTACATGGTCTAACCTATGTTGCATCTAACAAATGAAAGTATCACAATATTGGTTTTTATAATCTCTGTAAACTCCTTTATAAACTGATGATATGCACATCCACAGACGCACGTAACCTATGTATCACGTAATCTATGTATCACATCCTCTACTACATGCACATTTCACACGTGCTTTGCGTTCTCTCTCTCTCTCTTATATATATATATATATTATATATCTTATATCCTTCCCGTGCCGTTAAACATCACACAGGACTCACAAAGTAGTTCACCAATTTTTTCTGTCTTCGGCGAGTCTTTCAACCTTATCAAGGGATTTTATGCCTGCTAATTTGGCCTCTCTTAACAATGGCCTCTTCAGAGTTTCACGCGATCTGCCTCTTTTTCTTCTGCCTGTTGTGTTCCCACTTGATAGCTTGTTTTTGGGATTCTCTGATCATTTCTTCTCATCAGGTGACCAACATATGTCCATTTCCTTTTCCTGATCACCCATGAGACTGGTTGTTGTTCAGTCATCTGTCTTATCTCTGCATTGTTCCTGAATTCGTTCCACTTGATGCCAAGTATTTTCCTTTGGCATTTATTTTCAAAAGAGTCTAATCTCGTCTCTATTTCCTTAGTTATTTTCCAGCTTTCACATGCATAAATGAGGGTGGATATTACATTTGAATTGAATAGTCTTAACTTTGTTTTTGTGCTTATAACTTTTGAATTCCATATGTTATCAAGATTCTTGAAGATCGATGCTGCTTTTGCAATTCTAATTATAACTTCCTTTCTGATGTCACCATCCTGGTCTATGTAGCTGCCAAGGTATGCAAATTGATTGAATTCTTCAATATCTGTCCCTTCTATGTGAATTTTTCCATTTTGATTAATGGGAATTTTCATTATTTTTGTTTTGTCCTTGTTAATTTCAAGTCCTATTTTGCTAGACAGTGAAGACAGGCTATCTGTTTTTTCTTGCATGGAATTCACATTGTTACTGATAAGAGTTATGTCATCAGCAAAATCAAGATCTTCTAGTTGGGTCCCATGTACCCAGTTAATACCTGAGTTACCTGTGCAGCATTTTTTTCATTATGAAGTCTATTGTAATCCCAAAAAGTAAAGGAGACAGTATACATCCTTGTTTCACACCTGTTTCAGTCTGGAACCATTCACTCATCCCTTCTTCTGTCTTGACTGCACAAACATATCCATTGTAGAAGTCCTTAATGATATTGACAGTTTTAGATGGTATTCCATATAGACTTAAAATTCTCCATAATGAATCTCTGTGTATGCTATCAAATGCCTTTTTAAAGTCTATGAAGTTCAGTATTAATGGTTTCTACTTTTCAATATGTTCTTCAAGTATTATTCTGAGAGTAAAGATCTGGTTGAGACAGCTTCTCTTTTTTCGAAATCCTGCTTGTTCTTCTCTCATTGCAGTATCCATTATATCTTTAAGCCTATTCAAAATGACCTTGCAAAATACTTTTGACATAACTGATATTAAGGTTACTCCTCTCCAATTGTTACAATTACTAAGGTTGCCTTTTTTGTTGGTATTTTAACAATGATTCCTTTTTTGCATTTAGAAGGGACCGTTTCTTCTTTCCAAATCTTGTTAAACATTCTCTGTAGTTGTCTTATGTTGTCACTATTGATAGCTTTTAGCATTTTGGATGTTATTTCATCTTCACCTGCAGCTTTTTTGTTAGCCATTAAATTCACTGCTGTTTCAATTTCATGTAATTTAATTTCATCTAGTTTGACATTTAGTTGTGGGGCTGGTAAGTCAGTTTCAAGGTTTAACAATTCTTTCAGGTGTGGTTGATTAAATATTTCTTGGAAGTGTTCAGTCCATCTTTGCTTTTGGTCTTTACTTGATGTTAATAGGGTTCCAGTTTTGCTAAGGATTGGTCTTTCTTTAGATGTAATAGTACCTGTTAGCCTCTTTTGTATGTTATATAAAGTTTTGCTGTCTCCTGTTTTTGCTGCTTTTTCTGCTTCTTTTGCCATATTGTCTATGTATTCTCTTTTATCCCTTCTAGCTGAACTTTTTACTTTCTTGTCTATTTCTTTGTATGTTGCTTTCACCAGATCTATTCCAAGATCTGTTTTTACATTCAACATGTCTAATTTGACTACTCGTCTTTCATGTATATACTTCCATGTGTTTTCTGATATCCATGCTTTTCTATTTGGTTTTTTTCAGTCCAGCGCTTGCTTTTGCTGCTGTGATTATGTTTGTGCTGTAAGAATTCCATAATTCATCTATACCTGTCTCCTCAACTTCAATTGGTGTTTTGGAATGATTGGCAAGTTCCTGATTGAAATTGCTGTTAGTATTCTCTTCTTTTAGGCTGTGGCTGTTTATCTTTCTGTGTACTGATTTCTTGTGTTGGCTTTTCAGTTTTAGTTTTTCCCTATACACAGGTTATGATCACTGTTAACATCTGCACCCCTATAAGCCCTTACATCCATGAGAGATGTTCTCTATTGCTTTCTAATACAAAAATGATCTATCTGGTTTCTAGTTATATTATCTGGAGATATCCACGTTGTTTTATGTATCTCTCTGTGTGGAAATATTGTGCCTCCAATGACCATGCCCTCTGTTAGACATATTTCAATTAATCTGTCTCCGTTCTGATTAACCATGTCAATTCCTTCTTTCCCCATTACTCTTTCAACGTCGGTGTTATCTTTCCCTACCTTAGCTCTGAAGTCCCCCATAGCAAGTAGGATGTCGTGTTTGGGGACTTTGTTGATGATTTGTTGTAATTGGTGATAGAAGCCGTCTTTCACATCATCATCTGCATCGTTCGTGGGTGCATAACACTGTATTATTGTCATTCTTCCGTGTCTTAGGTTGTATCGTGCTCTTATTATACGACTGTTCACTGGTTCCCATTCTACAAGGCTCTTTGCTGCTATGTTTGACATAATAATATCAACCCCATCTCGATGTTTTCCATCGTTTCTGCCTGAATTAACTTACTGTTTTCCGCCGATCTTTTACCTGCTTCTGGCCATCGCATTTCACTGATGCCCAGTACGTCTAGATGATATCTCTCCATTTCTCTGATGACCTTAGAAGTTTTTGTTGGTTCGTACGTTCCATCGTTCGTACGTTCCAAAATCCAATCTTTGTCACATGTTTGGGGCCGACGAATGAGCTCCTCGGAGTTGGTATCCCTGATCCTCGGTTGGTTTCTCTACGCGTAACTATATCTTTTTTTCCCATCTGGAGTCTCCTCTATATAGGTCCCAGGATAAGGTTGTTAGTCTTATGACCAACTCCCGGTACAGGATATGTGACAGATCAAGCGGAATTCCGCTTATATATATATAGCCCTTTTTTATTTTACGTCACAGTTCTGCTACTATTATCTCGGGTGAAGATAACACCATGGGTAAAGACACGCATAATGTGTGATTTTATCATAACGCTGCTCAAATATTTCAGCAGAAGATTGCCCCAGCCCCCCTCAGAATAGGTCTAAATAATGGAGGTGTTAAAAACTGGAGTGAGTGAAATGCAAGTAAAAGTAGCCATAATCGAGTAGAGTTATTTTACATATTCAGTCGCAAGTTTCCATACAAATTGTCCATTAGAAAAGAGGAGAAACAACTGTGATAGTATGAAATATCTATTTAAAAAATGTGGTATTATCAAATATATGTAACAAATGTGGTAGTACGCGGAAGGTAGTATATGGTAGTACGGGAAGGATGTAAGTGTACGCGATATATATATATATATATATATATATATATATATTATATATATATATATATATATTCCATAGGGCTTGGATGGTAGTTTGCCAAGTTTTCTTGTTTTAGGCGAGCTTTTCAATCTCATAAAGCGATTTTATGCCTATTAAACTGACCTTTCTTAGCAATGTCCTCTTTAAAGTTTCACGTGGTAGACCTCTTTTTCTTCGGCCTGTTGTATTCCACTTGATAGATTGTTTTTGGGATTCTCTGACTGTTTCTTCTCATCACGTGACCGATATATATGTCCATCTCCTTTTTCTGATCATCCATGAGACAGATTGTTGTTCGTTCACCTGTTTTATCTCTGCATTGTTCTTGAATTCGTTCCACTTTATACCGAGTATTTTCCTTAGGCATTTGTTTTCAATAGAGTTTAATTTGTTGTCTGTTTCTTTAGTTGTTTTCCAGCTTTTGCATGCATAAATGAGGGTGAATATTACTTTTGAAATGAATAGTCTTAACTTGGTTTTTGTGCTTATAACTTTTGAGTGCCATATTTTCTCAAGATTATTGAAGGTCAATGCTGCTTTTATAATTATTTTCTAACTTTCTTTCTGGTGTCACCATCCTGGTCTATGTAGCTGCAGACTCATGCACATTGGTTTACTTCCTCAGTAGATATTCCTTCTACGTATATTTTTCCTTCTTGATTTTTAATGGAAAGTTTCACTATTTTTGTTTTTTCCTTGTTAATTTCAAGTCCTATTTTACTAGCCAGTGAAGACTGTTTTTTCTTGCATCGAATTCACTGTGCTACTGATGAGAGTTACGTCATCTGCAAAATCAAGGTCTTCTAGTTAGGTCTCATATATCCAGTCAATGCCCGTTTTACCTGTGCAACATTTTTTCATTATGAAATCTATAATCTATGGGAATTCCAAAAACCAAGGGAGATAATATAAATCCTTGTTTCACGCCTGTTTCAGTCTGGGAACAATTCGCTCATTCCTTCTTATGTGTTGACGCACAAACATATCAGTTGCAGAGATCCTTGATGATGTTGACAGTTGTAGATGGTATTCCATATAGTCTTAAAATTATCCACAATGAATATCTATGTAAGCTATCAAATGCTTTTTGTAAGTCTATAAAGTTCAGGATTAATAGTTTCTGCTTTTCAATATGTTCATCAAATATTATTCTTAGAGTAAAGATCTGGTCGAGACAGCTTCTCCCTTTTCGAAATCCTGCATGTTCTTCTCTCATTGCAATATCCGCTATCTCTTTAAGTATGTTCAGAATATTCAGAATAACTTTGCAAAATACTTCTGACACAACTTATAGTAAGGTTACTCCTCTCCAATTATTGAAGCTGATATGGTTGCCTTTTTTGTTGGTATTTTAACAATGATTCCTTTTTTCCACCTAGAAGGGATCTTTTTTTCTTTCCAAACTTTATTAAAAATTATATTAATGTCTCATGTTGTCAGTGTTAATAGCTTTTAACATTTCGGCTGTTACTGGTAAGTCGATTTCAAGAATTATGTTAGGTGTGGTCGATGAAGTATTTCTTGGAAGTGTTCGACCCATCTTTACTTGATGTTAATATGTTGCCTCTTTACTTGATGTTAATATGTTGCCTCTTTACTTGATGTTAATATGTTGCCTCTTTACTTGATGTTAATATGTTGCCTCTTTACTTGATGTTAATATGTTGCCATTTTTACTAAAGATTGGTCTTTCTCTGGATGTAATAATACCCGTTAGTCTCTTTTGTATGTTATATAGTTTTGCTGTCTCCTGTTTTTTAATGCTTTCTTTGCTTCTTGCGCCATATTGTCTATATCCTATCTTTTGTCCCTGCTAGCTGAAGTTTTTATTTTATTGCCTATTTCTTTGTATGTTGCTTTTGTCAAATCTCTTCTAAGATCTGTCTTTACATTCAACATGGCTAATTTTGCTGCTCGTCTTTCGTGTATGTACAGTATTTCCATGTTATTTCCGATATCTATGCTTTTCTACTTTTTTTTTTGCAGTCCAGCACTTGCTTCTGCTGCTGTGACTTTGGCTCAGCTGTAAGAATTTCATAATTCATCTGTATCTATCTCCTCAACCTCACTGAGTGTTGTGAAATAATTGGTAAGCTCCAGATTGAAATTACTGTTAATATTTTCTTCCTGTAGGCTGTGGCTGCTTCTTTCTGAGTATTCATTTCTTGTGTTGACTTTCCAGTTTTAGTCTTATCTTTACACAGGTTGTGGTCATTGTTGACATCTGCACTTCTATATACTCTTACATCTATCAGAGATGTTCTGAATTGCTTTATGATACAAAAGTGATCTGATTTCTGATTCTATCATATGAAGATATCCATATTGTTTTATGTTTCTCTTTGAGTGAAAATATTGTTCCTCCAACGGCCGTGGCCTCTATTAAACATATTTCATTAAATTTTTCTCCGTTCTGATTTACTGTATCTTCTTTCCCCAATTACTTTGTCGACATCAGAGTTATCTTTTCCTACCTTTACGTTGAATTCTCCTATGACAATTAGGATGACGTGTTTAATGACTTTTTTTGTTCATGAATTGTCGTACTGGAACAATACAGGAACTAAAACACCAAAAGATTAAAGACGTAGACAACTTGACAGAAACCAGATCACTATCATCGACTACAACATTTAACATTCACAAGATATGCATTTCTATGAGGACAAGAAACCCGTGTAGCCTACAGAAAAAAAAGTAGCTTCACCAAAATTAAAGCTAAAGGTGTGATTCTTACTATTCATGGCTGATATTGTAAAAAGAATACAGCTGTGTCAAGGTCTCTAATTTAGACGTTTATGTGTAGCTATATGTTTTTCTAGAAACTTTATCAGCAAACATTTTTAAAACTACATAACCAACATTCCGAAATCCAGCAGTAAGAACAAAAATTATACCTTTTCTGACTTAAAAAAAAATAAGGAGATCAACAGCACAATAACATTATACGCATAATGGAGAACTCTGTAGTCCTTAACTTTTTCTTTTTTTAACACACCAAACTTAAGTGGAATGTGAGTATTTAAGTTTACCATTCATTCTTTTAATAATTTTTAAAATCGAATTTCAACTCATTTTTTACTATTTGTTTTTAATAATCGACATCTTTGTTGAAGTTTCAGAATATGTGTTTAACATTCTTTGCTCCTGCATCATTCCACAACGAAGTTCGGAGCACCTCACTGGCAGTAGTCTCACCTGAACAGCTTCAGCTGCTAGACTAGAACATCCATCTCACTGAAACAGTTTTACTAAATTAGTTCCCTTGTTTAAACAACTAATCAGCCCTGCAACGAAGTCAAAGTTATATATTCTAAAAGTTATATATTCTACATAAAAGCAACTTTCCGTAGCAAAAAAATTCTTTTATCGAGTAAAAGTCAGAACTGGGGTATACGTTGATCCAAATTTCTTTGAAACTCAAGAGGAGAACGTGCCGAAGTAAGACTATGGCACACGAACTTTCCACTGTTACTTATTTGGCGACAGAAAGTCACAGCATTATTTTTCAATTTATAAAACTGATAAACACGATGCTCAAATATTGTATACGTATAGAGCAAAATGTTTTTGGTTTTCTTTATTAAACTTCTTATTATTATTATCTCATTAATAATCTTCCATTTGTTTTCATTATAATTTTAATGTATGAATTATACTTATGATTACATAAGTGACGAAGAATTGTTCCTTTGTAGAAAAATTATGGCTGTACTTTATTAAAAATTGCTGCAGTAATAACCGTTACAGAAGTATAAAAAGAAATGATCATAAAGATCGAAAAGTCCAGATTTCTTGCATTGACAACATTCTGCACTGAAATGTTTCATCAGAATGTTCAAGATAGCTTCAACAAGAGATTTTTCCATGTGTCATGAGTAACGCGGAGAACTGGTAAAAGACTCACAAAGGGAGTATCTCATTGTAAGGACACTGTGGCATTTAAGAAGAATGCACTGCTGAAGAGAGATGCATATGCAAATATGTTGCAACCAGGGTTGTTGGTTCGGAGTGGAAAGCAATACTGTGTAGTCGGAACTGATGCCAGTAGAAATGCACAATTTATGGAGAAGCAAAACTTCGCCATTAGAAAAACAGAGGAATAGGAATGGAAGACTATTCAAAACAAAAGTAGGAACAGCTTTATTGATTAACGAGCACGAGGTTAAGTTTAAACCTTATTCACACAAAAACATAAAGGGCATAGAAATATAAAAAGAAAATCCCGCTTCAGAGACCCACCAAGAATATAGGCTAAAGCCTTGTGATACTCTGAACCCCTTGTGGTCCTCTCGTGGATCTTGTGTGGTCTTTTCCGGGACCACACAGGAGACGACCGGACCTAATGAGGAGCACAAGCGTAAATCCAGTAGGATCACAGTGCGGTTTTGGTGGTAGAAGCGAACGAAGAAGAAGAAGAAGATAAAAAGAAAAGAAAAAATAAATTCACATCAATGATATATAACAAGAAAGAAAGAACAGACTAAAAAGTGTGCACGTAGCTGTGACCTACAAGAAGCTATGTCTGAGAGTGCGCGTGGTGAATTATTGTGAATGTTGAAATCAACATTCACAATGAAGACTTGTGAGGTGTAATATCAGTCTGGCTGGTTGGTATTAAAGATGGGGTTGGGAATGGACAAGACAGAGAGAGAGGGGGAGGAGAGGGGAATACAATGACTGTCAAGCCGAGAAGCGGGTGAGTGGATAGATGAATGCAGAGAGTCTGTAATACGGTGCAGTGAAGGTACTAGAATATAATTTGCAGGTGAAGGAGTAGATGAGAACTTAGCATCGAGGGATTATGGCCATGATGTTTTAATGAGTCAGCTTCACACCACTGCTTGCAACATAAATATTGCTTATTGTAACGGAGGCCTATTTTGTTAACCAAATATTTACTAGAAAAAAAGTCACCAAAGAAACTATTGAGCAGCCTGGTTATGTTCGACATGTTCTCTACAAGCAACTAACGTCTACCAGCTTCAAAACCGTCTTTTATTACAAGAAAAGTTGTGTGTGTATAAATGCTTGTCGCACAGTCACTTTGTTAGCATTCTCGCGCATTGACGCTTTAAGGTTACTCTTGGAATAAGCCGTAAAGGCATGCGTTTTATGTCCACATATATGTGTGTTGTTTGAAAGTAGACAGCTTTTCATAGAAAATGAACGAAGCCTTGTTACTCCTAACCTTTAAAAATCGCAATCACCATCTGCCCAGGTGCATATTGCAGACTTGATCAGGATTTATTTTTCTAAGCTAGCAAAAGTAAACCACAGCGTCTGCAAAATCATACACTCTTTAAAATATACTTAACGTGAAAATCAACTGTTTACAAGTGACAAAATGATCTTCATAGGAGCGCAATGCAGTTTGGAAATATTAATTGTCATAGATATGACTTCAAAAAGTAAAACAACTAAAGAATCTATGGAGAGGAACAGACAGAACTACAAAAATAAGATTTTTAAGGGCATGCATCTTTCCCATCGTAAAATATGCCTGTGAGACCTGGACACTTAACAAAACATCTTAGAAACACATAAATGCCTTTGAATGTAAATGCTACAGAAGAGTTCATCAAATATCAATGGCACAGAAAAGAACAAATATATCCATACTACAAGAACTTAATATTGAAGAAGATTGGCTAGTAAAGAGGATTAAAGAGAGAAAACTTAAATATTATGAGCACATTAAACATCATGATATTTTAGAGAAGACCGTCTTGGAAGGGTACATAATAGGAAAAAGAAAGAGAGGAAGACCAAGGCGAAGATGGCTGCAAAGACATCGTTGATAATCTGCAAATGGACGCATCAGCAGCAGGCCATCTTGCTTACAACCGAAAGCCCTACGGGAGAGCTGTTAGGGAGGCAAAGTTCTGCAAGGGACATGCAAATGACTGACTGACTGAGTGAGATATGTGAAGATTTATTTTGCATAATGACATAATTTATAGCAAACAGTCAAAGTATGATGTCATCACAGTGAACCAGAATTAAGAACTGACACTAATGCTATGTACACAAAAGACAAAGAGTTAGCAGTCGCCTTTCTTTCCAATGCCAGTAGATTTGTATTGAGTAGCTTTGGAGAAGAATAGAAAACTATTACCATTTCAACATTTCATTTTTGTTTAAATCTGTCTGCCTGTCGTCTATAATGGCGCGGGAAATTAAATGAATTTAGAGTAATGGGAAGAACTGCAACGAAAAAACTGAATATTTTATTTAAATGACTAGGTTTATAACCTGGGACTGCCAAAGCACTTTACGTATCTAACAGCGTGACCAGTCGAGAAAAGTAATCATTTCCTACGGACCCATGAGTGTATAGCAATGAACAAAACAGCACAAACAGAAGAGTTTATTATTAACATTTTGAATTTCAATCAGTCAGGTTGAAAATAAACATCCATTTATTATGTTGTATAGTAAAAACATGCCTGGTAACAGTTGAATTCTAGAACCATTACGTCTGTGTGTCTTTCGTTAGATCGAACGTGCAGAAGTTTTCACTGCTGAACTATCATCCGGTGACATAAATGAACGGGATGCCGCTAAACACACATTATATCTCGTAAAAAAAAGTGAGAAAAGAAAACTAAACTACACGTCGTTAGAGTAGGACTACCTTATTGTATCAGTGTATTGGTAGTCGGACACAAACACTCACGTATCAGCTACAAACGCAACAGAAAACGAGGGTGGATGCGTATTTAGAAAATTGAAACAAGAACAAACAATACAGATGGCTAAACCAACAAGTGCCTACTCCAGAAACTACATAGCAGAGGTGGAAAAAATAAAAACTGCAGCTATGAAAAATAATAGAACACACACACACAATACGCTGAAAGGTAAATATGTGTTCTTAGATTCACAATCCGTCATACAGGAACTAAAACACCAAAAGATTTAAAGACCTGGACAACTTGACAGAACCCGGATCACTAGCGAGCGCAGTATTCAATAATGCAGTCATACTATGGATATCGGCCCACAGTAACATCTAAGGAAATGAAGAGGCAGACAGACTGGCAGAAGAGGGAGGACGGATGCAACAGACTAATAGAAGCTTAACATATAAAGAAACAAGGAACAGACTAAAAACCATATATAAAGACAAATGAATAAAACAACACCCCAAAGCTACAACAAATGACTCTCTAGTAACGACCAAGTGGAAGTCTTCCAAAAGAGAACAGGACATTGCAGGTTGAGACCCCATCTATACCAGAAATTCACAATTAACCTAGCAGAACTATGTGCCTGCAGCAAAGAGCAATTGACAGCACATCACATCCTCCAGAGCTGCGAGTTATGCAGCACACCCAGGCAAAGGACCTAGCCAAACCTCAGCCCCTTTATAGCAGAAGCTCTACGGCGATGCTCAAAACCAGAGACGAAATGTTGTATTTGTGAGAGGCATTGAACAAACGACGACGAAGAAGAAGGAACACTCGAGTAAATAGAGTGTACATAAAGTAAATTGTTTTCAAATGCGATTAAAGTACAAATAGAGCATAAATATGAGTTGACCTTGCAAATAAGATCGATTCAAATATAAATCGACACTGGTGTCCACACATTGTGTATAAAAATTTGGCAAAGTTTCGTGCAAACTATAGCGAATTTGCTCACAGAGGATAGGTCATCACATAATACAGGACTGCGATCAGAGAATACCGGATTACGATCGGAGAACAACCTTTGAATAATAGATTACGATTGTAAAGAAATATTTCTTTCACAAAATAAATATAGTATACTTTGAGGGTTGCATAATTTTTGAGGAAGACCTTGGCGAATAAAAAAATAAAAAAAAGTTTTTAAGTACCGGAAATCCACCCCACGTCAATCGCATGACAGGCAAGTATTCCCCTACCACATCAGTGTTTTCCATGTCATACTTAACTCTCTCTCTCTCTCTATATATATATATATATATATATATAGCCGTAGGCCGTAGTATGAGTAGCTCTCGCCGCGATACTACTGGACATACCAGTTAAGCTTCACTTTATCCTTTCCATCACCTTTTCACATCGCCGCACCACGGCAACCCTGATTGCTTTTCCTCATTTTCTTCATTGGCCGGGAGGAGTTTCACTCCACGCACGGCATCCGAAGAGCCTCGCCAGCAGGTTCTTAATCCCTAGGTTAAGCCGGTTCAGGAAATTCGCCCGGTATGAGTGTACGTGGGACGTGGCCGACCTTCAGAGCAGAGGTGCTGTGATTTGAGCAGTCCTGACCTCCAGACTACTGATTACTTCTTACACCTTTCTGTCATTTTTTCCACGTGCCCAACCCATAATCACAACTTTATTCACTGGCCGGGAGGAGCCCCACTCCACGCACTGCAGCTGAAGAATCTCGCCAACAGCGGTATATTAGCTACCAAACATGACTCTCATCTACCCGAAACGTCTGGTTTTCGGGCGCCAGATATTCGCCTTCGCCCCTTCTCCTGTCAGTTTAAACAGTTCTTCCACGAGAAGGCCAGGAGCTGGACTTGACTGTCGGAGGCTATTTGAGACGCACGCCATTGGAGTGGAGAGCGATGTATCCTCCACCCCACCTCCGGCAATAACAGTCCTTAGATTAATATAATTTGTTAATGATCCTGTCATTCCTATGGGGATTATATATATATATATATATATATATATATATATATATATATGGGATTATTTCGCTCTGAAATATTTCTTTTACAGTGAGTTATGTTCAGCATGCTCGCGATTTGTAGAAATAGGCAAATTTAATTAATAATTTAAGAGAACTTGGGCAGTTCGGGTTTCCATACCCTAACAAACAATGGTCACGGTGCCAGACGTTTTACGCGCGAAACGTCTGCTAGAGGGCTGGTATGCGGTTCTCAGACCTATGCTGGTGTTAGAGTAAAATTTGACACAGACAGTGCCTACCTCGAACGTGTAAATAATAATATGTGTTTGAGTGAGTGAGTGCGTGCGTTTTTCATGTTCACGTGGTATGTAGATAGTGTGCACGACCATGAAACTTTAGAGTGTCATACCGCAGCAAAGTGCTGGGGAAAGCCATGAAGATTATCGAACATTCCTGAGTTGTGTACAATCATCTGAAGTAAGGAAAAAGTCTGCTTCATGTTGGAGCTGTAATCTGATTATATAAACGAATTTTTATATTTACCTAAAAGAGAAAAAAAAACAGAAATGTTTGTAATTTATTTATGTCCCAGTGGCTTATTTGGTAGAAGAATCGATCCTCTTCAAATTGAAAATTTAGATTAGCAATAACATAAAATGTTTGAAATGAAGCATCTTGCGTAAGAAATTTCTGATTGAAAATATACATCAGATGGACAAGAACACTCACATTAATGGAAAAACAAAACAAAAATTCCACTTTTTATGTAAATATGGAAACCGAAAATTGACAACTTTTTTGGTAGACTGACAAACAGGAAGATCACCAGTTTCTTGAGAAAAAAAATCAGTAGAATGCCAGGATATTGTGATTCAGTTTATCCGGGTGATTATTACATTTAACCATAAGTCTGAGATTGTTTTCCTCTTCGCCAGTTCTTGGATACGGGGAGGAATGCTTGAAAGAGCACACAGCTAGTCATTTTCAGTCTCCATTTTAGTTCGTTGCTACATTTTCATTTGCAGCAGAGATGATTGACTCACAACGATGGTCAACATAAATGGAAGCAATGTATGGATAGTTCTTTCTGTTACTTTTGGGTTGAAATCACACACCAACAGCCAAAATTATGTGACTGATTTCTCATTGAACATAATCTCTTGCTCCTAAATCAGTCTTCAGCACCAGAAATTAATAATCGTCAGGAATTTTTTCAACTGACAGTTTGAATGGACTTGCACTAAATTCATCTCCTCGTCAGTGAGTTCAGGAAAATATTGGTTGAATTTTTTTTTTAAAAATGCTGCAGAGTTTCGTTTTTTTTTTTTTTTTTTGCAAGTTCTGGAAGCAATTTGATCATCATCATCATCAGCACTAGGAACTGAGGACAGTTTCTTAAACGTTGCAATATTTCTTATCTTTACTGTTCTATTCCAGTTTTCCAGCTTACTTACGACAGGTTTCAAAGTATATGTGAAGTTTATTGTGTTGTTATTTCTTCCTTGCATCTAAAGATTCAGTTTATTCAGTTCTTTAGAAATGTGAACCAAACAGGGCAAGGTAAGTGATCCATTCCTCATCATCCAAGCAGCAAAAAAACCCCCCGTCTTACAGTATTTGAGCTCATCTCGAAACTAAATTGTTCGTTCAGTTACATTTCCTCTTGAACATTCCTCGTCGTGTCGAAAGAAACCAGATGATGCTCTGTATCCATGTCAGTACATAAGTACTTGAAAAGTCGTCAGTTGAGAGATCCTCCTTTCATAAAATTCACAGTTTGAAGTGTTTGATCCAAAATTTTCTCTAGCTGAGCTGAAAGTGTTTTTGTGGCCAGTTCATGACAATGGACCATACAATGAATGCCATTCATTTTTTGGAGCTGCCTTTTTCACAAAAACTTGAAATCTGTATGTTGCCTTTATCTTAGCTGGTGCTCCGTCATGGTACATCGACAGACATTATCCCACAAAAGATTTTCTGGTTCAAAGAAATATGAAATCTTTTACAAACTATATGAGGCCTTGGTAGTTGTTTTAAGAGAACAAAAGAGAAAGCCCTCTTGAAATGAACTTCATTGAACATATCTAGCAAATACCAGCAACTGGGAACACAACGTCACATCGGTGGGTTCATCAACTTCAAACGAAAATAAACCAGATATTGCAGACTTGATGTCGTGCACAACTTGATTCTTGATGTCAGTGGCTATGTTGCTGATTCTTCTTTGAACAGGACTGTCTGAGTGTTAATATATGAATCATCGTACCTTAATTATTTTTTTTATTCTCACGACGGGTTTCAAAATCTGTAAAAAAAAAAGAAGAAATTAAATATAAGTAGAATACTTCCACAGACAGAAAGTAAAAGATATATTCTTATAAAATACATTCATTATGTCAAGTAACAATGACAACTTTTGCCACGATACAACTTTCAAATAGGCAGTGACAGATGTATTGTCCCCATGAAAAATGACATTTTATAAAGAGATATTACTGTTATCTGTGATTAAATCATCCATACAATAACAATTTATCTTTTCTTATCTTGTCTTGTCTTGTCACTGCAACTGCGAGCTGCTTTTTTGCAGTCGATGATGTGAATGTGTTGAAGCATAGCATTGTATCGGCGTGGGAACAGGTTATGCCAGTTTTTTTTTTCAGTCCCGGAGTGCAGCTAAAAAGCAGGGGCTGTGCGATGCCATGGGGACTATGGCGCTCCCTGCCCCGTTAGCCAGACTAGGCTTGTTACTGGGGGTACCAACGGAGAGGTCGATTAGTCAGTTATGGTTCACCAAGCCTGACGCTAGCATGTCAGCTATGGCCACCGACTGCCAAATAGGGCAGCGTCATCGCCCCCTTATCTTTAATTTTTAAAATGTCAGTATATACTATAAAGTAAAGTAAAGATAGTCCCATAGCAAATGCCGTAGGGGGTGAAGCGTTAGAGACCTCATTATGCTGGGTCATCAGCGTATGAGGTAGGGTGACCAGTTCCTTTCCTCGCTGCCTTTACTTCCCAGATTTTCTCTGGTACCCATTTTACGAGGCTGGGTCGACCTCGGGGCCGTATTGGTCGGAAAAAAAATCCTGCTCAGCTGGGGATTCGAACCCTCGACCATTTGGTTGCTAGACGAGTGCTGTATATACTATAGTATTGTTTTATCTTTAATTTTATCTTTAATAAAATAGTACTATAGTATATACTCACATTTTGAACAATCGATGTAATGTTGGCATTGCTGATTAGCACTATCATCTGCAACAAAATTTAAACGGTCTACTAGCTGGAAACAAATGGGCCAGAAGCCCTGATATGTTTGTTCTCTAAGGGAAACTACTGCAACAATTAGAAGCAGCAAAGAGAAAGAAAATATACTATTTAGCTGCAGACAGCTCTTGACTGAATAGGTAATATATCGACCGTTACCTTATACAGGGCCAGTTTACCTGTGACATTCAAGAAAGTGTGATGTCTTGTATTATATATGTATAATTGGTAGTTTGTGGAAAAAATCTATAATTGGTAGTTTGTGACAAAAATCAATGTTCCAACACTGTGTGTGTTTCATTTTGTGGTCCTAATCCCCCTCCTCCCTAATCCCTAAAATTCCCACTTGGGGCATAATTTCCCCCTAGTTGAGAACCTCTGGTCTAACCTCCAATCATTTTCAGCGCTGTTGTCTTAGTCATTATTCACCTGGTCTTCGAATTAAACTTAAAGGTATAAACTGAGAAAGAGAGAATGAATGAATGAATGGATTATCTTTATTTTTAAAGAGTAAAGAATTGGGCACGTAGGCCCGTCTTACATTCTGGCTTTTCAAGTTCTCTCCAAGAAAGAAAGAGAGAGAGAGAGGAGGCTCTGTGAGGGGAGGTGGGAAGAGAGCTTATAGAGCGAGGTGGGAGGAGCTGACATTTTTAGAACAGTCTAGTGGAAGAAATTGCTTGGCTGTCGCTTCTGAAAATTCGAGCAGCCGTTGTATAGATCATTAGGCCTGGGTGCAGCGTCTTCAAAGATCTTTTATTGCCCCAACTGTAATCCATCGTAACACTGGGATCTCTGTAGAAAAAAACAACATAAAACGATCATTGAGATTTAATTACATCTGTCACCCAGTGCAAGTTCACTGGGCCCGACAAGATCTGTTCTAGCTAGCGCATCTCAGGACCACATTTTATTTTGGTCGCTGTTCCTTTCATCTAGACCTGGAAGAAAACTGCTGGATATTTGTATGATTTATACATAGGTGAATTACAGCAAAGATCAGAGGCAGACAAGCGAGATTTGTAGGAAATTTTCTGAGAAGAGGAAAATTGGAACACATTGTGGCAAATGGAAAAATTGAGAGACAGAGAAAGACAGAGAGAGACAGAGAGAGACAGAGAGAGAGAGAAGTTACTGGATGGCTGTCAGTATGGCTAGGAAGAAAGTCACTGGCGGATCTCATAATCAAGTCTAAAGACAGGGAATTGAGGAGAGAAATGATCGCCTACGCCATACGGCACGGCACCTGATTGATTGATTGAATTACATCGCCAGTAGCCTTCACTTTACACCGATAAGTCAGTCATTTGCATGTCCCTTCCAGAACTTTGCCTCCTTATAACAGCTCTCCCGTAGGCCTTTCGGTTGTAAGCAAGATGCCTTGCTGCTGATGCATCCATTTGCAGATCAAAGTTGTCTTGCAGCCGTCTTCGCCTTGGTCTTCCTCTCTTTCTTTTTTCCCATTATGCACCCTTCTAAGACTGTCTTCTCTAAATTATCATGACGTTTATTATGTCCAAAAAAGTTTTCTCTGTTTAACCCTCTTTACTAGCCAACCTTCTTCAATATTAACACACAATAATTAGTGTATAGGTATACAACTATACACAAAGCACTGCAGTAAAGCTGTAAGTTCTTGTAGCATGGATATATTTTTTCTTTTTTTGTGTGTGTACACCGGTAAGTATTAGTATTTAAAACAAATACAGTATAGTATTATTTTTGGAAGATTACCATTCATTTCATGTCCTGCATACTGACTGAGATACAAACAACTCAAACAAAAATCATGCACTCCCCTTTCGAAATCCGCTATGTTCGTTTTGCAAGAGTGAGGCACCAAAACAAAAATATAAATATCGTTGGAATAGGAAGTCCACTACACCGGATTCGTGGTGATTCATGGGCCAATGACACAAGGGGACTAACTCACTTTTTTCCCCCCTTGTTCTTTGTCGACCGGCATCAGCGGATCGTAGAGAGAGAGATTATTTGCTCGATTTTAATCATGTCAGGAGAGATTACAGTGTATATTAGCAGTCTTGCCTCACATATGGAGGTAAGGATATTGTATTTTAGATGTAACACTAGTTGAAAATGGTGTGTTGCCAGTTTCATTTTTTGTTTTTTGCTTCATGCTGAGGCAAATTGTGCAGTGAAAGTTTTTCCAGTTTGTGGAGAGACTACGGCAGTAATATATAACCTGATGTTCTTTACTTAGTCAGTCATACATCAGCTCATAAGACTGTATTGCTGGTAGCTTTTCTTTCCTATCTGCAGTGTTTTTTCTTTAATACACCGCATGGTGCTGCTAGATAATTGTACCACGCTGAGGTGGTGAGGGTTTTTAAATTAAATTCTTAGCCTGGACCACCTTGTTGATCATGGTCGCCTTCCGTGCCAGGTAAATGTTTCTATTTGTTAACATTTCTTCAGTAGATGTTTTTGATCAGTTTCTGAGATTTGGTTTCTCATTTTATATAATGGTGCTACAGTTGCAGCAAGTACGACGTTGAACGCATGCTAATATGTAATCAAATACTGCTGTAGCTTCACAAATTATAGTGCTGCATGTCAGCATTTATGCAGGATAATCTCATTATTCATTTGCATGTCCCTTGCGGAACTTTGCCTCCCTAAAAGCACTCCTGTAGGCCTCTCGATTGTGAGTAAGATGGCCTGCTGCTGATGCATCCATTTGCAGATCATCAACGATGTCTTCCAGCCATCTTCGCCTTGGTCTTCCTCTCTTTCTTTTTCCCATTATGTACCCTTCCAAGACGGTCTTCTCTAGATTATAATGACGTTTAATGTGTCCAAAATATTTAAGTTTTCTCTCTTTAATCCTCTTTACTACCCAGCCTTCTTCAGTATTAAGTTCTTGTAGTATGAATATATTTGTTCTTTTTTGTGTTCGTGATATTTGAAGAACTCTTCTATAGCATTTACATTCAAAGGCATTTATGTGTTTCTCAGCTGTTTTGTTAAGTATCCAGGTCTCACATATGTTGCGATGGGAAAGATGCATGCCCGTAAAAATCTTATTTTTTGATTCCGTCTGTTTCTCTCCACAGATTCTTTATTTGTTTTACTTTCTGAATAGCGATAGATGTCCTTCTTTTAATTTCCATCATTGTATCTCCATTATTAGTTAGCAGTGATCCAAGATATTCAAAACTCTCCACTTCTTTCAGTTATATTCATTGATACATATTTCATCTACCTTGTTTGTTTTGTCAGTTGTCATCATTTTAGTTTTCTTCACATTAAGGTAGAGGTTTTGCTCTTAACTATTCTTACGGACTGATATAAATAGTTTTTCCATTCCTTTTTGTGTTGTGGACAGTAATACTGTATCATCAGCATATCCAATCTCTGGTATTTCATAACCTCCAATTGTTATGGCATTGTAATATTCTTTGTGCACATCTTCTCTAACATTCCTCATTATATTTTCAGTATACAAGTTAAATAAGGCAACAATATTGCACCCCTGACGGACCCCTTGTTTTATGTCAAACCAAGTTGTTGTTTCACCATTTATTCTTACTGCTGCTTGTTGGTCTAGATACAGCAGTGATGTTAATTGTATCAAATGTGTTGGAAATCCCATTTTTCTATTATTTCCCAAAGTTTCTGGAAATCCCATTTTTCCATTATTTCCCAAAGTTTCTGGTGTTGTACACAATCAAATGCCTTTTAGTAGTCTGTAAAGGCTAATTACAGATTCACATTAAACTCTGCATTTCTCTGTTATTAATCTTATATTGAATATATGATCTCTTGATCCTCTTCCTTGCCCAAAACCAGCTTGGACCATTATTGACTTCTTCTATTTTCTTATGAAGTCTACCCAATATGATTTTTAACAGAAGTTTACTGGCATGACTTTTCAGGGCAAAAGTTCTGTAGTTTGTATATAGTCAACATATATATATATATATATATATATATATATCATTTCATTCCTGCATCTACTAAATGTTGGTGTTATTTTAGGTTTTATGTGTTATTTTGTATGATTTGGTAGGTTATTTTTTGAGGCTGGGAATGCAAAAAAAAAAATGTTCCAGTTTAAGTTAATGGTTGGTTCTAAGGACTGTAAATGCGTCTCAAACAGCCTCTGGCAGTCAAGTCCAGCTCCTGGCCTTCCCGTGGCAGAACTGTTTAAACTGACAGGAGAAGGGGCGAGGGCGAATATCTGGTGCCTGAAAACCAGATACTTAGGGTAGATGAGTGGCACGTTTGGTAGCTCATCTACCGCTGTTGGCAAGATTTTTCAGTTGCCGTGCGTGGAGCGGTGCTCCTCCCGGCCAATGAAGAAAGGTGCAAATGAGGTTGCTGTGCAGCATCACTGCGGAAAAGGTGGTAGAAAGGATAAAGCGAAGCAAACAGTCAAATCACGGCACCTCTGGTCTGGAGGTCGGCCATGTCCTGAGTGCAGTCACATCGGGTGAAATGCATGAACCGGCTTGTCCCAGAGGTTAAGACACTGCTGGCAAGACTCTTCAAATGCCGCGTGTGGAGTGAAGCTCCTCCCGGTCAAGGAAGAAATGCGGAAAAGAAATAAAGGTTGCTGTGCGTTGCCGATGGGAAAGGTGGTGGAAAGGATAAAGTGAAGTTTAATCGGTATGTCCAGTAGTATCGCTACGATAGCTAAACATACCACGGCACCTCTGCTCTAGAGGCCGGCCACGTCCGAAATACACCTACACTGGTGAAATATGCCTAAACCGGCACACACCAGGGGTGGAACTTGATGGCTGGACATGTCATGCCACCTCCACTCTAGAGGTCGGTCACGCCTGATATACACCCATACTGGTGAATTTTGCCTAAACCGGCTCACACCAGGGGTGAATCTTGAAGGCTATGCATGTCACAGTACCTCTGCTCTAGAGGTCAGTCACGTCCCAAACACGCCCATACTGGGATAATATGCCTAAACCGGCTCAACCCAGGGGTGGAAGTCACTAGTGGCGAGGATTCATCCTCCTGGACAAAAGCTCCATCCTGGTCACAACTAGGAAGGGTAGCGGCCATGACCGCAAAATGCTGAAGTCGGAGACACTGGACCAGGGCAGTCTAGATAGGCAACCACCTCTCACCCGGCGGGGATGTTTGCGTATACTAATCACGCTGAGGTTTTCCGGTGAGAAAGTCCAACTCTGGACTGGATGGGCAACCACCTCTCACCCGGCGGTGATACACGAGTATCTCAAAACACGTCGAGGTTTTCCGGTGAGAAGGTCCAACTCTGGCCTGGGTGGGCTACCGCCTCTCACCCAGTGAGGATGCACTGATATCCTAAACACGTCGAGGTCTTCCGGTGAGAAAGTCCAACCCTAGACTAAACTGGTGCAATGAAAACCACGGTGTCATGCAATCCCGCTTCTGAGACCCACCAAGAATACAGGCTAAAGCCCTGTGATACTCTGAACCCCTTGTGGTCCTCACGTGGATCTCGTGTGGTCCTTTCGGGGACCACGGGACCTAACGAGGACCACAGGTGTAAATTCAGTAGGATCACAGTGCGATTTTGGTGGTAGAAGCGAACAAAGAAGAAGAAGAAGTTAATGGTTATTGCTTTTTTTCACTTTACATCCTTTCAGCTTATGAAAAGTTTCATTGGAACACTACTTTTGGAAAGTGGGGACCATCCATTTTAATTTTGCTTATCTCTTCATCATATTCAGTCTGATTATTATTTTAAAGTGTTGTGATTCTGTGAGTTAATTGTCTCAAAAAATCTTTTATTTCATTACTTGTGAAGACTCCATTTAGTTTTTGTTATGAATTTTATGGCCTTGTCATTGAGTTGTCACAAAGTGAATATTTGAATCTTTGCAGCATTCATTTTTCTGTAGTTTAGACTGTCCTTGCTGAGCATTGCTATCATTCACCTTAAGCTGCTACTGTGTAAAATTATTAACATCATACTCACAAGTTTGAGATAATGATGACAGTTAAGAACGTCCAACAAAACATGTACTTATGATATAAAAAATCTTGATATGCTGTATTTTAGAGTATGAAAAAATTATTTTAATAACATACTTTAATACAAACCTCAGTCTTTTTTTTTTTTCTAATGTCCACCATGCAGCGGTTCCATAATGAAGAGTGAAAATACTGAGAGCTAGTGTGGTCTAGTCCCAGAAGTTTATTATTAGAACACATTAGTCTTGGCACGGTTTAGCACTCTCCTGCATAGATATTAAATAGTGAGATTTTTTGAAGCGAATCACTTCAGCATATCACAGAAGTGATCACTTTTATGTATGATCATATAAGCTAATTAGAAACTGACAGTTATATTGGTACTGCAGACTCGTAAACAACAGACAAGGATTCAGGATGTGCTATCAGGAAGCAAGATTAAATTTTGTCTTGTGGATGTGTCTGCCAGTAAAGACAATTTAGAGAAGATGAGAAATGTTGCTGGGAATGCACAAGCCCTAGCTCCTCAGATAGCAAATGGAGATGTCTACTGTGGGGTAAGGATGTGTGCATGATGATATCAGAATACATGTTTTGTTACTTAAAGATGAAATGTGTGTGAGTGAGTGAGTAAGTGAACGTGAGTGTGAGAGAGAGAGAGAGATCTAGGTAAATACTATAAGCAAGTAAAATGTAGGAAAGATAAAAATGAAAATGAACGGAAGACTGAAATATTTTGGCTACATAAAATGTAGGATGATATTTAGTAAAGAGTGAGTGATGGTTGGGACATGTGCTCCGAATGACTGACAACTCACTACCAAAAATAACACTAAGAGGAACAGAAGTAAGGGTAGACCAGAAGAGACATGGAGAAGAACAACAGAGAGGATGTTTAGCAAAAGAGGGCTCACCTGGGCAAGAGCAGTAAAAAAAGCAAAGGACAGGCATTTGTGGAAAACCCTTGCAGAAGCCCCATGTGTCCTGTGCACTTAAGGTTCAGTGAGAGAGAGAGTGAAATATTAAAGTACATGAAAACAAAAAACTCTCAGCTACATTGAGAGGAATAATAAGAAAAGCAACAACCAATAACTGAAATAAAATCAAGTGTAACAGGAAATAAAATGTAGGTTAACAAACTGGATCCAAGGTCCCTTATTATATAAAACTTTCTAAAACAATTAAAACTGGATGCATGGTAACTTATACAAACTACAAGCTGTTGTTCTTTGCAGCCGATGCTGTAGAGATTGAGGTAGCATCGTATCGGCATGGGAGCTGGTTATGGCAGCTATTTTTTTTTTTTCAGTCCCGAAGTACAGCTAAAAAGCAGGGGCTGTGCAGTACTTCTTTAGCAGACTCCACCACCATGGGGACTACTGTGATCCCTGCCCCGTTAGCCAGGCTAGGCCTATTACTGGGGGGTGCCACGGAGAGGTGGGACAAGGTCTTGGTCAGCCATGGTTTGCTAACCCTGACACTGGCATATCAGCTGTGGGTCGCTGATTGCCTAATCAGACAGCGTCTTCGCCCCCTGATGCATGGTAAATAATTAGAAAGAAAAAATTGTATTGTACATAAATGTTTACCACAGAGACAGTGACACATTTAAGGAATATTTTAGTAATAAAATGTAGGATCTTATTGGTCAAATAAGAGCTGTGGAAATAATCTGTTAGCATAAAGCCATTCAAGTAGTAAAGATATTTGGATTTTCTTCATTATAAAAAAATGTGACACATATGTTATGCGTTACTTTAATAAAATTTGTCATATTTTATCACTAGGCTTCGGCGAATAAAATTGCTCATATATGACAAGAAGAACATATTTAAATGGGGTTTGTTAATGTGAATTATTGTGTCATAGTTTCATGGACATTTTTCTCATACTGTCTTCTGGGTTATATTTTTTACCTTTCTGTCATTTTTAACTTACACTTTGAACCATACACATGTGGGAAAAGAAATTTGTATGTGATAGATTTTTTGCTTATGAAGTTCTTCTGTTCAATTTCAGAATTATGAGGCATTTGAGGAAGCTGTGGAGGATAGGACCTTGAATGAGTTTCTGAAGCTTTGAGAGCTGTCAGTGGAGGATGTCCTCTTTCACCTGCTCACCTCCACCAGCAAACTTCCAGATTTTACAGATATTATATGATGAGGACGTAGAATACATTTTTGCAAATTTTTACATTTGTATCAGAGATGAGATTCAGAATGTATCATCACATTCCCTGCAGTATTTAATAATGATACATTCACAAGAAAGCTGATAGTTTGTGGTTTCATTATGGAGTCATATTAATTCATTTTTGTTTTCAAAAGAAGTGTGTGAAACTGTAGGAAAGTCAGACTTTTCATTTTGTGTTTAGGAGTACAGAAACACTTTACTAATAAACTTGACACAGCACAACATTATAGAAGCAAGCAGCCAAGTATTAGTTATTTCAGTCTACATGAGTTACAAAACTTGACAAAATAATCAGGGCAATGTGATTGTTGCAGAAAACAACTATTCCACTGGGTTTTTTTTTTTTTTAAAGTTCTGCTTCTGTGTTAAGTTGAAGTGTCTCAAAAAATGAGTGAAAACTGAGGTTTTAAACATGAGCAGACAAATTTTTTTTTTTTCTGGACAAATGGATTTTCTCTGTGCCATTGTTTATTTGCTAGGTGCTGCATTTAACATACTGGCATTCTGTTTATATCACGTACATGATTTTCAGTCAGTATTATGTGCATTTATACAATCAGTTTTCTAAACACAGTTTTCAGCTTTTGTTAAATCAGTACTTGTAAACCACTTATTGTTTAATATCTGTACATTTTGTTCAGTTTTATCACACAGTGACTCATATTTAATATATAGATTCAGCAGTAGATTATATTGGATACACAGCATTTTAAATTTCACAAGAAAAATTGGAACCAAAAACTGTTGGAAATCATGCGGGATTAAAAAAAAAGTTTATAGTTTATTTTTATTAAAACATTTTTATCATTTTGATTTTAGATTATGAGAAGTGAATCTGTCACATAGATCTCCTAACTATAATTTACAATGAAAACTTCGAAATCTTCACATCTCTTGAGATACAAATACGTTGCTCTAGAACAGGGATAGTGGCATACAGACAGTTGTTTTGAGCAAGTGAATACCCTAAAATTTCATGCTTAAAAATATACACGGTAAACTCTGTAGAACTAGAACACCACTCTGACTTTTAACTTCAGTGAAGTGTGCAGCACTTAACTTGCTGTGTTTCAGAGTTGTCGTTTTTTAAAGAGTAAAAAGGGCTGCATGCTGTAGCTTATTTAACACTTTTTATGTGTTCAAAAAAGTGAGTGTGTCAGCTTTGTCCACATGCAACATAATTACACAGCTTTGTCCACTAGCAACAGTTGAATACACATGATTTTTGTTTTTTTAATCTATCAAGCCTCTAGTAATGTCAGATTGTGTGTGTCCTCACAGGAGTAATCTTGCAGATGAAATACAAAGCATAAACCTCATATACAGTATCTCTTATCCATGATACAACAGGAGGAGTCTCTCCTAAACTTTCTTTAAATGCATATAAGTGGTATTTTTTGTTTATTCTTAAAGAAACTGCAAGGTGCATTTTTTGTATGAGTAATATTTTTAAGTGCTTAGCTTTATATAAGCATCTGTGAAATAAATAATGTCTTTTATTTCATTTTTTTTATGCTTTTGTCAAGTATGAGAAAATTATATTATTGTTATTATATGAGAAAAATATATCTTACATCCTTCCTGTGCTGTTAAATGTCACATAGGGCTCGCATGGTATTGTGCTAAGTTTTCCTGTTTTCAGCGAGCTTTTCAACCTCATCAAGGGATGTTATGCCCACTAAACTGGCCTCTTTTAACAGTGTCCTCTTTAGAGTTTCATGTGGTCGACCTCTTTTTCTTCAGCCTGTTGTGTTCCACTTGATAGCTTGTTTTGGGATTCTCTATTTCTTCTCATCACGTGACTAACATGCTTGTATGTCCATCTTATTTTTCTCATCATCCAAGAGATGGGTTGTTATTTGTTCATCTGTCTTATCTCTGCATTGTTCTTGAATCCATTCCACTTTATACCATGTATTTTCCTTAGGCATTTGTTTTCAAAAGAGTCTAATTTGTTGCCTATTTCTTTAGTTTTCCAGCTTTTGCTGTGCAAAATTCCAAATGGTACTTTTTTTATTAGATGCAGTCAGTTTTGAGAGGCACCTTAAAAAAAAAAAAAAGGTTCACAGTCCCTAGTCTATGATTTGTAGACTGTCACTGTGTCTCTGACACATCTTGCAAATCACACAAAATCAGTTACAATGGTTGATGCCAGGGAACCCAGAAACACATTTGAACATGTTAAATACAAAACAGAATAATAAGTTTTCATGAAAAAGTGATGGTGAATATATTCATATTATTTATAACTGTGTATGAATTCTGCAAGTGTACACCTCGTTTGATAATCTTAATTCATTCATCACATTTGAAATCTTAGTTTCTTTCCTTATGCCATTCAGAAATCTAGAAATCTAGATGGAACTGCTAAAGGACACAAGTCTTTGAAGTCTGTTCATTTGGCAAATTCTTACGTGTTTTCCACCATTTTTCTCTAGTGCCTGTATTTTAATCTAATGTTGTTAATGCCTCCTCAGACATTTTAGTAAAAGTGTCAGCTGCTGAATGCACTTTTATGTTGAAGTCTTAAGAGTTGTTCCACGTTATTAATGTAGAAAGTTTTAGCAAAAATAATCACAGTAACTTTTTTTTTTGCTGCAGAAATTCATTTTAGAGGCAATGAAACCTGGCAGTGTTTCTTGAACGAGAAAAAAAAAACTAAGAAAAATTAAGAAACTAAGAAAAAAAAAACCCAAACTACATTCGCCAATTTCAGAGTGAAAATTTTAATTTTATTCGTATAATTTTTTTTAAAATAAGCACAACAGAAGTGTTTCTTCTACATCCAAAATCCCAAGCACGTCTCATTAATGTAGAAAGTTTTACCAAAAGGTATTCCAGTAGCTTTTTTCTTTGCTGCAGAGATTTGTTTTGGAGGCAGTGACACCCCCACATGGCAATATTCCTTGAACAAGAAAAAAAAGCACTAGTAGTGCTTTGTTTATAATTTTTTTCAAAATCTAATCCTACAAAACTGTGTTCTCTTACTTTACCGTATGAAAGCCTCATTGTTTCCTATTTATTAAAAATAGTTCCAGTTATACAGCAGAGCTAAATTGAGCACTAGTATTTTTGGGGGGGGGGGGTTTCCATGTTTAATATTTTTTATGCATTCCATCCACAGTCAGTTCCTGTATTTAGTATATATTTTTTACGTTATATATACAAACATATTTTTCTGGATATGGATCATACGTATTGCATGTGCACTGTGTTTATGAGTTTTTTGGAGTTTTTTTTAAAACTGATTTTAACATAACTCTTAGCAGTGGGTTTTTTTGTTTTTTTTTTTACATTTTCTGTGTTTATGAACACTCAAATTAAGGAACATTTCAAAATGGACAGCAAAATAAAAATAACATGGCAAAACAAAACATATGAACAATAACAAATGTGTAAATGTAACACCTCAGCAGCATCCATAATTGTATGCAGTTTGTTTACATTGTGGTGCACCATGAGCCATGTTCATGAGATCAGATATACTTTGGTAATAGTGTTCATTACACTTAGCAAATAGTTTTTTAAACTATTTATTAAAATACAGGCTAGTGTTTGTTTGATGGAAAAAGTGCCAAAATACCATTTTTTGTGCTGTGAATGTTGAAATTTTATATAAAGGGTACTGTACATCTAGTCAGAATTAGCATTCATAAATTTTTTAGATTTGTGCATTCTTAACTTGCAATTAAATGTGAATGATATACATTATCAAGCTTTGTGGTATTCTAGCCAAGCTGCCAGATTTTGTAAACCTTAAAATTTAATGTACAAATGTATCTGTGAAGATATGGTTATAGCATTTAATGTATTATTTTTTTGTTATTTAACTGTTGTAGCACTGTGTTTCTACATCTTTTTTTTTGGTAAAAATTGCTAATACTTTCATCGCTTAGATTTGCGTTTCTTCTGATATATTTTTCATTGCTTGCTAAGCACTCCTAATGCTTTCAGCATCTGCATGTGAAAATATTCTGTAGCTGGATGTGCATTCATTACAGTGAAGTTATTGCTTTCTGACTGTGCAATGTCAGAGATCTTCATGCTGTTGAAAACATGAACATTTAGTTTTTAAATGGAATATATATGCTAGACCAGTTTCTTGCACTTGTAAATGTTATATAGGCCACTCAGAATTATTTAGCTAACCACAAGTGGAGCAGGTTGTATGTCTGTGCCCTAGAGCAGTGATTCTCAACCTTCTTATATCCAAGGTTCAATTTTTCCAGCTACGCAGAATCTGCAGGCCATCAGCTTGTGAAGTGTCCATTAAACCTGTAGTTGTTTTTATTTGGTAAGATAGCACTTAATACCAAACTGATAACGCAGCAGTGAACTACTTGATAAAACTGCCACAGACCATAGGTGGGGAACTACTGCTTTAGAGGATGTAATGATCTTTTTTCTCCTTTTTAATTTTTTAATCATGTCTGAATAGGAGTATTCAGATTGTTATTGTTTTATTTTCTAGGTTGCAGCTCGGAATATTGAGAAAACCTCTGTCATTTGTGAAACATTACTCTGTACTATACAAAACTCTTACAGTTTTCCCAATTCTGTTTTGTGTGCAGTTCTGTAAACAGTTGAATTTTTATTTTAACCAATTAATGTGCATTTCTGTAAACATTTGAATATTTATTTGAACCAGTTACTGCATTTTTTAAAATACAACAATAAAACCATAATTGTACACTTAATATATGTGCCTGAATTTGTTAGAGTAAGTTGTTTGCTGGGGGGAAAGGTGTCTTGAAGATTGCAAGTGGCATTCTACAATTAAAAAAAAAATTACTTCTGTGCTCATCATTTCATCAAATGCATTTAATGACTAAGTGCCATGCTGTGTGGGGTAGGCGATCATTTCTCTCCACAATTCCCTGTCATTTGCGTTGATTATGAGATCCGCCGGTGATTTTCTTCCTAGCTACACTGATAGACCATCCAGTAACTTCTCTCTGTCTTCCTTTGTCTCTTCTTCCCTCAGTTTTTCCAATTACCACAGTGTGTTCCAATATTCATATTCTCAGGAAATGTCCTATAAATCTCACTTACCACATGCATACAATGGATTTATACACTTCAGCTGTTTTTGTTTACCTGCAGCCTCCATTTGTGGAGTTATTTATGCTGCTCGTGCTTGCTTCACCCATTGTTTACATTGCTAAATTTAATCAACTTATCTTCTTATCTTATATCCTTCCCGTGCCGTTAGACATCACATAGGGCTCGCAAAGTAGTTCGCCAATTTTTCCTGTCTTCGGCGAGTCTTTCAACCTCAACAAAGGATTTTATGCCTGTTAACTTGGCCTCTCTTAATAATGTCCTCTTCAGAGTTTCACGCGGTCTGCCCCTTTTTCTTCGGCCTGTTGTGTTCCACTTGATAGCTTGTTTTGGGATTCTCTGATCATTTCTTCTCATCAAGTGACCAACATATGTCCATCTCCTTTTCCTGATCACCCGTGAGACTGGTTGTTGTTCAGTCATCTGTCTTATCTCTGCATTGTTCTTGAATTCATTCCACTTGATGCCGAGTATTTTCCTTAGGCATTTGTTTCAAAAGAGTCTAATTTCTTTTCTATTTCTTTAGTTGTTTTCCAGCTTTCGCATGCATAAATGAGGGTGGATATTACATTTGAATTGAATAGTCTTAACTTGGTTTTTGTGCTTATAACTTTTGAATTCCATATGTTCTCAAGATTCTTGAAGATTGATGCTGCTTTTGCAATTCTGATCCTAACTTCCTTTCTAGTGTCACCATCCTGGTCTATGTAGCTGCCAAGGTATGCAAATTGATTGACTTCTTCAATATCTGTCCCTTCTATGTGTATTTTTCCATTTTGATTGATGGGAATTTTCATTATTTTTGTTTTGTCCTTGTTAATTTCAAGTCCTATTTTGCTAGCCAGTGAAGACAGGCTATCTGTTTTTTCTTGCATGGAATTCACATTATTACTGATAAGAGTTATGTCATCAGCAAAATCAAGATCTTCTAGTTGGGTCCCATGTACCCAGTCAATACCTGTGTTACCTGTGCAGCATTTTTTCATTATGAAGTCTATTGTAATCCCAAAAAGTAAAGGAGACAGTATACATCCTTGTTTCACGCCTGTTTCAATCTGGAACCATTCACTCATCCCTTCTTCTGTCTTGACTGCACAACCATATCCATTGTATAAGTCCTTAATGATGTTGACAATTTTAGATGGTATTCCATATAGACATAAAATTCTCCATAATGAATCTCTGTGTATGCTATCAAATGCCTTCTTAAAATCTATGAAATTCAGTATTAATGGTTTCTGCTTTTCAATATGTTCTTCAAGTATTATTCTGAGAGTAAAGATCTGGTCGAGACAGCTTCTCCCTTTTCGAAATCCTGCTTGTTCTTCTCTCATTGCAGTATCCACTATATCTTTGAGTCTATTCAAAATGACCTTGCAAAATACTTTTGACACAACTGATATTAAGGTTACTCCTCTCCAGTTGTTACAGTCACTAAGGTTGCCCTTTTTTGGTATTTTAACAATGATTCCCTTCTTCCAATTAGAAGGGACCTTTTCTTCTTTCCAAATCTTGTTAAACATTCTCTGTAGTTGTCTCATGTTGTCACTATTGATAGCTTTTAGCATCTCGGCTGTTATTTCATCTTCACCTGCAGCTTTGTTGTTAGCCATTAAATTCACTGCTGTTTCAATTTCATGCAATTTAATTTCATCTAGGTTGACATTTAGTTGTGGGGCTGGTAAGTCAGTTTCAAGGTTTAACAATTCTTTTGGGTGTGGTCGATTGAGTATTTCTTGGAAGTGTTCAGCCCATCTTTGCTTTTGGTCTTTATTTGATGTTAATAGTGTTCCAGTTTTGCTAAGGATTGGTCTTTCTTTAGATGTAGTAGTACCTGTTAGCCTCTTTTGTATGTTATATAAAGTTTTGCTGTCTCCTGTTTTTGCTGCTTTTTCTGCCTCTTTCGCCATATTGTCTATGTATTCTCTTTTATCCCTTCTAGCTGAACTTTTTACTTTCTTGTCTATGTCTTTGTATTTTGCTTTTGCCGAATCTCTTTCATGATCTGCTTTTGCATTCAACATGTTTAATTTGACTGCTCGTCTTTCATGTATATACTTCCATGTTTTATCTGATATCCATGCTTTTCTATTTGGTTTTTCCAATCCAGCGCTTACTTTTGCTGCTGTGATTATGGCTGTGCTGTAAGAATTCCATAACTCATCTATACCTATCTCCTCAACTTCACTGGGTGTTTTGGAATGATTGGCAAGTTCCTGATTGAAATTAATGTTAGTATTTTCTTCTTGTAGGCTGTGGATGTTTATCTTTCTGTGTACTGATTTCTTGTGTTGACTTTTCAATTTTAGTTTTATTTTCCCTATGCACAGGTTGTGATCACTGTTGACATCTGCACCCCTATAAGCCCTTACATCCATGAGAGATGTTCTGTATTGCTTTCTAATACAAAAATGGTCTATCTGGATTCTAGTTCTATCATCTGGAGATATCCATGTTGTTTTATGTATCTCTTTGTGTGGGAATATTGTGCCTCCAATGACCATGCCCTCTGTGAGACATATTTCAATTAATCTTTCTCCATTCTGATTAACCATGTCAATTCCTTCTTTCCCCATCACTTTTTCAACGTCGGTATTATCCTTCCCTACCTTAGCATTGAAGTCCCCCATAGCAATTAGGATGTCGTGTTTAGGGACTTTGTTGATGATTTGTTGTAGTTGGTGATAGAAGTCGTCTTTCACATCATCATCTGCATCATTCGTGGGTGCATAACACTGTATTATTGTCATTCTTCCGTGTCGTAGGTTGTATCGTGCTCTTATTATACGACTGTTCACTGGTTCCCATTCTACAAGGCTCTTTGCAGCTACATTTGACATAATAATGCCCACTCCGTCTCGGAATTTATTGTCATTTCTGCCTGAATGTATAATTAACTTACCGTTTTCCGCCGATCTTTTACCTGCTTCTGGCCATCGCATTTCGCTGATGCCCAGTATGTCTAGATGGTATCTCTCCATTTCTTTGATGACCTGGGTAGTTTTTGTTGGTGCTGCCATCGTTCTCACATTCCAGAATCCAACCCTTGTCACATGTTTGGGGCCGACGAATGAGCTCTTCGGAGTTGGCATCCCTGATGCTCGGTTGGTTTCTCTGCGAGTTTCCATAACGATATCTTTTTTTCCCATCTGGAGTTGCCTCTAGATAGGTCCCAGGATAGGGTTGTTAGCCTTATGCCCAACTCCCGGTACATGATATGTAACAGATCAAGCGGAATCCCGCTGATTTCTGCATGCCGGCGAGAACGTTTTAAAAACGACCGCCATCTTGCACGTCACGCCGGAAATTTGCAAATTGTAATTCACATTCTGGGGGCAGTGTGGTCCCGGGTTTACACAATCTCCTCAGAAACTGGAGGCTGCAGGTTTGAACCCCTGGAGAAGTGGAGATTTCTTTTTCTTGGGAACCCTTGAGCAATAAATTCCCATGGTCTCTAATTAGTGGGGCTAAACATCCTTGTGCATTGTCATTTACATTAAAAATCCTTTGGCAGTTGAAAATCACAAAAGAGTAGGCCAGGTAGCTGCTCTTTGAGCAAAATTATAGGAAGGCTACCACAGAAGTTGGGCCAGTCGCTTGTAGTGTCTGTACTGCCTATGACAACTGTTGGTAATTGAAATGGAATGAGCCAAGCAGATACGGGAATGTTCTGATTGTGATGAAGCTATTTTGTGGACAACTGATTCACATCCAAAAAAAATGTGACGTCGTTTGTACAGCTTTGTTCCAGGGTCCAAATTCTGTGAGACTGAGCAGCTTGCTCTACTATCCAGTAGTCATACTTATGTCTAAGATTTGTGATGACCTCCATGCAAATTGCTATTCCAGTCTCCTCTTAACTTCAAAATGATGAGGATCATGTTGATTACTTCCTCTTGTGCATTTTTTGTTTATCTTTGCATTAACCTACTGCGGACTCAGCTGAAGTCATCCAGCTGATTTCCAAGTTAATACTTGAAATCCACGCCTTACCATGCAGACAAACATTCACATGTGCAACAGATATTGCAATACAGCACGTGTGACATACGAGTTCTACCAGGAAATAAGACAGGATCTAACTTACCAGTCCTGGCATCAGAAAAAATATCCCCCCCCCCCGGAAACCTGACAGCTGCCTACATCTCAGTGATGAAGACATGAGAGAATAGAAAAGAGCACACACTAAGGTAGTAAAAGAAAAGCTACTCTCACTCACATCTGGTGTGGAATGACTTGTATACAGGTCAACATAAGAAAGGAGTGTTTGGTAAGAGCTGAAGAATTATAGGAAGTGAAAATAAAGAGGGAAAAAAAATGCACTGTGTACATCTCCTGCTGTTAAAAGATTCTGTAGTGATGGAATGATAAAATGGTCTCATTTTGTAAAAACTTTTACTAAATGAAGTAATTCCTATCTTTTATTGCTCACATGCAAGTAATAATTAAAATCTGCTAATCAACCAGGATGGTGACACCAGGAAGGAAGTTAGAGTTAGAATTGCAAAAGCAGCATTATCCTTAAATCTTGAGAACATATGGAATTCAAAAGTTCTAAACACAAAAACCAAGTTAAGATTATTCACTTCAAATGTGATATCCACCCTCATTTATGCACACAAAAGCTGGAAATCAACTAAAGAAGTAGACAAGAAATTAGACTCTTTTGAAAACAAATGCCTAAGTAAAATATTTGGTTTAAAGTGGAACAAATTCAATAACAAAGCAGAGATGAGACAGATAAGCAAACAACATGTCTCATAGGTGATCAGAAAAAGAAGATGGACATATGTAGGCCACGTGATAAAAAGAGATTACCAAAACAAGCTATCAAGTGGAGCACAACAGGGTGAAGAAAAAGAGGTCGACCACATGAAACTCTAATGTGGACATTGTTAAGAGAAGCCATTTTAGTGGGCATAACATCCCTTGATGAAGTTGAAAGACTTGCCAAGAACAGGAAAACTTGGCAAACAACTATGTGAGCCCTATGTGACATTTAACAGCATGGGAAGGATGTAAGAAATAAGAATAAACATATGGGAAGTGCTGATGGCTCATTCTAACAATCAGAAAAGGTGAGGCATTTCAGTAGTATCTTTACATCTCTAGTTAAGTCACATATTAAAATGATGTTGGCCACCATGAGATCTGTTTATAATGACTGTGACTGTTAAAGTTCTTTATCTAATCTTGTTTCACGTGGAACTTGCAGTAGAAATTATGACTGAATTAAAGGACTAGCTCTTGAAGTTTGTGAAAGAATGTTAATTGGCTTTTGTTTGCATTCCATAGCTCAGAAAGTTTTTGTTTATTTTTTTTTAGTGGCAACACTTTCTAAAAGTATGTAGTGTATTTTCTTGTAGTGCTTGTAAATGCTAAAACACTTGGTTTTTGTTGTTTGGTATTTTGTTTACTAAGATCAATGTCAAATTTTGTAGCACCCATTGTTCAGTCTTGCTCATGCAACTTTCATTTCAAAATGAAGCATTCAGAAACTGCCACAGCAATAGATTTTTTTTATATTCCTATTTATGTAGTTTGTATAATTAAATTGAACACATTATAAAACACCACACAATATTTTTTACAACAGAATACAAGTTGTCAGTAAGGTTTACAAAAAAACTTTGAAACATATGCAGGCATTACAGCACCCATCAATTAATTGCACAATTATAGTTGTTAATTTGCTCTGGGTAATTCTTCACTGTTGGACTGAGTGTGGTGTGAACATAAACATAGAAATGTGTCATGTGAGCTATGTTGTCATCATTGCTTTCAAGATGGAGGTCAGATCTGCATGCCAAGCTACTGAGTTTAGTGCTATGGCACCTCTGTGAGCTGTGAACTTGCATGGACAGCGCTGATGATACTTTGTGATGTCTACTTGGCCACTGGTGAACTGTGATGGTCTTTGTGTGTTATAGTTCGGCTTGGTGCCTTGGCTATGGAGTTCGAGCTGAGAGTGATGCTGACTAGTTTTTGCATTTGGACTGTTGTAGTTCCTGAAGTAGCTACAAAAATATTTTTAAGAGCATGCATCTTTGCAACATATGCCTGTGAGACTTGGACACTTAACAAAACAGCTGAGAAACACATAAATGCCTTTGAATGTGAATACTACAGAAGAGTTCTTCAAATATCATGGACACAAAAAAGAACAAATATATCCACACTACAAGAACTTAATATTGTAGAAGGCTGGCTATTAAAGAGAGAAAACTTAAATATTTTGGACACATTAAACGTCATGATAATCTAGAGAAGACCGTGGATGGAAGGATACATAATGGGAAAAAGAAAGAGAGGGGAAAAAAAAGGCGAAGATGGCTGCAAGACATCGTTGATGATCTGCAAATGGATGCATCAGCACCAGGGCATCTTGCTTACAACCGAGAGGCCTACAGGAAAGCTGTTAGGGAGGCAAAGTTCTGCAAGGGAAATGCAAATGAATGACTGATTGAGTTCCAGATGTGGTTCCCCCCCTGGGTGGCTCACCATCAAGGACTGATACAAAGGACCATCTGTGAAAAATTTTGGTGAAATTCACTGGCACAGGCAGTGAAGCGATTATGGGAGTATCTCATTTCCAATGATACCAAGAACCTAATACTGAATTCTGGGTAAATTCACTGACGACAGCTGTAGATGTTTTAAAGAGTGTTCACTACAAGGTCATTGATGTGTTGTGCTGAGAAATCTTGAAGGCCTCTGAGAGAAATCTGTAAGCTGGTACAATTCCCCCCCCCCTTCCACCTTAAAACAGGGAAAATCCACTATGTCCCTGGATGATGTGTTGGCATGGACCCCTTTCTCATAGTGCCTGTTGCTGTAAGAGGAAAGTGGAGTAGTGTCTTTACATAGATTACCATTTTAAATCTTTTGTGATAGACACAACAGAAATCTGACATGAAAGTTCAAGTGAACTTGCTTGTTTTCTCCTTTATTTTCAGCATTATATCATCTCAGACTTATATTCTTTGCTATGACATTCACACTCTCTTAATATGCTTCAAACTTTATTTGAAACTTCTGGAGTTAACATTTCACTCAAATGATAATGGCCAGAAGTTCACTAGGTTTGCCAGTTTGATGAGTGATTTTATTCCTTCTCCTTCACAATTATTCTGCAGGAAGTATATCACAGCAATAAAAAAAAATGTGTTAACATTAACAATGTGTGCATTTTGGAAACATTTGTCTACAGTGATACTGCTAGGCAATCCTGAGATTTTGTTTTGTTTTGTATGCATGAGAAGAACAGAAGTATACAGTGAAGAATATTTTGCAATTATCAAATCCAAGAAATATTTAGTGCATAGTGAGTTATATTGTCACTTTACTATGAAGCTGCTTTTTCACAGAAAAAATTTAATGTAGAAACAATACTTTCTAACTTAACTGATTAATATTTTGAAACACTCTTGGTCAATGTGTGTTTTTTTTTTAGTTCAGCTGATACTCAGCAACACTATGTTCAAAGTTGTCATACACAACCATCTTTAAATACCATCTTTAAATATAAGTTCAAACAATTTCCCCTTCTCATTATATCTGCATCAGCACATGTCGCAATGGAGGCAGTCAGTACTGGCTGATCATAGCAGCACTCCTTAAAGCATAACAGAACTCCAGTGTGATTATCAAGTAATGAAAGAGCTAAACTAAGTTGCACATTAGGAAGACAACAATTTCAATGATCTTTTCCACCCACACCTGCCTGAGGATCAGACATACTGCATGTTTCTGTCCAGTGCCAGAGCATAACAAAAAATGCATTGGCTTTGATGGTAACATAGAAATGGTACTACAACAAATTTCTTTTTCATTTCTATCAAAATAAAAGTCCCAAGTCAACACTGCTTGTATGTATAATATATATATAATCATAAGTTTGCTTGTATGAGATTAAAATAAATATTGGGCTTCTGAGCGATGACACAAAACTTGACTTTATGATGAGACCTGCTTTTGATTTTATTTTTGAACTCAGTATTTAAAACATGTTAGGTGAGCTTCTTTCCTTGCAAAATAAGTATGTTTGTGATCCTGTCTTGTTTTTATAAAACCATTTCTTTCATTCTAATAGCCCAGCTTTATGTACAGAAATACATTGGAATACTGAACAGATCATCATGAAATTGTCACACAGAAGTTCCAAGTTATCAACATCATGGCAGACAGCATTAGCAGAAAGGCACACAAAATAGTCAGTTATAATAACTGCAGACATACATGAAGCATGAGATGATGCTCAGTGGTTTAGCATTTGACCTGTGTGTGCCTGGAAAGAAAGGAAAAGACAAAATTTTGTTTAAAAATATATCTATTATTTTGTGATTAGATCAGTGGTAGCTGTAACTATTGTTTCTAAACAAAACTGAATATAATCAGGATAAAGTATTTTGTTTCTATAAATGCATAACTATGTTTTATGCGGTCATTTTTTTTTCTTTTTGTTATTGTGAATATTTTCTTGAACAGAAAACAAACTGGTAATACTTTGAAAATATTTATTTTCAATTGTTATTCTAATTGTTTTTTGAAAATAATATTCAGTAATGTGCAGTTATTAAAAAAAAACAAACTACTGACAGATCTGTTTTAATAAGATAATCTGTTGAACCTACATAAATTTAAGAAATGGCAAATAAAATAGAATTGTTAGTTTTGGATAATCATTCTGAAAGTACTGATCTAAGGTTGACACTTAAAAATACAACAGTAAATACTCTAATAGGAGTAATGGGTGATATGTAAAAAAGCAGCTAGTAATTACTTAGAAACAGTAAGTGATACATGCTTTGAAAGAACTAAGGACTTTGAGCATTAATAAGCTGATAAAACTGTTATACAATGAATATCACATTACTGTCCAAAGTTCCAGAAAAAGAAACTTACAGAAAATACAATTTATCACAAAATTTTGCTGGAGTGTCTTATAAATTTAAACAACCAGGTATAATATAAATATTTACAACGTCATAAGAAAGAAATCATTCTGGATGCAAGAGATGATAATGCATGTTAAAAGAGCAGTAGCAGTGGCCAGGCCGTAATATTCAGACTCACATAAAACTTCAAATATGAATTCATGAAAAGGTATAATACTATACATGCTGCAAGAAGAGCAGCAGATAAAACATATTTCTAGGACATCAGAGAAAGCCATTATTTTTATAGGAAATATTCACGTTTATATGTGAAAGCATATGTAAAAGAGAACAGGGATCATCTGTCAGATTTATATCAAAATAGAAAATAATCTTTGTCATACCAACAAATTATTTTCTATTTTGATATAAATCTGACAGATTTGTCATACCAACAAATTAGTTTTGTCATACCAACAAATTAGTTTTGAATATCTTGGATCACTGCTAACTAATAATGGAGATACAATGAGGGAAATTAAAAAGAGGGCATCTATCGCTCTTCAGAAAGTAAAACAACTAAAGAATATGTGGAGGGGAACAGACAGAACTACAAAAATAAAATTTTTAAGGGCATGCATCTTTCCCATCATAACATATGCCTGTGAGACCTGGACACTTAACAAAACAGCTGAGAAACACATAAATGCCTTTGAATGTAAATGCTATAGAAGAGTTCTTCAAATATCATGGACACAAAAGAACAAATATATCCACACTACAAGAACTTAATATTGAAAAAGGCTGGGTAGTAAAGAGGATTAAAAAGAGAAAACTTAAATATTTTGGACACATTAAATGCCATGATAATCTAGAGAAAACCATCTTGGAAGGGTACATAATGGGAAAAAGAAAGAGGAAGCCCAAGGCGAAGATGGCTGCAAGACACAGTTGATGATCTGCAAATGGATGCATCAGCAGCAGGCCATCTTGCTCACAACTGAGAGGCCTACAGGAGTGCTGTTAGGGAGGCAAAGTTCTGCAAGGGATATGCAAAGGAATGAATGAAATGACCAACAAATTTAATACTTGCTATAAATTCTATAAAATAACAGCAGAAAACTGTAAGTTAATAATATATTTTGGCAGAGATGATGGGAAATACCAAGGAGTCTGTATAATTATGTCATCTGTGGCAGCAAATAGCCTTTCAGAATGGGAACCAGTGAACAGTCGTATGATAAGAGCACGATACAAAATAAGGCACAAAAGAATGACAATCATACAATGCTATGCACCCACGAATGATGCAGATGATGAAATAAAAGACGATTTCTATTACTAACTCATCAACAAAGTACCCAAACATGACATCTTAATTGTCATGGGAGACTTCAATGCTAAGGTAGGAAAAGATAACACTGACGTCGAAAAAGTAATGGAGAAAGAAGGAATTGATACAGTAAATCAGAATGGAAATATGTAGAAAGATTCATTGAAATATGTCTATGGAGGAACAATATTTCCAATGCAAAGAAATACATAAAACAACATGGATATCTCCAGATGATAGAACCAGAAACCAGATAGATCACTTTTGTATTAGAAAACAATTCAGAACATCTCTGATAGATGTAAGAGCATAAAGGGGTGCAGCTGTCAACAGTGATCACAACCTGTGTATAGGGAGGATAAGACTTAAACTGAAAAGCCAACACAAGAAAGCAATACTCAGAAAGATAAACAGTCATAGCCTACAAGAAGAAAATACCAACAGTAATTTCAGTCTGGAACTTACCAATCATTTCGCATCACTCAGCGAGGTAAATGAGACAGATATAGATGAATTATGGAATTCATACAGTACAGCCATAATCATGGCAGCAAAAGCAAGTGCTAGACTGCAATCAACAAGTTTAACAGCATGGATATCAGATAACACATGGAAATACATACATGAAAGACAAGCAGCCAAATTAGCCATGTTGAATGTAAAGACATATCTTGGAAAAGTTTTGGTAAAAGCAACATACAGAGAACTAGACAATAAAGTAAAAAGTTCAGCTAGAAGAGACAAAAGAGAATATATGGACAATATGGCAAAAGAAGCATAAAATGCAGCAAAATCAGGAGACACCAAAACTACATAACATACAGAAGAAGCTAACAGGTGCTATTACCTCCAAAGAAAGACCAGTCTTTGGCAAAACAGGCAACCTATTAACATCAAGTAAAGACCAAATGCAAAGATGGGCGAAACACTTCCAAGAAATACTTAATCAACCACACCCAAATAAATCAATAAATCTAATGGCTAACAACAAAGCTGCAGGTGAAGATGAAATAACAGTCGAAATGTTAAAAGCTATTAACAACATGAGCCAACCACAGAGAATGTTTAATAAAATCTGGAAAGAAGAAAAGGTTCCTTCTAAATAGAAACAAGGAATCATTGTTAAAATACCTAAAAAAGGCAACCTCAGTGACTGCAATAACTGGAGGGGTGTAACCTTACTATCAGTTATGTCAAAAGTATTTTATAAAGTGATTCTGAATAGAATTAAAGATGTAATGGATACTGCAATGAGAGAAGAACAGACAGGATTTTGAAAAGGGAGAAGCAGATCTTTACTCTAAGAATAATACCTGAAGAACATAATGAAAGCAAAAACCATTAATCCTGAACTTCATAGACTTTAAAAAGAGATTCACTATTTTTTTTAAGGCATTTGACAGGATACACAGAGAATTGCGGAGAATTTTATGACTATATGGAATACCATCTAAAACTGTCAACATCATTAGAAACCTCTACAACAGATATGTTAGTGCAGTCAAGACAGAAGAAGGAATGAGCGAGTGGTTTTAGACTGAAACTGGCATGAAACAAGGCTGTATATTATTTCCCTTGCTTTTTAGAATTGCTATAGACTTTATGATGAAAAGATGCTGTACTGGTAAAACAGGCATTGATTGGGTACATGGAACTCAAATAGAAGATCTTGATTTTGCATATGACATAACTCTTATCAGTGACAATGCGAAATCGATGCAGGGAAAACAGATTCCCCGTCTTACTTGGCTAGCAAAATTGGTCTTGAAATTAACAAAGACAAAACAAAAATTATGAAAATTCTCATTAATCAAGAAGGAAAAATATATGTAGAAGGAACAGCTGTTGATGAAGTAAACCAATCTGCATACTAATATAGACAAATATATATATATATAGACAAGAAATTAGACTCTCTTGAAAACAAACGCCTAAGGAAAATACTTGGTATAAAGTGGAACGAATTTAAGAACAATGCAGAGATAAGACCGATGAGCAAACAACAACCTGTCTCATGGGTGATCAGAAAAAGAAGATGGACATATGTAGGCATACATATGTATGAGACCCACCATATGTATGCCCTGGTCCAGTGTCTCATCACAACATATGTTGATGAGAAGAAACAATCAGAGAATACCAAAACAAGCTATTAAGTGGAGCACAACAGGCCGAAGAAAAAGAGATTGACGACGTGAAACTCTAAAGCAGACATTGTTAAGGGAAGCCAGTTTAGTGGGCATAACATCCCTCGATGAAGTTCAAAAGCTTGCCGAGAACAGGAAAACTTGGCAAATAACTACGAGAGCCCTATGTGACGTTTAACGGCATGGGAAGGATGTAAGATGTAAGATAAATGTCTGTAAATAAAACATTAATCCTGAACTTCATAGACTTTAAAATGGCATTTGATAGCATACACAGAGATTCATTGTGAAGAATTTTAAGACTATATGGAATATCATTTAAAATTGTCAATATCATTAAGGATCTCTACAATGGATATGTTTGTGCAGTCAACACAGAAGAAGGAATGAGTGAATAGTTCTAGATTCTTCTTCTTCTTCGTTCACTTCTACCATCAAGACCGCTCTGAATTTATGCCTGTGGTCCTCGTTAAGTCCCATGGTCCCCGAAAGGACCACACGAGATCCCCAAGAGGACCACAAGAGGTTCAGAGTATCGCAGGGCTTGAGCCTGTATTCTTGGTGGGTCTAAGAAGTGGGATTGCGTGACACCGTGGTTTTCGTTGCACCAGTTTAGTCTAGAGTTGGACTTTCTCACCGGAAGACCTCAATGTGTTTTGGATATCAGTATATCCTTGCTGGGTGAGAGGTGGTAGCCCACTCAGGCCAGAGTTGGACTTTCTCACCGGAAAACCTCGATGTGTTTTGAGATACCCGTGTATCACTGCCGGGTGAGAGGTGGTTGCCCATCCAGTCCAGTGTTGGACTTTCTCACCGGAAAACCTCAGCATGATTAGGATACGCATACACCCCCGCTGGGTGATAGGTGGTTGCCTATCTAGACTGCCCTGGTCCAGTGTCTCCGACTTCAGCATTTTGTAGTCGTGGCCGCTACTCTTCCTAGTTGTGACCAAGATGGAGCTTTTGCCCAGGAGGATGAATCCTCGCCACTAGTGACTTCCACCCCTGGGTTGAACCAGTTTAGGCATATTATCCCAGTATGGGCATTTTTGGGACGTGACCGACCTCTAGAGCAGAGGTACCATGACATGCATAGCTTTCAAGTTTCACCCCTGGTGTGAGCCAGTTTAGGCATATTTCACCAGTATGGGTGTATATCGGGCATGACCGACCTCTAGAGCAGAGGTGGCGTGACATGCCTAGCCATCAAGTTTCACCCCTGGTGTATGCCAGCTGAGGCATATTTCACCAGTGTAGCTGTATTTCGGAAGTGGCCGGCCTCTAGAGCAGAGGAGCCGTGGTATGTGTAGCTCTCGCAGCGATACTACTGGACATACCGATTAAACTTCACTTGATCTTTTCCTTCACCTTTTCACATCGGCGCCGCACAGCAACCCTTACTTCTTTTCCGCAGTTTCTTCCTTGACCAGGAGGAGCTTCACTCCACGCGCAGCATCCGAAGTTTCGCCAGCAGTGCCTCTGTATGGTGAAAATATGGGGGATCAGCTCACTGAAAAATCTGTTGGCGTGATACAATTCATGAAAATGAAGTCTTGTCCTTTTTTTTTTTTGTTCCCACTCCTTTTTTGACAGTGTTACTTCCTCCTTTTTCTTTCTGAAGACATCTGTGACTAGAATGTTTTTGATTTACCACTTATTCTTCTTCAGCTTTCTGAGCCATTAAGGCTCATTGTTGCAGATAAAGTTTGCCTCCAAGAGAGGTCTTTTCCAGTTGGTGACACCAGTTTCTTTTATATCCTCTTCTATGTTGTCTTTCCATCTCTGTCTTGGTCTACCCTTGGTCTTGTTTCCTTCATCTCTTGTGCATACATCATTTTCATTTGTCTGTTCTCTTTCATTCTTTCTACATGCCTCAGCCAGTGCAGTCTGTTCAGTTTCAAGACATTTATAATTTGTTTGGATTTAAATAAGTTGTTAAGTTCAGTGCTTTTTCTAGCTCTCCATTCTCTACTGATGGTATCCTTTTTGTCCTAGAGATTATTCTTTGGATCTTGTTCTCAAAGATCTGCAATTGTTGTTCATCTTTCTTTGTTGTACTCCACATTTCTGATCCATACATGACAAATGGTCTTATTATAGTTTTGTAGATTATTATTTTGATGTTTTGGGACAGGATTTTGGATTTTAACAGGTGTTGCAAGGCAAAGTATATTTTTTTTCCCTATCTGTACTCTTCTTTTAATTTCCTCATTTACTATGTTGCTTCTGCTGAAGACTGTGCCTAGATATTTGTATATTTCTGCTTTCCTAATAATCATATGTCCAACATTTATATAATCTGGACCATTCTGGCTCTAGTGATAACTTCATATACCCTGTCTTGGTTAATGGTCAAGCCCGCTTTTAGTGCCACATCTCTCAAGTGTATGGAGGTAATGATGACTTCATGCATAGTTTCCCCACACTAGGTTGATGTCATCAGCATATCCTAGTATTTTAGCTTGTTCTTCTGTACTGCCTTCTTCCTTTACTTTTCTGATTACCTTTTCTAGTACTAGGTTGAATAGTAATGGAGATAATATATCACCTTGTTTAAAACTAGCTCTTATACAGAAGGGTTCTGATTTCACTACTGCTTTATTGTGTTGGAATTTATACTTCACACTAATGAATTTGTTCTGCTACTGAAATTTTTTAGCTAAAAGTTTTAAAATTTGTGTTTGTATATATATATATATATACTCTATAGTTAATTAATTTTCCTTTTTCTGTATGCAATATATGTAAACAATAGGGTTACCTGATGTTCTTTAAAGCAAAAAAAAAAGGAAGATTTTTTTGGACTTTCCAGTTATTTTTCTAAAAGAAAAGAGATTTTTTTAAAAAATACAACAAAATTCACATTATGAGACTTCAGTTGTACTTATTCTGACATGTCCCTTTTCAAAAATTGTTTCTCTGTGTCACGTATTGAGTGTAAGTTTCTCAAAATGCTTTATAAGCAGCATGTCCAGATCTACACAATCTTGGAATTAAAAAATGTCAACAACTATTTCAAAATCATGATAATTAATTTCTTTTGTTTCCAAAAAAAAAAGGTTTATTACTTAAACACTTATTGTTCTCATTAAGTTCATAACATTTTTTTAAGAGGTTTCAATAGATGTGGGTAAATATCACAAGATTTATCAAGGAATTTGTGCATACATACTGAGGCAATAATCTGAAAAAAAATCGCTTAGCTGTTTCTAATCATTTATAATTTCAATTTTAGTTTAGTACTATGTTTAGTACACTATTAGTACTTTTTTTTATTCTTTTCTGTCCAAGGAATATATCTCATTCTCCTGTATTCTTCTGTACATTTCATGGGCCTCAATTTTCTTTCTCATTTTTTTATTTAATGTCCAAACTTCTACAAACAGAGTGTTGCATACAGAGTAATTAATGACTCTCAGCTTACGCTGTGTTACATATTTACAGCTTACTTCAGTATGTTGGAAGTGCATTTAGATATTAATATTCTTCTGTTCATTTCAATTTTACATTTCCTCATACGTCTATAACAGTTCAGAATTTCTTCACTACAGCATATCAATACATTCACATTTTACATTTCAACATGTGATCGTGATAGAACAACGATATCCATTGCTTCTTCCCTCTTTCTTTTTTGTAATAAGGCAACTGTTGAAAAAAAAATGTTGCCATCATTTTTTAACATTTAAGGCATCATTCAGCAGCTGTGTATGCAACAAACTTCTACAACACAAAGAAATTATAAAAAATATAAACAGTAAAATAAAAAAAAAAGAATCTGAAGCTTTCAATAGCTTTTCATCTTACATCATTCCCATGCCGTTAAATAGGGGTCACATGGTGGTTCACCAAGTTTTCCTGCCTTCAGCGAGCTTTTCAACTTCATCAAGGGATTTTATACCCACTAAACTGTGCTCTCTTAACAATGTCCTCTTTAGAGTTTCACAAGGTCGACCTCTTTTTCTTCAGCTTATTGTGTTCCACTTGATAGCTTGTTTTGGGATTTTCTGACTGTTTCTTCTCGTCACGTGACCGACATATGTCCATCTCCTTTTCCTGATCACCCATGAAACTGGTTGTTGTTTGCTCATCTGCCTTATCTCTGCACTGTTCTTGAATTCGTTCCACTTTATACCAAGTATTTATCCTTAGACATTTGTTTTCAAAAGAGTCTAATTTGTCTATTTCTTTAGTTGATTTCCAGCTTTCACAAGCATGAATAAGGGTGGATATTGCATTTGAACTGAATAGTCTTAACTTGGTTTTTGTGCTTACAACTTTTGAGCACCATATATTCTCAAGATTCTTGAAGGTCGATGCTGCTTTTACAATTCTAACCTTCTTTCTGGTGTCACCATCCTGGTCTATGTAGCTGCCAAGTATGCAAATTAGTTGATTTCTTCAACAGCTGTTCCTTCTACATATATTTTTCAATTTTGATTAGTGGGAAGTTTCATTATTTATTTTTTTCCTTGTTAATTTCAAGTCCTATTTTGCTAGCTAGTGAAGACAGGCTATCTGTTTTTTCTTGCATCAAATTCACATTGTCACTGATAAGAGTTATGTCATCAGCAAAACCAAGATCTTCTAGTTGGGTCTCATGTACCCAATCAATACCTATGCAGCATTTTTTCATTATGAAGTCTATGGTAATTCCAAAAAGCAAAGGGGATAGTATACATCCTTGTTTCATGCCTGTTTCAATCTGAAACCGTTCACTCATTCCTTCTTCTGTGTTGACTGCACAAACATATCTGTTGTAGAGATCCTTAATAATGTTGACAATTTTAGATAGTATTCCATATAGTCTTAAAATTCTCCATAGTGAATCTCTTTTTAAAGTCTATGAAGTTCAGGATTAATGGTTTTTGCTTTTCAATATGTTCTTCAAGTATTATTCTTAGAGTAAAGATCTGGTTGAGACAGCTTCTCCCTTTTCGAAATTCTTCTTATTCTTCTCTCATTAAGGTATCCACTATATCTTTAAGTCTATTCTGAATGACTTTGCAAAATACTTTTGACACAATTGATAGTAAGGTTACACCTCTCCAATTGTTGCAGTCACTAAGGTTGCCTTTTCTGGTATTTTAACAATGAATCCTTGTTTCCATTTAGAAGAGACCTTCCGCTGCTGGTGAGATTCTTCAGCTGCAGTGCGTGGGGTGAAACTCCTCCCGATCAATGAAAAAAAATGTGATTAGGATTGCCACGCAGCGCTGCCATGGAAAAGGTGATGGAAAGGATTAAGTGAAGTTAAATAGGTATGGCCAGTAGTCTCATGGTGAGGTCTACCCATATCTTGGCACTTCTGCTCTAGAGGCCGGCCACGTCCTGTGTGTGCCAGAACTTGGATAATATGCCTAAACCAGCTTAACCCAGGGGTGAGACTCACTAGTGGTGAAGATTCATCCTCCTCAGCAGGGGCTCTGTCCTGGTCACCACCAGGAAGGGTAGCGGCCACGACCACAAAATGCTGAAGTCGGAGACACTGGACTAGTGCAGCCTAGATAGACAACCTCCTCTCACCCGGCAGGGATATATTCATATCCAAACCATGTTGAGGTTTTCCGGTGAGTAAAGTCAAACTCGAGGCTGAACTGGTGCAATGAAAACCAGTGTCATGCAATTCTGCTTCTGTGACCCACTGAGAATATAGGCCCAAGCCTCACGATGCTCTGAGCCTCCATCCTAAATGAGACTATCACGAGGACCAAAGGAGTATATTCAGTATGATCATGGGGTGATCTTGATGGTAGAACTGTATGAAGAAGAAGCAGAAGAAGATCCATTGCTTTTTCAATTTAAGTCAGTCAGTCATTTGCATGTCCTTGCAGAACTTTGCCTCCCTAAAAGCTCTCATGTAGGCCTCTCGGTTGTAAGCAAGATGCCCTGCTGCTGATGCATCCATTTGCAGATTATCAGCAGTGTCTTGCAGCCACCTTCGCCTTTCCAATTTCATGCAATGAAATTTCATCTAGGTTGACATTCAGTTGTGGAACTGGTAAGTCAGTTTCAAGGTTTATCAATTCTTTTGGGTGTGGTCGATTAAGTATTTCTTGGAAGTGTTCAGCCCATCTTTGCTTTTGGTCTTTACTTGATGTTAACAGGGTTCCAGTTTTGCTAAAAACTGGTCTTTCTTTTGATGTGATAGTACCCATTAGCCTCTTTTTTATGTTATATATAGTTTTGCTGTCTCCTGTTTTTGCTGCTTTCTCTGTCTATTTCACCATACTGTCTATGTATTCTCTTTTATCTCTTCTAGCTGAACTTTTTTACTTTATTGCCTATTTATTTGTATGTTGCTTTCACCAAATCTTTTCCAAGATCTGTCTTTATGTTCAACGTGGCTAATTTGGCTGCTTGTCTTTCATGTATTTACTTCCATGTGTTTTCCGATATCCAAGATTTTCTATTTGTTTTTTGCAGTCCAGCACTTGCTTCTGCTGCTGTGATTATGGCTGCAAATCCTAGTGCAGTATTATTTAAACATGAGCTATTTTGTATTGTTTATTATTCTGCTACCTTCTCAAAATGCTGAGAATCATTACAAGAAAAATTTCCACAAGAAATGTTTTAAAGTATTTATTTTTTCAACCTGCTCTCTCACGTATTTTGTTTTATTGCCACAAAAAAAACTTGTACCATCTTGTCTCATTTCTATTATATAACTCACCTCACCCTTATTTCTCGTATGCCATTTTAATACTTACTTTCACACAACTTTAAGAAATGACATCACTCTGTCTTCTTCTACTGCTTGTTGAAATGATCTGTAGTCCTGCAATGCCAGATAGTACATATGAGTTTGATCATTTTAAAAAATTCATAAGGCACTGTATCATTATTAAAGGCTAAAATTGATTTTTTCAGTATTTTGCTAGCACTAAACTGTAGACATACACACCTTTAGTGTAAATGTTTTTAATGCAAAACAAGCTTCTGTCCATCTCTCCCTACATTCTAAATTTGTAAAAATATTTTTATGTGTTTTTATTATAAATATTTATAAATAGCACCTTAGAAACTTTGATCTTAGAAAAATACCAGAACAATAAAGTATAGAAGTGAAGAACCATTTTGAGACACTGATGGCTGTACAGGAGGAGATGACACCTGATGAACTGGCTACACAGGCCAGATATATCTTGATTACAGCAGATAAAGATATGGTTCCAGTAAAGAAAACAAAATAATGAATGGATTACAGCAGGCACATTAAAACTAATAAAACAATGTAGAGAAATGAAGATGAAATGGAAAGTGACAAATAACAACAGGGAAGAATATAAATGTTTAACAAAAGAAATAAGAAGACACATAAGAAAAAACAGAAAACAATACATACAGGATTGCTGTGAAAGAATAGCAGGACATCAAAAGTGTGGAAGAGATAGTGAAATATTTAAAGAAATGAAGACATTGACAAGAAGTGTCACACCTAAACTAAATGTAATTTGTGACGAGATGGGAAGACCTTGACAGAGACAAAGGAAATTCTAGATAGATGGAAGGAATATTGCAGAGGGATGTATGAAACAGCTGACTGTGATGGTGAAAATCAACAGTGGAGGAGAAAGAACTTGATGATAACTGAAGAAGTTTTATTGGCAATAAAGAGTCTAAAAAATGGTAAATAACCGGGATGTGATGAGATAACAACTGAACTCATTATGGCTAGAGGAAAAGAATATGCTGCAATATCATCATCATCATCATCATCATATGGCATTCAGGTATTCTGGGTAAAGCTGGGATGACCATCACCAACCCAGTGCATCACAAGTGGCAGATGGTGAAAGTCCTCCAGATATGGAGGTTCCCTGTGAATAAGGATTTATCTAAATAAGCAGGCACGGACCAACTGGCGGTAGTCTCAGAGAGCGAGGTGGGGTAATAAGTGGTTCTATTACTACTATAAAGTGCCTCATGTGCTCAGTTGAGGGAATACCAGGCGGGTAAGAGGCACCTTGAAACCTCTTGCTCCTGCTGCCTTGTGGGTGGGACAGGGAGTCCAAAGGCTAGCAGAGAGTCTGTACACAAACCGACAGAAGGCAATGAGAAACCACTGTTGTAGCTCCCAAGAATAATTATGCTTATTCAGAGTAATAGATTTGTCATGAACGACATTAATGAATGTTCCTCTGGAACAGCCTCGTCTGGTAGGGCAGTTCATGAGCCACAGGTGATGCCAGATCATCATCAAGCTACTGGCGGCAAAACTAACAAGTTCAAAATAGCAACATGAAATGTTAGAACTTTAGTCCAGGCTGGAAAATTAGAAAACGTACAGAGGGAAATGGAAAGAATGAAGATCAACATATTAGGAATCTGTGAAGTTAGATGGACAGGTGCAGGGAAGATAAAACTCTGATAAATATGCAATAATATATTCAGGAAATGAGAAACATGAATGACGAGTAGGAATAATATTTGACGAACAAACAACAAGGACAACTGTAGGATATTTGAACATCTCGGACCGAGCCCTGCCAGCCCAACTGAAAGGACGACTAATAAACATAAATATTATACAAATGTACACTCCAACATCAGAAAGTTCTGAAGAAGATGTACAGCTATTTTATAACGACACAGAGACAGCCCTGAAACACATAAAGTCACATGAAGTTACTATAGTGATGAGAGGTTTTAATGCCAAAGTTGGTAAAGCAAGAACTTCAGACATCGTTGGTGATTATACACTGGGGGAGAGGAATGACAGAGGTAGTAAATTAACTGAATGGGCAAGAAGACATAGCATGGTTGTAAGAAACACCTGGTTTAAACAACATCCCCGAAGACTGGCAATGTGGTGCAGCACAGACAAAAAACTTTTAACCAGATAGACTACTTATTAATCAACAAACGATTCTGGAGTGCATTACTGACAACAAAAACCATGCCAGGAGCTGACTGCAATATTGACCATGACTCACTCTGTGGAAAAATTAGAATAAAGCTAAAGAAAGCAGGCAGAAAAGTGAGAAACATCAAACTGAATACAGAACTCCTTAAAAATGACAAAGAATTGCAAGAACAATACAGAGTTATTATAACAAATAGATACAATGCAATAGCAGAGATAAATAGTATAGATGAACAAAGCACAATGTTAAGAGATTCTATCAACAAAACTATTACGGAAATAATACCACCAAAAAAAGAAGCCCCTAAAATTAAATGGATGACAGACGACATCTTAGGACTGATGGACAAGAGGGGGAGTAAAAATAACCAAGAAAAATATAGCAAGATAAATAAAGAAATAAAACACAAATGCAGAGAAGCAAAGGAAGTGTGATAAAATGAACAGTGCAGACAAATAGAGGACTCCCATGATAAAGACAGAAAAAACATGCACAAACAAATTAATGAACTCACAGGCAGGAAGACAAAATATACCACAGGATGCCTGAAATCAAAAGAGGGTAAAATGTTAATGAGAAAAAAAGACATTGTGGACAGAGTACATCAGTGAGCTATATGGAGGAGAAAGACCAGAATTAATACCAGATACCGAAAACAGTGATGGACCACCAATACTTGAAGATGAAATCATAGATGCCATCAAACACATGAGAGAGGAAAAGCCACTGGGCCTGATAATATAACAATAGAAGAAATAGAGATGCTAGAGGAGATAGGAATAAAAATAATAACCAAGTTACTGAATGACATTTACAACAGTGGTTATATGCCCAGTGACCTGCTTAAATCCACGTTTATAGCACTACCAAAGAAACCAGGTGCAAAGGAATGTGATGACCATCAGACTATCAGCCTCTCATGTCACATAATGAAGCTACTTCTGAGAATTATTATGAGAAGAACAAGGAAAAAAAGATAAAAATGGAAATAGTAGATGAACAGTTTGGATTTGTTGAAGGAAAGGGAACACACAATGCCATTTATGCTTTACGAACACTAACAGAAAGAGTTTTAAAGTACAGAAAGATATCTACTTTTGCTTCATTGATTACACCAAAGCACTCGACAAAGTGAAACATAATGAAATTATTAAAATGCTTGAAGACATCAATATAGATGGCAAAAAACCTGAGGATTGTAAAACATCTATACTGGCACCAAGAAGCAGCAATTCAAGTTGAGAATAGAACTGGAAAATATCAATCTATAAACAAGGGTTGGACAAGAACGTGTACTATCTCCAGAACTTTTTTCTCTGTACAGCAATAATGTTCTAAGAATGATCATTACAGAACCAGGCATAAAAATTGGAGGATACAATATTAACAACCTTCGGTATGGTGACGACACAGTACAAACAGCTGAGAACCAACAATACCAGCAAAATCTCTTGGATAAAGTCGCTAAAGGAAGTGAACAGAAAGTAAACATAAAAAAGACAGAGACTTATCTAAGAAACAGAATCCACCAACATGCAGCAAAAAATTAAATGGAACTATTCTAATGCGTGTGGTACCCGGGATCTGCAAAGAATAGGACCACTGTACCCTACCATGCATGATCGTAAAAGGCGACTAAGGAGGGTTCGGCATAGGGCCAGCAACCCTATCTGGTAAAAAAACTATCAGACTGCTACAGAAACGGAAGCAAGGGAAAAAACAAATGCAAGTGGAAGGAGAAATGCGTATCAGGAAACTGAGCCCATGAAGGTTGTGGATGAAAGCCAGCCACTGGAAGTCCCCAGCCCGACTGCAGACCTCCTGGAACCTTGGCAGAGATACAGATGAAGCCACTGACAGTAATTATTGAGGAAAGACGCTGGCGATGGTTGGGACATGTGCTCCGAATGACTGATAACTCACTACCAAAAACAACACTAAGATGGACACCACAGGGGAACAGAAGTAAGGGTAGACCAAAAGAGACATGGAGAAGAACAACAAAGAGGATGTTGAGCAATAGAGGGCTCACCTGGGCAAGAGCAGAAAAAAAGGCAAAGGACAGGCATTTGTGGAAAACCCTTGCGGAAGCCCCATGTGCCCTGGGCACTTAAGGTTCAGAGAGAGAGAGAGAGAGATTCTAATGCAGATGCAGAAATTCAAATACCTTGGAGCAGCATTAACTTCAGATGGGAAATGCAGAACAGAAATTAGGAACAGAATAGGCCAAGACAAGATTTTAGAGAATGAGAAACATCTTTACATCATTATCAATAAATGTTAGAAAATGAGTCCTAAAATGCTATATTGAACCTATCTTGTTATATGGAAGTGAATCATGGACAATATGCAGGTCTGCACTAAAATCACTGGAAACAGCAGAAATGTGGTTTATTAGAAGAATGTTGCAAATCCCCTGGACAGCAAAAATAACTAATGAAGAATGTATCAGAAGAGCTGGAGAGACAAAAAAATCTTGTCAAAAAAATAAGAGAGAGACAATGTATTCATAGGACATGCAATGAGAAGAGGGGGCATTGAAAATATTATAACAACAGGAAAAATAGAGGGAAGAAGATCAAGAGGAAGACCAAGAGAAATAATTCTGGACAGTCTGACAGGATGGTGTGAGATGAGATCACCAAATGAGCTGATGACCTGTATGAAGGATCGTGTACTCTGGAGAAGCATAACAGCCAATGCCAGTTGGCATGGCACATGATGATGATGATTCAGGTATTTGCCAAAAGAATGGAAAAGAATTGTATTTATCTTATCTCCTTCCCATGCCGTTAAACGTCATATACGGCTTGCAAAGTAGTTCGCCAATTTTTCCTGTCTTCGGCGAGTCTTTCAACCTCATCAAAGGATTCCATGCCTGTTAATTTGGCCTCTCCTAACAATGTCCTCCTCAGAGTTTCACACGGTCTGCCTCTTTCTCTTCAGCCTGTTGTGTTCCACTTGATAGCTTGTTTTGGGATTTGTATTTATACCACTGCTAAAAAAAAGGTAACTTGAAATTATGCACAAACTACAGAACTGTTGCCCTGATTAGTCATGCAAGTAAAATGCTATTAAAAATCATAACGGGTAGACTTTGTAAGAAAATAGGAGAAATCAATATGGTCCAAGTTGGTTTTAGACAAGGAAGAGGAACAAGAGGTCATATTTTCAACATAAGATTAATAATAGAGAAATGCAGAGAATTTAATGTGACTCTATATTTATCCTTTATAGGCTATTCAAAAGCTTTTGATTGTGTACAACACCAGAAACTTTGGGAAATAATGGACAAAAATAGAATTTCCAACACATTTAATACAATTAACATCACTGCTGTATCTAGACCAACAAGCAACAGTAAGAATAAATGGTGAAACAACTTGGTTTGATATAAAACAAGGGGTGTGTCAGGGGCACATGCTGTCACCATACTTATTTAACTTGTATACTGAAAATATAATGAGGAATATTAGAGAAGATGCAGATAAAGAATATTATGATGCCATAACAATTGAAGGTTATGAAATACCAGAGATTAGATATGGTGATGACACAGTATTACTGTCCACAACACAAAAAGGAATGGAAAAACTAATTATTTCAGTCTGTAAGAACAGTGAAGCGCAAAACCTTTATCTTAATGCAATGGAAACTAAACTGATGACAAATGACAAAACAAATAAGGCAGCCAAAATATGAGGGGTGATTGATAAGTTCTTGGCATAAGGTACAACGGATTATTTGTGGACAATTTTTTGGGTTATTCCTCAACATAGTCCCTTTGCAAATTTATGCACTTAGTCCAGCAATCCTGGAGCATACGGATCCCTTCTTTGTAAAAGTCAGCATCTTGTGCCAGTAGAAAGTGGTCTACAGCATGAATAACGTCATCATCTGAAGCAAATTTGCGACCACTGAGCTCCTTTTTGAGTTTGGTAAACAGGTAATAGTCCGAAGGGGCCAAATCTTGGGATGTTCAAGAAGCTGGAAGCCGCATTCATGAATGGCAGCCATTGCCACCACCAACTTGTGAACTGGAGAATTGTCTTTATGAAAGATGACTCCTCTCATCAATTTCCCTCCATGCTTTTCCTTCAGTTTGACCCACAGTTACTTAACAAGATTAGCGTTAATAGGCCCAAGTGACCGTTCTGCCCTTTTGAAGATAGTCTACCTTCTGAATCCCAAAATATAGAAGCCATCACTTTGCCTGTAGACAAAACCACCCTTGCTTTCTTGGAGGTGGGGATCCATGATGTTTCCACTGCTTTGACTGTTCTTTGGTTTCTGGTTGAAAATGATGAACCCGAGTCTCATCCATAGTCACAAATTGCTGAAGAAACTTTTCAGGATATGCAGAAAAATGGCCAAGATTGTCTCTTGACATATTGAGACGCTGTCGTTTGTGATCAGCTTCAAGAAGTTTCAGGACCCACTGAGCAGTGACCTTTGTCATTTGAAGATCATTGTGAATAATGGCATGAACACATTCCTAGGAGATGCCCAACTCAGTAGCAGTGTACCACTCAGTTAGTCGTCGATCCTTCTTTATCATATCATGGATTCTGCCAGTGGTTTCATCAGTGGTTGCTGTTCTTGGTCTTCCTGGATGGGGATCATCTTCCAGACTCTCCCTTCCATGTTTGAATTGAGCTGCCCATTTCTTCACTGTGCTGTAAGAAAGGGCACTCTCCCCTAGAGTCTCTACCATATCCTCATGGATCTCCTTCGATGTTAAGCCCTTGATGCAGAGGTAGCAAATGACTGCTCAATGAACTCCTGGGAACAACTGTGTTATGAACACACATATCTTAACATAGTCTTTGTGAGACAGAGAACATAGATCTGTTTGCTTAAAAACTCTAGCCTACTTCTGTAGCCAATCAACACTAATTGTAACTGTTATTTTTGTAAAATGTAATGTCAGGTTGATGGATGGATGGACGTGGAGATCGCAGCCAGGGATGAGGAAAATCTGGTGTGAAACCAATGAAAAATAGGTCTTTACAACAATGGCTATCAAATGATGTAAACAAAACAGAGCCAGCAGACTATAGGTGGCATGGAATGGATATCGTTGAGCCACTCATCAGATTCCTCATCCCAAAGTCGGAGCATCTCTGTGGAACTGTCTCAAAGCTGTCTGGCCAGCCGCATTGCATGCTGGATCTGATGTGAAGAAAGGGCTTAAATACAGCCATCAGAGGCTGGAAAACAGTTTTGGTCAGGCTCGCCTACACCACCGCCTTCATGGCAGTCCAAGTAAGACCACAATCTGCCCTAGCAAGGAAAGATGCTGAGGTCAGAGGTACCCAGCCAAAAGGCGCATCACAAAAATCAGGGTACCAAGCATCATCGTCAGTATGCATACAAAGAAGATGAAGAAGACTGCTCAATGAGAAATTTCATCCACTTTCTCAATTTCTGCCACCCCTTACTACTTCAGTAGCCTGTAAAAAAAAATGGTTGAAGTTAATTTCTTGACACTTGGTGTTTATTGGAAGAATTTATAATCTGTGTTGTGTTTGACTGTCAAGACATAGGAGAACGATTATTTCAACAGAAATAAAACTAAAATTATGAGAGATTTTGTGAAAGTTAAAATCATAAAATGTACTGAACTGAACAAAATTTATATGCATCAAAGATTCAGTCAACAGTGCCCATAATCAGTACTTGAATAAAACAAATTCTTTAGTTATTTTATTTTTTGAACAGCGATAGATGTCCTCCTTTTAATATCCCTCATTGTATCTCCATTATTAGTTAGTAATGATCCAAGATATTCAAAACTCTCCACCTCTTTCATAGCTGTACACAGCTGCATCTGACATATGCATTTGTCGTCTTGTCTTGTGCTAACTCCAAGCCGGTGTTCTTTGCAGCCGATGCTATGGAAGTGTTGAGACACAGCATGTATCAGTGTAGGAGCAGGTTATGGCAGCTATTTTTTCAGTCCCAGAGTAGAGCTAAAAAACAGGGGGTGTGTAATGCTTCTTTAGCAGACTCCAGCATCATGGGGACTATGGTGATCCCTGTCCCATTAGCCAATTGAGGCCTGTTACTGGGGGTACCACCAGAGAGGTGGGACATGGTCTTGGTCAGCTATTCACTAACCCTGACACTAGCATATCAGCTATGGGTCACTGATTGACTAATCAGACAGTGTCTTCTGCTGCATCTGTCAAAAAAAGCCAACACTCGAAAGTAAAACTATCCATACTCATTTGTGACCACATGATGTCAGACAAATTTTATGGACCATAATCTGCATACTGCTGATTTTATGCATTATTCCACTGATGAGGAATGAAGATACTATATGTGACTCATTCATTCATTCATATGCATGTCCCTCGTGGAACTTTGCCTCCCTAACAGCACTGCTGTAGGCCTCACGGTTGTGAGCAAGATGGCCTGCTGCTGATGCATCATTTGCAGATCATCAACTGTGTCTTGCAGCCATCTTCGCCTTGGTCTTCCTCTCTTTCTTATTCCCATTATGTACCCTTCCAAGATGGTCTTCTCTAGATTATAAAGACGTTTAATGTATCCAAAATATTTAAGTTTTCTCTCTTTAATCCTCTTTACTAGCCAGCCTTCTTCAATATTAAGTTCTTGTAGTATAGATATATTTGTTCTTTTTTGTGTCCATGATATGTGAAGAACTCTTCTGTAGCATTTACATTCAAAGGCATTTATGTGTGATTATCTAAACTTTATTCAGAAAGTAACCTGAATGAAAAAGTCAGCCAGCTACTTTGAAGTTTTCAATGCTTTCCTGCTTCTGATAGCTTAGACTGAGAGTATCACAAATTAAGCTGAGACGTAAAAAAATAATTATTTAGTGCATTGTAAGTCTTTAACTGTGATATGAGTGAGAGAAAAAAACAAATTATTATTGGTAGGAGATCTAAGGAAGAGAGAAGCAGAAAGGTAAAATGTGTTGTGAGAATATTTAGCCTATCTTATCCAATATTAGATCTTAACTCTTTTTTAATACATTTTAATTCTAAGAAGCCTCTTCATCCTGTTATTTACATAAACTGCTACAATTACTCTTAAAGCAATAAATAAATCTGAGAAGCATGAAGCAGTCATTAGATAAATTGTACCTAGTTTTTATAAAAGCTGACCTATCAAACTTAACAGAAATACCAGCCTAAAAGAGACTTCTCTCAGAGAACATCATTCTTATCTTATATGCTTCTCGTGCCATTACACTTCACATAGAGGACACAAGGCTGTTCGTCAAGTTTTCCTGTTTTCGGCAAACATTTTGGCCTCTCTTAACAGTGTCCTCTTTAGAGTTTCACGTGGTCAACCCTTTTCTTTGCTCTGTTGTGTTCTGCTTGATGGCTTGTTTTGGGATTTTCTAATTATTTCTTCTCATCACATGACCAACATACTCATATGTCCATCTCCTTTTTCCTGATCACCCATGAAATTGGTTGTTGTTCACTCATCCGCCTTATCTCTGCAATGTTCTTGAATTCGTTCCACTTTATGCAGAGTATCTTCATTAAGCATTTGTTTTGAAAAGAGTCTAATTTGTTGTCTGTTTCTTTAGTTGTTTTCCATCTTTCACATGCATAAATGAGGGTGGATATTACATTTGAATTGAATAGTTTTAACTTGGTTTTTGTGCTTATAACTTTTGAGTGCCATATATTCTCAAGATTCTTGAAGGTCGATGCTGCTTTTGCAATTTGAATTCTAACTTTCTTTCTGGTGTCACCATCCTGGTCTATGTAGCTGCCAAATATGCAGGTTGGTTGACTTCTTCAACAGCTGTCTCTACTACATATAGTTTTCCTTTTTTGATTACTGGGAAGTTTCATTATTTTTTTTCCTTGTTAATTTCAAGTCCTATTTTGCTAGCCAGTGAAGACAGGTTATGTGTTTTTTCTTGCATCAAACTCACATTGTCACTGATAAGAATTATGTCATCAGCAAAACCAAGATCTTAAAGTTGGATCCAATGTACCCAATCAATACCTGTGTTACCTGTGCAGCATTTTTTCATTATGAAGTCTATTGCAATTCCAAAAGACAAAGGAGATAGTATACATCCTTGTTTCATGCCTGTTCATTCTGGAACCATTCATCCATTCCTTCTTCTGTGTTGACTGCACAAACATATCCATGTAGAGATCTCTAATGATGTTGACAATTTTAGATAGTATTCCATATAGTCTTAAAATTCTCCATAGTGAATCTCTCGTGTATGCTATTGAATGCCTTTTTAAAGTCTATGAAGTTCAGGATTAATGGTTTTTGCTTTTCAGTATTTTCTTCAAGTATTATTCTTAGAGTAAAGAACTGGTTGAGGCAGCTTCTCCCTTTTTGAAATCCTGCTTGTTCTTCTCTCATTAGGTTATCCACTATATCTTTAAGTCTATTCTGAATGACTTTGCAAAATACTTTTGATACAACTGATAGTAAGGTTACACCTCTCCAACTGTTGCAGTTGCTAAGGTTGCCTTTTGTTTGGTATTTTAACATTGATTCCTTTTTCCATTTAGAAGGGACCTTTTCTTCTTTCCAAATTCTCTATAGTCATCATGTTGATAGTTTTTAACATTTCAGGTGTTATTTCAGTGTCACCTGCAGCTTTGTTGTTAGCCATCAGATTCACCTCTTTTTCAATTTCATCTAGGTTGACATTTATTTGTAGGACTTGTAAATCATTTTCAAGGTTTATCAATTCTTTTGGGTGTGGTGAATTAAGTTTTTCTTGGAAGTGTTCGGTCAATCTTTGCTTTTGTTCCTTACTTGATGTTAACAGGTTCCAGTTTTGCTAAAGACTGGTCTTTCTTAGATGTAATAGTATCCGTTGGCCTATTTTTTATGTTATATAGTGTTTTGCTGTCTGCTGTTTTTGCTGCTTTCTCTACCTCTTTCACAATATTGTCTATGTATTCTATTTTATTCCTTCTAGCTGAACTTTTTTACTTTATTGCCTATTTCTTTGTATGTTGCTTTCATCACATCTTTTCCAAGATCTGTCTTTACATTCAACATGGCTAATTTGACTGCTCATCTTTCTTGTATGTACTTCCATGTGTTTTCAGATATCCAAGCTTTTCTGTTTTTTTTTGCAGTCCAGCACTTGCTTTTGCTGCTGTGAATATGGCTGGGCTGTAAGAATTCCATAATTCATTTATATCTATCTCCTGTACCTCACTGAGTGTTGTGAAATAATTGGTAAGTTCCAGATTGAAATTACTGTTAATATTTTCTTCCTGTAGGCTGTGGCTGTTTATCTTTCTGAGTACTGATTTTTTTGTCTTGGCTTTTCAGTTTTAGTCTTATTTTCCCTATACACAGGTTGTAATCACTGTTGACATCTGCACTTCTTTATGCTCTTACATCTATCAGAGATTTTCTGAATTGTTTTCTGATAAAAAAATGATCTATCTGATTTCTGGTTCTATCATCTGGAGATATCCATGTTGTGTTATGTATCTCTTTGTGTGGAAATACTGTTCCTTCAATGACCATGCCCTCTGTTAGACATAATTCAATTAATCTTTCTCCATTCTGATTTACTGTCTCAATTCCATCTTTCCCCATTACTTTATCAATGTCAGTGTTATCTTTCCCCACCTTAGTGTTGAATTCTCCCATAACAATTAGGATATCACGTTTAGGGAGTTTGTTAATTTGTATTTGGTGATAAAAATCATTTTTTACTTCATTATCTGCTTTGTTTTTGGGTGCATAACATTGTATGACTATCATTCTTCCGTATCTTAGTTTGTATCATGATGCTCTTACTATACGACTGTTTACTGGTTCCCATTCTATAAGGCTCTTTGCTGCTGCACTGGACATAATTATACCTACCCCCTCTTGGTGTTTCCCATCATCTCTGCCTGAATGCAATATTAACTTGCAGTTTTCTGCCATTCTTTTCCCTGCTTCTGGGCATCGCATTTCACTGATGCCCAGTACATCTAGCTGGTATTTCTCCATTTCTCAGATTACCTAAGTAGTTTCTGAGAGCATCAATGGCCAATATGAATTCGGTTTCTTGAACCAAACTTCAATGGTTCTCACTGTGCTACAGAATTCATGCGTCATACTGAGATCCTCCTTCACCGAAGGAGATCATAGCACCTGTGGACTTGTTCTGAATGCAATGATAACCCTTTTCACTATAACAATTTTAATATAACTTGTTTCTCTTCAATAAGGCACCCTACCTTCATCTTAACTCAGCTGTTAAAAAATATCCATATCTTACAGTTGCCTGGGGTTTGCCAATTGACTATTTCCTTCTGAAGTTTGAGATTCTGATGTCATTATATACATATTTTTTTTCTTTTAATACACCACAAGGGTGCTTGCTAGATAGATGTACCACCTCACAGTGGTGTGGAGACTCGGGTTGGGGTCATTATAGGTGTGGTTAATGCATTATATTTGAGATAAAACAAAACATGATGTTCAGTTTTTCTCAGCTGTTTGTGACCTCAGTCTTATTAGGCTGAGACAATTTAGAAAACTGTGCAAAAAAGGCTGGATACAAAATGTACATTTTGTAAGTCTTGGCTCCACCAACATGCCTAATACTGAATTCAAATTTCTTTGCTTTATACTACAAGTGTCTCTTTATTTGCATAATTAAGGAAAACACCATGGTCAGATACTGAAATTAGCTGAAAAGTGGAATCTAGTCCCTTTTTTAGCTTGGTGTAGCATACTGGCTGCTGAAACCTGTTAATCAGGCAGGATGCATGGATTCTGATCATAATTAGCAACAGGCGGGAAGCAGTACTTGACTGTGTAAGTAGTTATGATATCTTAAATATTATTTTGATATTTCTTGACAATTTCTTAGAAACAAAATACATTGTGAAATTTCTATATTACAATGTCAGTGTTACCTCTTTATTACACAATAAAGTCAATACATAAATAAACTATGTCAGTTTTTGGAAACTCGTACAAACTGCATGCCTACTATGATCTTCTGCTTCACAACAGTTGTTACATATGAACTCTGAAACAAAATATAAATGAATGACTTAATAAGCCTTTCACCTAAATGCTGCCAAACTTAAAAACTGCCAAATATATAAATAAATAGTGATTTGTTTCTGTATAAGTCACAAGGATGAAGATAATGAGATTCATGATAAATGGAAACTACTTGAAAACCTTTCAGATGTTACTAATAGGTACAATAGATCTATGGCTGTTTCTGGTTAAACATATTTTGTACCCTGCCATAACAACGATAAAAGTAATCACATATTTTGTAACAACTGTTTAATTTTTTAATTACGTTAATGAAAATGAAATAATTCAAAATATCATTTCCTACACCAACATACTCGTACTTGATGTACCAAAGCACACTTGAGGCAGGAGCTGGAATGTAATGAAAGAAATCTAAGACTGTCAATCTCAGGGAAATGCACATCTCCATATGATGAAGGAAATAAATAAGAAAAGTTCCACAGAACAAATAAACTGGATCTGAAGGATAGTTTCTGGACTCAGACCAAAGACTTTACAGAGAGCAATGAGTCAGTCATAACTCATCTGACTTATGTCATAATATTTGTCACCTGACTTACACCACAATAATAATCTTCATTGAAAATCTGAGGTGCTACAGCTGTTTCATTGCCACACTTTTCTCTCATCTCCTCCTTTTTGCTGACATCCTGAGCTATGTCTATAAATCTGTAAGGAAGCTGTTTGGCCTTGAGAACTGTTTCTATGTGATTCTGCTGGGTGTGCAGCTGGGGTCAAAACATGAGAAAATATTTATCATTCATAGAAACACTAATGAAACCTAATGCTTTTCATTATTATGCAAAACATGGCAGGAGTATCAAACATATTTTGATCATGTTTCTGTTCAGCCTTGATAACTGTCACCTGTTTACACACTTTATACACAGTTTCAAATGGAGCAACATGTGCTTCTCTTACATGGTATATAAAATACATCAGTGATGGCCATTATGAGCTGTTAACATTTGTATAGCAAAGACTGAAAATCCATATGAATCATTACTGTGATAACTCTTGCGAGACTGTATAAAATAGGTTTTTATATAAGACATAACTGTACTTGAACACAAACATGTGCTGTAAATTTAGACAAATTTAAACCTTGAACTAACCTTTACAGAGTCATTATCTCACTAATGAATACATTTTAAACATTTAAAAAGCAGCAACATGAAGTGCTTATACATTTAACTGCTGTGCTACATATAAATATATATAAACATATAAATATACTTAACAGTTATATCATACATAACTTGTTCATAAAATTGTTATAGAAAAATGAATGCAGGAGATAGTGCTGGTTTGCGAATTTTCTATCAAGCTCTGCATTTTGGGTGGCAGACACACGGCACGCGTGTCTAAAATGGCGCGTATGTCAAGTTTTTTTGGGGACGCAAAAATTTAAAAAATTTCATACTTTAAAAAAATACAATAAAATTCTGTGTGGCACGCGAGGAGATTTTTAAACAAATACTTATTAGGCTTCCATGTTTATACCATGGAACCGGTGATAATTCAGCGAATCTGGCTACATCAAAGGAAACGTTAATACTGTGTGAAGGGGAATTGTAACAACTCTCAGCATGCTATTTATTTTTGCGTACCTCCTTTTTGAAAGTAACTGACGTGACGTACACAATTATAGTCATTATAGCAAAAATCACTGGTTATATCTGAAGGTGAATTTGAGATGAAGACAGATCGCAGACAACTGTGCCTCAGAATTCCTCAACACTTGCACTTCCTCCTCTCTATGCTGACTCGAGACTGACCGGGTGCGTGCAGGCTTACAGAGTTCCTCCTCCTCCTCCACTTTTGGCATCAGCGCGCCATATAAATGTAAACATCTTTAAAATTGACATGGCAGTTTAAAATGCCGGTTTTGGAAATGTTTATTTATGAAAGACATGCTCCGTCAATTCAAGTAACTAAAATTATACACTGCGAAACACATCCTAAAGACAGGCTTGTAGGGATTGGACATTTTTTCTGTTCATTCTTAACTGCAAAGACATTCTTTTAGATGCCGGGCGGAGAGAATAGTTACAAAATCACCCTACAGTGTTAACAATAGGCTAAAGCCATAGTGTTCGTAGTTGTCACATTTGTTATCATTTTAATCGCCCCCAGTAATGTGTAGTAATTACCTTGTATTTCTCTTTTGCGGAAGGCGGTCGTTTCTTTCATTTAAATAATGAGATAGTTCTATTTTTTTGCATATACTTGACTTAACCTCTTCTTCTTCTTCTTCATTTTAAAAAAAATTATTTCAATTTAACGATGAAATAATTCAAATCAGAATTACTGTTGCAAATAAAATACTTTGTACACAAGACATCATTTTACATTCATTTGTCCCCCTCGCAACCGACTTTCACTCCCTGCTTTCGCCCCCCCCCCCCCCTCCCCCCGGTGCGTAGAAAATGCAGGTAGATTTTTTTTAGAAGAAACTGTACAATATATCACTAAACCTTGAAGGTTTGACATATAGTGCTCAAAATATGAGAGACCGAAATTTATAGTTTTACAGTAAGTTTAGAAAATTTGGCGTGTTCTATCCCAGGTTGTGAGCGTATAATGATCGTAACACGGTTAGAGCACGCGCACTCGTGTTACTCTGTTCGAAAGCACACCTATAAGAAGAGCTTTCTACTGCAAATCTATCTGTCGAAGCACTTTAATTAGAATATCATTTTCTTGGTATATGAGTCGAGTTTGCCTGAAATGTATTATGATGGCGAAAAAAAAGCTTAAGGAAAGGGGTTATTTTCTGAAGATTTGACCCACTACTACCGTTTCCGAAAGTAGTTGGCAGTTGTGACGAATTTCGCAGGTAGTAGATAAGATTGTCTTCGAAGTATGAAATCATCATAGGGTTGAAGACTTTGCCAGATCTTCTCTTACCTTCACACCACACTCCAAGGACAGCTGTTGTGTTATTTATCCTGGCCGACGAGAAACTACGTTCTTTCTCCGCTATGGTCTCCATGATCGTATCCAGCTCTGGTTCCTAGCATTTGTTTGAGTGCATTTCTAGATTCAGTTTCCCGTACTGACGCTCCATCATTAGTAATCCTAGCACTGAGTTGTTTCTCGGGTCATTGTGGTCTGACAAGCCCAATGAGAGGGTGCCTTGCCCGGAGATCAGGAGGGTTTTCCTTGGATGCGTCCGGATGGCCGGGGAAGATGAAACGTATTAGATAGAAAAAGATGGGGAGGGATTTTGTACCGGCTTATGCTTTTCTCGGAAGCCCTAGTTCTGGCCATCTCTCCATGATTTCATCTTTTTTTTTCATAACTTCATTTGTTTTTTCATAACAATGTTCTAACAGTCACTTTTCTCTTCCTTCCATTACCTTATTTCTTTGTTAATCTTTTCTCCATCAGTTGCAGAATACCTACTTTTGTCATCCACTTCATCTTTGGCAGGTATCTAATGGTTTTGTACTGATGTTAGTAGAATGACTCTTTTGAAAATGCTCATTTATCATTTACGTTTTGTAATAATATTTCATAATCTGATAATATCATGTCTACCTTTAGACTCTATCAAATTTCTCTTTTTATTGCTTCATCAGTGACACTCTACCCCTGGGACTGGTTTAGCTACCTTTTGATAATTTCTGAACTTTCTGTTCATAGAAGAGCGAGAAACTCACCATTCATTCATTTGCACGTCCCTTGCGGAATTTTGCCTCCCAAACAGCACTCCTGTAGGCCTCTCGGCTGTGAGCAAGATGGCCTGCTGCTGCTGCATCCATTTGCAGATCGTCAACGATTTCTTGTAGCCATCTTCGTTTTGGTCTTCCTCTTTTTCTTTTTCCCATTATGTATCCTTCCAATATGGTCTTCTCTAAATTATCATGACGTTTAATGTGTCCAAAATATTTAAGTTTTCTCTCTTTAATCCTCTTTTCTAGCCAGCGTTCTTCGATATTAAGCTCTTGTAGTATAGATATATTTGTTCTCCACTATAGAGAGGAAAACAAGTACAAAACGCCCTAGATCCTTGACACTAACGAGGTGAACCCTAAATGCTCTGGGCCCCAGAACGATACATCAGCTGGACCCCCTACCCCACCCCCTCTCTTTGAGTCTGTTTGAACCACCATCTCCTGTATGACGTGGCGTTTTAAAACCCATTTTAACTTTTCTGCCACACAAAACCTATGTTAGAAATAACTAAATTTTTACAATATTTATTTACATTTAATTTGCTTATTGTGCATGTTGCACGCTCATCATGAAGCAATTTCTGTTCTTCTCTTCGGTGCTGTTGTTCTTACATGTCACTGAATGCAGAGTTGCTTACACACGTTGTAAGCTATATTGTTGCATTACGTCTGGTTTCAGGCTTTATTGTCTGGACTTTGTGATTATATAGCCTTCTTGGAACACAACAGGCCAAAGAAAAAGAGGCAAACCATGTGAAGCTCTAAAGAGGACATTGATAAGAAAAGCCAAATTAATAGAGATAAAATCCCTTGATGAGGTTGAAAAGCTCGTCGAAAACAGGAAAAATTGGCGAACTACCTTGCGAGCCCCATGTGACGTTTAACGGCACGGGAAATATATAAGATATAAGATAGCCTTCTTTGGTACCAAATATTGTCAGTGACTGCTTTTGTACATCAGAGCAGTTTGTCTCCTCTGTCATAGTGGATTTCTATGTTCTTCTGGTTGATTTCTTACTTTAGCATTGGCTCTCCCAATAATTCAGATTGTTTGCACTGTTACATCGCATTACCGAAGTGATCATAAAATTCCTCCACTTCCTATTCTGAACTATCTGTTGTTAGGCACAACCATGTATAATATGCTTAAAAGCCACTATATACGTACTTTATCTGATGTAATGTTTCTGTTAAAAGATTTCCTGCATTCTGTCACCCACAAAGAATTCACACTCACACACCCAGAGAGACACAAGAACAGTAGCCTAGGAATCTGTGAAGCTCTGGAATATATAGACGTGATGCAGATAGTGATCTACACTGATCAGAAAAAAAGGAGATGTAATATATATATATATATATATATATATATATATATATATATATATATATACATATAAGGTAAAATATATATAAGGTGCAGAAATTCAAATACTTTGGAGCAGTAATAACTTCAGATGGGAAATACAGAACATAGATTAGGAACAGAACAGGCCAAGCAAAGACTGCATTTCAGAGAATGAGAAACATATTAGCTAACACATCCTTATCAATGAATGTTAGAAAACGAGTCCTAAAATGCTATATTGAACCTATCTTGTTATATGGAAGTGAATCATGGACAATAGGCAAGTCTGCACAAAAATCATTGGAAGCAGCAGAAATGTGGTTTATTAGAATAATGTTGCGAATCCCCTGGACAGCAAAAATAACTAATGAAGAATGTATCAGAAGAGCTGGAGAGACAAAAAACCTTGTCAAAAAGATAAGAGAGAGACAATGTATTTTCATAGGACATACAATGAGAAGAGGGGGCATTGAAAATATTATAACAACAGGAAAAATAGAAGGAAGAAGATCAAGAGGAAGACCAAGAGAAATGATACTGGACAGTCTGACTGTATGGTGTGAGAGGAGATCACAAACTGAACTGATGGCCTGCATGAAGGATCGGGTACTCTGGAGAAGCATAATAGCCAAGGCCAGTCGGCACGGCACATGATGATGATGATAAAGTAAAATTCCCGTTTCCACGCCATAAGGCATATTGAGGAATACGGTGTTAGCTCCATATTTTCAATGACCTTCGATGGTCAGTATCACGGTTTACCTTCCTAGATTTCTCTGGTACCAATTTTTAGAGGCTATTTTATGTTGCTATGAATGTTTCTCTCTCTCTCTCTCTCTCTCTCTCTCTCTCTCTCTCTCACGTGTGTGTGTGTGTAACATTCATAGCAACATTCGTAAATCATGTAGTAGGATGTTGTGCTCTTGAAAAGTGTAATGATAGAGGAGACATTCTGATCAGATGGGCAAAAAGCTACAATACTGTCACTGGTAAAAAGTCCAGGCAATAAGACACGAAACCAGATAGATTATATTCATATCAACAAAAGATTCAGAAATGTAACTAAAGCAATCCTAGGAGCATATTGCCACAGTAGCCATAGATTGGTAATTAGTAATAGCAAAGTTAAAACTGAAGACAGATAAAATAATAAATATAAATAAAAATAAATAATAAATGTTAAAAAATGACCAGAAACTCTAAGCTAAGTATATATTTGTTAGAAGCAGATAACGAAACAAAAGAGAAATTCAGTGCAAAAGTTAAAAATAGATATGACTATAAATATTATTTCAGGATTTAAATGATAAACGGGGGGACGTTGAAAGAATCATTCCACCAGACATTAAAGACATCAGTACCAAAGGCATAGAGACAAGCCCAGAAAAAATGGATGATGAAAATCAAGGAGAGATGGTCATATAGAGGACCAGAGAGATAAGCAAATTAATATAAGCATGAATAATGAAGGACTACCTACTGGAAATACGAGTAAATGAACTCAAAATGCAGGCAAGGAAAGGCACCAAAACCAGATAACATTTCAATAGTAATATTCATGGCACTAGATAATAGTGCCACAGAAAAGTACCAAGTCTACTAAATATGATTTATGACACAGGTCGCATACCATGTATCCAAATCAGTTTTTGCTATTCCAAATAAAGCTGGAACAACAGAATATGATCAACATTGCACAGTCATTTAAATGAGCCATATTACACAAATTACCCATATTTCACACCTAAAAAGACACTGGGGCCTAAGCAACCTCTAAAAATGGGTACCAGAGAAATCTGGGAAGTAAATGCCGCCAGGTGCGATACTGGGCACATCACACTTTCGATAGTCTTGGAAATACGGGCATAACGCAATATGCCTTAATGGCATGGATACGGGAATTTTATCTTTTACCTGTATTGCAAAAATACCATTAAGAATAATTAACTTGATAATATAATCATCATCAGGTGCCATGCCTGTATGCATTGACATTCATGCTTCTCCACAGATCGTGTTCCTTGATATTTTCCTTCAGCTCAGTTGGTGATTTTTTTTTGTTTTTTGCCCTCGCATTAGACTTTCCATTATTTTTTCTCTTTGTTGTCGGCATCTCTTCATATTTCCTGTTTTTGTGATGTTTTCAAGCCCTCCTCCTCTCATTATATGTCCATTGAATGACGACTGTCATTTTCTCGTGGATTTAATTAGGTTCCTGTCTCCATTTGCTGCAATTAAATACTCACTGTTTGTCATATTAGAAGGATATTTGTGGTTTTGTTGAAGGAAAAGCACAGATCTTCCACAGCTGTGCTAATCAATGTATAGTTGTGATAGTTGTAGTTAGGAAAAGTCTAAATAAAATTTAAAACAGAATATTTCTAACCCAACCCATGTTTTTAAATGACAGAATAACTTTCTTCTAATTTCTTAATACTGAAATTTCTACACATAGGTTGTTCTGGTACATCATGGAAAATAGTTCAGGGGTGAAATAGTTAAGAACTATAACAGAACGATCTCTAAAAATGAACAATGATTTATACTTGTTCACATGGTGAAGGTCGGGGTTGAATCCGGCTGGAGGCGCCTCAATCACCCAGGTGTAGAAATGGCTACCCGATTTCTTCTGGAGTTGGGCAAGGAAAGGCAGCCAGGCGTGATACTGACCATATCACCCTCTAGTGCGCTGACAGGTCAATGAAAATACTAGCACTAACACCATATCCTTATATGCCTCTAAGGCGTGACAGGATTACCTTTACCTTACCTTTTACCTTATACTTGTGCTTTATTAATTACATGAAACCTTTTGACAGTCAAACATGAATATATGATACAGATGCAAGAAAAACTGATCTTTCTAGAGAGCTAGATGGTAAAGAAATTAAAATTATTCAGAAATGTCCAAGAATCAAAGAGCAGTAATAAGAGTGAACAGTGACATGGGTGATTACAAGAACATAAAATAAGGTGTATGATAAGGCTGCGTACAGTCGACTGATCTATTATATAGTGAAAACATCTTGAGAGGCATTAAAAATTTGAAAGGAATAAAAATAGCAGGGTATAATGTCAACATTGACATCGCAGGACATTATTCTAATAGCAAAAAGTTGTAATAGAATAGGATAGGTAATTGGGTTGGATATAAATAAAATAGTATGTCTCCCATGTAGAGAGTTAATTTAGGATATTTACACGCTGTTGGCGAGATTCTTCGGCTGCCGAAACTCTTCCTGGCCAATGAAAAAAAATGTTATTAGGGTTGCTGTGCGGCGCCGCCGTGGAAAAGGTGATGGAAAGGCTTAAGTGAAGTTAAATCGGTATGGTCAGTAGTCTCACGGTGAGGACTACCCATATCATGGCACCTCTGCTCTAGAGGCCGGCCACGTCCTGTGTGCGTCAGAACTGGGATAATGTGCCTAAACCGGTTTAACCCATGGGTGAGACTCACTATTGGCGAGGATTCGTCCTCTTCGGCAGGGGCTCCGTCCTGGTCACAGCCAGGAAGAGTGGCGGCCACGACCACAGAACGCTGAAGTCGGAGACACTTGACTAGTGCAGCCTAGATAGACAACCTCCTCTCACCCGGCAGGGATATATTCATATCCTAACCACGTCGAGGTTTTCCGGTGAGTAAGTCAAACTCGAGGCTGAACTGATGTAATGAAAACCACAGTGTCAAACAATTCTGCTTCTGCGACCCACCGAGAATATAGGCCTAAGCCCCACGTTGCTCTGAGCCTCCATCCTAAATGAGGCTTTCTCGATGACCATAGCGTAACGAGAAGAAGAAGAAGAAGAAGAAGAATATTTATAAGCGTGCGCAGCGGGAAAATCTATCTATCTATCTATCTATCTATCTATCTATCTATCTATCTATCTATCTATCTATCTATCTATCTATCTATCTATCTATCTATCTATGTTCTTGGTCAGTGATCGTCTAAGTCCAGTATGTCTTGTCTTTGCAAGAACTTCTCACATCTACGGGTAGCCTTTGTATTGTGTACCAGCTGTGCTGCATGCTACTCATTTCTTCTTCTACATTTCTCCGCCAAGGAGCCTTTTGTCGACTTATCTTTCTTGTTTCCCTTGGGTGTCCATATCATGGCTGTTTTAGCAATATTGCTGGAGTCTCTTCAGAGAACATGACGAATTAATTTCCAGCAGTTTTGTGCTGTTATGGCATGCACATCTCCTAGTGCACATTGGACAAGTAGGTTTCTTTTATTTATTGCTTGTGGCCATTTCCTTGTCAGTTGTTCTCCAGCATTCTGCTCCATAGAGGATTATGGATGAAGCGCAACTTTAGTACAGCTTTATTTTGGTTCCAGTATGTTATAATGCTATACTGAACCAATGTTACTGTATGGTTATGAAATCAATTAACAAAGCGGCAAATAAATTTGAAGCAGCAGGTATGTGGTTTTGGAGAAAGATACAGCACATACTCTGGACAGACAAGAAAAACAAATGAAGAGGTCCCCAGAGAAGTTTCAGAACAACGGAAACTAGTTATAATTATAAGAAAAAAGACTGAAAGAATTTCTTGGATATGAGATGAGAAGTTAGAGTATGACTGGAAAATTCAAAAAAAAAAGCAAGAGAGAAAAGCTAAGAGAAAAATATCTCCTGTCTTAGTGGACTAAGTAGGATGAAAAGAAGCATTTGAAAAGGTGGAAAACTGAAAGAATTGCACAAGATGAAAAGGCTTACTTTGACATTGTACATGTAGGATGAAGAGGAAAAAAAAAAAAAAAATCTCATCCCTGGCGGGATTCGAACCCGCGACCTCTGGATTAGAAGTCCAGCGCGCTATCCACTGCGCTACAGGGACATACCGATATGGTTGTCGTTTAAACATACTGTTGCTATATCTTTCTGGTCAAAAAACAATTATGCACGGGAAATATATATTTAAAGTGTAATTTAAACAGTATATTTGTACTCATTTTTCATACAATAATCGCTGCATTTAAATCACTCATTTTTATGGATTTTCTCTATTCAATAATAATGTCAGTAAGGGCTACTACTCTTATTTAGTTCATACGCAAGTTACTTCCGTTTGTGATGTCGGGTATGAGACGTTGACAAGAGACAACATCAGTCAGAGTAAATATGGCTGAGAAGAAGAAAGGAAAGCAACGAAAGATAGAAGAGGTGTCTTTCAGTTTTTTTTTCTGTGCTAGTTAAAATATTGTTTTCAAAGCGCGACGCCTTATCAGCGGGTTACATTTTAGATCAGACTGAAGACGTGGCTTAGGTAACGATGCTATTAGTGTGAAGAAAAAGTTAACCTGGGTTAAGTCTGACAAAGCAAACAAAAGCGAAACATAGAAGTAGCAGAAGGTGACACCCAGTCTTATCTCTCACAGTGCACAAAAAAAGAGAGTAAGGGATGACAACGCATCCAATATACGATGCTTTGATTATTCGAGATCGCGAATCTTTTACTGTGCCAACACTCTAATTAATCTGTTAGATTCTGTGGGCTTTAGCCTTTGCGTTACTGTAATATGAAACATGAGCGAGTATCATTTTTTTCTCATTCTTTTTCTGTCCATGTGTTATTTGATTCACATATAATTTGGATGTCACATAATTATTAGCATAATAAAAGTAACAGACACTTAAGAACTTTACCTTGAGTTTTCATTTTAAGAGCCTGTGTGCAGCCGATGTGGCCATTTAGCAACATGCACATATGATAATGTATTAATAATATATGAATAAATTCCTGATAATATATCCAGCTCCAAGATGTGTGTGGCCAGACTTTTCTGTTTACCTGATATTGTCTGGCTGCCATCTGTACTAATTCCAGCATGTGTATGCGAATAAATTGCATTGTTGACAACTTGGAAAGGGGCTTTGGCAGTTATATGTTGAAGCAATAATTCACATAACAAAAAATCTTCACCAGTGTTTTTTTCATTTATAGTAAGAACACCCAATTAGAATTATAGGCAATATTTATGTTCTAAATCAGTTATGTTCTAAATCACCCTCATTTATGCATGCGAAAGCTGGAAAACAACTAAAGAAATAGAAAAGAAATTAGACTCTTTTGAAAACAAATGCCTAAGGAAAATACTCGGCATCAAGTGGAATGAATTCAAGAACAATGCAGAGATAAGACAGATGACTGAACAACAACCAGTCTCATGGGTGATCAGGAAAAGGAGATGGACATATGTTGGCCACTTGATGAGAAGAAATGATCAGAGAATCCCAAAACAAGCTATCAAGTGGAACACAGCAGGCCAAAGAAAAAGAGGCAGACCGCGTGAAACTCTGAAGAGGACATTATTAAGAGAAGCCAAATTAACAGGCATAAAATCCTTTGATGAGGTTGAAAGACTCGCTGAAGACAGGAAAAATTGGCGAACTACTTTGCGAGCCCTATGTGACGTTTAACGGCACTGGAAGGATATAAGATAAGAAATCAGTTGTACAGAGCAGTACCACTATAGCAAGAAAGTCTTCGTGTCAATTCTTCTGTTTATCAATAATGATATAAAGAACGGTTTATTGATATGCATCTCTTTAAACATACTTGAATTATCATTATAATTGGTGTATAAGTACACAACTATACACTAAACACTGCAGTAAAGCTGTGATACTAGAATGTATAAAATTGGAAAAAAAGTAGGAGCAGCTTTATTACTTAACGATTACAAAGTTGTGACGTTTCGGCGTGAGCCTTAATCATACAAAAACATACAGGACGAAGAAATAGGGAGAGGAGATAAAGTATAGATTTACATGAATACTGTAAAAAAAAAAAAAAAGTACTTAGCTGTAAATTGCAAGGTGTGGCTTGTCTGGCGGTGTGTGTCAGGAATGGATCTGGTAGGACGTGGAAATTGTTTAAATAGAGACCTGTGACATGTGGTCGGTGGGTTGTAACTGGGAGTGGTGGATGGGGAACCGGGGAGGGGAGAGAGAGTGACGTACTACTGGCCTAGCTAGGAGAATTTGAAACAGGTGATTGGGGAAGAGGTGTTGCAGAGAAGAGGGGTTGCTGAGAAAATAGCGGGGTTGCAGTGATGCTGTGAGGAAGTTTGAAAAGTAAAAAGGGGTGGATTTAGTGGAGAGGTACTATAATGATTGAAGAAGATGATGTTACGTGTAACTAAACAGCGAGTTTAACCCATGTGGTTCCAGCGTCCCATAATTTTGAATGCAGCGGTTCTCAAGTGCCAGGCGGCTTGTGTCATCTGCGTGACATTGTTTAATGGCTGTTACCAGAAAATCAGATTTGCCTCTGTGGTTGGGGCCATTAAAATGATTTGGGACTGGTTTCGAAGCATGCTGGGTGATGTCGTACAGATGTTTTTGCATGCGGTCCCCTAATCTGAGGCCAGTCTCACCGATATATGTTATCCTGCATCTTTTGCACACGATGACATATATCACATTGCGGGACTCGCATGTCCCACAATGTGATATATGTCATCGTGTGCAAAAGATGCAGGATAACATATATCGATGAGACTGGCCTCAGATTAGGGGACCGCATGCAAAAACATCTGTACGACATCACCCAGCATGCTTCGAAACCAGTCCCAAATCATTTCAATGGCCCCAACCACAGAGGCAAATCTGATTTTCTGGTAACAGCCATTAAACAATGTCACGCAGATGACACAAACCGCCTGGCACTTGAGAACCGCTGCATTCAAAATTATGGGACGCTGGAACCACATGGGTTAAACTCGCTGTTTAGTTACACGTAACATCATCTTCTTCAATCATTATAGTACCTCTCCACTAAATCCACCCCTTTTTACTTTTCAAACTTCCTCACAGCATCACTCTGCAACCCCGCTATTTTCTCAGCAACCCCTCTTCTCTGCAACACCTCTTCCCCAATCACCTGTTTCAAATTCTCCTAGCTAGGCCAGTAGTACGTCACTCTCTCTCCCCTCCCCGGTTCCCCATCCACCACTCCCAGTTACAACCCACCGACCACATGTCACAGGTCTCTATTTAAACAATTTCCACGTCCTACCAGATCCATTCCTGACACACACCGCCAGACAAGCCACACCTTGCAATTTACAGCTAAGTACTTTTTTTTTTTTTTACAGTATTCATGTAAATCTATACTTTATCTCCTCTCCCTATTTCTTCGTCCTGTATGTTTTTGTATGATTAAGGCTCACGCCGAAACGTCACAACTTTGTAATCGTTAAGTAATAAAGCTGCTCCTACTTTTTTCCAATTTTATACATACTTGAATTATCATTAGTGTTGCAGGAAGAAAAATTTTTAATAGAAAAAGTCAGCCTCCAAACAATTGGAGAAACTTGCCCACTTGTTTGGGGGCGGACTTTTCCTATGAAACAGAAAGGCTGCATCATAAGAAGCAAGATCAGCTTTTTCATTCCACAAAAAATGTGCTTAGCAAAACATCTGTGAGCTATAGTTCTGTTTTTTCTTTCTTTCTTTTTTTGTTTTGTTTGAAAACATTCAGTTGATTTGCAGTTGCTTTAGTAAGTTTTGTCTCAGGGTGTGGCAACTTGGAAAGTTTCATACATTCATTTGATAACACTTGAGCTGAAAGAACACACTGTGATTTTGATTTCCTACTTTTGTCAAGTACAGAAAACTTTTATATCTAGCTCTCTTGCTACCTGCATGTTTTCTCTTCCCTCCTTGTAACCACTGACAGTAGCACTCTTCAGATTTCAATGTTATTACTTTATTACTGTGTTGCTGTCTTGTGAGTTCTGATGACTTCCCTGAAATATAAGTGCTATTTGACTTGTGGGATTTCATTTGCTAATTTCACAGATGTTTTTTGTTATTTAGCTCTGTATTTGTCTCCTTACTGTTATTATTCAGTGCTACCATATTGAAGGTTAATGTTAGTTTGTTACATGCAATTTCTTAGGTATTTTTGTTGAACAAAGTTGCAAAAACTTATATAGTTAATGGAGTTTGCAGCATCTCTGATTCATGAACCATCCATTGTTTTGTTAGTTCTTTAGGGCATCCTTCACTGTCCTGATTAAATTTTGTTTTTCAGGAGAAACCAACAAAAGAGGAGTATGCTGTGGCAAAATATCTGCGGTTTAACTTGCCAGTCCGAGAAGGAAAGCTGCATGGGATGGAGGTGAAATGTTTCTTTGGTAAGTTTTATAAACCTAGTGGGCTGTTCAATTAAAAAAATATAATCACTAATTAACTGCATATTAATAAAATTTAACACTCTTCTTTCAAGCATTTTAATTCGGAATTGCCATAGACTTCATAAAGAAAAAATCTTGCACAAGTAAAATTGGCATTGATTTTGCAGATAAATAACACTGTGAATTCGATGCAAGAAAAAAACAGATACCCTGTCTTCATTGGCTAGCAAAATAGGACTTGAAGTTAACAAAGAAAAAGCAAAATTAATGAAACTTTCCATTAAAAATCAAGAAGGAAAAATATACATAGAAGGAACAGCTGTTGAAAAAGTCAGCCATTTTGCATACCTTGACAGCTACATAGACCAGGATCGTGACACCAGAAAGGAAGTTAGGATTAGAATTGCGAAACTAGCATTGACTTTAAAGATTCTTGAGAACATATGGCACTCAGAAGTTATAAGCATAAAAACAAGCTAAGATTATTCAATTCAAATGTAATATCCAGCCTTATTTATGAATGCAAAAGCTAAATAGACAAGAAATTAGACTCTTTTGAAAAACAAATGCCTCAGGAAAATACTTGGTATAAAGTGGAATGAATTCAAGAACAATGCAGAGGTAAGGCAGATAAGTGAACAACAACCCATCTCATGGGTGATCAGAAAAAGGAGATGGACATATATTGGTCATGTGATGAGAATAAACAATCAAAGAATCCCAAAACAGGCTGTCAGATGGAACACAACAGGTGAAGAAAAAGAGATCAACCATAAGAAACTCTAAAGAGGACATTGTTAAGAGAGGCCAAATTAGTAGGCACAAAATCCCTTGATGAAATTGAAAAACTCGCTAAGGAAAGGAGAACTTGGCGAACTACCATGCGAGCACTATGTGACATTTAATGGCATGGGAAGAATGTAAGATATTAATATTGTTCAATAAAGTAGAAATAACTCAGTGCTGCTTTCTAATATCTTACTTACATCTTACACCCTTCCCTTTCTAATATCTTTCTCTCTCTCTGAACCTTAAGTGCCCAGGGCACATGGGGCTTCCGCAAAGGTTTTCCACAAATGCCTGACCTTTGCCTTTTTTTCTGCTCTTGCCAAGGTGAGCCCTCTATTGCTCAACATCCTTTCTGTTGTTCTTCTCCATGTCTCTTTTGGTCTACCCTTACTTCTATTCCCCTGTGGTGTCCATCTTAGTGCTATTTTTGGTAGTGAGTTGTCAGTCATTCGGAGCACATGTCCCAACCATCGCCAGCGTCTTTCGTCAATAATTGCTGTCAGTGGCTTCATCTGCATTTCTGCCAATAAGATGTTATTTCTTATGGTGTTTGGCCAAAATATTTTCCTAATTCTTCATAAACATTTAGTCTGGAAGGAATTCAACTTGTTTTCTATGGTTCTGGTGATTTCTCAGCATTCACTTCCATAGAGTAGTACACTTAGAACACTACTCTTAAATATCCTGATTTTCATATTCGTGCTTAGTTTTTTAGATTTCCATATAGTCTGCAGCACTGCAAAAGCCTGGTTTGTTCTAGTAAGTCTGCTGTTGATGTCCTCTCTGCTGTCTTCATTTTCCGTTACTCTGCTGCCAAGATATACAAATTCCTTGACTTCCTCCACTAACTTGCTGTCTCGACCATATCTTTACTCTAAGAATAATACTTGAAGAACATATTGAAAACCAGAAACCACAAACCATTAATATTGAACTTCGTAGATTTTAAAAAGGCATTTAATAGCATACACAGAGATTCATTATGGAGAATTTTATATCTATATGGAATACCATCTAAAATTGTCAACATCATTAAGGACTTCTACAATGGATATGTTTGTGCAGTCAAGACAGAAGAAGGGATGAGTGAATGGTTCCAGATTGAAACAGGTATGAAACAAGGATGTATACTGTGTCCTTTACTTTTTGAGATTACAATAGACTTCATAATGAAAAAATGCTGCACAGGTAACACAGGTATTGACTGGGTACATGGGACCCAACTAGAAGATCTTGATTTTGCTGATGACATAACTCTTATCAGTAATAATGTGAATTCCATGCAAGAAAAAACAGATAGCCTGTCTTCACTGTCTAGCAAAATAGGACTTGAAATTAACAAGGACAAAACAAAAATAATGAAAATTCCCCTCAATCAAAATGGAAAAATACACATAGAAGGGACAGATATTGAAGAAGTCAATCAATTTGCATACCTTGGCAGCTACATAGACCAGGATGGTGACACTAGAAAGGAAGTTAGGATCAGAATTGCAAAAGCAGCATCAATCTTCAAGAATCTTGAAAACATATGGAATTAAAAAGTTGTAAGCAAAAAAAACAAGTTAAGACTATTCAATTCAAATGTAATATCCACCCTCATTTATGCATGTGAAAGCTGGAAAACAACTAAAGAAATAGAAAAGAAATTAGACTCTTTTGAAAACAAATGCCTAAGGAAAATACTCGGCATCAAGTGGAATGAATTCAAGAACAATGCAGAGAAAAGACAGATAACTAAACAACAACCAGTTTCATGGGTGATCAAGAAAAGGAGATGGACATATGTTGGTCACTTGATGAGAAGAAATGATCAGAGAATCCCAAAAAAAGCTATCAAGTGGAACACAACAGGCCAAAGAAAAAGAGGCAGACCACATGAAACTCTGAAGAGGACATTGTTAAGAGAGGCCAAATTAACGGGAAGGATATAAGATATAAGACTTGAATTTATCAACTTGTTTCAGTTCAGTGCCATCAGTGGTAATGCTACATTTTGGTGGTGTTCTTTTCTTCGAGATGACCATCACTTCAGTCTTCTTTTTGTTCAGACTGAGAACTTTACTTTTGCTTTCACGAACCACGATGTCCAGAAGAGCCTGTAGCTCCCCTTCACTTTTAGCAATCAGAACTGTGTTGTCTGCATATCTTAAGTTGTTACGGTTGTACCCGCCAATTGATATTCCTGGCAAGCTCTCTATATTTCTTATTATGTTTTCTCTGTACAAGGAAAAGACGTCCTTGTGTTACTCCTAATTTTATGTCTTAGAATGCTCCTAATTGGTTCTCAACCTTCATTGCTGCTGATTGCTGCCAGTATATGTTTTTGATGAGTTTCAGATCTTTCCCATCTATGTTGATGTCTTCCAGCAATATTATAATTTCTGTGTGTCTCACTTTATCGAAGCATAAGTGTAGGTCCATCTTTACTTCTATTGATGCAGCAGACATCTTGACATCATGGACAAACAAATGGTGTGTAAGTATAAACACAGAGAAATCAAGTACCACTCTGTTCACCCTCTCATCTAAACAGAAAGCAGGTAAGATCTTTGTAAATGAAATACCCTTAAGGATGGACAACCAACCCACTTACTTAGGAGTGACTCTTGACTCAAAACTGACGTGGAAGCAACACATCAACAGTGCAGAAGCAAAAGCCAGAAGAAAACTAGCCATATTAAGAAAATTGAGTGGAACCACATGGGGAGCTAGTGAAAGAATCCTCAAGAATGTATATCAGCAAAGTATTCTACCACATTTAGAATATGGCTCAACATCTTGGTGCACAGCATCAAACACTACACTGCATAATCTAGACAAGGTTCAAAATCAGTCACTATGGATTATCACAGGTGCCATGAGGTCCACACCAATAGTAGAAATGCAGAAAATAGTTGGTGTTCAAGCGCTAAAGGAACGTAGAGACACAAAGGTCATGACCATGGGAGAAAAATTCCTTAGCTCTGTAAGCCATCCCCTGAAGGAGAGATTCAATAACTTGGCATTAGGACGGCTTAAAAGAAGCAGCTTCATTCATCAGGCCAAGCGTATGCGTAAGCTGATACCTGACCTTCCAGCTGTAGTCGCTCCATTATCATCTGTACCAGAGCATACACCATGGAAAGAAGCAGATTATACACAAATATCTATTCAGACTGAAGTGAAAGGTGTGCAGAATGGTGAGATGCAGAGCAGTCTTGTAAGATCAACAGCCACACTTAGTGTTCTAGATGACAAATATCCATGTGACACCTGGATACGTGTGTATACAGATGGATCTGCACATAATGCCATAAAGAATGGAGGGGCAGGAGCATATATTGAATATCCAAACAACACCATTGACAAGATTTCCATACCCACTGGTAAATACTGCAACAACTTTGATGCAGAAGTTAGGGCAATTATTGCTGCAGTTGAAAACTATCAGACTCCAGAATTGATACATGTCCTGTAGTAATTCTCACAGATGCAAGATCAGTACTGGAGGCTCTTCAGTGCAACAAACTACCAGACCTTAAGATGCCTTGTCAAAAATTGGCTTACAACATGGAGTCACTTTGCAATGGATTCCCTCCCACTGTGGGATACCAGGCAATGAGAAAGCTGACCAACTGGCCAAAGAGGGCACTGAAATGGAGCAACCAGACATACCAATCACTTATAATCAGAAGAAAAGCATGATAAAAACCTACAGGAAGCCACAAACACCACCACATGATGACTATCACATGCTAAACAGAAAGGAACAAGTCACCATCTTCCGTCTCCGAACAGGACACAGCCGACTCCGAAGTCATATGTATACAAAGTTTAAGGTTGGTACTACTAATCTGTGTACATGTGCCCAGGTGCCCCAAACTGTGGAACATATCCTCCAGAACTGCATCAACTACGAGTCACTGAGAAATAATTACTGGCCCAGTGAAACCACTAAAGAAGATAAGCTCTATGGTTCCATACATGAATTACAAAAAACAGTGAAATTTATCCAAGAGACAGGACTGCAGATATAGACAGACAGTGCGAACGAAGAAGAAGAAGAAGAAGAAGACTTCTATTGATCTTTCCATCAATGGCATTACACTCTTATATAATAAGATAGGTTCAATATAGCATTTTAGGACTCATTTTCTAACATTTATTGATAAAGATGTGTTGCATAATATGTTTCTCTTTCTTTGAAGTGCAGACTTTGCTTGGCCTGTTTTGTTCCTAATTTTTGTTCTGCATGTTCCATCTGAAGTTATTACTGCACCAAGATATTTAAATTTGTGCACCTGCTTTAGAATAGTTCCATTTAATTTTATACTGCATTTTGGTGGATTCTGTTTCTTAGATATAACACCAGCCTCTGTCTTTTTTTTATGTTTAAAGTAAGGCCTTTCTGTTCACTTCCTTTAGTGACTTTATCCAAGAGATTTTGCAGGTCTTGTTGGTTCTCAGCTATCAGTACTGTGTCATCAGCATGCTGAAAGTTATTAACATTGTATCCTCTGACTTTTATACCTGGTTCTGTAATGATTTTTGGAATATTCTCACTGTACAGAGAAAAAAATGTCTGGAGATAGTACACATGTCTGGAGATAGTACACATCTCTGTTGTACCCCTTGTTTTATAGGTTGACTACAACCAACTGAAAAATCCAGTCTTTGCCAATGAAATGACTGGTAACACCAAGGTAGCTATCAAACAACCTTCACTCAGTCAAAACACAGCAGTAATGTTGGTAAACAATGCTTAGACTTACTCTTGATCTATCCTTTCATACACTGGCACTGTTTTTAAAAGACTCATTTTAGTTTAGTTCATATGTATAATGTCATATGTCTGATATGAATACTTAAACTTCAGACATTAGGATGTCACAGAGTATCCCCAGGTTCTATCACAGCATTGGTCTGAATAATGTGATGTATGACAGGCCTACCTTTCAGAAGATTCTAATTTTTTCACAAGTAACATATGCACAGTATAATCTAGTAGCTGCTTGCTGTCTTTGAAATTCTGGGCTTTCAGTAAATTTGTTATGTAATGAGATTTTAGATAAGAATCTGGCAAAGAGAGGCTTCCGTCCATGTTTTTCAAGGTTCATCGTCTTTGGATTAAGTCATTAAGGTGCTGTGTTAAAAAAGTTTAATTGCAGGAATTTTTAACTTATTAATCGCACACATTAAAGCCATTTAATCAGCAGCCTTTTTATTTATATATACATATATATGTACATGCACACACTGTAAATATATGATGTTTGTATGATATTATCAGTTTTAGAAAGTTTACCTTTGTCTTTTATTTTGTGGCTGACAGTTTAAAATTTAAAAAAAAATTGTTCTAGAATGGCAGACAAGCTAGTGAGGACTTAACTGTGGCTATATTATCACATGCAAGAATGAAATAAACTAACCAGTCTGATTAGTCTCTAAAACCACACTTTCAGTTTTGATAGAATTTTTTTTTTATCATGTTTGTCAAATGTATTAAATTATCCTATGTTTTAATTAACATAAATGAGCAGTTATAGATGTATCTATTTAGCATAGTTTTGCTTTTCAGTTAGAAAATTTGTATTTAATACTTTTGGGAACAAAACAAGAACCAAGTCTCTTAAGTTTTCAGCAACATTAATTGATGATATGAGAGTTGACTTGTATGAGTGCAAGTAAGTAGTTACAATGTGGGTGAAGATTCAAACAAAAAATGTAGATGCATGAACTATAGAAGGTGCATATAAGTTCGAGTTCAAGTTATATTACAAATGGTGTCAGTTGTTTTTACATTATCCAGTTTACTAAAATGAGGGTTCCATTTAAATGTTTATGTTTTTGATGAAGTTCATTAACTCTTTTGCTGCTGTGAATGTGTTTAGATGTTTTTCCACATTACTGCTAAGGACATCTTAACATAGATGTTTTGCCATATTGCTGCTAAGGACATCTTAACATAGAAAGTGTTTAGATGTTTCATCATATCGCTGCTAAGGACATCTTAACATAGAATGTGTTTAGATGTTTCATCATATCGCTGCTAAGGACATCTTAACATAGAATGTGTTTAGATGTTTCATCATATCGCTGCTAAGGACATCTTAATATAGAATGTGTTTAGATGTTTCATCATATCGCTGCTAAGGACATCTTAACATAGTCCAAGATTTCCAAACCCCTGGTGCTAATGACATGTTAACATGTTCTGCATCTTACTAGTTACTGCTATCAACTACTGTGGTCATTCAACAGTTGGAGAATCATAATAGCTGTTTTTATTTATATGTGGCCTAGTTCATCAAGTGGGAGTTAGTACCAATGTTATTTTTCTTCATGAGACAGGAGAAATTATCGGTACTGTACATGTATATGTCACATTCCAGTGTTCAGCTTATGTTATGCATTACATTGGTTTTTGTGGTCATGTTGCATTTAGTATATTATAAAATATTTCTTATGCCATTGCCTGAAAATGAATTTGTATAATACCTCTTAGAATTCCTTACAAGATGTGATAGGAAGATGGAATTTAAATATGCAGTTCGAAAAGTGAAAAAGATTTTTTAAAAAGTACTTACACCCAGCCATGAACATCAGCCGAATGACTGGCAAGAATGAAAAAGTTGAAAATAAATGAATGCATGTTGAAAAATCCTTTGTTTAGTGGAACTAACTTATCTGGGTAGCTTTTTATTACTTTTGAGAATATTGCATTTCTCAGACAAAGGTACTGATGCCTGTGGCAGTCAATTTTTCTGAGATATTTCCCAGAATAGAGTAGAATTGTCAGCATCAGAGGAAGTGGGGGCAAATGAGAAAGTATGTTGTGTGGGCAAAAAAATAAAAGATGACAAGAAACAAGACAGTGATGTTGCATTGTGTGTTAAGTGATCTTTTGGAACATTAAAGTGCAAAAACATTATTGAAAACATTTAAAAAAAATTTTTATATAAATATCATTTACTGAAGAAGTTTTAGTCAAGAAGATAAATATTAATATGTAACATGAATGGGGAAAAATAATCACAGAGAGTTGTGATAAGTCAATTTTCAGACATAAAAAACTATTCAGTGCCAGGGGAAAGCCCACAAACAGAAGTACAATATGTAGCATTGCAAGTAACAGCCTGTGAGGTGAATGTACCAGTGTAAAGGCTAACAAGTTCACCACAATGTGTGCTATGAACATGTTCAGTCTTACCATTCAAGACTTGTAACTGCCTTTACTTCATCATTAAAACTGTTTGTTTCAACATGAGCATTCCTTCAGCATTATCATCTGACTGATAAGAATGAATTTTCCCTGGATTAACTATGGAGAGCTGCATTTAGCTACATTCTCACTTTCCTTGAGCTAGACAGTTGCCATCTTCATTATGTACCTGTGTCATTTTTACATTGACACTTATTATATAATGATCCTGGTAAGCTTGTTGGGAGACAGTCTAGAACCAAACTTGGGCTTTTCAATACAAACATAAAGACTGTCCTACTATATGGTTCAGAGACATTGGTTATGACCAAGACAGTACATCAGGGGATACAAACATTCATGAACTACTGCTTGAGGATTTTAAACATTAAATGGCAGGACAAGATCAGGAACAAGGAGTTCTGGGAAAGGGCAGGACAAGAACCTATGAACCTATAAATCATGTCTGGAAAGTGGAGGTGGATTGGCCACACCCTGAAGAAACCTGACACCAGCATAGCAAGACAGACACTGACATGGAATCCTAAAGGAAATAGAAAACAAGGAAGACCTAGACTTACTTGAAGAAGAGAAATTATGACAGTGCTCAGAGACAAGGGATGGAAGAAAGCAGAGAACAATTCCAAGAACAGTGATGACTGGAGAGTCTTTATCCATGGCCTTTGCTGCCAAGGGAGTGAAAGGTGGTGATGATGATGAAGCTTGTTTCTGCAATTGCTGCCATGACTTTTCTCTCACGTTACTTTTATGTTACATCATATTTCTTTTCTTGATGTTTTTATTGGATCTCTGATGTATGTTGTTGCCCAGTTTTTCTTGCTGTCAGTGACCCTGTTCTGGTTTTTTTTTATGTTGAGACAACATACTACTATACAACGTGACCAGAAAGTTTGTTTATGATTCTTGTAATGATTGCTGTCTCCTAGAATTTTATAAGAGAAATAATTGCAGTGACTAGGACAAACTAGAAATTCAATGGTCTGGTAGCGTGCACATTATTACAGTCATTTACCCTGTAATATTTATGACTTGTTTTGAAAGGATGCATACTTGTATGACTTTCAGGTAATGCTGCTGTAGATAAGTTGTTGGAGTCCAAGTGGTCAGCAACTAAAAATAAAAAGGACCCTCTTTTCACAAACAGACACTCCTGTGTTGCCTATATGCTGAGGTACGTGAAAAACTGTAAACTCGCTCATAATTTGTGTATATGTGTTGTTGTTGTTGTTGTTTTGATTTATTTGTCTTAAATAGCATTCTTTTCTAGCTTTCTTGTTGTATATGATAAATGTGAGTAAATGTAGGATCAATTTAATGATTGATTCATTAGTGTTTGGTCTAAAGATAAGCAAATATTTTATATACAAGGGTTATTGTAAAATGTATTATAGGAATGAAGATGATTGTTAGGGTAAAGGCACCTTTGTCAGGACCAGCATGCTAGATCTAGCTGGGACTGCCCCACCTCTCCCTTGATGTTTTCAGTAGCAGGCTCACCAACAGGCTTAGCCAGGCCAATGGATTGCAATGGTCCCATGGTAGTGGAGAGGAGCATTTGCACCTTTCCTGCTTTTTAGCTTGATTTCTGGTCTGCAAATATAACTGCCTGTAAGACACAACACCTTCACTGTAGCAGCTGCAGAGAACATCCTGGGAGACAGAAAAACAATGGAGTATTTATTGTTATTTTTTGAATTGCTAAAAAAAAAATTGTTTTTTAATGGGAGAGGGGCGGGTATTTGAAGAAGTATAAAGATTTTTTTTTTTCAGTTTTGTTTGATGCAACTAACTGAAAATACTTGAGACCAGTAATTTGACTGTTCTGTTGGTCAGATTGCTGGAAATGGGTTTGTTCCATCGTGCAGAAAAAGAACTAAGAAAGAGAGACAAGGACAGACCAAAAAAGAAGAAAAAGGACAAGGATGGAGAAAAAGAAGAAGCAGGACCTTTGGAGGAAGAATTGAGGGTATTCTTTGTTTTGGGTTAATTTTGTATGTGATTTAACAGACTTTGATGAACTAAAAAAATCTGTCATTTTGTAAATTTAATGCCATAAATGTTAGATTCTTTGCTTTTCTCAATCTTCTATAAACCTCACTGCCTTTATTTACTAATACAGTTGTCGGGAACCCATTGAGTGGAGCAGTGGTGAGTGGTTACTGTTGCACCATTTACTTTTAAGCCAGCTTGCTAACTGCTACACCATTCTCACACACTGATGAGCTAAAAGTAATATGCTAAAAATTTTTATTGGACATGTAATATACATGAAATCTTATATCCTTCCTGTGCCGTTAAACGTCACATAGGGCTCGCAAGGTAGTTTGCAAATTTTTCATGTCTTCGGTGAGCTGTTCAACCTCATCAGGGGATTTTATGCCTATTAATTTGGCAGATACATGAAATGGCTTACAGATAATGTTACATTTGTGCAAGAGCTGTGTTTTTGTATTAGAAAATAATAAATGACCAGCAGCAGTTTAGTGTTATAACCAATTCTGTAAAAAATAGTGCTTCAAATTTCTGCAGGTGACAGTTGATGCATAATACTGCAGTTTTATATTGACAGAATTTCATTCAAGGCATAGTTTGAGTTCAGGTGGTGTCTTGATTTCCTTAGCCTTGTGCTTGTTTTTGGAAGTATAATCACTTATTAAAAAAAACCTGTTGTGCCATGGAGGCACTGTATGTTATGTATATTGTAATGATTTTTCTTTCACTTCTGAACAAAATTCTGAAGACTCCATTCATTCATTCATTCATTTGCATGTCCCTTGCGGAACTTTGCCTCCCTAACAGCACCCCTGTAGGCCTCTCAGTTATGAGCAAGATGGCCTGCTGATGCATCCACACAGATAAAATAAACACACTATCTAAGTTTTACAGTCAAATGACTGGATACTTATATTTGGCTTATATGGCAAAACAAAGAACAAAACCAGATAGATGCAGTTAATTGCTTTGCAGTTTTCTTATAAAGCAGTTGTAATGGTTCAAGCTAAGAATAAGTTAATGTCATCTTTAAGATAAAAAGAATCATTTTTTTATCTCAAGCAAAACCTGTGTCAAATGGATGAAGATAGGAGAGCTAGAAGACACTCAAGACAAGACACAACATAAAAAAAAAAATCTAAAAAAAATTAGAAATAAAGTCAGACCCTGTTACAAAATATCCAAGAAAGATAAAGTAAATTACGTGGCACTAATCAGACATTTCTTTATTTTTGTAGTTTCCATCACTATTTTATAAATAGCCACACCATTGCAATAAATGCCAGCTAACCTGAAACTTGGCAGTCTTATGTGAGGTTTTTGTGAGGGTGATTTACTGCAAGAATTAGCTATGAAAGATTTGCCAGTTTTCACTACTGCATGTTATTATAATCTGTTTTATTTCTTGCTCCAGGAGCGAAAAGTGAAGAAAGACAAGAAGGGCAGGAAGGATAAAGATGGTGAGGCTACTGCTGATGAAGAAGCAGAGAAAAAAGGAGAGGCGGAGAAGAAAGTAGAGAAAAAGGTACCATTGGCAGCTGCAGGATAGAAGATTTAGATTTATTCAGAATCAGAATGATTGAAAACCACTCATTCTTGATGCACTTGGATATTACAATAATTTGCCATTTCATCATTCATGTGAATAGAGATAATCTGATTCCATAATTTTCCAAGTTCGTTGGACTGTAATATATATATATATATATGCACAGAAAGAGAGGGGAGAGTTTTTGACTCGTGCAATATGTTCCATAACTCTTTATGCAAATCTTTTTTTACATATTGTCGATGTGTTGAACTCCCCCCTCAATTAACCCTCACATCCCTCCATCCGCACCCTCTTTTCTCCATCTGTCATCATATCCTGTGTAGCAAACGGATAAGTAAAAAAATACACCAAGCTTACAGTGCTGCACTAAAGAACAGTGTTAATAGTTTTTTCCATCTAACTTATTGCACCTTCACTTTTCTCTGTTATTAGCATCAACTGGAGGCAAAGATACTGTCTGTTTTGGCAATCAGCAACCCATAATTGACATGGTAGCATCAGGGTTGGCCAACCATAGCTGACCAAGACCCTGTACCACCTCTTATTTGGTACCCCTAGTAACAGGCCTGTTCTGGCTAATGGGGCAAGATTGCCATCATCCCCATGGTGGTGGAATCTGGTAAAGAAGAAATGCACACCCCCTGCTTTTTAGCTGCACTCAGACTGAAGAAATGGCTGCCATAACCTGCTCCCTTGTAGACACAGTCCTGTGGCTCACCATCTTTACTGCGTCAGCTGCAAAGAACGGTTGTTGCAGTTTTGGGGAGTTTGAAGAAGAAGATTATCATCAACTTTATGAGTGCCTTTCTTTTCATAACCTCTTTTATGCATGTTTTGTCTTTCACATTAGTTGAAACTGCAGAACCTATTTCGTGTGCATTTCTCCACTTTTTTTCAAATGAACTTTATTGCCAAAAAAACACTACATGACATAGCTTAAAATACAGACATTTGCATACAAAATTTGTCATGAGTATAGAAGTAAGCTGTAATGAGTTTTACTATAATGGGAGTGTTGATGAGAGGTTCCAGTGTCACTGTGTGTAATTTTACTGAACAATAGGGTCATTTGTAAAGACATAGACTGACTGTCACTAGAGATAACGGTTAATGGGTGTAATCAGAAGTCAAAAACATTTCATGTATTTTAATAATAACACTCTATGGTATCACTTTTTGTTTTGAGGGGAGGGGGGTAGAAAATTGCAGATGGTAAAGTTTAATTGGGAAAAGTAACTAGTTCGAGTAAAATTATAATTTCTTCAATAATCATTTCTCTGTGAGCTACAGCTTATTTTGTCAGGAAATTAATATTCTGTTTCAATAATCATTTCTCGGTGAGCTACAGCTTATCTTGTCAGGAAATTAATATTCTATTTCAATAATCATTTCTCAGTGAGCTACAGCTTATCTTGTCAGGAAATTAATATTCTATTTCAATAATCATTTCTCAGTGAGCTACAGCTTGTCAGGAAATATATTCTATTTCAATAATCATTTCTCAGTGAGCTACAGCTTATCTTGTCAGGAAATTAATATTCTGTTTCAGTAATCATGTTGTGGTAAGGGTTTTTATTTATTAAATTCATTTTGCAGAAATAGTTATGCTAGTTGTGATAGTTAGAAACCATTTCTGGTAAGAATGCAGCAGGGACCATCTGTTAGTTATTTATTATTATTTTTTTTATATCAGGATGATAAGAAGAAGAAAGAGAAGAGGCTGAAACTCAAGTTATTTATTATTGTTTTTTTATTTCAGGATGATAAGAAGAAGAAAGAGAAGAGGCTGAAACTCATCATGCCTGAGCGGCAGTTCTTTGAGGATGGAGATGAGGTAAGGCGTGTTATTCATAATACTCAACATCAATTTTTGGAAATAGTAAGGTCGACAACTATAGTTTGCCTTCACTCCCGTGATTCTTAACTATAAATTTCTATTTCTGTATTCTGAACCTATGAGCCCAATGCTGTTCTGTCTCATTGTTGGTTCAAGGTGAAAGATGTCCAGTCTGATCAGTGGATACCAAGAATAGTGCAGAATGGAAAAGCATGAATATGAGCACATGACACATAAATAATAGTGAATCATCTCTGCTTGTAACCTCCACCTTAGAAAAGAAGGATGTCCTGATGATACATTTTTCTTACAGGTTTGACTTACGAAATTTTGGTCACTAGACCATAATGACATGACTTTGAGGCCAGTAGTGATAACAAATAGATTTATTGGTTACTGTCACGTATATTTTAGTACTTTACTAATATAAATCGAACAATTTCAAAATAAAGTGGAAAGTGACATAGCAGTTTACCGTGAAATGACTACCATATCTTCATCCATATAATGCATGTTATATGCAGTTTTTATAAACCACAGAACTCCTTGCCTGTTACAACCATATGTACATTATACATTAAATTTTTACAAGCAGCGAAAACTTGGCTTTAAACATTAAAAAAGGGTATACCACTATTTGCATGAAAACCAAGTAATTACAGAAGAAAAAAAAAGAAACGCTGTTAAGAATAAACAGAAATCACAGTTCGTGGTCTTTGTTAATGAACAACATAGGAAAAATGTACAGATAAAATGAAACTAGGAAAATTTTTCAAATAATAAACAACGAGGCTGGCATGTGGTAAAGTAATAGAGCATATTGTGTGTGGCTATCTTTTGAAAAATAACAGATAAAGCACTTTAGATGTCTGGTAGGATGAGCAGCAGGCTAGTCAGAGAAGTTCAAGCGCTTGTTCTGCCACAGTCATGCTCTTACCATCTTTCTTTCTCTCACATCTAAACTTCTTTGTCTGCTATTCTTTAGGAGGCTAATTTTATACATGGTCACCATGCTCTATCACATTAAAGTAGGAAAATAATTGTTAAAAACTTGACTTACCAAATACAGAAAACATAAACACAGATCAGTGAAGACTGAAAATCTAAGTACCTGGTACATCCAAATTAAGGAAAAGAAATGAACACTGGGACTGTGAGTAATGAATAATACGTGGACTAATTAGTGATGTGTCTGTTTTAGATAGACTGTCAGCTCAAACCAACCTCTTTATGTCATAATACATCAGATCAGATCAATGCCATGCTGATAGGTGTAAACGGTCATCTCTCTCTATCTCACTTGATCTTTCGTGTCTTGAATCAATTTGATTGTTGTTTTCACACCAAACCTTGCAGTCGGGCCATCTAGGTATGTTTGTCTTCTTATTCTTACACCACACCATACAGTCGGGCCATCTAGGTATGTTTGTTTTCTTCTTCTCACACCACATCATACAGTCAGGCCATATAGGTATGTTTGTCTTCTTCTTCTTCCACCACATCATACAGTCAGGCCATCTAGGTATGTTTGTCTTCTTCTTCTTCCACCACATCATACAGCCAGGCCATCTAGGTATGTTTGTCTTCTTATTCTTACCAGACCATACAGTCAGGCCATCTAGGTATGTTTGTTTTCTTCTTCTCACACCACATCATACAGTCAGCCCATCTAGGTATATTTGTTTTCTTCTTCTCACACCACACCATACAGTCAGGCCATCTAGGTATGTTTGTTTTCATCTTCTCACACCAAACCATACAGTCAGGCCATCTAGGTATGTCTGTCTTCTTCATCCTCTCTGTCTTTTGCCATTTACCTTTCCAGTCATGACCAATTTTTTGTGACCTTCATGTCTGCTGATGTGTCCAAGAAACTTTTGTGAGATTCTGATCCATGACAGATTAGGGATTATACAGTGTGGTTTCCCTTTTAACTTTCGCTGGGTTGTGTATAGTGTTCTCTGCTAACCTTTGGCTCTGAAAAGATCCTAACCCACAAGGCAGCAGGGGGAGAGGTTATGGCGCCTCCTACTCACTGACGGTCATATCACTGAGGTATGAGGTATTTTATAATGCTGTCAGCTCCCCTCCTTTTAATCACCATTACCTGGTTGGTCCACTATTACTTATTCAGTATATTCGCAGCTAACCTCTATATCTAGAGGCAACTCCACCATCGGCCACCTGGTGGACACACCTGATAAAAGGACAGGCTCCTCCCTTGGAATCATAATACATAGCAGATAAAATGATGATAAAACCTCAGTCTCTTTGCTGACAAGAATGTTGCAAGCAGTACCTCACAGGACGAGTTAAAAGTTTCCATTGCTTGTGACACGCACACATGAGAATTAATCTAGTTACAGTAGCACCATGTTGTCGTTGCTGAAGCATGTCTAACACTAGGCACCTACATCATATGAGTTATGAAGACGCAGGAAAAAAAAGGGCCCGTGGTCTTTGTCAGTCAGTAGGGAACAAATTTATTCAGAAAATGAAACTAAAGTAGGAAAAAAAATGTTAAAGTTGACTTATCTAAAAGGAAGAGGAACAAGAGATCATATATTCAATATCTATTGCTCTTCAGAAAAGTAATACAACTAAAGAAGCTGTAGAGAGGAACAGATAGAATTACAAAAATAAGATTTTTAAGGGCATGTATCTTTCCCATCTTAACATATGTCTTATGAGACCTGGACACTTAACAGAACAGCTGAGAAACACATAAATACCTTTGAATGTAAATGCTACAGAAGAGTTCTTCAAATATCATGGACACAAAAAAGAACAAATATATCCATAATACAAGAACTTAATTTTGAAGAAGTTTGGCTAGTAAAGAGGATTAAAGAGAGAAAACTTAAATATTTTGGACACATTAACTGTCATGATAATTTAGAGAAGACTGTCTTGGAAGGGTACATAATGGGAAAAAGAAAGAGAAGACCAAGGCGAAAATGACTGCAATACATCGTTGATAATCTGCAAATGGATGCATTAGTAGCAGGCCATCTTGCTTACAGCCGACAGACCTACAGGAGAGCTGTTAGAAAGGCAAAGTTCCACAAGGGACATACAAATGACTGATTTACTTATCTAATACAGAAAACACAAATGTAAAATACAAGAAAACTGAACATTTGTTATTTTCTTTGTTGTTTTCTGCCTGTCTTGTGTAAACAGCAAATAAATCTGATATCTCACTTTTATATACATGCACATAATCCAAATAAAACTCACAGAAATGCACATGAGGTCTTGATCATACACTCAGAAAATGAAATAAAAATTCTAAAATTTTTGAACTAACTGAAATTTTTGAGCAAGCTGCTAATAAAAGGTCACACCAATGTGGTACAAGGGACACTGATACAGTGAGAAAAGCAATCATTATATTATCCTTAACTGAAAAATGCATTAACTGTATTTTTGAACATCATCTACACAAGCCAGATACCATCAGCTTGAAAATAGGATTTAAATGATCAGGATGACCAACTCAGAATTTCAGCCCACACTTGCATATATGCATTATACAGTTATTTTTACAGGAAAGTTGATTTGCCACATGTGGTTACCTATATATGTGTTACAAATATGGATATTTTGCTAACTGAGTCTTTGTGTTGGGTTGCAGCAGTGTTTACTGTGCTGTGAATACAATTATTGTGTTTATTGTGCTGTGAATAACATTTCCTTTTTTATGCATTGAAAGAAATTATTTTTGTTTACAGGTCTATGTTTGGATATATGACCCAGTGAATGCGAAAACATTTTTGATTGGTCTTTTGATGGGTAAGTAGTGGTGGACCCGGCAGCTTATATCTCACCATCTTATGCTAGGTGTGTTTTATGAGAAATGTCAGTTTCACTGCAAGAGTCAACGGGACACATTTTTGAGGTTTACTTACTGCTTGGCGGTCACCTTGAAACTTTCTGTAGCTAATCCCTGACTGTCCTGTCAGCATAAATATTGACCAAAGCAGTGTAATTTAAAAGCAACTGTTAGTAACTAACATATACTTTATATTTAGATGTTGCATCGAACCAGTCCTGTTTTATGGATGTGAAATATGGACAGTCACCAGGGGCGTACAGCACTGCCTGGAGGCTGCAGACATTTGCTTCCTTAGAAGAATGCTAAAGATATCATGGACAGCAAAGAGATCAAACAAAGAGATCCTGAAAGAGGCAGAATAATAGAGACAAACAATAGCAAAATTCAGAAAGAGATAATCCCAATTCATAGCGCACATGAGAGCAGGTGAAATGGAATATTTGATAACAGCAGGGATGATAGAGGGCAAAAGAGACTGAAGCAGACAAAGAGAGAAGATGGATCGATGAAGTGGCATGGAGAAAGAACACTAGTCTAGCTCACTAATTAACACCCAGTGTAGAGAACTGTGAAAAAGCATGAGTGTCAGTGCCTGTCACCAAAGCACTGGATAGAAGGGTGGAGCAAAAGTCTGCCCTTTGGGAGCCTTAATTAGACTACATTTGAAGGTTTTTGTGATATGATGAATGTAATTATTGTTCGACGAGTGTAATCTGTTTCTCGGAGTCTTGTTTCCATTGATATGGATCTGTTGCACAAGATGTTTCTCATTTTCTGGAATGCTGACTTGGCCTGAGCACGTCTGCTTTTTATTTTGAAGTGGCATTTCCCATCAGCTTTTATAATCATTCCTAAGTACTTGAATCTACCAATTTGTTTCAGTTCTGTGCCATTGATGATAATGCTACATTTTGGTGATATTCTTTTCTTCAAGATGACCACCACTTCAGTCTTCTTTTTATTCAGACTGAGACTTTTACTTTTGCTTTCACGAACCACGATGTCCAGAAGAGCCTGTAGCTCCCCTTCATTTTTAGCAATCAGAACTGTGTCGTCTGCATATCTTAAGTTGTTAAGGCTGTAACCACCAATTGATTTACCTGGCACACTCTCTGTATTTCTCATCATGTTTTTGCTGTACAAGGAAAAGAGGTCAGGAGATGGAGAACATCCTTGTCTCACTCCCAGTTTTATGTCTTAGAATGCTCCTGTTTGGTTCTCAACCTTCATTGCTGCTAATTGCTGCCAGTACGTGTTTTTGATAAGTTTCAGATAAAGCCAATTTTGTTTTATGGATGTGAACAAAGAATAAGAGAGTTAACAAAAGCAGATTAAGGCTCACGCTGAAATGTCACAACTTTGTAATCGTTAAGTAATAAAGCTGCTCCTACTTTTTTCCGATTTTATACATTCTAGTATCACAGCTTTACTGCAGTGTTTAGTGTATAGTTGTATACTTATACACCAATTATTGTGTTACCAATTCACTACAGATCCATTAGCTGTTTACATTAATAGACTGAGAACAATGCATGTGCTAAGGGCATAGAATCTGAAGCAATAAGACCAAATCCTACTACTATTACAAATGTGAAACAGTTTTGTGTCAACTAGATTATATGTTTACAAGAAGATGGATGTCATTTTGAACATTCATTGTAATTTCTAGATAATTAAATATCATTTCCTAATTAACTCTCAGTATGCACGTAGAATAATGAAACTTCCCATTAATCAAAATGGAAAAATATACGTAGAAAGGACAGCTGTTGAAGAAGTCAATCAATTTGCATACCTTGGCAGCTACATAGACCAGGATGGTGACACCAGAAAGGAAGTTAGAATTAGAATTGCAAAAGCAACATTGATCTTTAAGAATTTTGAGAACATATGGCATTCAAAAATTATAAACAAAAAAAAACCAAGTTAAGACTATTTAATTCAAATGTAACATCCACCCTCATTTATGCATGCAAAAGCTAGAAAACAACTAAAGAAATAGACAATAAATTAAACTCTTTTGAAAACAAATGCCTAAGGAAAATACTTGACATCGAGTGAAACGAATTCAAGACCAATGCAGGGATAAGACGTGAGCAAACAACAACCAGTCTCATAGGTGATCAGAAAAAGGAGATGGACACATGTTCGTCACATGATGAGAAGAAACGATCAGAGAATACCAAAACAAGCTATCAAGTGGAACACAACAGGCTGAAGAAAAAGAGGCCAACCACATGAAACTCTAAGGAGGACATTGTTAAGAGAGGTAAAATTAATAGGGATGAGATTGAAAAGCTCGCTGAAAACAGGAGAAATTGGCAAACTACCTTCTGAGCATTTGATGAAGAGAAACACTACAAAATTGTGAAAATGTTGGAGAGCACAATTGTTGATGGCAAAGATTTTCAGAATTACAAAAACTATGTATTGTAATCAAGAAGCAACCACCAGGATAGAAAATATAAAAGGCAAATTTCAACTGGTTGAAAATAAAAAGTTTGACAAGGATGTGTTCTCTGATCAGATTTGATATCCCTATACAGTGAGAAATTATTAGAGCAGTACAAAATTTAGATGTTACACAGTGTCTGCAGCTTACACTATGCAGATGAAATGATACTAATATACAAGAATAAAAATAACCTTTAAAAATTTTTTAAATACTGTGATAGAAACTGAGAGGAAATGATACAGTGAATAGTAGGAAAACAGAACTAATAGTTATATCATGGAAGGAAAACCTATCCAAATGTAATGTTAAAATGAACTGAACAATCGTCAGACAAGCACATATATTCATATATCTTCTTGCATATTACATCCTTCCCCTGCCATTAAACATCACATAGGGCTCGCATGGTAGTTTGCCAAGTTTTCCTGATTTCAGTGAGCTTTTCAACCTCATCAAGGTATGTTATGCCCACTAAAATGGCCTCTCTTAACAGTGTCATCTTTAGAGTTTCACTTGGTCAACCTTTTTTTCTTTGGCCTGTTGTGTTCCATTTGATAGCTTGTTTTGGGATTCTCTGACTATTTCTTCTCATCACATGTCCATCTTCTCTTTCTGATCACCCATGAGTGCCATATGTTCTGAAGATTCTCGAAGGTCAGTGCTGCTTTTGCAATTCTAACTTCCTTTCTGGTGTCACCATCCTGGTCTGTGTAACTGCCAAAGTATGCACATTGGTTTATTTCTTCAAGAGCTGTTCTTCCTATGTTCTTTCCTTCTTGATTAATAGGACGTTTCATTATTTTTATTTTTTCGTTGTTAATTTCAAGTCCTATTTTGCAAGCCAGTAAAGACAGGATATCTGTTTTTTCTTGTATTGAATTCACATTGCCACTGATAAAAGTTATGTCATCTGCAAAATCAAGATCTTCTGGTTGGGTTCCATGTCTGGGCAAAATAAAATCAAATGGGAAATGCACGTCTGAAATCAAGAACAGAATACATAGATCCAGAATCATATTAAAGAAAATGAAGAACATTTTGCAGTCCATCTCAGTCACTGAATATCAGAAAGTTTACAGTACCATAAATATCTTAGCTCTGTGGAAGTCAGTTGTGGATGGTAGACAAATCAATGCAACTCATTAGAACCAATGGTGATTTGGTTTATTAGAGGAATAAATGCCATGGACACTTAAGACAACAGACAAGGAATGCTTAACAAAAACCAGCAAAAAAATGAATCTCACTAAAGCTATAAGAAAAAGATGAAGTGATGCCATCATGAGTAATATCAACAGTAAAAGACATACAGAAACAGGTTAAATGGTTTGATCAGCAGACAGTATACCACAGAAAACACTCGCACTGATTAAATAGTTTGATCAGCAGACAGTATACCACAGAAAACACTCATACTGAATAAATGGTTTGATCAGCAGACAGTATACCACAGAAAACACATGCACTGGTTAAATGGTTTGACAAGCGGAAAACACTCACACTGATTAAATGGTTTAATCAGCAGACTGTATACCACAGAAAACACTCACACTGAATAAATGGTTTGATCAGCAGACAGTATATCAAAGAAAACATTCACACTGAATAAATGGTCTGATCAACAGGCAATATATCAAAGAAAACATTCACACTGAATAAATGGTCTGATCAACAGGCAATATATCAAAGAAAACATTCACACTGAATAAATAGTTTGACCAACAGGAAGTATATCAAAGAAAACATTCACACTGAATAAATAGTTTGACCAGCCGGAAGTATATCAAAGAAAACACACTGAGGATAGAAGGAAATGGAGGGAGAGGCTTCCTGGAGAGGAAATTAAGGGAAAAAAATAGACATTTTAAATATCCAATTAGGTAAAATGTATCATTGAGTCTCAACAGAAAGTCCTCTTTGTCCCCCCAAGAATACATGAGGAAAGAGACAAGAAGAAAATGATAATCAATATTGATTGGACTTGTAAAATGGAGGGATTTAAAATATAACAACAAGAAAGATAGATGGGAAGTGAGGCAGAGGAAGTCCAAGAAAAAAAAATCATGATGTTCCAACATGATGGCTTGATAGAAAATCACTTTGATGAAAGAAGCATAATCACTAACATCTGTGATATGGCACCTAACAGTGATGACCATGTGAATATAATACAGTTATTACATTTTAGCAGGAGCTAAGAAGTTTTCAGAGTTCATAAGTAAAATCTGCAGTTCTGATATCTGATATTTATAGAAACTGACAGAAGAAGCGAAAAAATGGCTGACACCCTGAGAATAACATTACTGATTAAAAAAAAAACAACAAAGAAGTGATTATTAATACTGCAGATGAAAATTTTTTAGCTCTGCTAACAAAACTACGCTGTAAGCATAAGTCTTTACAGTAGTATGAGATAGTCTGTCAATGTCTCTCACTCGTAGATATGTATGGTATGACTGAGACTACAGTGTGAGGAGCAAACAACTTGATAAACTTAGGCTATTATATGTTAGACTTTCCTTACCAAGTTTGTGTACAATTTATTGCAGTGCTGGGAGCCATTGCCTTGTGTATGTTTCCACTTTGGCCAGAGGAAGTTCGAGTTGGGGTTTATTACCTCAGTATTGCTTTGGCATGTTTTGTTGGGTTTATTTTATCCCTGGTTGTCGGTAAGTGAAAAAAAATATTGACATATTGTTAGTTTCAGGTTGATGTATGCAACTATATCTTCATATGTGAGCTACATATTGATACAGATTGCAGAATGTTGGTTTGATTTTTTTTTTTTTGGGTCATGTTTTGTTTACAGAAAAGTTTGCTGCATTTTGAATGGCTGTTGTTTACAAAGATGTCAAGTTTACTTAATATCATGTTAGCACTTTGTGATTGTGATTCAAATATTTTTTTTTCTTGCTTTAAAAAATAATGCAGGCTTAAATTTTTGATAACAAATTTTTCTTGATACTGTTTGCTTAAAAACTCTGACCTACATCTGTAGCCCAGAAACCTGTAGCAATCAACACTAATTGTAATTGTTATTTTTGTAAAATGTAATGTCAGGTTGGTGGACAGATGAGGACATGAAGATCGCCATCAGGTATGAGGAAAAACTGGTGTGAAACCAATGAATCCAGGATGTAACAAGTCTATGGGTCATTACAATGACAGAATGATGTAAACAAAACAGAGCCAGCAGACTGTAGGTGGCGGGCAATGGATATTGTTGAAGCACTCATCGGATTCCTCATCCCAAAGTCGAAGTGTCTTTGTGGAACTGTCTCAAAACCATCTGACATGGAGAAGGGACTTAAGTACAGCCACCAGGCCTGGAAAACAAAGTTTTGGCCAGGCCAGCCTACACCACTCTTCATGGCAGTCCAGGCAAGACCACAGTCTGCCCTAGCAAGGAAAGGTGCTGAAGTTGGAGGTACCAAGCCAAAAGGTGCATCGCAAAAAGTCAGGGTACCATGCATTATTGCTAATGAAATGTCTAAGTCTGCAATTTTCAAACATGGTGCTCGCCCTGTGAAGACTAACAGGGCAGGTGCAGTGCTGGGCCCCCTGCCTCAAAAGGTTCCACAAATGCTACTGGAGGTCCTCTCAGTTCATCTTGTGGAGCCAGGAGACATGAGATTAGAGATACTGGCCAAAAAATACAACATCAGAAAACTGCCAAAAAGCAAGAACTTAAAAAAAATGCAGTGGAATGTTGAGAGTGTCAGCAGTGTTAGAGATGGCTATAGCAAAAATGTGGAACTAGAGAACATACTCTTTGCAGAGCAGGTAAGTATATGCTGCATACAGGAGACACACCTAACCAAAGATGCCGCCTTTAAAATCAGAGACTACCAGTGTTTTAAATCAGACAGACAGAACAGAAGAAAAAGAGTACTCACACTTGTTAAGAATAACATCAGTGCATGTCAGGTGGGAGTGTACATGGAAGGAGCCGAATTCCAGATGAACCATCTGAAAACCAGTAATACAGATTTCCACCTCCATAACTATTACTGTCTAGAAACAATCCCACACAAAGAGAGACTGATGGTCTGTGGTGATTTTAACAGCCATTCCCAGATCTGGGGCTATGAGCACATAGACAAGAGAGGAGAGAAAGTTGAGAACTGGCAGGCTGATAATGGACTTCTCCTGATCAGCCAGCCAATGGATCCTCCAACATTTTACTCAAGAGCTTGGCATACAACCTCAACACCAGATCTGGCATTCCACTCTCCAGACCTGAAGTGGAACATTACACACAAAGTTAGAAAACAACTTGGAGGAAGCGACCATTGACTAGTCTTCTTAACAAAAGAAAATGAACTCATTAACACCAGTAGCCCTCTCCCCAGAGCCCTCTCCAGATAGAACTATAAAAAAAGCAAACTGGACAGTATACAGACATTGTACAGGTATCCTGGTGGGACAGCTGTCCATAGAAGGTAAGGATATTAACAGCATAGTGAAGGAATTCAATGCTTGTATCCTTCAGGCCGCCCGTGAAACCATCCCCAGAGGAGCTCATGGAGACTATAAACCATACAGGTCTAGTGAGCAGGGAAAATTCCATGATGATGTGGAAACAGCTCGAAAGCAAGCAGACAATAGACCGTGCCAAGAACACCACAATAATTACCAACATGCTAAGGCCAAATTTCAGAGAGCCAAACTGCAAGCCAGACAGGAAAGTTGGAGAGAGAAAACTAGAGTCCCTAAACTTTGAAAAGGATGGAAGGAAAGTTTGGAAACTAATCAAACAGTTAAACGATGAGAGCACTGGAAGAAGTATAAATATTACACTAATAGAGGATGGGAAAACTCTTACAGGTAAGCAGGTAGCAGATAACTTTGCTCGCATGTTTGCACAAGACTGCAACACTGATATCCATTGACCCACAGAAAGAAGAGGAACAAGGCAGAAAAAGTGGAAGTCATGGATGCACCAATCACATGCAGCGAGTTAGACCTAGAAGTCAGTAAACTGAAACCAAGGAAATCATCAGGACCAGATGGAGTGTCCAATGAAATGATCAAGAACCTGGGAATGGCAGCAGTGGGAAAGCTGTTTGATATTTTCAGTATGTGCTGGAGCACAGTTAAGTTGCCTCAAATCTGGAAGGAACCAAGCATGGTACCACTGCTAAAGCCAGGGAAAAGCAATGATACGGCCTTGAACTACAGGCCAATCAGTCTCACTAGCTGCCTTTGCAAAATGATGGAACGCATCATTGACCTGAGGCTAAAATGGTACCTAGAAAGTGAAAACCTTCTTATTCCACAACATGCAGGATTTAGGCAGTACTACAGTAAAGAAGATCAAATGACTTATCTCTCTCAAGAGAATGAGGACACATTCCAAGAGAAAACCTTTATACTAGCAGCGTGGATAGACCTAAAGAAAGCCTTTGATAAAGTATGGAAAAAAAAGGTCTGCTGTGGAAACTAAGAAACTGCAATGTATTCACATATAAAGTCCTATTTACACAATAGAAGAGCTAGAGTATTGATGGATGGACACAAAAGCCAGAAAGTACTGCTGCGACATGATGTACCACAAGGAGGAGTCCTTTCACCTACACTATTCCTGGTATTCATTAATGACCTGGTCAAGGAACTTCCCTATGGAATCAAAGCGGCACTGTATGCAGATGATCTGGTCGTGTGGTGTACAGATGAATACGTGACAGTTGCTACACAGAGACTCCAAAGAGCAGCAGACATCTTGACATCATGGACAAACAAATAGTGTGTAAGTATCAACACAGAGAAATCAAGTACCACTCTGTTCACTCTCTCATCTAAACAGAAACCAGGTAAGATCTTTGTAAATGAAATATCCTTAAGGATGGACAACTAACTCACTTACTTAGGAGTGACTCCTGACTCAAAACTGACCTGGAAGCAACACAATAGCAGTGCAGAAACAAAAACCAGAAGAAAACTAGCCATATTAAAAAAAAATTGAGTGGAACCACATGGGGAGCTAGTAAGAGAATCCTCAAGAATGTATATCAGCAAAGTATTCTACCACATTTATAATATGGTTGAACATCTTGGTGCACGTCATCAAACACTACTCTGCATAATCTAGACAAGGTACAAAATCAGTCACTACGGATTATCACAGGTGCCATGAGATCCACACCAGTTGTAGAAATGCAGAAAATGGTGTTCAGGTGCTAAAAGAACGTAGAGACACAAAGGTCATGACCTTGAGAGAGAAATTTCTCACCTCTGTAAGCCATCCCCTAAGGAGAGATTCAATAACTTGGCACTAAGACGGCTTAAAAGAAGCAGCTTCATTCATCAGGCCAAGCGTATACGTAAACTGATACTAGACCTTCCAGCTGTAGTTGCTCCATTATCATCTGTACCAGAGCATACACCATGGAAAGAAGCAGATTGTACACAACTGTTTAGACTGAAGTGAAAGGTGTGCAGAATGGTGAGATGCAAATTAGTCTTGTAAGATCAACAGCCACACTTAGTGTGCTAGATGACAAATATCCATGTGACACCTGGATATGTGTGTATACGGATGGATCTGCACACAATGCCATAAAGAATGGAGGGGCAGGAGCACATATTTAATATCCAAACAACACCACTGACAAGATTTCCATACCCAGTGGAAATACTGCAACGGCTATGATGCAGAGGTTAAGGCAATTATTGCTGCGATTGAAAAACTATCAGACTCCAGAATTGATTTATGCCCCGTAGTAATTCTCACGGATGCAAGATCAGTACTGGAAGCTCTTCAGTGCAACAAACTACCAGATCTTAAGGATGCCTTGTCAAAAATTGGCTTACAACACAGTCACCTTGCAGTGGATTCCCTCCCACTGTGGGTTACCAGGCAATAAGAATTCTGACCGTCTGGTCAAAGGGGGCATTGAAATGGAGCAACCAGACATACTAATCACCTATAATCAGAAGAAAAGCATGATAAAAACTACAGGAAGCCACAAACACCATCACATGATGACTATCACATGCTAAACGGAAAGGAACAAGTCACCATTTTCTGTCTCCGAACAGGGCACAGCCGACTTCGAACAAACTGTGGAATATATCCTCCAAAACTGCACCAACTACGAGACACTAAGAAATAATTACTGGCCCAGTGAAACCACTAAAGAAGATAAGCTCTATACATGAATTACAAACAACAATGAAATTTATCCAAAAAACAGACAATGTGTACAAAGAAGAAGAAGAAGACTTGTACTTGAAGTTTAATAGGTTCAAAAGCAAGTTTTTTTTTCTTTTTTTTAAAATTATTTTTACATCCAAAAATTCTCATAGTGTACTTTTGTTTTTCTTTCAGTTCGCCTGATCTTATTTTGTCTTATCTGGATGATCACTCTTGGCAAGCATCACTTCTGGTTACTGCCCAATTTAACAGAAGATGTTGGATTTTTTGACTCATTCCGCCCACTCTACAAGCATGATGTGGTCAGTAAGACTGATGACTCAAAGTCGGCTGAAGGTGGGAAAAAGAAGAAGAAGCAGGAGAAAGATGGTAACAAAAAGCATGGTGAGCAGGGTTTTTTCTGTGTAGGGGTTGGGGATTGTTGAAAATCTCCAATTCGAATTGTTTGAGTACAGCCTTTGTGTGTGCTGCAGCGTAGGAAAGTGTGTCGTCATGCGGAAGATTTGTGTCTTTGGGGAATATCCTGTGCCTTTTATTTTGGACTGACTTTTGAAACTTATTAAGCATTTCACAATAAACCTCTTATTTTGAATCAACCGCTAAATAAAATTCAGCGTTTCACATTAAACCTCTAACATTACTGTGGTCCTTGGTGCTGTGAACTCCTTCAGCAAAATTCTCTTGCAGTCCTAGAACACTATAGGTATCATTGCTTCTTTTGAAAGTGTTTGAAGATGAGTATGCATTTATTGTTTGGACTTCATCTCAGCATTCGTGAACCAAACCCATGTCTCATCCTCAGTCACTGTTCTATCATGAAATTGGTCCCCCTTTTCCTGGTAGTGCAGAAGAAGCATCAAACCTACCCCTATTCTTTGAGCTTTGTGAATGTCACTCATTTGTTTGGTACCCGCTGTGCTCAGAACTTGTGATAACCCAATCTCTGGACAGTTCAAAATAGACTAGTCCTTGAAATTTGAGGAAATTCATCAAGAGGATCTGAAGTCATGAATTCTCATAGTATGAGGTTTTTCATGCATTATTTAGGTGTTTTTTTTTTTTTTCATGCTCTGATTGGTCACAAGTGAATTTCGATGTGAGTCAGGTTTTGATATTTATACAGCTGGTTGAGAAAGATTTCTCTTCCAAAGAAGAATTACTTGAGCTGTGTTCTTTTCATGAACCACAAAAGGGAGGGACATCTGTGATGGAGTAAATAAATCTGTGGATAAAATTGGAGGTTTTATTAGATGTTTACCAACTGTGACAGATGATGCACCATAGGAGAAAAGTTTGAATTTATGAGGCTTCATAAAGTGGTAATTTTTGGGAGCTTTGTATGGAAAATCAGTGGAACAAAATGAGGTTTCTAAAACAGTGGTTAAAGTAATCAATGTAATGTAAGGTGAATACAGAGGCCATTTTACATTGACATGTGTGACAGTTTTTGGAGGATATGGAGGCAGAATACAAGTCTTGCTTATTTATAACCAAGTGAGGTGGCTTAGTGCAGGAAAGTGTCCTGATTGATTCTTTTAATTAAGGATGGAAATTGATGCATTTCTTAAGCAGTGTTTTTAAATGAGACAGCGCACAGTTGGAAGAACTGAAAACACATAGACTTCCTTAAACAACTAATATTTCTTATGGATGTCAGTAGTCATCTGAATGAACTCAGGCTGCAGGGAAGGAACCACCTGATATATATATTATCTCCCTTGCTTTTTGGAATTGCTATAGACTTTATAATTAAAAGATGGTAAAACTGGCATTGACTGGGTACATGGGACCCAAATAGAAGATCTTGATTTTGCAGATGACATAACTCTTATCAGTGACAATGTGAAATCGATGCAGGAAAAAACAGATTCTCTGTCTTCCTTGGCTAGCACAATAGGTCTTGAAATTAACAAAGACAAAACAAAAATAATGAAACTTCTTTTTAATCAAGAAGGAAAAAATATACGTAGAAGGAACAGTTGTTGATGTAGTAAACTAATTTGGATACCTTGGCAGCTACACAGACCAGGATTTAAATAAATGTCACATAGGGCTCGCATAGTTGTTTGCCAAGTTTTCCTGTTCTCAGTGAGTCCTTCAGCTTCATCAAGGAATGTTATGCCCACTAAACTGGCTTACGAAACGTAAATGTTATATTTTATTTTATGTCTCTCAGCTTCAATGTTAGTTATGTTTGTTATATGAACAGCATATTTGTAGAATGTCTGGAATAGAGTGAAAGATGTATGATAAAGGGCAGAATGTCAGACAGGCCTGCGTGCCCAATTCTTAACCCTTTTGAAATAAAGATCAATCAATCAGTCAATCTCTTAACAATGTCCTTAACAATGTTTCACGTGGTTGACCTTTTTTTCTTCACCCTGTTGTGCTCCACTTGATAGCTTGTTTTGGTACTCTCTGATTATTGTATTAGTCTTTACTTGATGTTTGGTTGCCTGTTTTGCTAAAGACTGGTCTTTCTCTGGAGGTAATAGCACCTGTTAGCTTCTTCTGTATGTTATGTAGAGTTTTGGTGTCTCCTGATTTTGCTGCATTTTATGCTTCTTTTGCCATATTGTCCATATATTCTCTTTTGTCTCTTCTAGCTGAACTTTTTACTTTATTGTCTAGTTCTCTGTATGTTGCTTTTGCCAAAACTTTTCCAAGATATGTCTTTACATTCAACATGGCTAATTTGGCTGCTTGTCTTTCATGTATGTATTTCCATGTGTTATCTGATATCTATGTTTTTAAACTTGTTGATTGCAGTCTAGCACTTGCTTTTGCTGCCATGATTATGGCTGTACTGTATGAATTCCATAATTCATCTATATCTGTCTCATTTACCTCGCTGAGTGATGCGAAATGATTGGTAAGTTCCAGACTGAAATTACTGTTGGTATTTTCTTCTTGTAGGCTATGACTGTTTATCTTTCTGAGTATTGCTTTCTTGTGTTGGCTTTTCAGTTTAAGTCTTATCCTCCCTATACACAGGTTGTGATCACTGTTGACAGCTGCACCCCTTTATGCTCTTACATCTATCAGAGATGTTCTGAATTGTATTCTAATACAAAAATGATCTATCTGGTTTTTGGTTTTATCATCTGGAGATATCCATGTTGTTTTATGTATTTCTTTATGTGGAAATATTGTTCCTTCAATGACCATGCCCTCTGTTAGACATATTTCAGTGAATCTTTCTCCATTCTGATTTATTGTATCAGTTCCTTCTTTCCCTATTACTTTTTTGACGTCTGTGTTATCTTTTCCTACCTTGACGTTGAAGTCTCCCATGACAATTAAGATTTCGTGTTTAGGTACTTTGTTGATAAGTTGTTATAGTTGGTAATAAAAATTGTCTTTTATTTCATCATCTGTATCATTTGTGAGTGTATAGCATTGTATGATTGTCATTCCTCTGTGCCTTATTTTGTATCGTGCTCTTATCATACGACTGTTCACTGGTTCCTATTCTGTAAGGCTCTTTGCTGCCGCAGATGACATAATTATGCCCACTCCTTCCTGGTATTTCCCATCGTCTCTGCCAGAATATGTTATTAACTTACCGTTTTCCGCCGTTCTTTTCCCTGCTTCTGGCCATAGCATTTCACTAATGCCCAACACATCTATCCATTTCTTTTATTAGCCAAGCAGTTTTTGTTGTTGTGGCCATTGTTCTTACATTCCAAAATCTGATTTTTGTTATGCATTTGGGGCCGATGAATTTTCAGTCATTGTCAACAAAATGCAGAATTGGTGACCTTGATGTTCGGTTACAACTGTTGCGAGATTCCATAACGGCAGGGTTTTTCCCCATCTAGAGTGTTGCCTCTAGATGGGTCTCAGGATGAGATTATTGACCTCACACCCAACTCCCGTTTTACAATGTGTGGTGACGCAGAAGACTCATACACAAGTATGCAGGCAAGATCCTGGCAACTACATAAAATGAGATGGACATGGTTATGCACAATTTCACGAGGAATGTTGATACTTCTGAAAAGTCTGATTTTTAAATGTATAATTCTTTTAATACATCAAAAATGATTTTTTTTAGTACAGTATAATTGGATTTATTATTGCTGAAGTGGAAATTGTAATATTTTTTAGTTTCTTTTAGTTATTTCTTGTGAAAACCTAATTCAGAAAATAACTTTTGAATAGAAAAAAAAACAAAGCTTACCTGATTTCAGAAAGTTAGGTCAGTCTAGTTTATGTAAAGGAATATTAGAAGTATTCTTTTGTGAATTACAAAATATAATACAAATATTTAACTAAAAATGTATATTAATGTGAATTCCTTTTCTTCAAAACACTGTAAAAACATCTTAAAAAGGGTGAAAAAAAAGCTAATTAAAAACTATCAGTACACCCTAGTATGATAACTATCTTCTCTCATTCATATATAATTCAGCAAAAACTGGTTGATTTAGATGTTGTTCACCTCAGCTTGTGGATACAATTGTAGCCAATGGGTCCTTTGAAATTGGACACTTCTAAGACATGTCATAATTTGTTTTTTTTTTTAATGATGCTTTAGTCATTTTTTTTTGATGATGTTTGAATAATTTTTTGTGTGTTCATTTTGTGATGAGTGAATAATTTTTTTGTATTCATTTTGTGATGAGTGAATACTTATCACTCACAAAATGTTTATTAATGACTAAATAATTTTTGTTTTGTTTTCTTCCTCAAGGAGGAGAGGAAAAGAAAGAAAAGTCTAGCGACAAAGATGACTCTGATGAATTTGAGTTGATAAAGAAAGAGGATCTGGACCAGAATGGTGCTAAAGATGGAAATGACAATGATAATGAGGAGATTGATGACGCAGATAATGACAAAGTCAATGATGATGTTGAGAATGATTATGTTGAAAATGGAGCAGGAGAAGAAGGGTATGAAGATGAAGATAATGATGATGATGATCAAGGTGATGGTGAAGAGAAAGGAAGTGAGGAGGAAACTGAAGAAAATAATTCTGAATTAGACAGAGATCAGAAAAAGAAGACAAAATGATGGTTTTATACTGTGTTATTATGATGATGTCTTGGTTCATCTGAGAACAAAATCATGAACATATTTCAGCTGAAACTGGGAAGAGAAATCTACAACAGTTGCATTATCTTCTCATATTCTGGAAGAAGCCTGCTGTTGTTTTATTAATTTATTGCCAGTTTTTGAATGCACATCATTGTCTACAGTGGGGTCTCAACATTTGATGATAATTCTTTCTTTTAATATCATTATCAGGTTGAAGGAAAATATTGCATTTACTTAATCAAAATTTATTCTGAGCTTCTGACAGACAATCTGAAAATCATGTTAGATTTGACATACTTTGTTAACATTTTATGTGAACTCAGTTTGTGTGTTCAGTTGTATTCTGTCAACAGGAGGGTTTTTTTTTATCTGTGTAGGTCTGTTGGGCCAGAGATTATGCTGTATTGCTCTGTGTCGTAGTTTTTTTTTTGAGTCGTTAACTAAATCAGTTTTTTTTTTAATCACTAATGAGTTTTTGTCTAAGATGCCAGTTAGTCTTTATGTTTTTTGTTTTTTTTTCAGGTTTCTTTTCATATCAGTCAGTCATTTGCATGTCCCTTGCGGAACTTTGCCTCCCTAATAGCTCTTCTGTAGGCCTCTCGGTTGTAAACATAATGCCCTTTGCAGATTATCAATGATGTCTTACAGCCGTCTCCGTCTTGGTCTTACTCTGTTTCTTTTTCCCATTATGTATCCTTCCAAGATAGTCTTCTCTAAATTATCATGACAGTTATCATGTGTCCAAAATATTTAAGTTTTCTCTCTTTAGTCCTCTTTACTAGCCAGCCTTCTTCAATATTAAGTTCTTGTAGTATGGATATATTTGTTCTTTTTTGTGTCCATGATATTTGAAGGACTCTTTTGTAGTATTTAAAGGCATTTATGTGTTTCTCAGCTGTTTTGTTAAGTGTCTAGGTCTCACAGGCATATCTTTTCATACCACTTATGGTAAAATTCATCATGGATTCTAGGTTTGTCAGCTAGTGGTTGTAGAAATTAGGCAGCCAACTTGAAATCATGTGTGAACAAAGAAGATGCCATTTTGACATCTTTCGGCAATTTTAATAACAGTGCTTATTTTATCGATAGTTGTATTGCTGATGAATATGCCCTGCAGATTCAGAAAGAAAAATAATTATCAAAGGATTTTTTTAAAAAAATCATTTGTTTAAGTTGCATCTGTTACACTAAAAGTTACACTGTTGTGTATTTTAGAGGATGTCAGTGAAACGGTAAAAGAAAATTTTATTGGTTGCTTGAAGAGGCAAAGATAAAAACTTGTATCACATAGTGCCTTGGTTAAACTCATAATATGTAATACAAATATTCAAAAAAATTTCAAATAAAATCTTGGAACATAGTTGACAGTGGGTACAGTGTGCAGATGAAAGTAAGGACAGAGCAAAATGATGAAGTGCACAAATCATATCATTGAAGGACCAACTCTAAGCTTGTCATTCTTCTGAATTTTGCATGACGTGAAAAGCATCACATAAGTTTAAATATGTAAAAATGATTCTCGTTAATGTTTCTCCAAGAGTTATAGAGATTACTCAGATATCACCATGTAAATTAGATCTGTTCTCTTAAAGTATTCTTTATTTTGGATAAAAATGAAAATTTGTAATTTAACATTTTGAACATAGAACCGTGTTCTGTTCAGATACAAGTATTGTTTTCATTCTTATAGGCACAGTGCGTTTCTTAACAAACAGCATGTGCTGAGATGATGCAGAGTTTGCAATGTTCATGAAATTTGATAATTTGCGTTCCATGTTCTAGTCTTTTCATCTCATCTAGTAATTTGGTCCTCATCTCTTCCATAAATTTTGCGTTGACTCTCTATTTGGCATGGTCTGTATGCTAGAACAGTCTTATCCGTCTGTGTATCTAAAACATTTAGAATACATTCATGACAGTTCTTCATTGCCTTCGCACATTATTGAGCAGCAAGTGCATGACAAAATATCTTAGATATACTGCTTTTCTCATGGCAACACTAAACATCAGAAGATTAAGATGATTGGGGCATGCTTCTTGAACAGATGACAGTCATATTCTAAAGCAAATGTGTGGCAAACTTCTGAACAGAAGAAGGTGAAGAGGTATAGATCACAACTGAAATATATAGATGTGTGCAAAATATCTATGAAAGATTTTCCATCAGCCATATAGATTTGTAAAACCGGCATTGATTGGGTACATGGGACCCAAATAGAAGATCTTGATTTTGCAGATGATGTAACTCTTATCAGTGACAATGTGAAATCGATGCAGGAAAAAACAGATTTCCCCATCTTTCTTGGCTAGCACAATAGGTCTTGAAATTAACAAAGACAAAAAAAAAATAATGAAACTTCTCATTAATCAAGAAGGAAAAATATATGTAGAAGGAACAGTTGTTGATGCAGTAAATCAATTTGGATGCCTTGGCAGCTACACAGACCAGGATGGTGACACCAGAAAGGAAGTTAGAATTAGAACTACAAAAGCAGCATTGTCCTTAAAAAATCTTGAGAACATATGGAATTCAAAAGTTATAAACACAAAAACCAAGTTAAGATTATTCATTTCAAATGTGATATACACCCTAATTTATGCATATGAAGGCTGGAAATAACTAAAGAAATAGACAAGAAATTAGACTCTTTTGAAAACAAATGCCTAAGGAAAATAGCTGGTATAAAGTGGAACGAATTCAAGAGCAATGCAGAGATAAGACAGATGAGCAAACAACAACCTGTCTCATGGGTGATCAGAAAAAGAAGGCCATTTGATGAGAAGAAACAATCAGAGAATACTAAAACAAGCTATCAAGTGGAGCACAACAGGCTGAAGAAAAAGAGGCCAACCATGTGAAACTCTAAAGAGGACATTGTTAAGAGAAGCCAGTTTAGTGGGCATAATATCCCTTGATGAAGTTGGAAGACTTGCCAAGAACAAGAAAACATGGCAAACAACTATATGAGCCCTATTTGATGTTTAATGGCACAGGAAGGATGTAAGATATAGAGATTTGGATGAAATGATGGAATAAAATATATTTCGCATGAGAAACACTACAGATACCAGTGAATTATTAAGGGGTTCCATTCAAAACTTCAACTTCATAAGAGCCTATATATATGCAAGAATACAAATGAAGGGGAAAAAAAATTCTGGTGTTCATTGCACTTGTTCCATGTCATTTCAGAACAAAGTTGTTTTGATGAACAGGAATAAATATACTAGTTCTTGAGAACAGTCATTTCTGAATGTATATACAGCATTGTTCCCAAGAACCATCATTTTTTGGAAATAACAATCCTTGAAAAATGTAAGCAATAATGAAAAGACATTGTTCCTTGAAAATATCACAAGCTAATGTCATCAGATGTTGAAGCCACATTGTATTGAATTTTAGCTTATTGCTTTATTTTCCTTAAAAATGTTCTAGTTCATATTTTGACATAGAAAAGTTATACGAAGGCAATAAATGATAACATGAAAATGTTTGACACATTTTATAGCTGTTGTGTCTAGGCACTGCAGGCCATTATTTTAAGGATTTTGTTGTTGTTGTTAAATGACTGTATAGGAAAAAAATGACTAGCACTTTCTATTTGTCAAGGAAGTACAAACCTAAAATTTCAAAGGAAACTATACATGTATAATATACAGTACATGGAATAATATTCTTTATATTGTTAATTTCTGACAAATCAGTCTTTACAGATGTGTTCTCCACATAAACTTCTGCAAGTTTTCAGCATTTTTCTGTTTATCTTTCTTACCATTCAAAGAATAAACCAAAATAATCAAGGAGTTCTTGTGATTCTGAAGCACAGATCTCCTTCCTGTATGTGAAGTATATTTTTTCATTTCTTAATCTATTTTAGTAAAAAAAAAAAAGGTACCATTAGTCAAGTTTTCTATCCAACATGTAAACATGCAGATGGGATGGAATAGTGGCAAAACAGTGCTATAATTTTGCCAGGCTAGTTCTAACTGAACTGTTTTATTCTTGGTTTCTTTTTATGCAAAAATTGTCTCTTAATTTGGTCATTAGCACGTTTATCTCAGTAAATATTCCGCTGTTGTTATCCTGCCTTCTACCAGCTCATAGAAATGGATCTTGTTTGTTTTATGATTCATTCAAGCAGAGTTAGCATATAATAATCTGAGGAAGACTACCACATTTCCATAAAAGCTGAGGTTACCTCAACAAATTATTACATATTACCTGTATGCATAGTTTACAGTGGAGTGTAGGTCTGCACATATTTGTAGTTTTGTTAAAATTCAGGAACATTTTTATAGATACTCATGAACTGACTGCTACATTGAACAGTGTAAATAAATATACAATGTGATTGAATATATATTTGGTTATGGGAATTTGAAGTTGTTCAGTTTATCGTTTTGCTTTTGTTTGCTTGTCTCAGAACAAATCATGGTGGAAGTTCATTTGATATCATACAAATGTTTTATTCATTTATTGTGTATTATATGGTCTTACTATGGCATGATGCTTAGTTTAGTTGTCATTGTGCATGTCCTCTACTATGACATCTGCAAGAAACTTGTGCAATACAGCCTGGAGTCTGCATTAAAATACATGTTATCATGGGTTTTTTACTTTTTTTTTTCATCATGACTTACACTTGTGAACAACTTTTCCAGTCACAATTGGACGTTGCTCTTCAGTATTATATGCTACTGAACTTAGTGCTAAGACATGATAAAGCAAGAATGGTTCTACTAATTCTACAGCAAAAATCTATATAAGGCTAGCAACACTGGAGTAAAGTGTATGGTCCAGTGCTTGTCATTTTCACAAAAAGCTTCTTCCTTTTCAGTCAAATGAAGCAGTTTGGATTTACCTACTTTGGTTTTAATATCTGTTGTAAAACATATTATCATAGATTCTATCACAAAAATTTACCATTAGATACTGAATTGGCCCAGAAATGTACATGGCTATGACATTTAAATTTACAACAGTTTTCAGTGAGGAAAATTAAATTGTTCACAGGAGTATTATGGGTTCTGTTGGGGTTTGTTTGTGAGCCCTTTCTTATCTGGAAAGCATTATTTTAGTAGTCTCAAAAGATGCTGCTTAGCATCAGGCAACCTGCTTTCTTCGAGATGGCTTTTGCTTTTTTACTAACTTTTTGTTTTGTTTCAGTGACAGGAGTCTGTGTGTTAGATGTAGCCCAGTTTATTTCATTATCTTTCTTCAGTGACAGGAGTCTGTGTTAAGATGTAGCCCAGTTTATTTCATTATCTTTCTTCAGTGACAGGAGTCAGTGTGTTAAGATATAGCCCAGTTTATTTCATTGTCTTTCTTCAGTGACAGGAGTCAGTGTGTTAAGATGTAGCCCAGTTTATTTCATTATCTTTCTTCAGTGACAGGAGTCAGTGTGTTAAGATGTAGCCCAGCTTATTTCATTATCTTTCTTCAGTGACAGGAGTCAATGTGTTAAGATGTAGCCCAGTTTATTTCATTATCTTTCTTCAGTGACAGGAGTCAATGTGTTAAGATGTAGCCCAGTTTATTTCATTATCTTTCTTCAGTGACAGGAGTCAGTGTGTTAAGATATAGCCCAGTTTATTTCATTGTCTTTCTTCAGTGACAGGAGTCAGTGTGTTAAGATGTAGCCCAGTTTATTTCATTATCTTTCTTCAGTGACAGGAGTCAGTGTGTTAAGATGTAGCCCAGCTTATTTCATTATCTTTCTTCAGTGACAGGAGTCAATGTGTTAAGATGTAGCCCAGTTTATTTCATTATCTTTCTTCAGTGACAGGAGTCAATGTGTTAAGATGTAACCCAGTTTATTTCATTATCTTTCTTCAGTGACAGGAGTCAGTGTGTTAAGACGTGGCCCAGTTTATTTCATTATCTTTCTTCAGTGACAGGAGTCAGTGTGTTAAGATGTAGCCCAGTTTATTTCATTATCTTTCTTCAGTGACAGGAGTCAATGTGTTAAGATGTAGCCCAGTTTATTTCATTATCTTTCTTCAGTGACAAGAGTCAATGTGTTATAATGTAGCTCAGGTTATTTCATTATCTTTCTTCAGTGACAGGAGTCAATGTGTTAAGACGTAGCCCAGTTTATTTCATTATCTTCAGTGACAAGAGTCAGTGTGTTAAGATGTAACCCAGTTTATTTCATTATCTTTCTTCAGTGACAGGAGTCAATGTGTTGGATGTAGCCCAGTTTATTTCATTATCTTTCTTCAATGACAGGAGTCAGTGTGTTAAGATGTAGCCCAGTTTATTTCATTATCTTTCTTCAGTGACAGGAGTCAGTGTGGTAGATGTAGCCCAGTTAATTTCATTATCTTTCTTCAGTGACAGGAGTCAATGTGTTAGATGTAGCCCAGTTTATTTCATTATCTTTCTCCCAGAGTCATGAATGGTATTCTGTAGATGTTCCCACTGATCTAAAATGGTACTGTCATTTATGTGGGCCCCTGATGCATCCTCCAGATTTGGATAAATTCTTTGATCAGCTCAGGATCAACATAATGCTAAATGTTGAATATAGATTTTAATGTAGCACTAAAACATGCTGTTACTGCTGGCAGTTCTTAAAAGTCTCCTATATAATTAGGCTCCAAGAAGTTTGTTACCCAAATGAAATAAAAATTGTAGATTTTTATGTGAATTCACATGTTTTTTTTTTCATATCTGGTGTCATGTTTCAAGCCTTGACACCATTTTAACATGTACTTTTTAGTGTTATCTTTAGTGACATCTGACTGAGCAAGATAAACATGTAAACATGTTACACAGAATGTCCTCACTTAACATGTACTCCATGAAATAACTTCATACTTCTGACATTTTTATTTTAATGCAACAAAATGATATTTATTTCTCAACAGACAAAAAAAAAAAGACATTTTTTAAAACTGAATACCAGTCTGATATCTTGAATATAATAATTGACAAATTAAGCAGTATGTTACCAAGAAACTATTTGTAGCTTTTTGTCACTTTTCCACGCTCCCTTCTCTATCAACTCCAGAGCTGAGGAATTTCTCTCCAAAGGTCATGAACTTTTAGCACTTGAACACCAACTATTTTCTGCAGTTCTGCTACTGGTGTGGACCTCATGGCACCTGTGATAATCCGTAGTGACTGATTTTGTACCTTGTCTAGATTATGCAGCGTAGTGTTTGATGCTGTGCACCAAGATGTTGAGCCATATTCTAAATGTAGTAGAATACTTTGCTGATATACATTCTTGAGGATTCTTTCACTAGCTCCCCAGGTGGTTCCACTCAGTTTTCTTAATATGGCTAGTTTTTTCTGGCTTTTGCTTCTGCACTGCTGATGTGTTACTTCCACGTCAGTTTTGAGTCAAGAGTCACTCCTAGGTAGGTGGGTTGGTTGTCCATCCTTAAGGATATTTAATTTATAAAGATCTTACCTGGTTTCTGTTTAGATGAGACAGTGAACAGAGTGGTACTTGATTTCTCTGTATTGATACTTACACACCATTTGTTTGTCCATGATGTCAAGATGTTTGCTGCTCTTTGGAGTCTCTGTGTAGCAACACCACATGACCAGATCATCTGCATACAGTGCCGCTTTGATTCCATAGGGAAGTTCCTTGACCAGGTCATTAATGAATACCAGGAATAGTGTAGGTGAAAGGACTCCTCCTTGTGGTACATCATGTCGCAGCAGTACTTTCTGGCTTTTGTGTCCATCCATTACTACTCTAGCTCTTCTGTTGTGTAAATAGGACTTTATCCAGTTGTACAGTCCTTCCATTCACATTGCAGTTTCTTAGTTTCCACAGCAGACCTTTTTTTTCCATACTTTATCAAAGGCTTTCTTTAGGTCTATCCACGCTGCTAATACAAGGTTTTTCTTTTGGAATGCGTCCTCAATCTCTTGAGAGAGATAGGTCACTTGAGTAGTATTGTAGTACTGCCTAAATCCAGCTTGTTGTGGAATGAGGTTTTCACTTTTTAGGTACCCTTTTAGCCTCAGTTCCAATGTTTTGCAGAGGCAGCTAGTGAGACTGATTGGCCTGTAGTTGGAGGCCGTATCACTGTTTTTCCTTGGCTTTAGCAGTGGTACCATGTCTGCTTCCTTCCAGATTTGAGGTAACTTACCTGTGCTCCACATATTGAAAATATCCAACAGCTTTCCTATTGCTGCCATTCCCAGGTTCTTGATCATGTCATTGGACACTCCATCTGGTCATGGTGATTTCCTTGGTTTTAGTTTACTGACTGCTAGGTCTAACTCACTGCGTGTGATTAGTGCATCCATGACCTCCACTTTTCTGCCTGGTTCCTCTTCTTTCTGTGGGTCAGTGCGTACTGTACACTCTTTGGATGGATATCAGTGTTGCAGTCATGTGCAAACATGCGAGCAAAGTTATCTGCTACCTGCTTACCTGTAAGAGTTTTCCCATCCTCTATTAGTGTAATCTTTGTACTTCTTCCAGTGCTCTTATCGTTTAACTGTTTGATCAATTTCTACAGTTTTCTTCCATCCTTTTCAAAGTTTAGGGACTCTGTTTTCTCTCTCCAACTTTCCTGTCTGGCTTGCAGCTTGGCTCTCTGAAATTTGGCCTTAGCATGTTGCTAATTATTGTGGTGTTCTTGGCACGGTCTATTTTCTGCTTTCAAGCTGTTTTCACATCATCATGGAATTTTCCCAGTTCACTAGACCAGGATGGTTTATAGTTCCTACGAGCTCCTCTGGGAATGGTTTCACGGGTGGCCTGAAGGATACAAGCATTGAATTCCTTCACTATGCTGTTAATATCCTTACCTTCTATGGACAGCTGTCCCACCAGGATACCTGTATGATGTCTGTACATTGTCAAGTTTGCTTTTTTATAATTCCATCTGGGGAGAGGGCTACTGGTGTTAAGGAATTAATTTTCTGTTGTCAGGAAGACTGGTCGATGGTCGCTACCTCCAAGTTGTTTTCCAACTTTGCGTGTAATGTTCCACTTCAGGTCTGGAAAGCAGAATGCCAGATCTGGTGTTGAGGTTGTATGCCAAGCCCTTGAGTAAAATGTTGGGGGATCCATTGGCTGGTTGATCAGGAGAAGTCCATTATCATCCTGCCAGCTCTCAACTTCCTCTCCTCTCTTGTCTATGTGGTCATAGCCTCAGCTCTGGGAATGGCTGTTAAAATCGCCACAGGCCACCAGTTTCTCTGTGTGGGATTGTTTCTAGAGCAAGTGGGCGGTCATTAGGGCAGTAATAGTTAAGGAGATGGAAGTCTGTATTACTGGTTCATCTGGTATTCGGCTCCTTCCATGTACACTCCCACCTGACATGCACTGATATTATTCTTAATAAGTGTGAGTACTCCTCCTTTTCTTCAGTCCTGTCGGTCTGATCTAAAACACTGGTAGCCTCTGATTTTAAAGGTGGCATCTTTGGTTAGGGCTGGAAGTAATGTACCCAGCATTTGTCTCCGGTAACTATACATCAATGAAAGCCATCTTCTTCGGTTTCAAAATAACAGACATGCAAAAGGAAATAACTGCTCACTGTTCTTCTCTTGTGCATACTTCCACAGGAGAGGCCATTTTTAATCTGGTCTGCTTATGTCATGTTTCCAAAATGGCCGGCATGCCTCACACACATACATCTACAGAAAAATGACATAATAGACTACATCTCTCAGATGCTTGATACACATTTCCTTGCACAAAATTAAGGTTACAGTTTGACTCATCCTTTAACTGAAAATAGAAAAAAAATAACGGGTGGTCTAAAAGCGAGGGATGCTTGTATTTTTCATTCCTGGTGGCTGACATCTTTGCAGTGCTGCTACCCTTCTGTGTTCATATTGATCTATTCATAAATGTATACAATCATAAGCCATTTGTGACTAACACACAGGTGCATGAAATCTGAATGAAACTCAACTATGATATTCTGAAAATATTTTTTAAAAAAGCTAAACATACATTGGAACCTATTACAGAATAACAAGAGGAAAGAAAATAACACTCGCTCATGGATCATTTTAATACTAGTGTGATAAATTCTTAGAGCTCATGCCAAAGTGCCAAATGAAATTTATGTGCACAGGAGACATGTTGACTGTGAACATACAGACAGGAAGTTCTTTTTGGGGGAGAGGGGGGAATATGTATGAGAGCGTGTATGTGGAGCATTCTGTAGTAATTTTAACACAAAATTTCTATGAATAGGCCAGGTTTATAACTGCTCACTTCTACTTCTCTACAGAGCGAATTTTCTTCAAAACAGCAGCATTTCTACAAAGATAATTTTAAAATTGTAGCTATTTCTGATCATGCAGTGATCAAAGATGAGAATATGGGACACACTTTAAAATGGCACATTCAGTATCCCAACAAGTAATACAATTCCTGGGAGAAAAATATGGAGCTGTCCCATATAATATGGGTTGGTTGGTCACTTTACATGAAATCATTACTGAATAATTGCCAGTTCTACACTTTTGTTTAGGATCCATATAATTTTTTAGAGAGTAAGATTTTTTTTCAAAAGTTAACCTCCAAACAAATTATATGCTAGCCTATGTTATTACCGCACCGCTTTTTGAGCCATCAGTCGTACTAGATTAATATACATAAACTACTGATTTCACATTTCTTATTCATTTACTGACAGACTTGTTGTATTCTTAAAAGATGCAATTCAGAAGTGGCTCATAAGCAGCTGTCTACCTTCGGTGTACATATTCACAGTCATAAAGTCACAGCCATCATTAATACTGTGTATGACCCCCTGATGTTCAATCCAGACTTGGCATCGGCGTCTCATGCTGTCACAAATGTTTGGGGTATGGCGTTCCATTCTGCAATGAATGCTAGCACCTGATCATCCATAGTGTTGATGTCATACTTCTGTTCGTCCCACACATGTTCAGTCAAGTTCATGTCAGAAGAATTTGCAGGCCAATCCGGTACAAGCAAAGGTTGCTAGGCTATGAAATTCATGGTAACATTAGCTGTGTGAGGTCTAACATTATGGTGCTGAAAGATTCTCAGATCTGGATGATTTTGGAAGAAAGGCACTATGATATGTCACAGTACCTCATTAACAAAGACATCAACGGTAACTCTGTAAACAAGGAGTAGGGTACAGTGGTCATGGCAGAATTCACCCCAAACATATATGCTTCTTCCTCCGTACCTGTCATTCTGGCCTACACACACATCAGCATATCTTTTTCCAGAACGACACCACATGCGATTTCTCCTATCGGTAATGGAAACACTAAAGTGGCTTTTATCTGGGAACATCATCGATCTTCATTCTACCATTGGGCGACATAAATTTTGTCAAGGCCAAAGCCACTCTGCTTATGTCTAGTAAGGGTAATGTTGAGATGCCTGGTTTGCAGTCTAACAGCATGAAGTCTCTGCCATACAGTGTTTGCGCTAACAAGTCCTCGAGTGCCAGGTGTATGTGCTGCTGTCTGGGTTGCTGTTTGGAAATAGTTGTGCGGATGTATCAATGGCATTTGCTGATCTTGAGTATTATTTCACTTTTCTGACTACCTTTACTAGATTGGGGATAATGTATCACCTTGTTTTATAGAAGGGTTCTGACTTTCTTCCTTTATATATTACTGTATTCTGTGCATCCTCCACGCATATTCTGGTCAATTTATTACGTATCTCAAACTCTTTCATAATTTTCCATAAGTTGCTCCTATTCATGTTGTCATAAGCTTTTTTGAATATTATGTACATCTTATATATATTCTCAGTACTTTTCTGCTCTTTGACATAGATAAAACATTTGGTCTACAGTTGATTTACTCTTCTTGAAACCTGCTTGATAGTCTCCCAGTATGTTCTCGCTGTGTGGTTTTAATCTGTCTAAAAGCATAATAGTATTTTGTAGCTTTTTTTTTTAGTAATAAGGATATTCCTCTGTAATTTTCACACTTGTTTTTATTGCCCTTTTTGAATACCGGGATCAGTAATGCTTCTCTCTATTCACTAGGGAGTAGGTTCTAAGGACTGCTATTGTCGGAGGTGGGGTGGAGTATTCGATTTCCACTCCAACGGCGCGCGTCTCACACAGCCTCTGGCAGTCAAGTCCAGCTCCTGGCCTTCCCGTGGCAGAACTGTTTAAACTGACAGGAGAAGGGGTGAGGGCGAATATCTGGCGCCTGAAAACCAGATACTTAGGGTAGATGAGTGGCACGTTTGGTAGCTCATCTGCTGCTGCTGGCGATATTCTTCGGCTGCCGTGCGTGGAGCGGTGCTCTTCCCGGCCAACGAAGAAAGGTGCAAATGGGGTTGCCGCGCAGCATCACTGCGAAAAAGGTGGTAGAAAGGATAAAGCGAAGCAAACAGTCAAATCACGGCACCTCTGGTCTGGAGGTCGGCCACGTCCTGAGTGCAATCCTATCGGGTGAAATGCATGAACCGGCTTGTCCCAGAGGTTAAGACACTGCTGGTGAGACTCTTCGAATGCCGCACGTGGAGTGAAGCTCCTCCCGGTCAAGGAAGGAAATGTGGAAAAGAAATAAAGGTTGCTGTGTGGTGCCGATGTGAAAAGGCGGTGGAAAGGATAAAGTGAAGTTTAATTGGTATGTCCAATAGTATCGCTGACATACCACGGCACCTCTGCTCTAGAGGCCGGCCACATCCGAAATACACCTACACTGGTGAAATATGCCTAAACCGGCACACACCAGGGGTGGAACTTGATGGCTAGACATGTCATGCCACCTCCGCTCTAGAGGTCAGTCACGCCTGATATACACCCATACTGGTGAATTTTGCCTAAACTGGCTCACACCAGGGGTGAATCTTGAAGGCTATGCATGTCACAGTACCTCTGCTCTAGAGGTCGGTCACGTCCCAGACATGCCCATACTGGGATAATATGCCTAAACCGGCTCAACCCAGGAGTGGAAGTCACTAGTGGCGAAGATTCATCCTCCTGGACAAAAGCTCCATCCTGGTCACAACTAGGAAGGGTAGCGGCCACGATGACCGCAAAATGCTGAAGTCGGAGACACTGGATCAGGGCAGTCTAGATAGGCAACCACCTCTCACCTGGCGGGGATGTTTGCGTATCCTAATCACGCTGAGGTTTTCTGGTGAGAAAGTCCAACTCTGGACTGGATGGGCAACCACCTCTCACCCGGCGGTGATACACGGGTATCTCAAAACACGTCGAGGTTTTCCGGTGAGAAGGTCCAAGTCTGGCCTGGGTGGGCTACCGCCTCTCACCCAGTGGGGATGCACTGATATCCTAAACACATCGAGGTCTTCCGGTGAGAAAGTCCAACTCTAGACTAAACTGGTGCAACGAAAACCACGGTGTCACACAATACGCTTCAAAGACCCACCAAGAATACAGGCTAAAGCCCTGTGATACTCTGAACCCCTTGTGGTCCTCTCGTGGATCTGGTGTGGTCCTTTTGGGGACCACACAGGAGACCACGGGACCTAATGAGGACCACAGGCGTAAATTCTGTAGGATCACAGTGCGGTTTTGGTGGTAAAAGCAAACGAAGAAGAAGAAGAAGACTAGGGAGTTTTTCTTTTCTCCATATTTGTTGTATCAGTGCACATATCTGTTCATGTAGATTTACACGACCTTCCTTAATCAATTCTGCAGCAAATTCCATCTGAACCCACTCTTTTGTTGTTTCATAGAGGCATGATACTGTAGATGACTTCTAATTCTGGTCCCTCTATTTCAAGTTCACAGGTCTCTATTTCTTCGCATGGTAATGTGTTTATAGACTCTTCACAGTTGTTTTTCAAAATATTCCCTCCTTCTGATACAGATTTTCTCTTCATTACAGAGAGAGAGAGAAAGAAAAACAATCAAGTGCTTGCCTGCTCTCTCTCTCTCACTCACTCACCCACCCACAAAATACTGAATACATAACAGCCATTTACATTCCATCTTTGCAAAACCAGGAATTAGTGACAGATTTGTTTTTATAATATAAAATTACTATCATTAAGAAATTATATACACAACTTTTTTATTTTGCATATTTAAACAAAATTTGAAGAAGATAATTCTGTTGGATTTATTACTCTCTTATACTCTGTTCTTCCAAGAATGATGATCATGGTGATTTCTTTTCAAGTCCATTTGAGTAGCTCATGCTGTTGTGATAAACTTCTATGTGGTGCTCAAAGTACCAAACAGTTGTGTTGTCTCAGCTCCATGGAGGTGGAGCCTGCAGAAATGTCTACTTATTTGGTTCACTCCAGGATTTTAAGCCAGTCACTGTACTTCACATCCAATACAACTGCTGTACTTAAAAAAAATGTAACTTTAAACAATTTCAATGACAATTCTTAAACATGCACATATGTACTAACTTTATTCTTGAAAAGAAAACATAAAGTGCTTGTCACAATTAAGTATCTTGATTATCCTTTATACAACACATCTCAGTCATTTTCTCAAGTCTCTAGTACGAGAATGTACATGAAGTCAATCTCACCATTTTATTACATCTTTTTTAATGAGTTTTGATGAATTTCTAAAACAACCAAACTCCATCTTTAGACTTGAGAAGATGCTGTTGAGCTTCATTGAGATGTCTTTGATTTTCAGACATGTATGATGCAAAACCATTTCTTCTAGTTTTTTTCTGGAGGGAATGCAATAAATTTGCACTCTTTGATCGCAGGATTCTAAACCATTTATATTTCTGCTGTGAAGGACTTCCAGACAAAGATTTAGTTGCTCTTGGTGAACAGTGTGCTGCAGTAATGTTTCTTCTATCACTAGTTTTTGGCACTGTCTGTCTGTGGCAGTCATTTGCAACTGTTTTTTTTACCATCATATTTAGCTCATTCTTCTTGTCATGCAGTGAATGGCCACAAGTTATTTTTGTTGTATTTTGTTTATTACTGTCTTGATGCACATGAGAGATTTTCTGAGAGCGAGTGTGAATCTTGGCAGAATAATCGACAGATGTGACTGCTGATTTTAGTGAGTGATTCCCTTCACCTGGAACCTGTTTGGTTAGATTTGGAACATCAGACCTGTGAAAGGATTTATAACTATGTCCTTCACATGATCCAGTTTCATTCTCCACACTTCCTTTATTTCTAACTTGATACTGCACTGTGGCAAACAAGTTTTCACTCTCTCTTTCACTTTGGTTACTGTGATCTAAGTTTGTTCTCTCTTTATTATAATATTCTTTTTTACCACAGATTTTTACATTTCCTTTTTCACTGTAATCAGAGAAACAAGTATCATGTGCTTTTGTTTGTATTCCTTGACTTTCGCTAGGAGCAACATAGTTGCAAAAATTCATTTTGGCAGCCTTACTTTCTAATCTGCTCAACTGTTCATGTTTATCTCTGCTAGATGACAAAAAATCATTATTCTCCTGTGAATAATCACAAATTCTACACTTCTGTTTAAGATCGTTATCATTTTCTGAGAATTCTGATGAACTACTATTCCCATTCTGATTTTTTAACGCAAGAGTGTGATTTTTTCCCAGGCTGCTAGATTCATAAATGAAGCTGCCATCACCAGTAACTTCCACACTGTCATCTGACATCATTAAACTCTCAGTGTGTTTGTACATATCATCAGCAGGAACATGGCTTCTCCTCCTTCCTCTGAAAAAATATCTGTCACTTTCAGATTCTGTACGCTCTCTTTTGACCCAACCCTTCTTACTTGATCTTCTTCTGTGTGTATGCTGCTCTCTGGATACTCTGCCAGCAATTTTATTTTTGACATCAGTTTCTAGATTTTGCATCACAACCGTGGCTGCACAAGTTGGTAGTCTCTCTGTCTGTGTAGAACTCACATAATTTTGTCTTTTTTTCCTATTTTGTCATGTACAAATTCATTGTATATATTTTTCCTTTTTGGAAACTCTGATTTAACATTCTTCTCTGGCATGTTATGTTTTCTTTTCTTATTATTTGAAACTTTCAACTCCTCTTCATTACATATATCAGCAGTCCTTTTTGACAGATTTCTCACACCAACAGATGCAAAATCCTTCTCACTCGGTATATAACTCATACCTGAAAGTTTTACATTATTCTCCCTATTTGATACTTCACTCCAATGCATGTTCCCAGTATTGTCAATCATGACATTAATAGCTCTTTTAGTCTTCTGAGCAGACTGCCTGACAAACTGTTTTACATTGTCTATTTTTTGAGTTTCTGAAGAGTTTGAGTCAGTCCTTGCATCAAAGACTGCCATTTTATTCACCATTTGTTTTTTATTTCTGCATAAATGTGTAGGGTAAATGCTCTTTTCATAATATGGTTCTTCACTTCTTGTACTTTTGATTTTGCTAACTGCACCAATGTCTTCATATGTCTTTTGATTTCTAGCAAGATGTTTACCTTTGAACTGTAAGCTGTTGCACTGATTATTAATGGCAGCCATTTGGGACATATTAGAGTGCTCCTGTATGAGAACTGTTATTTTGTTGCTGCTTTTCACACTCTGACCACCCTTTGTATTATTAGTTCCAAGAACTGGAGTATCAAATATAATGACACCATTCTCTGCACACGTCACAGCTTCTGCCTCAGCACTGTTATCTCCACATATTCTATCATACAGGCACAGTACATTGCCTGTCTTCTGTATATAATTGTTACTTGCTGTGTTTGTATTCTGAAAAGACTCTTGGCTGTGAAGACTTCTGTCTCTGTGATGCACTAAAACTGCTACATTGTCTTTTTGACTGTCAGGCACTACATCTTTGAGGGTAAGTTTAAGCAGAATGAGATACTTGTAAGAAGATAACTGTTGTCCATCAACAATGAAACGTACTTTATTAACCAAAGGCCACTGGTGAACTTCTGGGTAAATGATAAAATTGTTTGTTTGAAGAGGTGAAAGCTCTTTTTCTCTTTCAATAATGTACAGAACAGCTCTACACACATCTTCAATCTGACTGTGGGCACCTTGCTCTGATACAGCACAAGCAAATCTTTCTTTTTTTTGTTGGCTCACCTCCTTGTACTCTAGCTTCAGCTTGAAAACAGTATTGTTGTATAATATGAGACAAGTATGATTCTGGAGTAGTGGGAAAATGTCAAGACCCATTTCGTACTCTGAATGTTTGCCTCAGTTCAGGTTACAGGCAGCAAGTGTCTGTGTCTGAAAAAAAAAGAGCATAAAAGTGATGTTTTTAAAAAAAAAAAATTTCTTTTTGACGTAATGAATACTTAAGGAAAACTTGAGTCATTTCAGACATGCAACAGAATCAACATCTTTCATAGTGCCAGTATGGTCTGTTCCTACACTCAGTCAATACAGCCTTGTACTTAAATGGTTCACAGTAAGTTAAGAGTCAAACATTAAAACAACAATCATCACACTCATTACTAATCATTGACATACTGTTTCCTAAACAGATCTTTTTCTTAATGTTTTGAGTATCTCTTGAAAAATGCTGCATTATTTTGGAGATGACATTATGCATAATTTTTTTGTGACTAGCGGCAAAGTTAGTTTAGTTAATGCCACTCAAAATGTAATTAGTTTATTTTTGTTTGTTTTCCCATGTAAGGGTATAATAAACTATCACTGATGTCAGCATGTAAACCTCATAAAATTTGGTTAACATTAAGAACAGCCATTCACAAGATGACTTTAAATAAATAAATAGTTATTCTTTATCATTTAGTTTGAATCATCATTGGATGATTCCTAAACAGGAATGGATAACCATTTACAATTTCCATGCAAAATGTGGCAAAATGAAAATTTTAATTTTAAAATTTATTTTAACCACCCTGAAACCATGGTGCAGGAAGAAAAATGGATGTTCCATTGTGTACCAGAGTAAAAGTGTGGGTCTTGGTGTGTATAGCCCCCTATAGTTGTAAAAGTGAATGTAACAAAGTATTTCCATGTTAAAAGTAATTATATTATGGATCAAAATAGCTGTAAATGTAAGATTTCACAAATGAAGATTTTTTTTTAGGGAAAAAAGAAGTAGTGTGATGATTTTAACTAATAATTGTGTACTAATTACCATCGGTGATGTCCAGATGTACACCATTTACCATCAGCAATGTCTAGATCTACTTGTGAATTTTATCCGATCTCATCGTGAATAATATGTAGCATGTTCACTAAAGTAATGTCTGAAATAACCTTCTTTACTACTTCTCCAGTCCATTTAATAGGTCTAGATCTACTTGCGGTACATTCAAGAACAGTAGTCTGGTCATAGGACATATCCATATGCCTCCGAAATCACAATAAATAGTGACATTTCTCGATTAAGCCAAAATGGTGCATAATCAAAAATAAATAAAATTATATAACATCTGAATATGAGTAATTCAAAACATAAGTACCAGTACTTTTCTATTACAACTGCTTATGATAAAAAAATGTGCTGTAAAAATACAAAGGAAAAAGTGATTTTAATAAGCTGTGGAAATACTGGTTGTACATCTAAAATTAAAGCACATCAGAGTTCTGCTTCCAAACTGACATCAACAATCAAGTGCTAAGATTTAAAAAAATATATATTCCACTACATACTAAAAAAACAATGTACCAGCTCTCATCTTGGTACCTAAAGTTGAACTAAATGAGTAAATGATACAACAAATTCATCTTAAACCTGAATTCAAACTGAAACATCACTTCATTTCATTTTGATGACTGTATGTCTAGCAATAGGAATGCATTCCTTAAGAGTTCTGGGATTTCAATCTGTCATTTCATTATTTCAAGCTGAAATACGTCTTCGTGAAAAATTAAGTAATATTTAACCGTAGATCTTAAGATTCTATGCCATGAAAAAGTAAAAACTAAATTAGTACACTTTCATGGCCAGTTCCCGCAAGTGGAGAAGAGGCTGTAATCAATGTGATCACTGTCGGTATAAGTTACGAGTTATAGAATGTTTGATGAATATTCTGACCTTCTAATGTGTACTTTTCATGACTGTTGGCATGTGCACTCATTTTTAAAAATCATCATCATCAGTTGCCGTGCCGACTGGGTTTGGCTATTATATGCTTCTCCAGAGTACACAATCCTTCATGCAGCCATCAGCTCAGTTGGTGATCTCTCATACCATCCCGTCAGACTGTCCAGTATCATTTCTCTTGGTCTTCCTCTTGATCTTCTTCCTTCTATTTTTCCCGTTGTTATAATATTTTCAATGCCCCCTCTTCTCATTGCATGTCCTATGAAAGTACATTTTAAAAAATATTTAACAGCATTAACTGTGACGTCGTTATCCGATTTCAGGGATGAGGACAAAACAATGCATTTTGATAAATGAATTACATCTGTCTATAATGAAACGGAAAATAATCATTATGGCTGCTATAACCTCGGGAGATCCTGTGGTCTTTTACTGCATGAAAGTTTTGTTTTTAAATGCAAAAAAATGTGACAATTCTAACGTCTGAAACAATATTATTCTTGGAGTAGCTGCTCTTGATATGAAAATATGGAACAGAAACCCACAACAAAACAAACCACTTTCCTCTAAAAATAATACGTAAGTAGAGAGACTTCTTTCTGTAATTTTGCATTCACTTAACCGTTGATTTTGAGCTTATAATGAGTAATAAAAGTTAACAAACATTTTTTGTTCTATTACAAATATGTATGATCATGGCCCTCTGCTGACAGTGATCCATAGCTGATGGCTTACGGTAGTGAAAGCTACACTCGAGGGGGGGGGGAGCAAGAGGATAACAGTGATATAGACGGATGGGCAGCATATAGAGATAGAGGAATGAACTGGATTTAGCTTGGCCAGGTCAAGAAAACAAAGAACAGAGCATTGCAGCTAACTTTCCCTGGGGATATGGCACAAGATGATGATGATTCATCACGAAACTTAATTTTATGTATGTTTTTTTTTAAAAAAGCAACAAAAAAAAACAACAACAACAACATTATATTTCGAAATATAATCAATGTAGTTTCACTTTGTGTTTAGAACAGATTTCATGGAAGACATTTAGTTGTGGGAATACACTACAGGTTGTTATAATTATTCTGAATTTTTTTTTCTGAGTTCATTGTCATTGTGGTTGTTGATATGATATTATAATTATAATATTTGAGTGAGTGAGTTAGTGAGTGCGTGAGTGAGCAAGCCTATAGTGGTCAACTTTTGGCTAATCACCAACAAAAACTACGCTGGTTCCTAACGTGAACTGGTAGCTCTCCTGGAGACAGCTGGAGAGTCTATAGCCAGACTGTCTACCACAGGAAACCTTCACATTGTAGGAAACGGAGGTAGGGGCTGCCCACGCAAGAGGTAAAGGAAGGAAATTACAGAAACCTTAAATATCCCATAGTATGAAGCACATCGCCGAGCTTAATCTGTTTGTCCCCTCAACACTGAAAGGTACGACTATATGAGAAAAGAGACACAAGCTATTTACGAACAATTTCATAATACCACTTTACAGAGTAAGTTCTGCAAACAGTATTTCTGAACACAAAATGCATAAAATGTATCGTCCTTCTTATTCATTTTAAATCTCTCACTCCTAGATTCTTTAAATTCTCTGTTACTTCCCTTCTCTTGCACAGGTAAACATCGATATATGCTGGTACGTCGTGTAACGAGGAAATCGCATTTCATCATTCATTATCATCATCATTTCGTACCGTCTCCCTATTGAAGCTTGTCTGCAAAGAATCTCCGCCCTGCGAAACCGTATATATCAAGTTTTTTTTTAAATGGGTAAAATTTAATTCATCCATGATATTTTGAAACATTCCTCACGAGACTAATTTAGACATTTATACTGTTAAAAAAAAACACAACACAATTGTAGTCGTAATGGACACCAAATTTCAAACTTGTATCACAATTTTATTTTACGGAATTAATGTTCCAATTTTGGTATGAAGAAACTTTAAGACTTTAACAATGAAATGGTATTTATTAAATTTGGTTTTGACTTTTATTCCTTGCGACTGAGGCCTCCGTTTCAGTAACGTGTATGGCCTCCTCTGGCTTGTATCAGAGAACGACATCTCCTTGACATGGATCCGATTAGCCGTTGGATCTGTTGTTGTGAGATGGCTGCCCACTTGTCCCGCAGTGCAAGAGACAACTGTAGGAGATTTGTTGGCGCCACGTCTCCCTGGCGGACTTGTCTGTCGAGTTCATCCCATAAGTGTTCTATTGGGTTCATGTCTGATGACATGGATGGCCACGGAATGATCTGGATGTTATTGTCAGTGAGGAATTGGCTGGTGAGTTGTGCCACATGAGGGCGAGCGTTATCCTGGTGAAAAATCGACCCTAGTGCAGCCAGAAGTGGAAGGACGTGAGGACGAAAAATTTCAGCGACGTATCGTATCATTGGGCATTCAGGCGTCTTTCACTTTGCACCAGGTCACTTCTTACCATGAAGTTGATGGTCCCCTACACAAGTACACCTCCACCACCATGTGGAGGAGCCTCATCAAAGCAGTTCTTGGCGTGGCGCTCATGGACTCTGCAGTAAACTCTTCTCCGTCTATCGTGTCGCTGGAGCAAAAAGAATGATTCATCACTAAACCAAACCCTTCTCCAGTCATTTGCAACGGTCCATTGACGATGCTGGTTCGCCCACTGCAGTCGGTTCTGGAGATGCCGGTCCGTAAGAACAGGACCTCTGTAGGGTCTCCTAGCCCAAAGATCAGCGTCATGCAGCCGGTTCCTGACCGTTTCATCTGAAATTCGACGAGCTGCTGTCACTGACTGGACTGTTGAGGACGCAGATGCAAATCAATTCCTGAGGTGATGCAGCCTTATGATGCGGTCTTCGACAGGAGTTGTGACTATGGGTCTTCCACTTCGCGACCGATCTGCAACTGAGCCACTTTCCTGAAATCGTCTCCAAAGGCGACTAATGGTGGTTCTAACCACATTAAATTGTCTGGCCACTACATTTTGTGACTGTCCAGTCTGTAAACGTCCAATAATGATGAATCGTTGTTCTGTAATGAAATGAGCTATACCTGCGCATTGAATTTTCAAATGGATTGACTCGACCGTCAATCTTTTACAGGTATTCAATAACATGGTCAGTGAGGTTTGTGTTCAGTAAGTTTCACGGGATTTTCGTGAACCTGCCATAAGTTATTGTAAAAAATTCTGTTTTGATTAGTGTCGCTTTTCTGTGTTCATGAATCATCTACTGAGTACAATTCAGGTCAGCACGTGAAGTTGATGTCCAAGTGAACGTTTCAGGCAATTTGCCCTTGTCTGATCAGCAAACTTCAGTTTAAATCGCAACATCATATTTATTGCGTTTCTTTTTTTGTTGTTGAACAGTATATATTAAGTTTTAACTGCCTACGTAGACAACAAGGTAAAGAATAATGAAAAGCAAGTAAATTTGCACACACACTCATACACACACACACTCATGCACACCCACACCCACATACACGCACAGAGAGAGAGAGAGAGAGAGAGAGAACGTTTATTAACGAAATGAGTCACAAAACGAAAAAAATGGGTATACTATTCCTAGAAAAATAATTGTCAAGTGTCGTTGAACAGATGTGATCGTTTTCTTCATAGAATTTACAATAGAAGCTAATTCTAGGTTTCGGCATGGTTCTGTCTACATTCTGATCTAAGTCCATAATTTAATGTTTAACATTTTGCAAATTTCGAAATATCTGCTCAAGTTCCTGTAACAAAATTTCGTTGTAGACACGCTTTTCTCCTTCAGTCGCAAGTTCTTATGTTTCGTCGTAAGCTCGCTGTCGCTCAAATTCTGCTTTTGTCATTTTTCAGAAAGAGTGGGTGGCAGAATAATGGCACATAAGGAATATTTCCAGTAGACAGTTTTCGTGTGTATGTGTGTGTTGTTTGCTTTCTTAATCAACGCATTATTTTACATATTAGGCGCAAATAAAATAGGTACAACATACATTTTTGTGAGCACACTGACCAAAAACAGGACTGATCGAAACCGCATATATCGAGATTTACCAATAGTTTCTTTGCTGGCTGAACTGAAAATGGTAAATAACATTTACAGTATTTGAAGCATAGATTAAAGTAAAATTAAGATTAGTCGTAGGCGCTGCTTTTTTTTTTTTTTACAAAATTGTACTCATGATCACAAATTCTCATGTATAAGGAGAAGTGCTATTATCCCGTACATGGAACATTTCGAAACAAACACAAAGAAACAAAAACAAAAACAAAAAAAAAGCAAAAAACACAAGCTCACTCACGTGTGAGTCACAATAAAGTATTAGTTAGAAGAATATGTAAGTTGATCTGAAGATTTCATTCACGGATAAACACACACACAAATGAAACAATATGTAATATAATTAAATGTTTCTAAAGGTCTACGATATCTAACCCTTAGAAAGGTGACCTTCAAAACATTTGAGCAGACATTTCTGCCAGTTTCATCTCTTCGTTTCTTTGTGACTTGAATTAAATTTTCAGGAAGAGCTGTTGTTCTGAGATTGTATTGTGTATTCCGCGCTTGCCTTGTGTGTTTTCTGCTTGCTTTTTTGCGTACTCTACTTCCCTTGTGTTTACTCTACTTGCCTTGTGTTTATTCTACTTGCGTTGTGTTTAATCTACTTGCCATGTGCTTAGTCTTCTTGCCTTGTGTTTACTCTTCTTGCCTTGTGTATATTCTACTTGCCTTGTGTTTACTCTTCTTGCCTTGTGTATATTCTACTTGCCTTGTGTTTATTCTTCTTGCCTTGTGTATATTCTACTTGCCTTGTGTTTACTCTACTTGCCTTGTGTATATTCTACTTGCTTTGTGTTTACTCTTCTTGCCTTGTGTATATTCTACTTGCCTTGTGTTTACTCTTCTTGCCTTGTGTATATTCTACTTGCCTTGTGTTTATTCTTCTTGCCTTGTGTATACCCTACTTCCCATGTGTGTATTTTACTTGCCTTGTGTGTACTTTTCTTCCCTTGTGTGTACTCTACTTGCGTTGTGTGCTCTTCTTGCCTTGTGTGTACTCTACTTGGCTTGTGTGTACTCTACTCGCAAGAATTTGGTTGTGTGCACTCTGCTTGTCTTATGTACGCTCTGTCTGCCTTGCATCGCTCCTACTTTGAGTGATATGACACACTTAAATGCTACAAAAAGAAAATGACATGCGGTTGGAGAAGGTGTGTAGTTGTGTCGCTTATATACAAAAATGAAGCGTTTATATCTCTGGGGGAAAAAAAAAGAAACAAACCATGGCACTTTGCCATTTAAATCTGTGGAAAAATTGCAACTTTAACGCGTATTCTTATGGGAGTTTTTTTTTTATTGGCTAGGTAACATTGTTCATGCTACAACTGAAAATAAAGTTGTGTATTATGAAATAATTTGGTGTTCGCGTACTCAGCTTGCGAGCTTTAGGTTTACCATTCCTGGTTCATTCTGTGGGTTGCATTTAGCTCAGTGATAGGGAAACTCTTAGTCACGACTAGTGATGTTAGACACATAACAAAAAAAAAAACAAAAACCAACTCCCCCCTCCCCATTCAAAAAAAATTAATTAATCAGTAATTAAAATCCGCAACATTTTTGAACATTTGAATGAGGTTAGTTTCAAGCATATTCACTTTTCAGTTTCAATAATTTAAAATAATAACAATGTTATGTTTAAAAATATCCATAAGATTTAATGCGAGGACTGACAATCCATTTCACTAAAGAACCGAAGAAATACTGCTAGCATGTTTGCACTTATGGCACATATGAGCTCGGTATTTGTTTCTACGATATGTAGTTTATGTTTGATGAACCTCACCGAAGGAAAAATCGAATGCACACACCCAAGTCCATGCAAACTTGGACAATCTTCAGTTTCATCAAAGTTCATAGATTCGTCTGTCACAATAAATTTACATTGTGGCTGAAAAGCTTTCCAAACTTTTTCATGTATTCTTCAAACTGGCTCTTGTGTATAGATAGAAGCAGTAACGTCCTGGGAAGTTGCTCTTGTGTATAGATAGAAGCAGTAACGTCCTGGGAAGTTGCTCTTGTGTAGAGATAGAAGCAGTAACGTCCTGGGAAGTTGCTCTTGTGTAGAGATAGAAGCAGTAACGTCCTGGGAAGTTGCTCTTGTGTATAGATAGAAGCAGTAACGTCCTGGGAAGTTGCTCTTGTGTATAGATAGAAGCAGTAACGTCCTGGGAAGTTGCTCTTGTGTAGAGATAGAAGCAGTAACGTCCTGGGAAGTTGCTCTTGTGTACAGATAGAAGCAGTAACGTCCTGGGAAGTTGCTCTTGTGTATAGATAGAAGCAATAACGTCCTGGGAAGTTGCTCTTGTGTAGAGATAGAAGCAGTAACGTCCTGGGAAGTTGCTCTAGTGTATAGATAGAAGCAGTAACGTCCTGGGAAGTTGCTCTTGTGTATAGATAGAAGCAGTAACGTCCTGGGAAGTTGCTCTTGTGTATAGATAGAAGCAGTAACGTCCTGGGAAGTTGCTCTTGTGTAGAGATAGAAGCAGTAACGTCCTGGTAAGTTGCTCTTGTGTATAGATAGAAGCAGTAACGTCCTGGGAAGTTGCTCTTGTGTACAGATAGAAGCAGTAACGTCCTGGGAAGTTGCTCTTGTGTAGAGATAGAAGCAGTAACGTTCTGGGAAGTTGCCCGGGAACTCCAAATATCTTCAGTGTAACAGTTAGTTCCTCTGAATAGGTGGGGAGGGGCCTCAGCGCACTATTTTGCCTATAACCTACAACGCTGCTTAGACTGACCTGGATAGAAGCAAAACGGATCATCTATTAACAGAAATGTCAGTTTGAAGTCAGTGATATCAGAAATGTTTTGAGAGACAAGTTTTGCATCGTGTATATACAAGTTTCTTCACATTTTTCATTCCCTCCCCCCCCCCAAAAAAAAAAAAGAAGAAAATTATTTCTCTAGCTTTTTGTTTCGTTATTTTTTTTTCTCTTTATCAGCTGATAAAAGTAAACAATTCCAACAAATGATATTTCATTAAAGTTTCAAAGCTGAAAGTACACTTATTAATTAAGTGGTGGGTATAATGAGGTTACTTTGTAAGTCTAGTTAAGTACAGCTTCAATGGAGTTCAAAGATTTTTTTTAAAGTACAGATTCCATTGTAACCAAAGAATGGACTGACATGTACCAGTTCTCGTCTGTGTGTCTAAAGTAGGACTAAATAATGGCTGCGACGAGGGCCACATTTTATCTTTCAAACTGAAACCCCGTTCACTTCCTTTTGTGCATTCAGCGACAGCACGAGTAGTGATGCCGACATTTGATGATAGAGTTGCCCACCTCAGATCTAGCTAGAGAACATTCAAATAAGATAAACAAAGGAGTAGCCCGCTTTTGTCAAATCTGTCTCACTTTCATTTTCGTAAGTGTTTGTATGACTGTCTGGAGGAGTGTTCCACTATTTTTAACAGAAAGAAATAGCATATAACATAGTGTATTTTAAATCCAGCGATGACTTTCACGTATAGCACATAATTAGGACATGATCATAATGATTCAGTCAGTCGCGATACAGATCTAAAGATACCCATACTGTAATAGCATACATTAATAATAATAATAATAATAATCACACAAAACAGTACAGTTTTACATATACTGAAGTCAGTTATTGAAGTGGTTATTGCTAACTTGTAATTAGATTTGACTTATAACACTTATTAACATGTATTAACTGCCATCAGTATTAATAGTAATAATCATAATATTATTATTATTGTTTTTATTAATATGGTGGTGTTCTTATGTCATTGTGAACGTAAGTTTTATTAGAGTACTAGTTTCTTTCGTTTATGTGTCGCGATTACATTATATATTATGATGATGCAGTGACTGTATGAGGAATGTATAATGTGCGTGTATATATATATAATATATAATATTATATATGTATATATACACATATATAATGTTATATATGCAATGGAGATAATATATATATAATGTTATGTATGTATATGTACATATTATACATCATCATCATCATCATGTGCCGTGCCGACTGGCGTTGGCTATTATGCTTCTCCAGAATACACGATCCATCATGCAAGCCATCAGCTCAGTTGGTGATCTCCTCTCACACCATCCCGTCAGACTGTCCAGTATCATTTCTCTTGGTCTTCCTCTTGATCTTCTTCCTTCTATTTTTCCTGTTGTTATAATATTTTCAATGCCCCCTCTTCTCATTGCATGTCCTATGAAAGTACATTGTCTCTCTCTTATCTTTTTGACAAGGTTTTTTATCTCTCCAGCTCTTCTCATACATTCTTCATTAGTTATTTTTGCTGTCCAGGGGATTCGCAACATTCTTCTAATAAACCACATTTCTGCTGCTTCCAATGATTTTTGTGCAGACTTGCCTATTGTCCATGATTCACTTCCATATAACAAGATAGGTTCAATATAGCATTTTAGGACTCGTTTTCTAACATTCATTGATAAGGATGTGTTGGTTAATATGTTTCTCATTCTCTGAAATGCAGTCTTTGCTTGGCCTATTCTGTTCCTAATTTCTGTTCTGCATTTCCCGTCTGAAGTTATTACTGCTCCAAGGTATTTGAATTTCTGCACCTGCTTTAGAATATTTCCGTTTAATTTAATACTGCATGCTGGTGGATTCTGTTTCTTAGATATAACCATAGTCTCTGTCTTTTTGATGTTCAAAGTAAGGCATTTCTGTTCACTTTCTTTTGCGACTTTATCCAAGAGATTTTGCAGGTCTTGTTGGTTCTCAGCTATCAGTACTGTGTCGTCAGCATACCGAAGGTTGTTAATATTGTATCCTCCAATTTTTATGCCTGGTTCTGTGATGATTGTTCTTAGAATATTCTCGCTATACAGAGAAAAAAGGTCTGGAGATAGTACACATCCTTGTCGCACCCCTTGTTTTATAGGTTGATATTTTCCAATTCTATTTTCAACTCGAACTGCTGCTTCTTGCTGCCAGTATAGATGTTTTACAATCCTCAGGTCTTTGCCGTCTATATTGATGTCTTCAAGCATTTTAATAATTTCATTATGTTTCACCTTGTCAAATGCCTTGGTGTAATCAATGAAGCATAAGTAGAGATCTTTCTGTACTTCTAAAGCTCTTTCTGTTAGTGTTCGTAAAGCATAAATGGCATTGTGTGTTCCCTTTCCTTCAACAAATCCAAACTGTTCATCTGCTATTTCCATTTTTATCTTTTTCCTTGTTCTTCTCATAATGATTCTCAGAAGTAGCTTCGTTATGTGACATGAGAGGCTGATATTATACATATATATGTATAATTATGTCAGTCCGTAAGAACAGTGAAGAGCAGAACCTCTATCTTAATGCAAAGAAAACTAAATGATGACAACTGACAAAACAAACAAGGCAGCTGAAATATGTATCAATGAGGAAAAACTGGCAGAAGTGGAGAGTTTTGAATATCTTGGATCACTACTAACTAATAATGGAGATACACTGAGGGAAATTAAAAGGAGGACATCTATCGCTCTTCAGAAAGTAAAACAAATAAAGAATCTGTGGAGAGGAACAGACAGAACCACAAAAATAAGATTTTTAAGGGCATGCATCTTTCCCATCGCAACATATGCCTGTGAGACCTGGACACTTAACAAAACAGCTGAGAAACACATAAATGCCTTTGAATGTAAATGCTACAGAAGAGTTCTTCAAATATCATGGACACAAAAAAGAACAAATATATCCATACTACAAGAACTTAATATTGAAGAAGGCTGTCTAGTAAAGAGGATTAAAGAGAGAAAACTTAAATATTTTGGACACATTAAACGTCATGATAATCTAGAGAAAGCTGTCTTGGAAGGATACATAATGGGAAAAAGAAAGAGAGGAAAACCAAGGCGAAGATGGCTGCAAGACATCGTTGATGATCTGCAAATGAATGAATCAGCAGCAGGGCATCTTGTTTACAACCGAGAGGCCTACAGGAGTCCTGTTTAGGAGGCAACATTCCGCAAGGGACATGCAAATAAATGAATGAATGAAGTAAACGATAGTGGGCTAACCCACTATAAAATATCAGTTTGGACAAATATGATACAGTATATATCAATCTTCAAAGCAGCAAATCGAAGAATCTATGCAAAAAACCTTCATCAAAAGTACTGTACATACCGCGCCCGCCACAACGAGTTACATGTGCTCAGAGAATGTGGAAGCAAATCTCATTTGTGCTCTAGAATACGAACCATTTACAACCAACACAGAATTGGAATTATATCAGCCAAAACAATAAAGGACATCCTGGTGTCGAATGCAGAGCACTTGCGAATATGTTCATGGTGTAATGAAGCAGCTCCCTCACACCAGCGACACAGATAGGTCATATCCAGTATCCAGTATAGATAGTTAATGAAATTTCTGCTTTTTTGGGTCAGGTCTCTTTTCCTCATGACTTCTAATATTAGAAATGGTGATATCTCTGATGTTGTAAAAGATTTCAATCTTAACTTCTCTAATGGGTGCGTCTGAGTGGCGAGGTGGTTAGTGCACTAGTCTCTCATGGCAAATTTTGAAGATTCGAATCCAGTCGGAGGAGTCCCAATCACCCAGTTGTAGAAATGGGTACCCAGCTTCTGGAGTTCGGGGAAAGAAAGACGGCTAGGCGTGAAGCTTACCACAAGAATTCTCTAGTGTTCTAGCCAGGCGTGAAGCTGACCACAAGAATTCTCTAATGTGCTAGCCAGGCGTGAAGCTGATCACAAGAATTCTCTAGTGTTCTAGGCAGGCGTGAAGCTGACCACAAGAATTCTCTAGTGTGCTAGCCAAGCATAACACCGACCACAAGCAGTCTCTAGTTTATCGACAGATAAAAGAAAAATATGGGCACTGGATATATCATGTAAACATAGGTTTTATTCAACATAATCCCCATCAACTTGTACGGTTGTATTCTAGAGCGAAACAAGTGCATGTATTCCTAGCCCGTACCAGATTTTCTCTTGATTATGTAGCCATTTCTTCGCTGCATGAATCACTCCTTCGTCATCTTCAAATCTTATCCCTCGGAGTGCATCTTTAAGTGGGCCAAACAGATGCAAATCAGAGGGCGCCAATCGGGACCATAGGGTGGATGGAGTAGTACAGTCCAGCCTAATCTGGTGATGGCTTGCCGTGTTGCCAGACTTGTCGTGAAGGAGAAGCAGGTCTGCTGGATTCTTGTGTGGCCGAACTTTGCGAAAACGTTGATTGAGTTTTTTTTCAATGTCTTAATGCAAGCTTGCGAATATATTGTCTCTCCTCTTGGCATAACACCCACACGAATCACACCTTCAATGTCCCAAAAGATAGTGATCATGACCTTTCCAGCTGAAGGAGTTGTTTTTAATTTCTTTCTTCGTGGTAACTGCGGATGATGCCACTCCATTGACTGTCTTTTTGTCTCACGTAAAAAATGATGTGACCAGGTTTTGTAACTTTTACGATCTTAGCCAAAAAGTTCTCTCCCTCAGCATTGAAACGATACAACAGTTCAGACGAAATTACTTTCCTTTGCAATCGATGGTCATTTGTGAGACTTCGAGGAACCCATCGTGCTTAAACTTTAGAAAATCCGAGAGCTTTTATATCTGCATTTGCACTACCATTGTTGACTGACAGCTTTAAGGCCAGCTGTTGAGTAGTGATACGCCTATCAGTAAAAATAATGCCCTCAGCACATTTCAACATTTCTGCCTTGGTGACTGTGGCAGGACGTCCACAATGTGTCCGATCATGCAACTCCTTATCCCCACTATTGATTCTTTGAAACCAGCGAGACTGACTGTGCTCCTGTCGACTGCAAAACTTCCATACACGTTACATAGACGCTTGTGAATGTTCACAACAGTTAGGATCTCTACAGCGAGAAATTCTATCACAATTCGCTGCTTATACCGCAAGTTGCTAACAAGCTCCATTTCAATGGTTAGGGCAGTCTTATTCTTTGGCCGGTTGCGGTCCAATTTGGTTCACACAGTCGGCACATGACATATTTAAAGTGTGCAAAATTTTACGCTTCTATCTTCATTATTACCTGAAAAAAAACCCATGAACGCCCTTCGTAAGTTAACATTGTGCAAACGTATAAACATAAAATACTAGTGTGCTTGTATTTGAGAACTTTAAGTACCTTTCATGCTGAAGTATAATAGACTGGGTAATGATCGCTCTTTGAAGAATGGGTAATGTTATATTTCATCATGTTTTATGCATGATAATTATTACTACAAGTTGAGCATCCCTAATTTGAAAACCCAAAATCCAAAATGCTCCAAAATTCTGAACTTTTCGAGCGTTGTCATGATACCTCAGGTGGAAAACTCCACAACTGACCTCACTGATTGGTCGCAGTCGCAAAACAGTTTATTCGGTTTCCCCAAAAGAAGAAAAAAGACCAGACCTTCGGTCTGCGCCTGTGTTCAGCGATGATGATAAGCAAGTGGCTTCCAAGGATTCCATAATTCAAGTGTGTAAAAAATGATAAATGATCTCCTTACATATGCAAAACAGTATATCTTCAGAGCCAAACAGGGATTAAGGTGGAGGGCGTGGTTATGGGAGAATTTTTAATATCAGTAATGAGACTCCAGTTGTTTATTCATTGGCTAATGGTGAAATATCAAAATGGTTCTGAATCAAGGGGATCGCAATAATAGTGACGACGAAGTAGATTTTAACATTGCAGAACAAGTGACCATAAATGACACGAGGATGTGTGAAGGGCCTATTGGAGACTAGAGAAGAGTACATTAATAACAGAATAAGAAGTCACGCCACTTTGTAAAATCAAAGAGAAACTTCAAAGACGAAAACTGTTGTTAAAAATGCAGATGAATCCAGATAAAAACATTTTGTTTTCTTATCCCTAGAGGACTCACTTCCCAGTCTTTCAAGTTTTTTTTATGTCTCTTCCCATACGTCTGTACGTGTATATATATACAGCGTACAGAAACTTTGTAATCAAAACATAACACCATATGTGAAAACTTAAAGCTCCCGGTTATTTTAGACGTGAGAGAAAGAAAAATACAAAGAAGATAAGTAGGAACACAATCCTGGACTACAGTAGAACAAACAACCGCTTGGCCACATGAAAACAACACACTAACCAGTCGGTCAACGAAGCACTCCTAAAGAAAGGTGCTCAAGTTACTCAGTTAGTGGTCAGTGCGTGCTCAATCATGTAACACTGGGAATGGAGTTCTGGCCGAATGTCTAAATGTTAGTCGGCACGGTAGGTGGACAATGTAGCAGAGTGATTATTTAGGCATGACTCAGAGCTGCAAGGCTGAACTGCTTCGGACACTGCAGCTCTAGACACCCGTGAGTAAAGTGCGGAGTTGTGCTAGTCATTAATTCCGATATACGTCGTCGTTGAACTTCTACAGGTAGTTTACAGGAGAACCAGGACATTGCTAAATGTACCATCAGCATGGAGCTGTCGGTGGGTAGGGATGTGAATACGGAATCACAGAGAATCTGCAGGAGGGAGTGGGCACTGGTTGGAGGAGAGACGGTGAAGTTTTAAATATTTCTGGGAGTTTTCTGGTTAGGTCAGGGCTGATGTTGCGGAAGTCACCGGGCTCTATGTGGAGCTTGAACTATTTCTGATGTTCCGTCAGGATGAGTTCTTTCTGGACATTTCATATATTTGATAAGGATGCTACTTCTTATCTTATATCTTATATCCTTCCCGTGCCGTTAAACGTCACATAGGGCTCGCAAGGTAGTTCGCCAATTTTTCCTGTCTTCGGCGAGTATTTCAACCTCATTAAGGGATTTTATGTCTGTTAATTTGGCCTCTCTTAACAATGTCCTCTTCAGAGTTTCACGCGGTCTGCCTCTTTTTCTTTGGCCTGTTGTGTTCCACTTAATAGCTTGTTTTGTGATTCTCTGATCATTTCTTCTCATCAAGTGACCGACATATGTCCATCTCCTTTTCCTGATCACCCATGAGACTGGTTGTTGTTCAGTCATCTGTCTTATCTCTGTGTTGTTCTTGAATTCGTTCCACTTGATGCCGAGTATTTTCCTTAGGCATTTGTTTTCAAAATAGTCTAAAAGGATGCTACTGGCAGACTTTAATTTAGTCCTTATATTTTTTTTGAGCACATATGGCCGGAGTGAGGAATGGAGTATAATTTACGAAGACTTTGTTATTATGACAACATAATGTTAGCAAAATCCTGTTTAAAAGGTATCAGATCACCTGTTCACAAAGTTGTGTAGAGGTATCTTTAAAGGTTCAAAGGTTCAAAATCAGATTCCGGTGTCATAGCATTCATGACAGCCTCGTACATGCCCCACCGCAGTGACATAGCATCTATTCAACAGAATATTTGCTAACAGTTACCATCAAGTGTTTGTTTATTATTATGCGTTTTCTGCCAGACAGTTCAGATTTCCTGCCAGTATCCTTAATTTGTTCTAGCTCCAGCAATCTTTACATAACTACAGTGTTTTTCCAATCACGCTTTTAATTTTTCCGCAGTCTTTCCAGTACGGCTTTAGCAATATCGCCCTTGTCCATTCTCAGCCTGCCATTTATTTTAGGCTCTCAAGCAAGTCTGTCTGTCACTTCATTGCCATGTACTCCCGCATGCCCTGGACAATGAAGGTTCGTCACAGCTGACTGGCTTAACAGATGAACCATTCTTTTGGAAACAATTTTTTTCTCCATCTTACGAAGCATACTCAGTGAATCCGCCGCAACGACGCCATGAACCACATCATGAGCAACCATTCCATTGCCGTCGACACAGCCTCAATTTCCATTCGCGAGCTTGATGTAGTGAGTTCAACCACAACCCAGTGCCACTGCTCGTCCTCTGCGGTAGACAGCATAATCCCAACCACTTCTGTTGTTCCGAGTCACTGAGTCATCTGTCCTTTTCTTGCATCAGACTCACATTGTCACTGATTGGAGCTATGTTTACAAAAATGAAGTCCTCAGGTTGAGTCCAGTGTACCCAGTCAACGCCATTTTTACCCGCGTAGCATTTCCTCATTATAAAGTACAAGCTTCAACATAAGTAAAGAGGAAAATGTTATAATCATGGGGGACTTCTATGCAAGACTGGGAACTAGTAGAGCTGATGTAGTAGTCCACCTAGGTGCCTTTGGTGACCAACAGTGCGTTAGAAATGACTATGGTAGCAGACTCTTAGAACTGTGCATCTAGCATGATCTTTTTATCACAAAGAGTCCGAAATATATACCTGGTACAAATGGAATGATTTGACATGCAGAAGCCAGATTGATTATACTAGCAAGGAACAACAAGAAAAGGTCAGTCACTGATGCAAGAGCAGTACCCAACCTGAATTCAGGTACGAACCACAAAAGCAGTAGTAGCAGTCATCAGAACACACAGGAAAAAGCCATAACAGAACTCCCAAGAAGAAAAGTGAAACAATAAAACTAAGCAAGCTCAAGGGTAGGAATGTGAAAGAAGAATATGAGAAGAAAATAAGGGAATTGTTCATAAACTTTATCAACAGAAACAAAATCAGTGGAAGAGGAATGGGCCTTGTTAAAAAACAGCTTTTTGGGAGGAGAAAAGGAAACACGTGGTACTGTGAAAAAAGGACATAGAGAAATAAAAATAACAACATTATGGAATGATGAGGTGAAAGAGGCTGTAAAAGAAAAGAAAAATAAATATAAAGAATGGATGAAAAGTAAAGAGGATGTAGACTGCACTGAATATCGAATTGCAAGAAGACATTCTAAGCTGGTAATAAAAGAAGCAAATGTAAAATCATGGCAGGAATACAGTGAAGTGTTAAACAACAATCACAAAGAAGCTACGAAAATCTTGTATAAAAAGATCAGCGCAGCGAGAAAGCGATCAGATCACTTCGACCCTACGGAGATTTTGAACTATGTCAATGGTGAACCAATATGCGAACCAGAGAGGGTTGGACAGCGATGGAGACAGTACTTCGACAATATACCATTTGAGGCAAGCCAAACCCATGTTAACAGCAAGATAGCCCCCATAGAACTGGAACCAGACATACTTACAAGCTGAAATCAGAGAACCCATCAGAAAGAACTCAATGAATAAAGCCCCAAGATGTGATGGAATACCCAAATGAGTTTATCAAATATGCGAAAGAGTTTGGAATAGCTTGACTTCACGGACTCAGTGGTATAGGAAAAATAGGAAACACAACTGGAGAAACGCTGTAATTATTCAGTATGAAAGAAAAAAAGCCAATAAAAGGGACTGCAACCACTATAGAGGCATCTCACTACTACTACTGAAAAAATGTTCTGCAAGATCCTAGAGAACAGACTGCGACCAGTGACTGAACCACAGTTAAAAGAAACTCAGATGGGATTTAGAAAAAACGGAACCTGTACAGTTGCCATCTTTTCCTTAAGACAACTAACAGAGAAATCAGTTGAACACAACCAGATACGGCACATAGCTTACGTAGATCAAGAAAAAGCATTTGATAGAGTAGGGGTAGATAGATATAAACTGTGGGAAATCTTACAGTAATAAGGAGTTCATATGATCAACATGCGCAAAAACCTATACGAAAACATTAAGTGTACAGTTATAACAAAAGCAGGATACTGAACCATTCACCATAAAATCTGGAGTGAGGCAAGGCTGTGTACTATCTCCCTTAATATTCATAACATACATTGACATCTACAAACTAGTAAAAACTCCACGACAAAGCTGTCTAACAGCCTAACCCTAGAAAGAATGCCAATAAACCCACAACACCTTCCAGAAGGCATACTCAATAGGAAGACCATAAACGAACTCCTTTTTGATGATGATCAAACACTTATAGCCACATCAGAAAAAGACCTACTGCAGAACATGGATAATTTAAAAAGGCCATTTAAAAGGCAGAACATGAAGATCGGTGCTGAAAAAACGGAAGTAATGATCATAGCGAGAGAAGAAATACAAACAAAGATCCTCCTAGACAACCAGCCCTTGAAACAAGTAAAACATTTCAAATACCTAGGTATCGTCTTCAGGGACGACTGACGCTGAGACTGAGAACAGATGCAATAAAGCAAATCAGGTCATTGGACAAAAGACTCCTTTATTGAAAAACAAATACATCAGAACTGAAGCCAAAAAAAAATCACTGTACAATACAATTTTCCTCCCAACTTTATGCTATCAATGTCAAACATGGAAACTAACAGCCTAGAACAAAAGATCGATTTCGCCATTTTAATGATATTTCTAAGAGGCCCTGGATACCTGTGGCTAAATATGTTTGCCTTAGCAACCACAGGGGAAAACGACATTTCTGTTAGTGCGATCCGCTCTTATTCTGCTGATGTACGATCTCGGAGAGTCCTAGAACAGCGACTTATTTTCCAGACTGGCTGTCTCCACCCATCTGGAATGAACAATGTCTTCAGCTTTCTGTAACTTCTTTAGTTTTCCACTCCCCTTTTTTTTTTAACTCTACTTTCTTTCTCCTAGCTACCCCTCCCTACCGCCACTCTCTCTCTCTCTCTTTTTTCTCTGGCAACATATTGATGTTTATAGGGTCTTGTCCTATTCACCAGTTCCACATATTCTCCCTGCAGGTGTTTATGTTCTTCATTCATTATTTCTCCGCTTCCCCTTTTCCCTTCCCTCCTCCCCCGACACCTTCTCCTCTAGCGGCTATCATATTTCTATTGCCTTCCCCCACCCCTTTTTACCACTTGTTTTCCTCCTCTCTCTCCACCTCTTCTTTGCGATTGGCTCTATCGACGTATCTTTTGTGTGGTCCACGTGGTCGCTATGCATCGTCTAAGATACGCATTTCTCTTTCCTACTTCTGGAGGAGGCCATATTAAGATAAGTTCTCCGTTTAGTTATTTGTTTGCCTCGTTGTGCATGTAATCCTTGAAAAAGCCTCACGTCGAAATATCGGATGTTGTATGTTTTTCATTTATTCATTCTCATACTTTCTATTCGTTTTTTCTCACTTTACTCACTCCTTCTGCCACTTTGTAAAATTACACTATGCACCTTTATCTATCTTTATTATTTAAACCAGTTTTACTGCAGTCGCCATCCCTTTTATCTAGAAAAAAAAAGAAAAATCATCACGACCGACAGAAAATACTAAATGTGATAAGAAGAGATCAAATAAGAAATGACACCATCAGGGCAAAGGTTGGAGTAACACTAGTATTACACTGTATCCAGAAACAGCAAGTCAAATGGTTTGGCCATGTTACATGGTTGCCACCAGACAGTATATCACAGACAACATTCACACTAAGATTTGTAGGCAACAGAGGAAGAGGCCGCCCACGCAGGACCTGGAGAGAGAGGAAATTACAGAAGCATAACATCCCATTATATGAAGCAAAGTTATCGAGCCCTATCAAGACGTCTATTTGTCCCCTGAACACCGAAAGGTATATGTATAACAGAATCTTGTAGTACATATAACAGAAAGCTAATTTTGTTGGTCAAGGGGAGACAAAGGCAAAGATAAATGCAGTTAAACAAGAGTGACTTCCCCTCGTTAGTGACTTTTGACCCGAGTTGTTTGTTTAACCTCAGAGAAAAATCTAGAATTAGAAGTGTCAAAGTTTGGGTTATTCGGTGTTTTGACTGACAAAATGTAAACTTGCACAGGATATATGATTTTAGTGTTAGTGAAAAGTTTAATAATATTGTCAAACTTTGGGTGACAGAGTGCATTGTCAGAAACATATGAACTCGCACGGAGATTATGATTTTTTTGTGGAAACCGAAGGTAAAAAAACAATGTCTATTCAACTAACACACAATAATTAGTGTATAAGTATACAACTATACACGGACCATTGCAGTAAAGCTGTGACACCAGAATGTATAAACTAAGAAAAAAGTAGGAACAGCTCTATTACTTAACGACTACAAAGTTGTGACGTTTCGGCGTGAGCCTTAATCATAAAAAAACATACAGGACGAAGAAATAGAGATAGGAGATAAAGTATAGATTCACATGAATGCTATTAAAAAGAAAAAAAAGTTAAATTAAATAGAGTACTTAGTTTCCTAGTTTATACAATGTCTATTCGCGTGAATTTGAACTTCACGATGCAGAATCTTTGGGAAGAATTGAGGGAAAATACGAATAACACACACACATGCACGCACGCGCGCGTGTGTGTGTGTATATATATATATATCGAGAGAGAGAGAGAGAGAGAGAGGGACGTTAATGAGAATTATTGACTATTATGATGATTGAGTTTATGAGATAGGATTGAGTTAGAATGAAAGTAGTAGTGCTCGTCATAGACGCAGAGTTAATCACTACTTGTCGTTTTTAGGAGAAGGGATTATTTTGATAGTTGAGTTTTGGACATTTGTAGTAATGTAACATTTTTGATAATTTGGCCTTTTTAGGACAAAGTCAATGGATAGGTTGGCCATGATAGTGGTTTAGTTAGTTTGTTTCATGATGGATTTCTAGGATGTGTTGGAAATTTAGTTGTTGATATTTCTTTTGTGTAATATTTCCACACACCTGTAAGTATGTTAATTTAGTTAAATGATTGTTTTTGTCTCAGCTCTCTCTCTCTCTCTCTCTGCACGGCAAACCAGTTCTCCTCACCGTTTACTGTTGTCAAGTTGTGTGATAGCCAGTTTTTGTCTGCTGTACTATGGTTTACTAAGTGGGGAGCGTCGAATGACTGGGTTGTATTTGTTTCTTACATCTTACATCCTTCCCGTGCCGCTAAACGTCACATGGGGCCCGTATGGTAGTTCGCCAAAATGTCCTGTCTTCGGTGAGTTTTTCAACCTCATCAAGGGATGTTATGCCCACTGAACTGGCCTCTCTTAACAATGTCATCTTTAGAGCTCACGTGGTCGACCTCTTTTTCTTCGGCCTGTTGTGTTCCACTTCGTATTTCTTTTCTTGGAGTATATTAGAAGAAACCAGATAGAGAGATAAAGTTGAGGAACCTTATGACAGATTCATAAATATATTGACTTAGACAAGTCAAATAATTAGTAGCTTTTCCACAAGAATTAGTAGTAACAAGCATTATATATACTGTTCATTGCCTGTCACAGGCATACAGAGAGAATCTTCTTTAGCAGGCACATACTTCTTTAGAAGGCTGATACGTCTTTTACAATCCTGATTCGTCTTTATATGAGGAAGGAGACAAGATACGCTTGTTCTTTTTGAATTGCAGTATCCAGCACATCTTTGATTCTGTTCAAAATGATTTTGCAAACTATTTGAGACAACTAATAGTAAAGTCGCCTTTCCTTTTGTATTTTAACAATGATTTTTTTCCATTTTGAAAGGATTTTTTCCTCTTTCCAAATTCTATTAAATATTATCTGTAACTGATATCCTCCAGAACTGCATCAACTATGAGACACTGAGAAATAATTACTGGCCCAGTGAAACCACTAAAGAAGATAAGCTCTACGGTTCCATACATGAGTTACAAAAAAACAGTGAAATTTATCCAAGAGACAGGACTGCAGATATAGACAGACAATGCGAACGAAGAAGAAGAAGAAGATCTGTAATTGATGCATATTGTTCCTCTTAAATAAATTTTAACATCTCTGCTGTTATTTTGTGTTCACCTGCGGCCTAGTTGTTAGACATAAGATTCACTGCTGTTTCAATTTCATTCAAGAATGAAATAACAATGAAATAACTCTTTTCAATAGTTCATCCAAGCTGACGTTTAATTGTGGGATTGGTATGTGTTTGAAAGTCTATCGGTTTGTTGGGTGTTGTAGATTACGTTTTTCTTGGAAGTATTCGGCCCATCTTTGCTTTTGATCGTTACTTGATGTTAGCAGAGTGCTGTTTTTGCTAAAGATTGATCTTTCTTTGTATGTAGCAGTACGCGTTAGTCTACTTTGTATGTTTTGCAGAGTTTTGTTGTCTTCTGTATTTGCCGCTTTCTCTGTTTCTTTCTCCATCGTGCATACATATTCTCTCTTATTTCTTCTAGGTGAAAGTTCTACTTTATTGTTTAATTCTCTATATGTTACTTTTCTTCTAAGTGCCATGTCGCGTGGCGTAGGGGATCATTTCTCTCCACAATTCCATGTCTTTTGCGTTTATTATGAGATCCGCCGGTGACTTTATTCCTAGCCATACTGACAACTTCCAGTAACTTCTGTCTTTGTCTTCCTCTATCTCTTCTTCCCTCAATTTTTCCAGTCATTTTTCCCATTATGTACCCTTCCAATATTGTCTTCTCTAAATTTAACATGTGTCCAAAATATTTAACATTTTCCATGTTTAATCCTCTTTACTAGCTAGCCTTTTTCGGTATTAAGTTCTTGTAGTATGGATATATTTGTTCTTTTCTGTGTGTTCCAATGTTCATCTTCCCAGGAAACGTCCTATAAATCTCAGTTGTCCGCTCTGATCTTTGCTATAATTTGCTTTTAAACCCCAGCCTCTCTCTTATTCATAGGCCATGCTTCACACCCATAACACAGAATTGGCTCGATGTAACATTTAAGTAATCAGAATCTTGTTTCCATTGATATAGATCTGTTGCACAAGATGTGTCTCATTTTCTGGAATGCTGACTTGGCATGAGCTCGTCTGCTTTTTATTTCATTATGACATTTCCCATCAGCTGTTATAATCGTTCCTAAGTACTTGCATCTATCAACTTGTTTCAGATTTGTGCCATCGATGGTAAAGCTACACTTTGGTGGTATTCTTTTCTTTGAGATGATCATCACTTCAGTCTTCTTTTTATTCATGCTGAGACCTTTATTTTTACTTTCACGAACCACGATGTCCAGAAGAGCTGGTGTAGATTTTACTTTTGCACATCTTTTCCAAGATCTATCTCTACCTTCAGCATGGCTAATTTGGCTGGTCGTCTTCATGTGTCAGTTTTTTCGATGTGTGGTTCGTTATCCCCTCTCTTCTCTCTTTTTTCAGTCCTACAGTTGCTTTTGCTACATTAATAAAAACGGTGCTGGGAGTTCCATGATTCATCTGTGTTTATCTTTTCTAACTCGCTGAGTACTGCAAAATAATTGTTAAGTTCCAGTTTAAAACTTCTGTTGACGTTGTCATCCCGTAGGTTTGACTGTTTATCTTCCTGGGCATTGATTTCTTGTGTTGGTTTTTCAATTTTAGTCTTATTTTCCTTGTGCATAGATTGTGATCACTGTTGACATCTGCTCCTCTGTATGCTCTTGCATCTATCAGAGATGTTCTAAATTGCTTTCTAATACAAAAAGGTCTATCTGGTCTCTAGTTCTATCATCTGTGGATATCCATTTTGTTATGTTGTTTTGTTATCGCGTCGTACGTAATATACATACATACATACATATACGCATACATACACATACATACACATACCATACACACATACATACATGCACAAACACATACATACACACATACACGCATACATAAATACATACATACATACACACATGCACACACATACATACATACATACACACAAACAAGCAAAGAAACAAAGAAACAAACACATACATACACACATACATACATACACACATACATACATACACATACAGACACACATACATACGCACATACACACATACATACGCACATACACACATACATACGCACATACACACATATACACATAAACACACACATACACGCTCTTCATTTTCCCACAGTCTGTCCAACACTGCTCTAGCAAATGTTCCCCCTTGTTTATTGTCAGTCTGGCCTATATTTTAGCCTTAGGAATGAAATAACTAGGTGAATAATTACAGATTTTGATGGGATAAGATAACTAGGTGAATAATTAAAGATTTTGATGGGATAAGATAACTAGGTGAATAATTACAGATTTTGATGGGATAAGATAACTAGGTGAATAATTAAAGATTTTGATGGGATAAGATAACTAGGTGAATAATTACAGATTTTGATGGGATAAGATAACTAGGTGAATAATTACAGATTTTGATGGGATAAAATAACTAGGTGAATACCGAATAATCATTGTTTCCGCTTTAATAATTTATGCTGATGAAGAACCTAATGAAATGTACAACTGAAACAAGATTTTAAAAAAAAATTAAATGTGTGAAATTTCTGAATTTCAGACTGACTGCAAGTTTGGGAAAAACAATTGTTTCTGAGAGGATATTAGATATTTATTACATGCTGAAAGAGACAAGTACGAATATACAAAATATTTGAACAAATAATACTGTTATAAAGTAGCACAACGCCATGTACTCGCATTCGCGACTATTACACTTAGGCTAGCATGGACTCTTCGCACTAGCTCTTCACATTGGCTCTTACATCCCTGGAGGTTTCTACGCTGGCTAAAGTACACAAACGAACTCATTTAGAATGTCTATATAAATGTCTTGTCAAACGAGACAAATGTCATATTTTCCCAGGATTTGCTTATCAATGCATCTCATGAAACACCGGGGACGTTTCACACTCTGGAATCTTCAGTTTTAATGTTCTGTCGTGGCAACTCATTCATTTCCTTCCTCTTGCCGTACTTAATCAGCTCTCCTCCTACTGATTCTTCCCTTCCTCTGGGCTTGCCCGACCACCGACAGCTTGCCTCTCACTTACACATTCTCTCTGGCACACGCTAGCATGCGCAGTCGGAACTAACAGGAGATGGGATGAGGGGAGGTGCTGTCTATTGGATTCCATTCAAATCTGTTTGGCCTGAAAGGAGCATTGGAAACCCTGTCGTGTAGCTGTCGCCATATCCCCATGGTCGATGCTTTCAAATAGTAATGGAGATTTTATGCCCTGCAATGATCATATTTTTCTCATAAACTGCTCACTCATAGAGGCCTGGTTGGCAAAGTCGTTGGATTATTCTCATCTTCCTTCGTCTGCAGCTGTCATTCAGGTAAACGAATAATGCTAAATATGTCATGTAAGTTGATAGTATCATATGATGTGCATGACACGTGAATTCAAATTTTCATGCACAGCAGCAGTTTTATGTCCTTACACATACACAACACATATTCAGTAAATACAAGTATACATTAAAGGACAGTGACATGTATACTGACAATTTTATGATTACCCGAAATCAGTCTTATATGACTGAAACCACAGTCTTATGTACTTGTGATATAAGATCCTAAAGAACTTTTATATGTTCCAGCACATAGCCTGGATATGTACGCTAATAGATCCTGCAAAATTCCGGTCCATATTTATTGCATGCAAAATTATGTTCTTCAGTGTCAGACTGAATTTTGTTCTCATCCACTAACACACCATCATGATCGTTGTCGTTGCCGTCGTTATGCCATCATGTTCGTACTGTCTTTAGTGCGAATGATTATCAGATCGCTTCCCTTCTGTTTTCTGTGCCACATGGCCAGTCCCTGGATTTTCTTGTGTTTGTCGACCGCTATAACAGATCAGTCAGTCAGTCAGTCAGTCATTTGCATGTCCCTTACGGAAATTTGCCTCCCTAACAGCTCTCCGATAGGCCTCTCGGTTGTCTGAAGATTATCAACGATGTCTTGCAGCCATCTTCACATTGGTCTTCCTCTCTTTCTTTTTCCCATTATGTACCCTTCCAATATTGTCTTCTCTAAATTTAACATGTGTCCAAAATATTTAACATTTTCCATGTTTAATCCTCTTTACTAGCCAGGCTTTTTCGGTATTAAGTTATTGTAGTATGGATCAAGTGGAATGAATTCAAGAACAATGCAGAGATAAGACAGATGACTGAACAACAACCAGTCTCATGGATGATCAGGAAAAGGAGATGGACATATGTTGGTCACTTGATGAGAAGAAATGATCAGAGAATCCCAAAACAAGCTATCAAGTGGAACACAACAGGCCGAAGAAAAAGGGGCAGACCGCGTGAAACTCTGAAGAGGACATTATTAAGAGAGGCCAAGTTAACAGGCATAAAATCCTTTGATGAGGTTGAAAGACTCGCCGAAGACAGGAAAAATTGGCGAACTACTTTGCGAGCCCTATGTGACGTTTAACGGCACGGGAAGGATATAAGATATAAGAGTATGGATATATTTGTTCTTTTCTGTGTCTATAATATTGAAGAACTCTTCTGTAGCATTTACATTCATAAGTATTTATGTGTTTCTCAGCTGTTTTGTTAAGTGTCCGGGTCTCACTGGCATATGTTGGGATTGGAAAGATGCATGCCCTTAAAAATCTTACCTATAACAGATAGCGTGTTCAAAACCGCATATTCATTTGTTTCTATGTGCTAATTCTCTTGTTCGTCCCCTATCAATGTCGTACAAAATATGTCATATGATCTAACAACGAAAATAGCACATTTGTTATCACTCTTATAGACAAACTCTTACTTGTAGCAATCTTCATGTTTAAAAAATCGATTTTGTCTTGGTATTCTTTACTTGATTTCACCTTTGTTGTTGTTGTTTAATTGCTGTTATTCTTGTTCTGGAGAAACATCCAGCTGTCTCATTTCCCTTATTCGCATGTGACAATGAACTTACAGACATATTTCTGTCTTGCTGTCATCTTATATTTTCTTTCAAATTTTAAGTAAATTCTTTTATCTCTTGTATCCTCAGAACCAAAAGGCCAAAGTCTTTTGTTAAATTTCTTACACACTGCAACTTTTGATACTAAAAATCTCTCTAAGGTCACAATAATTTTTCATAATGGCAAAGTTCTATATTTTTTCATAATGGCAAAGTTCTATATTGATTTCTCCAACTTCCAACGCTTTAGTTAAAGTGCTTGTCCCCTATATTTCATTACCAGCACCCTAAAAATAGAAGCCTCTTAATTAAATCTATAATCTATATTTCGTTTGTTGTTTTATCGTTCTCTTCCAAAAAGAAGAAAAGCTCATCTTTGAGCTTATCAAAGAGTAAGAATGTTTTCGAAACTTTAGCCTTCCATGTCACATGACCAATCTATTGAAAATTTTCGAGAAATTTAGAAAACTGGAAAAAAAGAGATAAATACAGCCTCTGTGGGTTTCAAAATAAAGAAATAAAGAGATCTTTCATACTGAACAAAAAAAAAACTTTCTGATTCAGAGAAAAAAGTTCATGAAGTAACTATTCCCAAAATGTTTTTTGAGTTCAAGTGGCATGTCTGACGTAATTAACAGTATCAAAAGCCAAACTAAACAAGTATACGATAGATTTTAGTTGGTATAGATTAGACTGTAACATTTATCCGAACGCCCTCGCATTTCCGTCTAAACCTTAGTGGCAGTAGTCCTTCAGTTTGTCTTCTCTGTGGGCAAGGCAATAAATATCTACAGCCCAAGATCAAGCTAGAATCGGACTAGAAAATGTTGTGTAAACGTAGGAAACTGACAATAAATATTTTAATGCTTGTGTTGTCATAGTATCTTTGAAATCTGGATTGTTTAGAGTAAACTTCTAGTTTCTTTTATTGTGGCATATATAGAAGGTTTGGTGAAAGGAACAGTCAAAACTCTGAAGTTTTGTCTAAGTGCCATGCCGTGTGGCATAGGCGATCATTTCTCTCCACAATTCCCTGTTTTTTTGCGTTGATTATGAGACCCGCCGGTGACTTTTTTCCTAGCCACACTGACAGCCCATCAAGTAACTTCTCCCTTTGTTTTCCTCTGTCTCCTCAATTTTTCCAGTTGTCACAATGCGTTCCAATTTTCTTCTCCTCAGGAAATGTCCTATAAATCTCGCTTGTCTGCCTCTGATCTTTGCTATATAATTTGCTTTTTAACTCCAGCCTCTCTTAAGACTTATTCATTGGTTTTCTTGGCTGTCAACATCCTTCTTATAAACCACATTTCCATGGCCTCCATTTCTCGCTGTACTCTCTTATTCATAGTCCATGCTTCACACCCATAAAACAGAATTGGCTCGATGTAACATTTAAGTACTCGGGATCTTGTTTCCATTGATATGGATCTGTTGCACAAGATGTTTCTCATTTTCTAGAGTGCTGACTTGGGAAGTTGTGTCACAGATTAATATAACAAAAAAAAAAACCCCACCATATTGAGAGAAAGTAGACACAGGTGAGCTTCGCCCACCTAGCATGAGTTATATGATAGCTTACCCAAAGATATACAGTACTTTGGGGATTTTTTTTGGGGGGGGGGTTTGAGGGGGGGGGCGTGTCATGTGGCCAGGTCAAGGAAAATAAGCGTGTTATCAGCAGATGGCAATTTACACGTGGAAATAACATTTTAAACAAGAAATCTAACACAACATTGAATAAACAAGAAATGATTGTTATCTTTACACGAAAACCCCAAAACCTACAGCGCTAAACCTAAACCAGAACTGCATAAAACGTGCAGCAGAACACGGTTTGTGTGTGTAGGTTGAAAACATGGACACTATGACCAGAAGCTGTGACTGAGACGAAAAACATGGCAAGTTGTATATCGGAATAGATTACACCAGTGGTTCCCAATTAACAGAAGTCCGCAGACCCCCTGCTGTTTAAAAATCTAAGGCATGGACCCCCTGCTGTTTCAAAATACAGGCCACCGACATCCATAGTTGGGAAACGTTTTTTTTTCTGTATGGTAGCTGTGTTCTTTAAATGCGAATTTTTTTTTTTCAGAAGATATGGGTAACTGTAACAGCGAGAGTTCTGCTACTCTGGCCTAGCCACAATCGTGAACACGTTGTCAAAACTTCATCCAGGTTCCAGTAACATCAAAAATCAGCCTCTTTCTGCTTTATTCTTCTCGCATTTGTCCGGCTGTAGGACGTCGCCATATTAGAATGTTACCCTAGGCTGCAAAACTGCGCGCGTCGGAAAAACATGGGGGGGGGGGGGTCCTTTTCTCCACAGAGAACTCATCGAAACATCGGTTGTTAGATAAGAAAACTGAAAAAAGGACCTTGAGTTTTTGTGACGGACTCAACCCCCCTCCCTCACACAGGTTCCGCGGACCACTAATTGGGAACCACTGGAGTACACAAACCAAGAGACGGAGACAGACTGGACATGTACTGAAGGAAGAACTAAGGAGGGTTCGGCATAGGGCCAGCAACTCTATCTGGTAAAAAAAAAACTATCAGACCGCTACAGAAACAGAAGCGAGGGAAAAAACAAATGCAGTTGGAAGGAGAAATGGTTATCAGGAAACTGAGCTCATGAAGGTTGTGGACGAAAGCCAGCCACTGGAAGTCTCCAGCCCAACTGCAGACCTCATGGAACCTAAACACAAGATGCAGATAGGCAGGTGGAATGTAAGAACACTTAACCAGACTGGGAAAATAGCACAAACCATCAAGGAAATGCACAGATACAAACTAGACATACTAGGAATACAAGAAGCAAGATGAACAGGACAAGGCAGAAGGAAATTAACAGCACAGCACACAGAAGATACAATAATATGGTCAAGTAAAGAAGACCATCATGACGGAGGAGTAGCATTGATTATAACAAAAGAAGCATCAAGAGCATTGCTGAAATAGACCCCTATAAATGAGAGATTATTGTATGCAGGCTTTAACTCAAGATTCACGAAGCTGTCTATTATAGTTTGTTATGCACCATTAGAAGCAGCTGAAGAGGAATTAAAAGATTTTTACAACAGCCTCCAAGCCACAGCAGAAACAATACCCAAGCATGATATGCTACTCATCTTGGGAGACTTCAATGCAAAAGTAGGTGATGGAAATGAAGATAGAAGAAGAATCATGGGAAGAGAAGGAATCGGATAAATAAATGAAAATGAAGAAAGACTGCAGGTTCTGTGAAGAAAACATAATGACCATCGGAGGGACAATTTTCCAACATAAAAACATTCATAAAGTGACTTGGAGGTCCCCAGATAAACCACAGAAAACCAAATCGACCACATACTAATAAACACGTGGAAACGGTCACTACAAGATGTGCGAGCAAGGAAAGGAGCAGATGTAGGAAGTGATCACAACCTTCTGGTAGCAAAAATAAAACTAAAATTAAGGTAAGCCAAAATCGGAGAACACAGAAAGATACGTTTTGATACAACAAAACTGAAAGACCAGCAAACAAGGAATGAATTCTCAATACTACTTAAGAACCGCTTCAGTGTCCTACAAGACAAAGCAGAAATGTCCATACTAGAGTTCAATAAAACACTACAGGAAACAGCAAAAGAGGTGCTGGGATATCGGAAACGGAGAAAAGAGGAATGGATAAGCAAGACCACATGGGAAAAGATAGAGCAAAGAAAAGAAATAAGAAAAAAACAATTACTGAACACCAAATCACAAAGGCCAAAAGAACAAGTTTTAGGTAATTATGCACAAAAAGACAAAGAAGTGAAGGAATCATACCGTCAAGATAAACGTCAAGGCAACTTAGCAGAAGCAGCAGAAAAAGCAGCATATGCAAATGACATGAAAACCATATGCAAAATCATAAAGCAGATGACAGGTAACTTCAGCATAAGATGTGAGAGTGCAGTAAGGACACATAAGGGACAACTGGTCAAGGGAGAAAGAGAAAAAATTGAAAGATAGAGGGAACGCTTTAACACCCTACTAAACAGAACACAAGCAGCACAAACAATAGACATACCTGAAGCAAAAATGGAACTAAACATCAATACAGGACCAATAACAATAAGTGAAATAAAGGAGGCGATAAGAAGCTAAAATTAGACAGAGCACCAGGTGAAGATGAAGTGACTGCTGTGATGTTGAAAGCAGAAGAAACAGAAGCACCAAAACAACTTTGCCGGTTACTACAACAAATTTGGGATCTAGAAAAAGCTCCAGAGGAGTGGAAAACTGGCCTTATAGTAAAACTACCAAAGAAGGGTGACCTCAGAGATTGCGAGAACTGGAGAGGCATTACCCTACTGCCACTCACCAGTAAAGTATTTTGCAGAATAATCATCAATAGAATTGTATCAGCACGTGATGGAAAACTTCGGAAAGAGCAGGCAGGATTTAGGAATGGAAGATCATGCATAGACCACATATTTGTACTTAGACAAATATTAGAACAGGCAAATGAGTGGCATAGCACAACATATGCATTGTTTATAGATTTTGAGAAAGCCTTTGACAGTGTCAACAGAGATGCACTGTTTAAAATCCTAAGATGCCATGGCCTCCCCCCATAAGATAGTGAATGTAATCAAAGCTCTATACGAGGGTTTTCAGTGCAAAGTGATCTATGGATAACATACCTCCAGCAGCAGCTTTAAGGTACAAACAGGAGTGAAGCAGGGATGTGTACTATCATCAACATTATTTATCTTGGCAGTGAACTGGTTAATGAAAGAGGCAACATCAGACAAACGCAGAGGATTACAATGGACCCTTGACATAGTGCTGGAGGACCTTGACTTTGCGGACGACATTTGTCTACTATTAAGCAACCACAAAGAAATGCAAGATAAAATAAACAAGCTAACTAAGAATGTAAACAACATAGGACTAAAGATCAACAAAGTTAATGAAGCAAAATGTGAACAACAGAAATGTACTCAGAGTAGATAGCAAATTAGTAGAGGAGGTCAACGAATTTGTATATCTTGGCAGTAGAGAAGTATAAAATGGAGACAGCACAGAGGACATCAACAGCAGACGTACTAGAGCAAACCAAGCTTTTGCAATGCTGCAGACTATATGGAAATCTAAAAAAAAACTAAACATGAATACGAAAATCAGGATATTTAAGAGTAATGTTCTAAGTGTACTACTCTATGGAAGTGAATGCTGGAAAATCACCAAAACCATAGAAAACAAGTTGAATTCTTTCCAGACTAAATGTTTACGAAGAATTACAAAAATGTTTTGGCCAAACACCATACGAAATAACATCTTGTTGGCAGAAATGCAGATGAAGCCACTGACAGCAATTATTGAGGAAAGACGCTGGCGCTGGGACATGTGCTCCGAATGACTGACAACTCACTAACAAAAATAGCACTAAGATGGACACCACAGGGGAACAGAAGTAAGGGTAGACCAAAAGAGACGTAGAGAAGAACAACAGAAAGGATGTTGTGCAACAGAGGGATCACCTGGGCAAGAGCAGAAAAAAAGGCAAAGGACAGGCATTTGTGGAAAACCCTCGCGGAAGCCCCATGTGCCCTCTTCAGAGAGAGAGAGAGAGAGAGTGAGAGGCCATTTCATTGGAAGTTGTTTGATGATGGCAGATGTAGCTAGAGGCTACGACTAATAAAGCATTAAAAGTAAGGATGAGAAACACTTTGCTACTAGTGACAAAAATAGTTGTTACCACAAGAGGTTGCCTCAAACCTCTGCATGATCGAATCTTACACAAGAACCAGACGAAGATTCTTCGATGTTCAAGTGCTCAAGCTGTGGTAAAGACTGTCTGTCAAAGACTGCCTTACATTGTCAGTGGTACAGATTGTAGCAAGGATTAAGATAGCACTCGTCTGTGGTGGAGACTGACTAGAGGAAGCCAAACACAGAACACGTAATATGTTTGATGAGAGGCAGAACATAGCTACTGCGTCTTGTTAATTCACTGTAAGATCTACAGACACCTAAGCAGCGAGGGCAGTGGCTACTACTCAAAACAAACCAATATTCACATCAAACACTAAATGTCTCAGCAATTCTGTAACATAGGCAGTGTCATGGAAGTTCAGATTTATCACCATATGATAGAAGAAGTTAAAGAATATTGTAGACTACTTCAGCCATTCTCCAGAACAAATGCATTGTTTTAAAAAGATACATTTCCAGGAAGGTGGAAAAAAGATAAAGTTCACAGGAAAACATCTGGTACTTGCAGATATATTTGTGTACAGAGAACGATATTTCTCGGAAAATAACCTAATGTTCAGAAAAGACACTAGGTTCTCTTGAAAGACTTGTGTTCATGAAAATAAAGCTTGTATATATAGTCCAATAATAAATCCAATGTTCAAGACATGATAAAATTTAAAAGAAAACTTTTTTTTTCGCTGTTGAAACTGAATTATTTCTGCATAGATGAAGACGCATAACTCAGAAAGAAACGACAACCCTAAACGAAACAGACCCCATGTAATCTGTCTCTTTCTGGGGGCAACAGAGAAAAACTGTCCATGTTTTGTCTTTCCAAGTGTAAATAAGAATCACAGCGGAACAAATACTGTTATGATTAACATATATAGAATATAATTTTGCTCTTGAAAGAAAGGGGAAAAAAACACTCATACACAACTATTGAACGTTTTGTAGAAGAACTAGCACTGTTTGTTAGTAATCTCAGACACAGAAAAGTGAAAAGACCAGGCAAGAAAGCTCCTAACACCAGCACTTGCTGTATACAAACATTTAACACAAACAGCTGCTGGAAGGTTATTTCAGAATTAATTGTTAAAAACATGAAAACTTATGCTCGACGAGATCAAGCATTATAGGACACAGCGAAAATCTTGTGCTAAATCTCCTGTGTTTACTGTCGCATATCCTCCATGACGTTGCTCAGAGTGCAGATCTTCTGAAAAAAAAAAACTCATTCTAAAACTGAAGACAAACTCTAAATATTTTATAACTGACACATTTTCAGTGAGTATTATTTGTGTCTGGGGTTTAAGTAGGACTTTTTGTCCTGGAATAAGAAAATAACAAGATGTATGCAATGTCGGGAAATGAATGAGTTCTCATTCTTGTAAGGTAATGAAAATATCCTCCTTTGCTGTTGTAAAGCGAGCCAGTATCCCTTGCTGTGCATGATCCTAGCCCAAGGAAACATATATGAATGAATAAACAGTCACAGCAATCTGCAAAATGAACTGGCAAGAAATGAGTTTTTATACCGGCCTGACGCACAAAAAGTGTAAATATCACAAGAATGAAACTCGAGAATGTTTGATATGCTCTCATTACCGATATCAAAGCAAGACACACAAATTAAAACAGGGCACATGAAACACAAACATAAAACACAAAGATGTATCCGTGTATATACAGAAACTTGATATAAAATAAATCTGGATTCCAAACATAAATCTTGTTTTGACTGAAAAACTAAAAAAAAATTTTTTTTTCTGTAAAATAAAGAAAGCGGAAACACAAAGATAACATTATATTTAGACATGTTACCAGACAATGCGAATTACAGTTATTGGCGCTTGGAGGCACGCCAGAGAGAGAGAGAGAGGAGAGAGAGAGAGAGAGAGAGAGACGGACGAACATAGACATGAAATGACGCTTTCTGAAGGCATGAAAGGGACATGGGGCTACGTATTCTAGACTGACATATAACGAGGCGTATAGGGAGGCATCATCGGAAGATAGTTCGTCCTATGTTGTAGGTCATAAGATCACAAGAGCTTCCTAGATTCAAACAGTAGATAACTAACACTGGAAGTTATAACTCTCTACAGGCTAGAAGTCAACGATAGTGAGTGATTGATAAGACTGAAGCGGCTGCAGGAGGTGTTAAGGTGAAAAGGTTAAGTAGATATAAAGAAGAAATAATTGGAAAATGTGACATTTCACTGTGTTAAATCACTGAAAAATGTGACATTTCACTGTGTTAAATCACTGAAAATGTGACATTTACATGCATATGTGCAGTCACTGGAAGATGTGACGGTTGTGGAAAGTAGATCTTGCTCATTCTGTAGCATGCGTGCTACATTATGTAAGTGAAGGATCAATAGATTCCTGAGCGACCTGTAAGACTGTGCTGGTATAATTAGACAAACAGGTTTTAAGACCAATACTGAAAAATTAAACTTGCTCAACATTCTGTGCACTTCTTATTTCGTGTGCAAAGTTTGGCCATTCTTTAACTGGTGTATTCTCGGTTATGAAACTGTGTTGTAAAAACAAATATGCCACACAAGTATAACCACTTAATAGTATGCAAAACAGTGAGGAAGAATGTTAACTGGAAGTTTTATTTAAATGTTTTCCCTTGAAATCGGATGTTTTCCTTGACAGCTAAAGAAAGTGCCTGGGAAAAAATGTTCTAGGTTGTAGAGTTCAGACACGAGACTATCCTACCAGCTATGTTGAAATAAACCTCTAGAAGTTTGGAAGATAACCAAGAGTAATCCTACTATGTGGTTACTTTCATTACCTGCTTCTAAGGCGTATATCTTCTTTTCACTTGTGTATGTTGAGCTGCATACCGGCTTTAATACACAATAAGTACTGCTGGTTACTACTAATTCTTCTGGAAGAGCTACTAATTCATTAGACTTTTCTAATCTTTACGAATCTGTCATAAGATTCCCCGACTCTATTTCTCTATCCAGTTCTTCTGACAGTCTCCAAAGAACAAATTACGACCCAGGCATTCTAGGCTCTCCACTGAATAAACCACAGTACAACATACAAGGCCTAGCAATCATACAACTTGTCCACGATAAACGGAGAGAAGAAACGACAATAGTATGAATAATACATAGAACAGTTTATTAATGGACAAAAAAGGAAAGTGATGCATGGGGATGAGGAAACAAAGAACTGCCACATAGCAGACGTTACATATACAAGAAGCCACTCATCTCCCCGGCAAGAACTGGTTTGCCGTATGAGGAGAGAGAGCCGATACCTAGCAAAACACAGAAAACAATCATTCAACTAAACTGCCATACTTACAGGTGTGTGGAAATATGGAAATATTACACAAAAAATATTAACTGAATTCCCAACACATCCTGGAATTCCGTCTTGAAAAATAAGCCTAACCACTATCATGCCCAACATAACTGTCTATCAAAATTTTGGCCTAAAAAGGACAAATTACAAAACGTTACATTACTACAAATGTCCGAACGGGACAAAACTCACGACTAAAAAGGACAAGTGGTAATTAGCTCTACATCTATAACAAAGCACTGAAAACCAACAAACTTCCAACAATTCTATGACTAATTCATGCCTTTATTGTAATCCTACATAATACTAAGTCATAGTTTTATATATATATATATATGTGTGTGTGTGTGTGTATATATATATGTCCAGAAAAAACAGATAGCCTGTCTTCACTGGCTAGCAAAATAGGACTTGAAATTAACAAGGACAAAACAAAAATAATGAAAATTCCTCTCAATCAAAATGGAAAAATACACATAGAAGGGATAGATATTGAAGAAGTCAATCAATTTGCATACCTTGGCAGCTACATAGACCAGGATGGTGACACTAGAAAGGAAGTTAGGGTCAGAATTGCAAAAGCAGCATCAATCTTCAAGAATCTTGAGAACATATGGAATTCAAAAGTTATAAGCACAAAAACCAAGTTAAGACTATTCAATTCAAATGTAATATCCACCCTCATTTATGCATGCGAAAGCTAGAAAACAACTAAAGAAATAGAAAAGAAATTAGACTCTTTTGAAAACAAATGCCTAAGGAAAATACTCGGCATCAAGTGGAATGAATTCAAGAACAATGCAGAGATAAGACAGATGACTGAACAACAACCAATCTCATGGGTGATCAGGAAAAGGAGATGGACATATGTTGGTCACTTGATGAGAAGAAATGATCAGAGAATCCCAAAACAAGCTATCAAGTGGAACACAACAGGCCAAAGAAAAAGAGGCAAACCACGTGAAACTCTGAAGAGGACATTATTAAGAGAGGCCAAATTAACAGGCATAAAATCCTTTGATGAGGTTGAAAGACTCACCGAAGACAGGAAAAATTGGCGAACTACTTTGCGAGCCCTTTGTGACGTTTAACGGCACGGGAAGAATATAAGATATAAGATAAGATAAGATATATATGTCCAAATGACAACCAATCTCCGACAGTTGTCTCTTGCACTGCAGGAAGAGTGGGCAGCCATCCCACAAAAACAGATCCAACGCTAATCGGATCCATGTCAAAGAGATGTCGTTCTCTGATACTGGCCAGAGGAGGCCATACACCTTACTGAAACGGAGGCCTCAGTCGCAAAGAATAAAAGTCTAAAACAAATTTAATGAACATCATTTCATTGTTACAGTTTTAAAGTTTCTTCATGCCAAGAATGAAACATTAATTCCGTAAATAAAATTTGATACAAGTTTGAAATTTGGTGTCCATTACGACTACAATAGTGTTGCGTTTCTTTTTGTGAACAGTGATATATATATATATATATATATAATTCTTCGCATTTTCCCCAATTCTTCTGGAAGATTCTACCTCGTGAAGTTCACATTCATGTGAACAGTCATTGGTTTTGTTTTTTTTTTTACCTTCAGTGACCACAGAGCTCCGTCAGCGCACTCCGTCACCCAAAGTTGGACACACGTGTTCACTCGTCAATCACTGATACTTAATCAATCGGAAACTTAATCTAATCTAATCTAAGTGCCATGCAGCGTGGGGTAGGCGATCATTTCTCTCCACAATTCCCTGTCTTTAGACTTGATTATGAGATGCACCGGTGAATTTTTTCCTAGCCACACTGACAGAAGAGTAACTTCTCTCTCTCTGTCTTTCTCTGTTTCTTCGTCCCTCAGTTTTTCCAGTTGCCACATTGAGTTCAAATTTTCCTCTTCTCAGGAAATGTCCTATAAATCTCGTTTGTCTGCCTCTGATCTTTGCTATATAATTTGCTTTTTAACTCCAGCCTTTCTTAAAACTTCTTCATTGGTTTTCTTGGCTGTTCATGATACCTTCAACATCCTTCTTATAAACCACATTTCCATGGCGTCCATTTCTCGCTGTACTCTCTTATTCATAGACCATGCTTCACATCCATAAAACAAAATTGGCTCGATGTAACATTTAAGTACTCGGAATCTTGTTTCCATTTTTGCACAAGATGTTTCTCATTTTCTGGAATGCTGACTTGGCCTGAGCACGTCTGCTCGTTATTTCATTGTGACATTTCCCATCAGTTGTTATAATCACTCCTAAGTACTTGAATGTATCAAGTTGTTTCAGATTTGTGCCATCGGTGGTAATGCTGCCTTGTAGGGTAAGGCTCTAGCCAGAGTCAAAGGCTAGTGAAGTAAACCATAAACAAACCGGTGGAAGGCAAAGGTAAACCAACACTGCACATTCCCAAGAACAATCATGACAATCCACAATTCTTTGAATCATACGATGTTAATGGGGGTTCCAGTGGAACCACCTCGTCCGGTAGGGATAATCACATGCGATAGGTGATACCAGATCATCCAACTACTGTACGCAAAGAAAACACAAATAACACCATAGTAATTGCAACATGGAACGTTAGAACACTAACAGAGCTTGTAAAACTGGAAAACAGTGAACAAGAAATGAAAAGAATGGAAATTAACATCCTTGGTTTATGTGAAATGAGACTGATTGAAGCAGGGAGCAGAGATCATAAAGACTTCAAAATAATATATTCCGGGGGAAAACCAGTGTAGAATGGAGTTGGCATAATATTGAATATGAAGACAGCAAGAACTGTGAAAGTATTCTGGTGCATATCAGACAGAGTGTTAATGGTTAAATTACAGGGCCACCCAAAAGACACAAATTTAATCCAAGTACACGCACCAACTTCAGAAAGTTCTGATGATGAGATAAAAGAATTTTATAACAATCTAGACACGCAATGAAACAGTGCAAACCATGAGAAGTAAACTTTGTGCTGGGTGATTTCAACGCGAAAGTAGGGACACGAAATCGTTCGGACAATTCATCACCCGATACTTAATAACTGGGACACTTAAATCATCTGATACTTAATCACGATACTTAATCACTCGGACACTTAATCACGCAACACTTATCACGACACTTAATAACTGTGGCACTTATTCACACGACACTTAATCATCCAGGCACTTAATCACTAGACATTTTATCATTCAGACACTAATCACGCAATACTTAAACAAGACACTTAATCACTGTGGCACTTATTCACATGACACGTAATCGCTCGGACATTTAATCACCCGACGTTTAATCACTCGGACGCTTAATCACGTGATCACTTAACTATGGTTAGCAGTCGAGATATTTAATGTTTTTTTTCCGTCTGTACCCGTATATCATTCAGTTTGAACTTTGACCTGGAATAAATCCTGTGGTTGTGTTTGCTTTGTCACAAATAAGACCCGAGCTACTTATGACCAAGCTACTTATGACCAAGCTAATGATGACCAAGCTACTTATGACCAAGCTAATGATGACCAAGCTACTTATGACCAAGCTACTTATGATCGGATTTGCATCGTTGAAGATATGATTTTCTTTAGGTGCACCACAACCTATATTACTTGATTTTAAAAGAGTCCTGCAGTGAGTGCCTTTCGAAATGGATTCTCAGATGCTGCAGGCAAAGGCTGCTGTATCCATTTCACACAGAACATTATGTGTATCTTGCTGGAAATTAGGACTCTCATGACGACTTAGGAACAGCCGTTCGTTGTTTAACCGCTTTGGCCATGGTCCCTTCTTCAGAGATACTAGAGTCTTTTCTTATCTTATCGGCAACATGCCAAATCACGAGAAGATCCCTGAATTAATGTCTTATTTTGAACTTAGAGTCAGACGTCGATTATGATGTAGTGAACGGTATGGTTCTGCAATATTTCAGTTTCAAGCATGGAACCACTTGCAAAACAAACAGCATCTAAGGGAAAAGTAAGAACAGATAACACTGTAGAAGACTTGTATTACAGACTAGAAGCCTTATTCCACTGTTTTCATCCAACATTGTTGATTTTTCGGCAGGGGAAATCGCGAAAGATATGCAGATGCAGAAAACGACTTTTTTTTACATTTCGTATTAGCAACGTTCTGTAGCTAAGCAATACTGAAAAATGAGGCATCGAGTGAAAATCGTTGTTGATCGTTACTCATCTAGTGAAATTTTACTTTAATGTACATTACACATTTGTAAAACATGTTATTTACATAATATATGTTGTGGCTTTGTGCTGAAATTTTTTCTGCTGCAGTAGTATGTATACTGTCTTTCAACCACCACGTGGACATGGCTATTTAGAAAGCAAAGAAAGGGCTCATCGCAGTGAAGACTATGGCAGGTGCAGGTCTACCACAGCGGACACTCTTCCCGCTGATGCGGGCGTTGGTGATGTCGATGGTTGCCTCGGCCTTCTGACTTTATCCACGACTCGGATAATCAAGCTGGAAAGAATTTTAAAAAATGAGGCTATGAAAGCAGTTGTATTTGCACCAGGGATATGCCGATTATAGCTGCGCTTTACTTGCTGGATGTGCCCAGCATGAAAGTAAGGCACAGATATGAGAAAAGTGAAGATGTTGTTCAGGATTGCCGGCACAGCAAACCACACCTTCCTACCAGAGCTGAACTCAGCAAAGGGAGGAAGATCCTGGATATGCGGAGACAGAAGAGACACTGTCAGCAATCTGCGACCCAGACAGAAGAAACACTGTCAGCAATCTGCGACCCAGACAGAAGAAACACTGTCAGCAATCTGCGACCCAGAAACACTGTCAGCAGTCCGCGACCCAGACAGAAGAAACACTGTCAGCAATCTGCGACCCAGAAACACTGTCAGCAATCTGCGACCCAGACAGAAGAGACACTGTCAGCAATCTGCTACCCAGAAACACTGTCAGCAATCTGCGACCCAGACAGAAGAAACACTGTCAGCAATCTGCGACCCAGACAGAAGAAACACTGTCAGCAATCTGCGACCCAGAAACACTGTCAGCAATCTGCGACCCAGATAGAAGAGACACTGTCAGCAATCTGCGACCCAGACAGAAGAGACACTGTCAGCAGTCTGCGACCCAGACAGAAGAAACACTGTCAGAGTCTGCCACCCAAAGCAGATCCCCTAGAACAAGAATGGACTAAAGTGTCAAATATGCAGAATCTAATGAAGATAGTGGTCCAGCTTGGCCGTGAATGCCGAGACTGGGCTCAGAGTAAAACAGAAACCCAGGTGCAGGAACTGATTCAGAGACACTCCAAATCACCTGACCCTGTGATCTTCACAGACGGGTCAGTGGCACGAGGCATATAAAGAAGATGGGCCTTTACTGTCTACCGTAACGACAAACCTGTTGCGAGTAAATCAGGAACTTACGCAACTACCACACAACTGTGTGCACAGATTTCAGATTAAAACTACAAAGCCGACTAATCTTACATACACAATTAAGCGGTGCTTAAATGTCTCCTTGAATACATTTAAAATGTTGAAATGGTTAGTGATTAAGTTTAAAGAATTAATACCTTTTCATTTCATTTTCGGGGGAAAAGAACAAACTGAAATTTAATTTACAGTGTCTAAGTGATTAAGTGTTGCGTGATTAAGTGCCCCGTGATGAAGTGTGTGAATGATTAAGTATCATGTGATTAAGTGTTTGAATGATTAAGTGTCGCGTGATTAAGCTTTTGAATAATTAAGTATCCGAGTATTAAGTGTCGCGTGATTACGTATTTGAATGATTAAGTGTCTGAGTGATTTAGTGGTGCGTGATTAAGTGTCGCGTTATTAAGTTTGACCAAATCAATTCAACAGAAAAATTAAATCAATTTCATTCTTAAATAAATGTTTCATGAACAATATTCGCACTGTATGTATTTCTTATTTCTGTTAGGAATTGATTTTTCTCACCTTCACGCGGATAAAATTGGTAAATTATGGCAGGTGAAAAAAAAAAGTTTTCCCAAGTGTTCCTCTTTGAACTTTAAAAGTGGCCAGATTACTGAGAGTTTTATGCCTCATAACTGTTTATACCTATGAAATAATTCAATTTAATTTACTAAAGCAACACGCAGAGCTGGAAAGTAGACATAATCAGCAGAACCTGCGACGTCGAGGACAGGTTTTTGTAATACATTATTTCCGCTTTGTAGTCCCTGGCCTCTCCCGGCAGGAGAGACCTGTATTGGCAACCCACGTAAAAAACAACGTAAAGTAATTAACTGTTGAAGTGGCCAGCAGAAAGGCAACCAGGCGAAAAGAACTAAAGTTGTGCTACATAAGAACGAATGAACCGTGTCATAGATACACTTGGCTAGGAACACAGCTAGGACTCACACTCAAAGTAAGTCGTCCGGAATGGTCGTGTTTGATTGGCCGAGTCAAGTGCTAAAAGATCCCTTAATAAAAGATGCTTATTACAGCATGACACACCTTTTGCTGTGCCATAAAGGCTGTTGTCCTGTGCGCATGCAGTCGTGTAGGGAATATTAAGGTGATAGGAGATTCTGTTGAGTCATTTTGCTGAGAACTAAAATCTCAAAGTTACGTCCACTTTCACGACTTTCGTGTTCGAAGACCACCAATCTGTGGGTTAACACTATAACTTTGATGGTATACGATAAAATTTGATGATATATGATAACTTTGATGATATATGATAACTTTGATGATATACGATAACTTTGATGGCATATAGTTTTTTTTCTCCTTTCTAAAACTGCGAGCACGATGTTCTTTGCAGCCGATGTGGCGAAAGTGTTGAGGCACTGCATCGTATGGCGGGGGGGGGGGGGGGAGTGTTTGTCAGTCCTTGAGTGAAGCTTAAAAGTAGACAATGTGGAACACTTCTTCAGCAGACTCCACCACCATGGGGGCTATTGCAATCCCTGCATCGTTAGCCTGGTACTGGAGGGACCAGTGGTAAGGTTGGGAGGCAGGGTCTTGTTCAGTTATAGTTCCTCAACCCCTTATGTAAGCATGTCACTTATGGGAAGCTGACCGCCATATTGAACAGCATTGCATACGAGTGATTTTCAGTAATTCCTATTTCTTCTTCTTTTTCTTCTGCGTTCGCTTCTAACCCCCGAGATTGTCCCATTTTGCTTCTATGACACTTCTCATTTAGGACATTTTCAGAGCATCAAGGGACTTGGTGGGTCTCAGAGGCAGAAATCTGTGAGTAATTCATAGGTACCTGCATAGTGCATTACTGTGTGTGTGTGTGAGTTCTTAACAAAGTCAGAGAGAGAGAGAGAGAAAGAGAGGGCAGACAGAGACAGAGAGAGAGACAGAGAAAGACACACAGAGACAGAGAGAGACAGAGAACAGAGAGAGACAGACAGAGAGAGACAGAGAGAGACAGATAGATATAGAGAGACAGAGAGAGAGTGGGCAGACAGAGAGAGACACATAGACTCAGAGAATAGAGAGAAACAGAGAGAGACAGAGAACAGAGAGAGATAGAGAGAGGGGTAGACAGAGATAGACAGAGACAGAGAGAAAGGGGGCAGACAGAGACAGATAGAGAGAGACAGAGAGAGGGGCAGACAGAGAGAGATAGACAGAGAGAGAGAGTGGCAGATAGAGGCAGAGAGAGATAGAGAGACAGAGATAGACAGAGACATATAGAGATAGAGAGAGACAAAGACAGAGGGGCAGACAGAGACAGATAGAGACACAGAGACAGATAGAGGGAGACAGAGAAAGAGGGGCAGACAGAGACATATACACAGGCTCGTCTAACATTCTGCCCTTTATCATACATCTTTCACTCTATTCCAGACGTTCTACAAATATGCTGTTCATATAATAAACATAATTTGATTTAATTAACGAGAGGCACAGAGAGAGACAGAGACAGAGACAGAGAGAAACAGAGAGAGACAGAGAGAAACAGAGAGAGACAGAGAGAAACAGAGAGAGACAGAGAGAAACAAAGAGAGACAGAGAGAAACAGAGAGAGACAGAGACAGAGAGAAACAGAGAGAAACATAGAGAGACAGAGAGAAACAGAGAGAGACAGAGACAGAGAGAGACAGAGAGAAACAGAGAGAGAGACAGAGACAGAGAGAAACAGAGAGAGACAGAGACAGAGAACAGATTGATTGATCTTTATTTCAAAAGGGAGAGACAGAGAGAGATAGACAGAGACAGAGACAGAGAGAGAGAGAGAGAGTAAAGTTCGATATGAACTCCTGATACTAGAGAGTGACCTTCAGGTAAGTATGTAGCGTTCTCATGTATCTATCAAGTTAGTCACGGTATTCTTGAGATTATTCTGCCGTCTGTTTTGTGATGTTCGCTTTGTCACTTCTGTTGTTATTGTATGTAGCTAAATTATGTATAAATGATCATGAACAACTTGCATATTTATCGAGAAAGTGATGCTAGCTAAAATACAAATGTCTATGTAGCAAAGAATACAAACGATCCTAGAATCTCAGAAATCTTAATTATACACGAATACAATACTCGTTGTCTAACGTGATACGTATAAACACAGCTTCATAAATACAGTGTATTACACCTGGCTCAAAGTAAAACAAACAGTTTATACAAACATCCTAGAAGCATCATGTGATGTAACATTTTTTGATAGTCTTAGCATACATAGATTTCTGCATATCTATACTGACACAGAAACACGCTACAAAACTTAGATCTCTGGCACGTATATCTAGAAACTGACACAGAAACATCCTACAAAACTTTGGTCTCTGTTACGTATATCTAGAAACTGACACAGAAACATCCTACAAAACTTTGGTCTCTGTTACGTATATCTAGAAACTGACACAGAAACATTCTACAAAACTTTGGTCTCTGTTACGTATATCTAGAAACTGATACAGAAACATCCTACAAAACTTTGGTCTCTGTTACGTATATCTAGAAACTGATACAGAAACATGCTACAAAACTTTGGTCTCTGTTACGTATATCTAGAAACTGATACAGAAACATGCTACAAAACAGAGATCTCTGTTATGTACATCTAGAAACTGATACAGAAACATGCTACAAAGCATAGATCTCTGTTACGTATATCTAGAAACTGACACAGAAACACGCTTCAAAACTTCCTCCATAAAAATGAAAGATAATAAACCTACATCACAGGAACACTGCACAACAAAACTTTCAAGAAAAACTCTGGCCATATTTTCGTGCTAATGTTTCCTTTCTTTGTTCAAACGCCTGTCAAAATCAAGCAACGTGTTGACGCATGCTATAATTTTTTTAATTCTAGAGAATGATTAATTTTAGCGTTCCTTCTTTGTAGGAAAACATACCAGGTGAAATCGTTAACACATATAAAAACATACACATATATTTAAAGAAAGCCCTGTTGTTCCTCGTAATTTCATCTCTTTACACCTCGTGAAGTGCTCAGTAAAGTAGACAGTTTATTCTATGTAAGCAATGAAACCTGGTATGTTGTCAAGTCTGTAGAAGTTACAGGATTTTGTACATCTCCATCCGTGTAGAAATTACAGGTTTTGTACATCTCCATCAATGTAAAGTTAAGGTTTTTGTACCTCTCCATTAAACTGATGTGTGCTCTGACTGGAGTTCATACTTGCAATGTGCCAGCGTCATTTTACCCTCACATGGTCGTTTCACTGGTTGTGTCTCATGAAAATCTCTTCATACATCATCTTTGGTCGCTTAGGGACCTATTAGCTGCTGCTTTCAATATCTCATTTTTCAGGTCTTGGTTCCGCGCGTTTAATACCCTGTGTTTCATCAATATCATCATCATCATCATCATGTTTGTCTCCTGACTGTTGACAACCAGAATACTACTAGATTTGGTCTGTTAATTGTTTCCTTCTCTCACATAATCCTGCCGTGTTTATTTTACTGATTGTTCTGATCAGTTGAAAATCACGAGGTGCTAATGAAGCCATATATAGTTTTGGTTTCTTCAGAGACACTTAAAACACATACATTCACCTATGTTCACACACACGCACAGACAGGGACACAAATAATCACACACAGATCAGTGGTCAAGTTGCTAAGAGAACAGAGAGAGAGAGAGAGAGAACAGAGAGAGAAACAGAAATGACGTGCACAAACACATATGTAGCGTATTACAGCTCTGATTTGTGAATGTGTTCACTCAGAGGTTTTATACTGGGTGTTGTGACCTTGAACTCAGCGATAAGTTTCTATATCTAGATTTATGAATTGATCTTATACGTCAAATATTATTATATCCTTATTTATATGTCTCTACTTTCTGTTCAGTGAGAAGAGCAACATTTTTCTACGCCTTTTGTTCCGTGCTGAAGATTTAAAGCCGAAACATTTAAATGTGTTGAAAACTACGATCAATAAATGTTGAGAAACGAAAGATTTGAACGATGGAAACCTGAATCAATAAAGCCAACAATCTTAATTTATTAAAATGTCAAATGCCACGAAATAATTTTAACATGCAGTTACGTGCTTACGACATTTATTGATGTACTATGGAGTGCAGCTAATTTTCAGTGTTTTGCTGATTTACGTCCTGTATGATGTTGGTTTGTGAATGTAATGAACAGAAGGACTGATATATTTATGTCTAACTGTAGAGAAGTCTCCACGCTGCACAGAGTGGGCCCACATCTACGACTGTGATAATGAGCTCATCAAAACCTTTTACTGGTGCTTCTAGCAAAGGGCCAGTTATCATACGTCTTATCTAACAAGCTGTTAGTCTTACATATCTAACATTCTTACATACAACCTAATAGCTTGTTATTGTCCTACATCTTTTCTAACAGGCTGTTGGTCTTACATCCAAGCTAACAACTTATTGTTGTCCTACATCATTTCTAACAGGCTGTTGGTGTCCAACATTCAGGCTAGCGAACTGATTAGGAAGCGCACTTCTTGGGTCAATACCGTGACTCCTGGCAACCCACTGTAACCCACTCCCCATAACGTGGAAATCCTGAGCTCCAGAGATTACAATTTTGCGTTTATATAGTGATCTTTTGTAATATTTTTTTAAAAAATATTAAAGTTTCTGAGTTCTTATTTGGAACTAGTAAAATAATGTTTCTTTTTGCTATTTAGTTTGGATCTTATTTCATTAATATCTTGGTCAATATATTATTTTATCAATTAATATCAATATATTAATATATATAAAATATTGTTATATATATATATAATATAAATTAATATCTTGCCAAGGGCACATAGGGCTTCTGGTAGCAAGAGATTTCCACTTTGTCAGTCTTTCGCTATCCTCTTGGATACATGTGTGTCTATATATCGTTCGCTCAGTCACTCCGTAGTATAAATGATAACTAGTAAGACTATAATAAGCTTGTAAATCAAGTTTATTTAAACATCGGCCAGGCAGGCGCCTGGGGATAGTAAGCATACAGTGTAAAAGTCTCATTTATGACTTTCATAATACTGATTTAGAATCTAAACAAAACACTGAATGAAACTCATAACAACATATAACGAAACGATAGTGTAGGCGATAGTGTAGGCATGAACTGACTGAGTTTTTATTGCTGTGTGATTTGAATATTCTGTAAAATTCCTCACGTTCAGACACCTATGTCCATCAGTCTTCAGCAGTGTAAAGTTCACTACAATAATCTGCTTCATACTCTGAGATATCTCAGTTTCAAGCACGAATTGAACACTGTTTGACGAAGTTTTCTTCATAAGCAAAAAAAAAAGGTAACAATTTTAGTCTCAGAACTTATCTAACAATGAGAATTAGAGACAAGAGATCTAAAGCAAAAAAAGTAGATTATAAAAAGTGCAGTAATCATAGACCTGAAGAAAGAGTCAACATAAATTACCCACTAAAAACCAGACGAGTAGTTGTGTTTTTTTTTCCCCATCATTTTTTTCACAGGCTCATTTCAATTTATAGTGCACTTAACGAAAGATAACTTTGACAGTTCAGGAACGAGCACTCTAAAAATATATTCTTCTATTTAAGTTCACAGCTACCAGCATCTCCTGCTCTCGTGAGCATGGATTTCATTCTCACTCTCACTCTCTTTCTTCTCTCTCTCACTCCCTCTCTCACTCATTCTCTGTCTCACTCTCTCTTCCTTTCTCACTCTCTCTCTCCCACTCACTCTTTCTTTTTTTCTTTCTCACTCTCTCTCTCCTCTCTCTCTCACCCTCTCTCCCTTCCCCCTCTCTCCCTTCTTCCTCCTCTTACTTCAGCTCCAACACTTTCAGCTACCACACTTTCGTCCGAGATACACTCAGAAGAGACTTACTTTTTACAAGCGATGGTAGATGTTTTTGTACTTCTGCTGTACTTGTTTCTTGCACAGATATAGTAATGATTTCCCAGAGAACTGTCCAAGTGTGTATATGGTATTTGAGTGCAGTGACATATAATATACCGGACCATCTACGTGCTATTCTATCAGAGCAACCAAAATATAATATTCACCCTCCTGTTAACTTCTCGCCTCTTTGCTGTAAACTGCCAAGTGACTCTCACTGACCCAGAGTTCTCTTTACAATTGTTGTCATCACGGTTTGGGTGTGTTTAGTCAAAGGAAGCGACAGAATCAGATTCCTTGTTTAGATTCATCCTCATTAGCCACCGAAAACCAGGTAAGCTGATATATAAAGTAAACTTAAATAGCTTAAGTTGACGTGGTTTTCTAGAATACCAAATGAGGCAAGAGTCATGTCAGAATCCAGTAGAATACATACGTGTACATACATTTACTCATAACTCAAGTAAGACAATATAAAGAGAGCTTGAACTTCGACTCTGAATGCCATAACTCAGGATGGATGTAGCGAGTCTCACATACTCATTTTACTGTTACAGCATACTACAGTTTGCTCGACATAAATATGTTTAAAAATGACATATAACGAAAAGACGTGTGTCGGACATTGATTAGTCGTTATGTGAAATATATGTTCAGACCAACAAAAATTCATATCTCTTTGGCAGTCTATATGCATATGAACAGGAAACAGTTATCACATCATGTGGTGTCATTGCACTCGAAACTCTAATACAGTATAATGTATTATGAGTTCTAAATTCATTCGACTAGAGTTCCACAAAATGTTTATTAATTCACCAGCCAGGGTTAAAAAAAAACACACCAAAGATTTTATCTGTTAAACTGTTTCTTCCGTTGAATCTTCGCCTTCATTGTCTAAGGCCTCCTTAATAAATGCTTGCCTGTTGTGTTCATTCAGTTCTTCATCACAGCAGATAAGATCTGTGAGTGTGAGTCAATGATCTCTTTGCCATCCACCACTTCGACATTATCTCAAACTTATCTTGTCAAAGATACCAGCCCAGTTAAAAATTTCTGGAATCTACTCTTTACATATCATTTACACTATAATTTCATCACACGTTTCCTAAAAATTATGATTTACGGTAATGGTATAGCATCTCTATAGAATTTATTTGTTTATATTAAATATTTAATAATTTCATTTTCATTCCTTTGCATGTCCCTTGCGGAACTTTGCCTCCCAAACAGCACTCCTGTAGGCCTCTCGGTTGTGAGCAAGATGGCCTGCTGCTGCTGCATCCATTTCCAGATCATCAACGATGTCTTGCAGCCATCTTCGTTTCGGTCTTCCTCTTTTTCTTTTTCCCATTATGTATCCTTCCAATACGGTCTTCTCTAAATTATCATGACGTTTAATGTGGCCAAAATATTTAAGTTTTCTCTCTTTAATCCTCTTTACTAGCCAGCCTTCTTCAATATTAAGCTCTTGTAGTATAGATATATTTGTTCTTTTTTGTGTCCACGATATTTGGAGAACTCTTCTATAGCATTTACATTCAAAGGCATTTATGTGCTTCTCAGCTGTTTTGTTAAGTGTCCAGGTCTCACAGGCATATGTTGCGATGGGAAAGATGCATGCCCTTAAAAATCTTATTTTTGTGGTTCTGTCTGCTCCTCTCCACAGATTCTTTATTTGTTTTACTTTCTGAAGAGCAATAGATGTCCTCCTTTTAATTTCCCGCATTGTATCTCCATTATTAGTTAGTTATTTAATAATACATGTTATTATAGTTACGTTTTGATGCACACAGTATATATTTATACAATTTCAGATGGAGTTTTTAATTGTGGAGTTAAACAGCAGACAGAGAAGACGCTTGGGATATTTGAAAGGTTCCTGCTGATACAGCTTAAATGTGATTTTTCTTCTATTGCAAGTTTGCGGTGTAACTGCGAAGCAACGTACATCGGAGCGATTTATATCGAAGGCACGCGTGCACGGCTAATGAAGGGAAAGTTTATATTTGAAAGGTTTTATAAGGTGGACAGAAATAACTCAAAGGATTAATTAGCGAGATATTTCTGCATGCCTTTATGCGACAATGTTGTTGTTTTCCTTATCTGTGTAATCCCAAGATGTTGGTAAAAAACTATGTCTGAAAGGAACTTCTGCAGACAAAGAAGTAATTCATTCACACATGAAGCTTTCCTCTTTCACGGGCAGACGAGAACCGCTATTAATGTGAGGAAACTGAAGACTGACTGACTTCTGAATTGAGTCATTTCTCGCGAACAGATCAATGCTTTTAATGTCTAAGATAGGCAGGTTTCTGCTTGGAGAAGCAAGCAACGGATTCTGTCATTTAAATTTACTGAATGGGAAAATGATTTAAAATGATAAGACTAGAAATAATTTTGAATCTGAGGCTGATTTTTTTTTTGTGGGGGGGGGGGGGGGCCCTGCGGGGTGGGGGGGGGGGGAGGGAAGAAGAGAGAAAACATCCATAAAAAAATCAGGCCAATTCCAGTGATAAATATCACATTTTCATGTTAAAATAATAATAATTTGAAAAAAAAAATAATAATTAGAATTTTAGACAACCATGTCCGCCAGTCTTCAACAGTGTAAAGTTCACTACGCTGGTTTACTTCATACTCTGAGATATCTCAGTGTCAAGCACGAACTGGACACGGTTAGGAGAAATGTTCTTCATAAACAACTTTAAAAAAGTGTTTACATTGTATTACGTAACGGTTTTAGTCTCAGAACGTATCTAGCGGTGCACTTTAAAAATAAGATCTAAAGTAAAAACATAGCTTTAAAAAATGTGCAGTAAATCGTAGACCCGAGAAAAGACCCAGAAGAAACTACCCTCTACAAACCAGACGAATAGTTGTGTGTGTGTGTGTGTGTGTGTTTTTCTATCATTTTTTTTCACAGGCTCATTTCATTTTACCGTGCACTCAACGATAGATAACTTTGACAGTTCAGGAACGAGCACTCTAAAAATACTGTATATCCTTCGAGTTATGTTCACAGCTACCAGCATTTCCTGCTCTTGCGAGCATGGATTTTACTCTCTCTCTCTCCCACCCTCTCTCTCTCACCCTCTCTCTCTTCCCCCTCTCTCCTTTCTTCCTCCTCTTACTTCAACTCCAACACTTTCAGCTACGACACTTTCGTCTGAGATACACTCTGAAGAGACTTACTTTTTACAAGGGATGGTAGGTGTTTTTGTACTTCTGCTGTACTTGTTTCTTGCACAGATATAGTAATGATTTCCAAGATAACTGTCCAGGTGTGTACATCTGGTATTTGAGTGCAGTGACATATAATATACCGGTAGATAGAGGTGTATGGTGCAGTTTTACAAAGTAGTAGAGGGAGTGAGTAAAGTGAGAAAAAAAACAAATAGAAAGTATGAGAATGTATAAATGAAAAACATACAATATCCGATATTTCAGCGTGAAGCTTTTTCGAGGATTACATGCACAATCGAGACAAAAACAAATAACTAAACGAAGAACTTAGCTTAATATGACCTCCTCCAGAGGTAGGCAACAGAGAACTATCTACCTTTATTATTTAAACCAGTTTTACTGCAGTCGCCATCCCTTTTATCTCTCATATAATATACCGGACCATCTACGTGCTATTCTACCAGAGAAACCAAAATATATACTAATCAAAAAAGTTGACGATAACTAACCAAATCTGACCGTACTGAAAATACAAAAATGAGAAATGAATTATATTTAATTATATTGTTTTTTCCGTCATTTGGACGTCAGACTGCAGTAGTTTCATGAAGAGTAAGGAACTTGTATTGGAGTAATTGCTGGTTATTTGTGTATATCCTTCTCTCTGAAATTCAGATATGCTGGCAGCTGAAATAAAGGTGGTCATTAACGTGTGTGATCACCATGAGCAATTGATACAAGCCAGGCAACGTTGCCTCCATGGATAAAATCAGCCTCCAAATAGTGTGCAAGGAGACTGCCTGTCACTTCTTCTGCAGGTTTTGAAACAGTTGGTTCAGGTCACCAGCTGTTGGATGGTTACCTCTTGCTGATCGTCCCAAAATATCCTAGAGATGTTCAGTAGGACTGAGATCAGGTGAGAGTACTGGCCAATCCATCCTGGTGACATTGTGTTGCTAGAGGAAATCATTTAACAAAACGAGCTCTGTGGAGACGGGTGTTGTCATCTTGGAGCACCACACCTAGCCCAAAAGCCTGAAGCGCTGGGAGTACAAGAAGCTAAACAATATCGTTTCTGTACCTTAATGCCTGTCAGGTTCATTTCGACACAATGTGGGGGCGTTCTATAGGTCATTGCAAAGCTAGCCCACGCCATGATTGAGCCACTGTAGCATCATGGATGCGCTCCCTAGGCCGTCCCCCACACGAATTCTGCCATCGTTCAACAGCGTTGTGAACCTTTACTCATCTTTTATCTGTAAAGAGTACCATGGACCACTGCTGGTGGATCAGTGCCAGGTGAAGTCGAGGTCAATCAAGAAGGGCAGCCAAATGAACTTGTGTAAGACGGGGGCATACTGCAGGACGTCTTGAGTGAAGATTTGTCTCATGAATCCTGCTGCGAATCGTTTGAGCTCTGACAGTGATTGTTGCTTGTTGCTCGAAGATACACCCTGATTGCGTTGGAGATGGCTGTTATGCCTCTCAGTACCATTAAGACGACGTATCGATCTTGCTGTGCACAATTATTATTCTTGGACGCCCAGACCATGTGGCTTCCTCTGCAGCTTCGACGCTGATAAAACGATCTCGGAGTCTCTGGATGATCATGTGGGTGACTGCAAGTCGTCTGGCAGCCTCCTGCAGTCTTACACCTTCTTAGAACTATAACATGGCACGCCGTCTGGCAGCCTCCTGCAGTCTTACACCTTCTTGGAACTATAACATGGCACGCCGTCTGGCAGCCTCCTGCAGTCTTACACCTTCTTGGAGCTACAACATGGCACATCTGCCAGCGTCAATGAATCCTCGTCTCTGAAGCAGTGTTAAGCGTCCCACCAACACAACTATAAATATCCTTGCACTCGAAAAAGTAGTGACTGAAATGCGTTCGGTATAACATAGGCTGCATGTGCAAGACATTTTTTTGTCACTGCGGAAAATGTATCCTTCGTAGGGGGTAAAACGTGCAAATCATTGACAGTTTTCTATGAATTTGTCACTATTATATGGTTTATTAATGCACCTAACTTTGGCAATCAGTTATCATGGGCTGTCATTTCAGAATTTACAGCAATAATGTTTTTTTCGCAGCTCACCCAAAAAATGATTGTGACCCTTGGATTATTTTAAGTAATTTTTAAGCCCGTGCTTGACTAAAAAGTATTACTGTTTCCACGGGGTTGACAAGTTCCTTTTTACGACGCATATGACCAAGTGAAATTCGAAACTGTCATCGTACACCTTATGTTGGAATTCTGAACTGTCATAAAGTGCAATACTCCATGTTGCTGACTCTACAAAACGTTTTTCGCTCATGTTCTTTATACATCCTGGGGAGATTCAAAGTCCAGTTTTCGACATTTATGATCTAAGCTTTTTTATGTTTTAGATCATGCTTATGATAATTGGGGATATTTACTAAAGTAATGGTGGCAGCGATAAAGTCAGATCAGTGGTTCCCAACTGCGGGCCACGGGCCACATGTGGTCTTCAGCGCATTATGAAGTGGTCGATGGCAACGTTATCGATTTGATATTAGGTGCTATCTATTGTATAAAACCAATTAAGAGTTTATGGTATTATAATATCACATACAAACTGGTGGTCCACAACTTATATTTGGTTGGAAAAGTGGTCCTTAGATATAAAAAGTTCAGGAAGCACTGATCTAGACTTCTGACGTCTGGGTATGATCGTCGAAAGACTGTGAAATCTTAACAGTCACGAGGTTGCGTGTGTTGTATTACCAGGACGCGTATGTCCTATTTACTTGGCTGTATCTAATGGGAACATAATCTCCCCATATATTCTCATGCACCAAGTTCTATTGTTGTTGCTATCTAACACAGCTTCCAGCCAAGCTTGGCGGTTTTGTCACGTAAAAAAAGACTCAAGCTTACACCGCCAGTGGTACATATGAAATGAAGTAGGATAGGCTGGTATCTTTCATCGGTTCTCCTCTAATCATGATTGAGGGTGGGGGCGGGTGGGAGTGTTTAAATAATTGAGGCGCGGAGAAAAAAAGAGGTCAAAGAATGGTAAAGGTTAGATGCAGTCCTAAATGTCTGGAAGGACAAAGTACAAGAGCACTTGACATTCGCAAGGTTTGCTGAGTTAAGAAAGTCAGCTAATTCACTTGATTATTAAAGATTTCGCCTATGTAAGTTCCAGGTTTTGTAAAACTAACTTATAATTAAGTACTGCCTCAGAACATTTCAGCGACAGTCTAATTTTCTTCCTTTTTTTCCTCTTCGACGTCCGCCCTCAAAAGGAAGTTGTTTGGGTTGTGTTACGCTTATACGCCTGCGGCCAGACATATCCTCTTCACGTCGGAGTATGTTTTTGGATCGCCGCTTTCCCCGTTGCGATATTTATTCACCTGGCCAGAATATTGTGTGTTCCCAGGGAGAGCACTGGTCGGCCCAGACCTGATGCAAGCAGCCAGCACTGAGTCGTTGACTGCTGTCTCATTCAAAGTATTGCGTCTTCACCGTTAGTTGCGTTGTTTAACTTTGTATCTGAAGTGAATGGTATATTTCATTTCAAATTTGTCTTCAGTTTATCTTTATGCATAAAACTATAATTTCATTTACATGCATACTTTTAATTGCATATATATATACATATACATATATATTCATGCTTTAACATGTATAACTTCACACAATTATAATGAGTTGTCATATGACATAGTAAAAACTCATTGCAGTTGATATTGTCACAACTTTTCAATTCCACTGAATTCACAGTCGTCGGACAAAAAGACTTATTTTTTCATGCACCGAATTCTCTTGCAGGATACAGGAACTCATTTTAATCTTTGTAAGTTTTGAGGAAGAGTTAAAAAAACAGAAATTTCATTTTCCAAAGTGTAAAACCACATATTTCTTTTAATCTGAGAAATCTTTATTAATTCAAGAAACACACTGAGAAGATTAATTTGTAAGGCGTTATTTGAGCATTCATTGTTACTGGCATATGACTTAGGGACAGTGTGATGTACGTTAGAGAAATTACTTCGTTGACTGTAGGAAAATGTAAAGGTTCTCTGCAGTATTTCGCACAGTAAGCAACGTTTTACAAAAAGTAGTCCATTTACTGTCTTTGTTGCTAATGTTCTGTGGCGTGATGTCTTCACTTGTGGAGCTTATCTTTGTTTTCTTTATTGAAGCCTGCAGTTTGCTGGACAGAAACAAACGTTGTCAAACAATTCATCTCGTAAGTGAATTATTGTGTTTTGTGAAGCCGAGTGCATCATGATCTGTAGAAGCTGGAATTTATAAAGCGAGATTTTAGTTCCTTGACCACTGTTCCCCAGTAGAAGACAAAATAGAGTACTTTCAGACTGTTGTCTGAACTATAAATAAAACTGGGTAGCGTCCCTCTCTCTCTCTCTCTCTCTCTATATATATATATATATATATATATATATATATATATAACCAGATATATAACCAGAATGAGAAACACATAAATGCCTTTGAATGTAAATGCTACAGAAGAGTTCTCCAAATATCGTGGACACAAAAAAAAAACAACAAATATATCTATACTACAAGAGCTTAATATTGAAGAAGGCTGGTTAGTAAAGAGGATTAAAGAGAGAAAACTTAAATATTTTGGACACATTAAACGTCATGATAATTTAGAGAAGACCATATTGGGAAAAAGAAAAAGAGGAAGACCAAAACGAAGATGGCTGCAAGACATCGTTGACGATCTGGAAATGGATGCAGCAGCAGCAGGCCATCTTGCTAACAACCGAGAGGCCTACAGGAGTGCTGTTTGGGAGGCAAAGTTCCGCAAGGGACATGCAAATGAATGAATGAACCAGACTCACGTTTAAAAAATATATCTCATGAAAATACAACGATTTTTTGGTCAACTACTATACAATATTGTCCGTACCAATATGATGTTTATTAAGGGAAAACGTGGCCTACTATAGGCTTGGATACTAATAAATGAATTAATGATTCCTTAAGTTCGCTCCAGAAAGTCGGTAATTTCAATGATGAAAACATGTGGTCTATATGATATAATCACAAAAATGAAACGATTGAAAGTGCGAAGAATGGAAACTTATCAGTTGCAATGATACACAATGTATCTGTACTACTGATATGTATCTGGGGTATAAATACATCTTCTTTCTCCATCTCATCGATACTATAGCCTCAGTAGCACACGACATTGCTATATCGAGATTCTTCAGAAGAATACATGTAGAATATTGAACCGCTTGGTCAACATCTTCAACTGTATCGATTAACTTGTACTTTTATAATTTGTTCAAGGAACAGGTCGAGCTTGTACCGTTTACATTATTTACACTGTCATTTTTTGTAGTCATGCTGGCACATTAACAAAGACTTGTAATCGTTGAAATAAAGCTGATTTTCTGTGAACTCTATGGTGTACATATCTTCTATTTATTCTTCCAAAGTGTAAAAGCTCTCAGCAACGCTGACATGTCCACTTGAAGGATCGATTGACATTTTTGCATTGCCAATTTTCAGAAACTGTCTAAAAGAAAAAGGAAGCTAACAGATTAACCCTTTAAATGAACTCTAATGTCCAGGTTTTAAAACTTATCCCCATGGACATGGAATTTTCACTCACGTCTGAAATTATCTGTAATTTTTCCTTTGAAATGACCAGAACCATTTAACGGAAGTTGTACACTTAGAAGCATAGCGCCGTCCATTATTTTTTTTTATCTCCCCTGAGGTCTTGAAATGTTCGATCTAGAGGAGCCTTCAGTGCAAGTTCGTGGGCTTCTGGGCGGCTCATACTCTGGAACACGGGCGACAGCTTCAAGCAATTGTTTGATTGATTTCTTCGCAGCTACATTCCAAATTATGATAAGTCAGTCAATCAATCAACTATTCAATCAATCACTAGGTTTATTATTGTCTGTCTGTACGTACGTTTGTTCTTATTTGTACAAAAATAAACGATTAATTGTATGTTACAGTGGGTACGAGGTATTATCGCCATTTTTATGGTACATACAACGTGTGGATAGTATACGGAAAAGTGTCAATGTGTGTAAGCTTTCCAATCACTGGCCCAAGACTCGTCAGAACATACTGCGCTTACTATGATAATGTCCACTAAATTAAGACAGACTCATACTTTTACTGTCAGACTAGATGAGCTGAGGGCACCACTGGCTTGACGTTCTAACCAGATAAACGCTATCTCTCTCTATCTCTCTCTCTCTCTGTGCGCGCGCGCGTGTGTGTATGTGTTTCCTCTTTATTTCCATCATCCTTGATAAAAGTAAAACGCCAAAAAAAATTTGTTACTACTTATTTTACATCTTTACGAGTTCACCTCATTGACGCTTTTGCAATTCCTTTTCAGCTTTACTTCTTTCTGTCTGTTTTGTACAACTGCGTCATACATCTCTATCTCTATTTTACTGTCAGCTAGTAAATGCAGAAGAACAATCGGACATCTAAATCTGTGGTTCAAAGAATTATGCAAACAAGATTTGAATGGGCTCAATGTGGAATGACAGACTCGACGGTTTGTAGACTCTACAATCTGTAAGGACAGGCTCGACAGTCTACAAGTGTAGACTCGACAGCTTGGAAGGACAGACTCGACAATCTGAAAGTGTAGACTCGACATTCTGAAAGTGTAGACTCGACACTTTGGAAGGACAGACTGAACAGTCTGAAAGTGTAAACTCGTCGATCTGGAAGGACAGACTCGACAATCTGAAATGGCAGACTCGACAGTTTGGAAAGCCAGGGTAGTCAATCTGGATGTCCACCATTTCCCGTGGAAATGCCGGTAATCAATTTAGAAATATATCAATATTTCACGAAAGTTCAAAATCAACACAACTACATTATTATTTGATTGGCACACTTAATTGGTAACATATGGCAAATTAATAAGGAATACTATGACGATCTCGCTTTTGGAAATATCTTAATGAAATCTTCTTTTATGCTCGCCTGTGTGTTTGCCTCGTACAGTTTACTGTATGCACGAGTAACATGAGCAGACACGTCACAGAAGAAGCGCCTTGACGTATCACCAGACACTTGTTAACCATCTTCTTTATAAGTCTTCTTTATACATTTTAAGTGCCTCTGTCTGAAAAAGGCTGGTATGATTGGCGCATTTTAACAACTGAAAGAAGGGCGGATAATATAATTATTATTTCTTATAGCAGTCATTTTGTTTGTGTAGCCTTTTACTATTTTCTGAAGTTGTCTCTTTAACATAATTTTAGCTCCTTAATTTTTCCTCTTTAACACAGTTTTAACTCCTGAAGTTTCCTCTTTAACACAGTTTTAACTCCTGATGCTGCCTCTCTAACACAGTTTTGTAACTGTAGAAAACCAGGCGTTCATGTCTTTAGCCATCAGTTAATTATTACTTATTCTTTACTTTTCAAGTTCTCGCAGCAGTCAAGCAGAATAAAACTGTGAATTGTTTATTGCAACATATACAGCTGATAAAAAGCAATTTATATCAGATGCTGAAAGAATATAATTTGTCATGTTTTTAGCCTGTTTATTTTACTCCTTTTATTTAAAAAAAAATGAGCGTCCCCATTAGTTCCCCCCACCAGCCCAAGTTAGATCAACTGAAGAGATTTAAACATGTGTCTTAATCATTATCCCAAATGTATGTAAGTGCAGATTGCTGTGATGGATACAATTTTATCTAACAAACGCTTCTTTATGGATACATAATTTGCCATACATTCATGCCAAAAGCGGACTTGATTAGAGAAACTGCTCTGTGACTTCAAAATGTATTTATCTAAACTGAGACAGCTGGAACATTACTGTATGTTCACCGACTGTTTAATGGAACTATTTGTTAGCCACAGACTGTGTTAAGAGAACTATTATATTACCAGTAGGCTACTATAACGAACTGTTCCTTACTGGGTGAATTAGTTGTTTCTCGATAGTTACATACCAAATATAGCTATATACCTCACACATACCGCACGTACCCATACACTGGGGTTTTTTGTTTGTTATTGTTTCTATTGTGGAATATCAAACATATTCATGCGCTGACAGCATTTTGGAAAATTATCAAACGTTTGATGTTTCCCCTTGTGCTCTGGTATTCCCGTCTTACTTTAAATAAATGTATTTGAGCTGAAACATTTATCTCTTGTCATCATTGATTTACTGGTTGCACGAGGTTCTCTTGAGGGTTTTCCCTCATTATCTCTCGCCATTCACTGCAGTGTGTACTTTAGACCAAAGAAATGGGGCTTGAAAATATTTATTTTGCCAAACAGAAGTACATTATATAAAACAGTTACACGTGGCAAAGTGATGAAATAAAACATGATTTAACTCATCAGTTCGAAATGATTTCAGTTACACCACAACTTTTTGAAATCTTGAGAACTACAAAAACATTTAATATGTAAAAAAATATTGATACATTTTTATAAAAGCATACATAACACGTGCACATACATATACAAACATTTACATACATACATTTATCATCATCATCATGTGCCGTGCCGACTGGCGTTGGCTATTTTGCTTCTCCAGAGTACGCGATCCTTAATGCAGGCCATCAGCTCAGTTGGTGATCTCCTCTCACACCATCCCGTCAGACCGTCCAGTATCATTTCTCTTGGTCTTCCTCTTGATCTTCTTCCTTCTATTTTTCCTGTTGTTATAATATTTTCAATGCCCCCCTCTTCTCATTGCATGTCCTATGAAAGTACATTGTCTCTCTCTCTTATCTTTCTGACAAGGTTTTTTATCTCTCCAGCTCTTCTCATACATTCTTCATTAGTTATTTTTGCTGTCCAGGGGATTCGCAACATTCTTCTAATAAACCACATTTCTGCTGCTTCCAATGATTTTTGTGCAGACTTGCCTATTGTCCATGATTCACTTCCATATAACAAGATAGGTTCAATATAGCATTTTAGGACTCGTTTTCTAACATTCATTGATAAGGATGTGTTGGTTAATATGTTACATACATTTATACAAACACAAATATTATTCTTTTTTTCTTCTATATTTTCATGACAGTTCCTGAGAATAGATATTTTCTTCCCTGTTCCTTGTTAAGTGACTTCATTGGTTACTGAAGTCAGTTGTAAAAAAGTCAAAACGTGTAAAAACGTAATTAAATATTTGTGAATCAAAGTAAGACTTATCACAACGTTTTCACATTCACCGTGGGCAGAATGTTAACAATGGGCAGAATGTTACAAAAACAAAGTCCAGGCTCCGACAGAAAATGCTGTAAAAGATTTCCATTCACAGATGGGAAATAACTCTGTGAACAACTTTAGTAACAAAAAAAAGCATCTCTATTAAAGAAAACTAGATATACATACACAGTCATAGTTGTGAAAGACATCAGAAAGACAAGAGGCAATGACGAAAGTTTCATTTCAAGAAAGCACAAACACCAACAACACCTTCTGTTAAATACAGAGAGGCCCTGAATGCAGGACTTAAGATTTTCCAACCAGTAAGAACATTTGAAGTTTTGGATAGTCCAGAAGGAATACAGATACTAATACAGTAAAAGTCGGAAAATCTGGATGCCAGACATCCGCACCACCCGAGGATCCAAACTCTTCGAAAACTCACACTCTTTTTGTATCTAACAGACTTTTGTAACTAACGATGGCGTTACTGAAGATCATATTTATAATGCTGAGTCATATTTCTAATGGTGATGAAAGAGCGGGTGTTCATTATTTAGATCTTTTTTGGTGGAATGTGCTCTACATTTTTTTTCAGAAAGTAGGACAAAAAAATGAACTACATTGCAGAACACTGGTTAATAACCAGTCAGTCTCTCGTACTTACCGCAAAATAAAAAAATTATTCCATGTTAACCGCCTTGTTTTGTTTTGTTTGGAGGCATCCCAGGAAAATAAAACTTAATAAGTAATGAATTTTTCCCATTACCAGTATGAAATATTTTCATCATTATTCGCACGAATACGACTTCGAATCGAATACTAGGCACCTTTATTTAAGTATCAATTAACCTGTCAGTCAGTCATCTGTATGTCTCTTGGGGAACTTTGCCTCCTTAACACCTCTTCTGTAGGCCTCTCGGTTGTAAGCAGGATACTCTGCTGCTGATGCATCCATTTGCAGATCATCAACGATGTCTTGCAGCCTTTCTCTTTCTTTTTCCCGTTATGTACCCTTCCAAGACGGTCTTCTCTAAATTATGACGTTTAATGTTCCAAAATAATTAAGTTTTCTCTGTTTAATCCTCTCTTTACTAGCCAACCCTCTTCAATATTAAGTTCTTGTAGTATGGATATATTTGTTCTTTTTTGTCTCCATGATATTTGAAGAACTCTCCTGTAGCAATTACATCCAAAAGCATTTATGTGTTTCTCAGCTGTTTTGTTAAGTGTCCAGGTCTCACAGGCATATGTTGCCATGGGAAAGATGCATGCCCTTAAAAATGTTATTTGTGTAGTTCTGTCTGTTCCTCTCCACAGGTTCTTTATCACTATTCTTACGGACTGATGTAATTAATTTTTTCATTCCTTTTTGTGCTTTTAATCTGTTATCAGTTGTAAAAGAGGCTTTTTGTGTCAGCTGATGCAACACCAAACATGTGACAGGCTGTATTTAGTAATCATGTGACAGTTGCCATAGTTACCTAAACTGTGCTAGCAACAGTTCTGAAGTTATTAATCATGATTTCAGAGATACCCCAGGTTCTTGAGTTACACAGAACTTTACACAGAACGTGTCATTATAACTCCATTCCATGCCGGATCTTTCAAAAGAAGTGCATGTGAACTTTAATAAGGAGAATTGTTAGATAATGGTTGGATGAATTGTGAAATTTAATAATGAAAATTATTAGATAATGATTGGATGAATCAAGGATGATATATCAACAAGATGTCACAAATCAAATAAACAGCAATGTTCTTGGTTAATACTATCAGTTGAACGACAGTGAGCACAAAATCAGCTAATACTGTCAACTAAACTGCAGTGAGTACAATTCACTTTACAACTCTTCATATATTTCTCAGAGGAAAAGCATACCTGAAGTGTTGTTCTACTGATAATAACACTTCACGCTGAATCACGTGATAAGGTCCCATTCTTAGATCTGGAAAGAAAAAGCCTTTATGGCCTTTCCTCATTTTGAAATCGATCCTGAACGTTAGAGACCAACCTCGGCCACTAACTGGTGGGTTCTGTCATACACCGCCTTGGTCTTCTTGAGACTCCATCGACCTTGAGTTAGAGCTTCTTGTCATTCAGGCTCAGATTCTGTCTGTCTTGTTCTGTCTGTGTGCTGTCAGGTCTCGTCTCGAGGTGCCGTCTGTCTGTGGTCTGTTTTGGTCTCTGCGTTGTCTGTCTGTCCGCGGTGTGTCCCGGAGCCCTTCAGGTGTCTCTTTTTATATCATCTCTCACGTCTGTTACTTTATCGTCTGCTCTCTCTCTCCCTGTCTCTCTCTCTCTTTCGTCTGCTCTCTCTCGTCTGCTGTGTTATCATCTGCTCTTGTCATTTGTAATTCGCACCAAAAGTAACATTTGGCGAGGGTTCCCTAGGGGAGGTAGTAATTGCTAATCAGAGCGTCCGCTTTTATGTTCTCATTGGTTGTCTCCCTTCTACAACTACTCTGTTATAGTTTCAAAAATTATTATGTAGAGTTTTCATCAAATAACTTCTAAGTCTTTTTCCAAGTACCTCGCAGACTTTTGTCAAGTGTAATGTAGACGTGTTCACATTTCAAGTGGATTTTCTCATAATGTCAAGTAAACTTTTCTGAAGTATCATATTAAGTTGTTATCAAGTATCGTGCAGATTTTTCTCAGATAGCATGTAGTTTTTAGCAAGCAGTACGTAGATTTTACATCAGTTAACACGTGAAGTTTTGAGCATGTTTTATGTGGACTTCTCTCATTAAGTGCCATTCATTCATTCATTCCTTTGCATGTCCCTTGCGGAACTTTGCCTCCCAAACAGCACTCCTGTAGGCCTCTCGGTTGTGAGCAAGATGGCCTGCTGCTGCTGCATTAAGTGCCATATGTACTCTTTATTAAGCGGAGTTTTCATAAGTTACCATGTGCAGTGTTCATAGTGTATTACGTGGAATTTTGTCCAGATTCATTTACTTTTTCTTAAGTTTTCACATCTATCCTGTAGAGTTTTCATCAGATATTATATGGACTTTTAACAAATGTCAAAAGTGTTGACACTATCTTACGTCTTACATCTTTCCCATGCCGTTAAACGTTACATAGGCCTCGCATGTTAGATTGTCAAGTTTTCTTGTTTTTGGCGAGCTTTTCAACATCATCAAGGGATTTTATTCCCACTAAGCTGGCCTCTTTTAACAATTTCCTCTTTAAAGCTTCACATGGTCGACCTCTTTTTCTTCGGCCTGTTGTTTGTGTTCCACTTGATAGCTTGTTTTGGGATTCTCTGTTTGTTTCTTCTCAACAAATGAACGACATATGCCCATATTCTTTTTCTGATCAATCATGAGACAAGTTGTTGTTTGCTCATCTGTCTTATCTCTGCCTTGGTCTTGAATTCGTTCCACTATATACCACGTATTTTCCTGAGGCATTTGTTTTCAAAAGAGTCTAATTTCTTATCTATTTCTTTATTTGTTTTCCAGTTTTCACATGATAATTGAGGGTGGATATTACATTTTAATTGAACAATCCCAACTTGGGTTTTGTGTTTATAATTTTTGAATGCCATATGTTCTCAATATTCTTGAAGGTCAATGCTGCTTTTGCAATTCACATTCTAACTTCCTTTCTAGTGTCACCATCCTGGTCTATGTAGCTGCCGAGATATGCAGACTGGTTTATTTCTTCAACAGCTGTTTCTTCTATGTATATTTTTCCTTCATAGTTAATGAGAAGCTTCATTGTTTTGGTTTTTCCCTTGTTAATTTGAAGTCATATTTTATTAGCCATTGAAGACAGGGTATCTGTTTTTTCTTGCATTTGATTTCACATTGTCACTGATAAGAGTTATGTCATCAGCAAAATCAAGATCTTCTAGTTGGGTCTCATGTACCCAATCAATTTCCGTTTTACCTGTGCAATATTCTTTTTATTATGAAGTCGATACAATTCCAAAAAAGCAAGGGAGATAATATACATCCTTGTTTCACGCCTGTTTCAGTCTGGAACAATTCGCTCATTCCGTCTTCTGTGCACAAACATAACCATTGTAAAGGTCTCTAATGATGTTAACAATCTTAGATGATATTCGATATATTCTTAAAATTCTCCACAATGAATCTCTGTATATACTACCAAATGCCTTTTTTTAAAGTCTATGCACAATGAAAATATAGCTTATATTCTAAAATTAGAAATAAAAAGAAAATAACCCTGTGTGGTCGACTTGACTTGTCAATGTCATATACTTTTCAGTGTGTGGTAGACTGCATGAGAATATTCATATATCAGGCTAGACAATGAGACAACATGGGATCAAACAATGTAACAATATTAATCTTATTACTTAACAAGTTTTATTCAAATTCACGTAGCTTTGGAAATATTTAGTGTAAAATAATTAAATTATATGAGTTGCAGTGACAAGTTATGTTATAGGGTATGGGCCATATCATGAACTTTTTTGGAAGGGTGGATCACCTGATTTTTGTAACCCTGGAAAAATGAAAGCAATCTTGAGGACATATTGGAACGAACGAACAGGCATTCTTTTCAAAGAGTTGAGTATTGGACACGCAGGCCTATCTATCATCATCATCATCATCAGGTGCCGTGCCGACTGGCGTTGGCTATTATGCTTCTCCAAAGTACACGATCCTTCATGCAGGCCATCAGCTCAGTTGGTGATCTCTTCTCACACCATCCCGTCAGACTGTCCAGTATCATTTCTCTTGGTCTTCCTCTTGATCTTCTTCCTTCTATTTTTCCTGTTGTTATAATATTTTCAATGCCCCCTCTTCTCATTGCATGTCCTATGAAAATACATTGTCTCTCTCTTATCTTTCTGACAAGGTTTTTTGTCTCTCCAGCTCTTCTCATACATTCTTCATTAGTTATTTTTGTTGTCCAGGGGATTCGCAACATTCTTCTAATAAACCACATTTCTGCTGCTTCCAATGATTTTTGTGCAGACTTGCCTATTGTCCATGATTCACTTCCATATAACAAGATAGGTTCACTATAGCATTTTAGGACTCGTTTTCTAACATTCATTGAATGTGTTGGTTAATATGTTTCTCATTCTCTGAAATGCAGTCTTTGCTTGGCCTATTCTGTTCCTAAGTTCTGCATTTCCCATCTGAAGTTATTACTGCTCAGAGGTATTTGAATTTCTGCACCTGTTTTAGAATAGTTCCGTTTAATTTAATACTGCATGCTGGTGGATTCTGTTTCTTAGATATAACCATAGTCTCTGTCTTTTTTATGTTCAAAGTAAGGCCTTTCTGTTCACTTTCTTTGGCGACTTTATCCAATCTACCATACTGCCTTTTATCATGCAACCTTCATTCGGTCACAGATATTCAGCATTTGTTATTGAACATAATACGCATGAAAAAGCAAACAATATGTAAAAAGTAAATGATTAATGAACCCTTTCTTTCCATACACTCCACATTCTGCTTTATGCAGCTACATAAAATAAACTTTATGACATTCTCATATTCATTAAAACTAACACATTTTCGGAACAACAATATAATAGATACAACAATCAAGACATACTTTAGATTAAACTAATTTAGACTTTGATAGTACATATGCCTATACTTTTCTTAAAGCAAATAAATACCTATACATTTATTCACACACACATACCACATACTTGTATAAACAAACACATCCACACATGTACATATACACACATACATTCACAAGCATACACATAGACATGTGCATACACACATATGTATGTAAACATAAAGACATGTGCACATACACACGCATATACAAGACCCGACAATTAAGTAATAAAACAATAGTTGAAGATATAACCTGTATTTTATTCAAAGTAAGCTCCTTGTGCATTGATACAGCGAGTGGCACGATCTAACAAACACTGAAACGAACTCTGCAGTTCTGTTGGTATAGCCCTTAATGTTACGGCACTCAGGATATCATCAGTATCGTCAAAGAAGTCTCCCTTCAATGGTAAATTTAATTTTGGGAATAGAAAATAATCGCAGGGAGACAAATCAGGAGAATAGAGTGGATGATTAAGAACATGCACTTGTTTTTGGGCCAAAATTCCTGTACAACTACCCCCAGGTAAGCCGGTGCATCATCATGAAGAAGGAAAAAACTGCCAGGTGTTGAATACTCGGGTCGGACTTGGGGAATCCTTTTCAATAGGCGTTTCAAAATACTTAAATAAACTTTGGCACTGGCAGTCTTTCCCTCTGGAATAAATTCTTTGTGAATAACTCATTTGCTGTCGTAAAAGCACACCAACATTGTCTTCACTTTCGACTTTTGAAGACGAAATATTTGTTGCCTTTTGGTGATGATGATGTCTTCCATTGGACACTTTGGCGTTTAGTTGTGGGATCATAGTTCCATGTTTCATCCTCTGAAACAATCGGATTTAAGAAATGTTTATTTCTGCGACACGTTTTGATATTTTTGGTCATCAGACAACGCGTGTGATACAAACCGGCAAACAATTTTTTTCTTGCCGAAATTTTCTACTAAAATTTTACGAATGGTCTCTCGGTTAACACCAAATTCATCTGGCATCATCTTCACAGTCAAACAACGATCTTCTTGAATCCGTTCTCTGACTTTTGCAATGAGTCCCTCATTACGAAAAGAAATTGGGCGTGCATGTCTAGTTGTGTTTGTAATCGTTTCCACACCACTTTTGAATTGTGGATACAATATGAATATCTGTGCACGAGATAAACAATTATACCCATGAACTTGTCGCACCAGTTCAACTGTCTTGTTTGCAATTTTCTGAGTGTTATAAAAAGATCGAACCTTTGCTATAAGAATATAAGTGCTCATTTGACAACATTTTAAGCACGGTCCCCTTCAAAGTAATCCACGCTACTTAGCGATACACTCTTTCCAACGTTTCTTCCGTTGCTGGGATGCTTCCTGGAAAGCACTTTCTGTGGTGGCACACAGTTCTCTTATCGCATTTTCCTAAATCTTCTCTATGGTTTGGAAACGACGTCCTGTCAAAGAGGTTTTAAGTTTGGGGAACTGGAAAAAGTCTGCTGGGGCCAAGTTCTGAGGATAGGGTGGATGGAGCACAACGGATGTCTGATGTCATGCCAGATAACTGCGAATGAGGAGCGACGAGTGAGCCGGAACGTTGTCATAGTGTAACATCCAAATATGGGGTTCCCACAGTCCAGGCCTCTTTCTGGCAAACATCCATCAAACGCGCTAAAACTACCTGGTACAACTGTTTACCTTCGACTACGTGGTACACATTCATAATGAACAATGCCTTTGCAATAAAAAAAAACAACCAACAACACCTTGATCTTTAATCGACCCAAACGTGCTTTTTTGTTCGAGGAGACCCTTTCCCCATCCACTGTAAAGATTGCATTTTGATTTCAGCATCATAGCCATAGATGCACCTCACCTCTTCTTATGGTGTTCTTAAGTAAGTTTCCATGGACATTTTCATTGGTGAGCAGTTCTTGAGTGATATCAACACGATTCTCTTTCTGATCGTCAGTCAGCAAATGCGACATGAATTTTGCATGTAAAGTTTTTCAGTCAAATTCGATGACAAGATTCTATGCTGATGGTCACTTTCTCAGCAACTTCCCGGACAGTTAAACTACGATCTACACGAATCACAGCACGAACTCTCGGGACATGTTCATGGTCTGTTGATGTGAAAGATCGTCCAGGCTTTGGATCTTCACCTACCGATGATGTTCTGTCCTCTTTAAAACTCTTAAACCACTTATAACACTGCGTTTGGCTCATACAGTCCTCCCTGTATGCTTAGTTAAGTAATTGTCGTGTCTCTGTAAACTTTTCACCAAGTTTGAAGCAACATTTCACACACACACATGCACACACGCATGCACACTTTGATCTTCAAGCTCTTTCATCGATCCGACGAATAGGTTGTGCACTTGCTCACTTCAGGGGATGTAGCTCGACGACTAATGTTCATAGCGAAACGGAGCAAACGGCAATTTGTTGTCAAAACCTGACGCTATGTGCGCTCAGTAAACGCACCGTGCCCTCTGTGCCGGTTGGTGCACTATTAAAAAATGTTGCTCTTTAACACAACTCGTGTGTGTATAAGAAGTGGGGAAATGTATACCCAGAAAAAAATTCTGCCTGTCGTGAATCAACGCTTAGTACACCGAATATATATGTATATATAAGCCAAACACTTGAGTGTTTGGAAAATGTGTCAGATCTCTCCTTGTTATTGTTATTACAAAGATAAATAAAAAGTTAAAAGAGAGAAAGGAGGGAGGAAACAATAACTTTTGATGAAAATTTGCCTGGTCACGTGTGCACAGTTAGAATTGATTGTGTGTCTGTGTATATGTGCGTGTTTGCCCACATATGCTTGTATGCGTGCTTGTATGCGTGCTTGTATGCGTGCTTGTATGCGCGCTTGTACGTGTGGATGTGATTATTTTTTTCCCTATCTAGAGAATGTACACTGTGGCTGAGGGAAGAAAAATGGAGATTATCAATAATATACATAGCTGATAGCTCACGTATTGTGGACATTTTTTAAACAGTGCCTAAGTTGTCTTTAGAAACATAAATGTGCTTTGGCTATAACAGTCACTTCATCAAAAACTTGCAGATAATTGTGCTGAAAATTATTTCTAAAGCCTGGCCTCAGGATCGTTATTTTACAATTTGCTAAATCGATTCATCTGAGTCAAAATCGATGCTGTCTCACATCTAGTATCGATACTGTAAAAATGGAGGGTACAGAGAGAGAAAGAGAGAGAGAGAGAGAGAAGAGAGAGAGAGAGAGAGAGAGAGATGGGGCTTTCAGTTTTTTGGTTTAAATCTTGCCTTTCTTTACAAATCCAGCAATAACTTATTGGCACGATGAACAGTGTAATCGATATATCCCGGTGTGCCATCTTTATAATCGTCTGCCTCTTTTATTTTCTGTTCCTTTCATTCTGTCGCTGGTATAATTATTACAAACTATTGCTCAATTTTTCTTCTTGAAGCAGTTTTTGTTCTCTACATCTGCGCATGCGCGCTTGCCTATTATATTGTATTGTAGAGGTTGGATATATATTTTCATTATTACTAATTCCATCCACTTTTGCGTTAATCTTTTGGTGATGAACTGATGACATGACAACCCCAACTGTGCAGACGTGACCAGGTTTTTATTACAAATTATTGTTCCCACTCCCTTTTCTCTCTTTTAACTCTTAGCTGTGTCTGTAATAACAATAATAAGGAGACAGTCTAGTGTGTGTGTGTGTGTAGTTCTGATAATTATCAGATCAATTTATACAAACATTTTTTCATCCAATTCTCTTAAAACTTCGCTTTGATCAAGATTTATGGTTTATACTTCAGTTCTTTTCTACCAACTCCTCAGACATGATTTATGGTCTATATTTCAATTTTTTTCTACTACCTCCTCGGACATGATTTATGGTCTATATTTTAGTTCTTTTCTACCAACTCCTCGGAATGATTTATGGTCTATATTTCAGTTCTTTTCTACCACCTCCTCGGCCATGATTTATGGTCTAATCAATCAATCAATCAAGTGCCGTGCCGCGTGGCGTAGACGATCATTTCTCTCCACAGTTCCCTCTCTTTGGATCTGATTATGAGATCCGCCGGCGACTCTTCTTAGCCACACTGACAACCCATCCAATAACTTCTCTTTCTCTTCTTCTGTCACTTCTTCCCTCAATTTTTCCAGTTGCTACAATGTGTTCCAATTTTCCTCTTCTCAGAAAATGTCCTACAAATCTCAGTTGTCTGCCTCTGATCTTTGCTGTAATTTTCCTTTTAACTTCAGCATGGCCTCCATTTATTACTGTACTCTCTTATTCATGGACCATGCTTCACAATCATAAAACAAAATTGGCTCGACGTAACATTTAAGTACTCAGAATCTTGTTTTCATTGATGTGGATCTGTTGCACAAGATGTTTCTCTTTTTCTGAAATGCTGACTTGGCCTGAGCACATCTGTTTTTCATTTCTTTGTGACATTTCCCATTAGCTGTTATAATTGTTCCTAAGTACTTAAAACTATCAACTTGTTTCACTTCTGTGCCATCGATGGTAATGGTACATTTTGGTGGTATTCTTTTCTTTAATATGACCGTCACTTCAATCTTCTTTGGACCTTCTTATGGTCTAAACCAAACATATTTTCAGTTCCCTTTTCTTGCTGCTCTGAACACGCTTTGGTCTATATGTAAGTTATCTTCAACTACTTCTCTGATCACAATTTATAATCTCAAACCTACCTTACACTAGTGCTCTGATCACAATTTATAGTTTCTCATTTTTCTTACACTACTTTTTGATCACTATTTATAGCCTCTCACTTTGTATAAACCACTGCTTTGATCGCAGTTTATAGTATCTCACGTTACTTACACTACTGCTATGATCACAATTTATAGTCTCTCACTTTTCTTACACTGCTTTTCTGATCACAGTTTATAGTCTCTCACTTTTCTTACACTAGTTCTCTGATAACAGTTTGTAGTCTCCGACTTTTCTTACACTATTGCTCTGATCACAATTTATAATCTCCCACTTACACTTTAGCTCCGATCACAATTTATAGTCTCTCACTTTTCTTACACTACTTTTCTGATCACAGTCAATAGTCTCTCACTTACCTTACACTACTTTTCTGATCACAGTCTATAGTCTCTCACTTACCTTACACTACTTTTCTGATCACAATCTGTAGTCTCTCATTTACCTTACACTGTTGCTCTGATCACAATTTATAGTTTCTCACTTACACTACTGCTCTTATCACAATTTATAGTTTCTCACTTTTCTTATATTACTGCTCTGATCACAATTTATAGTCTCTCTCTTACCTTACACTGCTGCTGTATCACAATTTAATACCTAGCGTTTATCTTCTACCTCTGTTCTGATCATAATGTGTAGTCCATATGTTACTTACATTCTACTACTGCTCTGATCACAATTTATAGTCTCTCACTTACCTTACACTACCTTTCTGATCACAGTCTATAGTCTCTCACCTACCTTACGCTACTTTTCAGATCACAGTCAATAGTTTTTTACCTGACACTACCGTTCTGATCACAATTACAATAGTCCATATTCTACTTACATTCTACTTTGGCTCTTATCACAATTTATAGCCTATCATTACCTTCTACCACTTCTCTGATCACAATCACTCACCTCCACTACTGCTCTGATAAGATCTATATGTCAGTTCTCTTCTACTACTACTTTGATCATGATCTATATGTCACTCCTCTCCTACCACTACTTTAATCATGATCTATATGTTCCATGTCACTTCCCTTCTACTACTACTTTGATCATGATCTATATGTCCCATGTCACTTCCCTTCTACTACTACTTTGATCATGATCTTCATGTCCCATGTTACTTCCCTTCTACTACTACTTTGATCATGATCTGTCATTACTGTGTCTAAGTCATATCCAACTTTCAGCCAAAAGACTTTACAATTTTTATGATCAAGATAACTAAAGTTGTCTCTACAGTAAAATATCTTAATGTAAGTAATAATGATTTTCTATGCGAGCCTAAGATGTTTATGTGATCACATAATGACAGCTGTTATTTGAACATTTGCCACAATTAAGTTCCTTTCAGTTGTGTCAATGCTTACCACGTTTATAGTACGTAACCAACATTATGTGCTTTCTCTTGAATAAACAAAAATGTCCACAGAGGAGTTCAATCTTATTTCTTCTTTAATTGCCGGTGCATCTGGCTATGCACTTTCCTTCTCATCTCTTGGTGTGTTTCGTCTATATCTTGATGTATTTTGTATATCCCTTTTTGTGTTCTGTCTTATCTCTTGATGTGTTCTGCCCGTCTTTTGATGTGTTGTTATCTCCTCGTGTGTTCTGTCCCTTGGTGTGTTTTATCTTTTGACTCCTTCTGCCTGTCTCTTTATATGTTCTGTCTATCTCTTGATATGTTCTGCTCATTTCTTGATGTGTTCTGTCTTTTTTCTTAATGTTTTCTGTCTATCTCTTCATTTGTTCTATGTCTTGACGTCTTCTGCCAATGTCTTAACTTGTTCGGTCTATTTTTTATGTGTTCTATATCTTCATATCTTCTGCCTGTTTTTTGATGTGTTCTGTCTGTCTCTTCATGTGTTCTGTATATCTCTTCATGTGTTCTGTCAACCTCTTGATGTATTTTGTCCATCTCTTCAGGTGTTTTATCAACATCTTGATGTATTCTGACCATCTCTTCATGTATTCTGCTTGCCTACTGATATCATCCGCCTAACTCTTTATGTTTTCAATCGATCACTTGATGTGCTCTACCTGGCTCTTGATGTGTTCTGTCTGACTCATCATGTATTCTGCCTAACTCATTATGTGTTCTATCTCTTCAAGCCTTCTGCCTATCTATCTCTTGACGTATTCTATCTCTTCATGTGTTCTGTCTATCGCATGATGTGTTCTGCTCATCTCTTCACATGTTCTGTCTATGTCTTGATGTGATCTATCTCTTAATGTCTTCTGAGCATGTCTGTTTCCCATCTCTTAATATGTTCTGTCCATCTCATGATATCTGCTTATCTCCTTGTATGTTTTTCCCATCTATGTCCGTTTTTTAAGAAAAATATACATTTCACCAAGCTAATCAAGCTGAAATATTCAAACAAGTATAGGACAAAACTCTTTGGTACCATGGCACATTTTAGTTTTACAAGAGAGTAAGTTTTAACCTTTCATTTCAACGTCATGATCATCGTTGCCAACATCATCGCCAATTCCCGAGTGACTTGGTTGCTGGAAGATCTTTTGTTCATTTTTTTCGTTCGTAGTTTCGTAATTTCTTGATCCAGACTTATATGCAATATCCATGCTCAGCCATCTGACCCCAGAAGTCAGTCATAGCGGCGAAGTTCACAACGCTAACGTTCATCGGTTCATGTAATCTTTATATAGCGATTTGATTGTTTGTAATTTGTTACATGATATTTATGTGACATTGTCTCATAACTTTCTTCAAGTTTCATGTATGTTAGGTCGATACATCTTTCCAAGCCGTTACAGAGTGTTTCAATAGTCAAATAAGATATCAGATGGTTCCGTTCTCACGTAGACTTTACGACCTAGAGCTCGAATGTTTGCCTGGTTCCCGTTTGATTACATGGTTATCTTTGTCCCCCTCGTCTGTGGGAATATGGTTCTAGACAGACTTGGGTGATAGTCTGGCAATGTTATTGCTGCTTCTGCCCTCAGTGCGAGGGTGGGGAGATTAGAATACTGTTACTGGTGAAGAAAATAGAAAAAAGAAAGAGTGGGGATCTTTGAGGGACGGAGGGAGGGAGGATGAAGAACAACATTTTCTATCCACGTATAGAATAATTGGCCGGCCTGATTCACATTATGAGACTGGTTGTTGTTGTTGCCAAGCGATGAGGATGCAAGGGCCATTGGGACTGAAATGGCATTGAAGTGAAATAGAATCGATAGCCCAAGCTCTGTGAACGCACTGACAGACTGACACGTAAACAGACACAGCCAAGGCCAGTCATGGGCGATCTTTTGAAGGCACAGAAACAGATCAAAAAATGACAAATACATGCTTGACCAATGAAAAATGCGATGTCACCAACAGAAGAATAAAGATACGAGGGGTGATTGATAAGTTCTCGGCAGAAGGTACAACGGATTATTTGTGGACAACTTTTTGGGGTTATTTCTCAACATAGTCCCCTATTACTAATAAAATTAATTAATAAGATTAATAATAGAAAAATGCAGAGAGTTTAATGTGAATCTATATTTATCATTTATAGTGTACAACACCAGAAACTTTGGGAAATAATGGAAAAATGGGATTTCCAACACATTAAATAAATTAACATCACTGCTGTATCTAGACCAACAGGCAGCAGTAAGAATAAATGGTGAAACAACAACTTGGTTTGACATAAAACAAGGGGTCCGTCAGGAGTGCATATTGTCGCCTTACTTATTTAACTTGTATACTGAAAATATAATGAGGAATGATAGAGAAGATGTAGACAATGAATATTACGATGCCATAACAATTGGAGGTTATGAAAGACCAGAGATTAGATATGATAATGACACAGTATTACTGTCCACAACACAAAAAAAGGAAAAACTAATTATGTCAGTCCGTAAGAACAGCGAAGAGCAAAACCTCTATCTTATTGCAAGGAAAACTAAATTGATGACAACTGACAAAACAAACAAGGCAGTTGAAATATATATCAATATGCATCTTGGATCACTAATGACTAATAATGGAGATACAAATGAGGGAAATTAAAAATAGGACATTTATCGCTCTTCAGAAAGTAAAACAACTAAAGAATCTGTGAAGACGAACAGACATCTTACATCTTACATCTTTCCCGTGCCGTTAAACGTCACATAGGGCTCGCATGGTACTTCACCAAGATGTCCTGTCTTCGGTGAGTTTTTCAAGCTCATCAAGGGATGTTGTGAATTGGCTTCTCTTAAAAATGTCCTCTTTAGAATTTCACGTGGTCGACCTCTTTTTCTTCAGCCTGTTGTGTTCCATTTGATAGCTTGTTTGGGGATTCTCTGATTGTTTCTCATCACATTATCGACATATATCCATCTTCTTTTTCTAGTCAATCATGAGACAGGTTGTTGTTTGCTCATTTGCCTAATCTCTGCGTTGTTATTGAATTCATTCAACTTTATACCGAGTATTTTCCTTAGGCATTTGTTTTCGAAAGAGTCTAATTTGTTGCCTGTTTCTTTAGTTGTTTTCCAGCTTTCACATGCATAAATGAAGGTGGATATTACATTTGAATTGAATAATCTTTAATTGGTTTATGTGCTTATAACTTTTGAATGCCATATGTTCTAAAGATTCTTGAAGGTCAGTGCTGCTTTGACAATTCGAATTCTAACTTCTTTTCTGGTGTCACCAGACAGAACTACAAAAACAACATTTTTAAGGGCATGCATTTTTCCCATCTCAACATATGCCTGTGAGATCTGGACACTTAACAAAACAGCTGAGAAACACATAAATGCCTTTGAATGTAAATGCTGCAAAAGAGTTCTTCAAATATCATGGACACAAAAAAGAACAAATATATCTATAATACAAGAACTTAATATTGAAGAATGCTGGCTAGTAAAGAGGATTAAACAAAGAAAACTTAAATATTTTGGACACATTAAACATCATAATAATTTAGAGAAGACCGTCTTGGAAGGATACATAATGGAAAAAAGAAAGAGAGGATGATCAAGGCGAAGATGGCTGCAAGACATCGTTGATGATCTGCATATAGATGCATCAGCAGCAGGCCATCTTGCTCGCAACCGAGAGGCCTACAGGAGTGCTGTCATGGAAGCAAAACTCCGCAAGGGACATCCAAATGAATGAATAAATGAGTCCCCTTGCACGTTTATGCACTTAGTCCAGCAATCCTGGAGCATACGGATCCCTTCTTTGTAAAAGTCAGCATCTTGTGCCAGTAGAAAGTGGTCTACAGCATGAATGACGTCATCATCTGAAGCAAATTTGCGACCACTGAGCTACTTTTTGAGTTTGGTAAACAGGTAAGAGTCTGAAGGGGCCAAATCTGGGGAATAAGGAGGATGTTCAAGAAGCTGGAAGCCGCATTCATGAATGGCAGCCATCGCCACCGCCGACTTGTGAACTGGAGCATTGTCTTGATGAAAGATGACCCCTCTCATCAATTTCCCTCAACGCTTTTCCTTCAATTTGACCCGCAGTTGCTTCACAAGATTAGCGTAATAGGCCCCGGTGACCCTTCTGTCCTTTTGAAGAAAGTCTACCAATAGCACACCTTCTGAATTCCAAAAGATGGAAGCCATCACTTTGCCTGCAGACAGAATCACCCTTGCTTTCTATGGTGGCGAGGATCCATGATGTTTCCACCGCTTTGACTGTTCTTTGGTTTCTGGTTGAAAATTATGAACCCAAGTCTCATCCATATTCACAAATTGCTGAAGAAACTTTTCATGATCTGCAGAAAAATGGCCAAGATTGTCTCTTGACATGTTGAGACGCTGTCGTTTGTGATCAGCTCCAAGAAGTTTCAGGACCCATCGAGCAGAGACCTTTGTAATTTGAAGGTCATTGTGAATAATGGCATGAACACTTTCCTGGGAGATGCCCAACTCAATAGCAATGTTCTGCTCAGTTAGTCGTCTATCCTCCATTATCATGTCATGGATTCCGCTGGTGGTTTCATCGGTAGTTACCGCTCTTGGTCTTTCTGGACGGGGATCATCTTCCAGACTCTCCCTTCCATGTTTGAACTGAGCTGCCCATTTCTTCACTGTGCTGTAAGAAGGGGCACTCTCCCCTAGAGTCTCTGCCATATCCTCATTGATCTCCTTCGATGATAACCCCTTGATGCAGAGGTAGCGAATGACTGCTCAATGAGAAATGTTATCCATTTTCTCAATTTCTGCCACCCTTTACCACTTCTTTAGCCTACAGAAAAGTGGTTGCAGTTAATTTCTTGAAACTTGATGTTTAATCTTACATTAACCTGATCTACAAATGCACCTAATATCAACTGTGTGTTTCAAGTATTTGTACCTTATGCCGAGGACTTATCACTCAGCCCTAGTAAGTGCGCTTTCTATAGTTTGAGATAAATTCTTCAGACCAGGAACTCAGTCACATGCTCTGTATACACAACACTACACCTACAGCCAACGCTATACTTCATCATCAGCTTGTGTCGTCTTCCCCGGGATTGTTATCTGAAATAGATTTCCAACTTGCTCTGTCCCATTCTTTCACGATGCACCCAGCCAAGATGAATTCAGTTCATCTCTTGGTGCTGTCCACTCATCAAAATCATTGTCGTCAACTTGTGCTTTTTTTCTTGAAGTATGCTTTTCATTATTGTTTTATATCTGTCTGTTCCTTGAACTTTTTCCTCAGGTATGGTTTTTATTATTGTTTTATATCTGTCTATTCCTTGAACTTTTCTTTTATCAAGTATGGTTTTTCATTATTGTTTTATATCTGTTTGTTCCTTGAACTTTTTTTAATCAAGTATGGTTTTTCATTATTGTTTTATATCTGCCTGAAGTCGCCGAAATATTTTGATTGTCTGCTGATTATATTTTATCTTCACTCTTTTCAATTTCAGTTCTTTTTAAAGATTTCTTCGTCTTCTTTTCTAGTCATTAAATGCGTTTCGTTCTTATCATATCAGAGGACTCAATTTTCTTTTCAATTTTTTTTTCAGATTTGAATTCTGTGGTTCTAAACCATAGGGCAGCCTGGAATTTAGCCATAACATGTTAAGAGCTTTCAGCTTCAGTTGTTGTGCTGTATGTTTGGACATAAGAAATAGTTCATTTTGTTGAAAGTGTATCTGGCCATTCCCAGTCTTTAATTTCCATCATCTGCAATCATATTTCCCAGTTATATTAATTCTGGTCCTGTGCTTGTTCTTGTGTTTTCCCGTTTATATTTCTGTTTAAGATGTTTATTCTTCTCTGCTGATTTCTATCTCTGTCTTTTTAACATTTATTTCCAATCCACGTTCTTATTTTTTTTATGTTTATTTGTGCCACATGAGTTCTTGATGTTCTGCTCTCAGTACTGTACCATTTGAAATTGTAAACTGTTGTTCTATTAATGATTAATCCGGACATTTCGCTGTCTGTGAAGATACGTTTTTCTATACAGATTCAACTTCTCTTCATTCTCCTCTTTTTTAACGTTAATGGGCTCTGAATACAACCTTACAACCACCGTTTGATCTCAAAGCATATAGTTAATTTCTCTGACGGCTTAACCATCTAAATTAGATTTCGGGCATTCAGTTTGTTATTCATGTCTTACCCAGTCAAAAGCCTTAATCTAGTGTATAAAGAAAGAATAAGCATCGCTTGTCACTCCATACAGTATCATCTCCAAACAGAATATGGCTTCTCTTGTCTCATTGGAAAAAAAATATACAAACTGATATTAGTAATTTTCTCATTTACTTTGTTTCTAATTTTCTTTTGACTGACTGTTGAAAATATCTGTGTTACACGGCTCCTTCAACATTTGAAGCTGGCACATTCATCAAATCTTCCTTTCTTTATCAGTGTCATAAAACTGATGTTCTCAGGTAAATATTTTGTGTTGTATAATGTCGATACGCAATTGTATGATTCTGTCTGATTCATATTCTTCTAGTAACACACGAATAGTTTTTGGGTATAAGTATACATAAGACTAAATATATAAATATACCCAAAGCCGCTGTGATAACAAAATGTTAAAACTATTTAAAACAAAAGTAGTAGCATCTTTATTAATTAATGAGCACACAGTTGTTTAACTTTCAGGTTTCCACCCTATTCATACAAAACATACAGGACAAAGAAATAGGGAAAGAAGATGAAAAATAAATTCACATGAATGATATACAACAAATAAGAAAGGGAATACAATAGAAAAAGTTGAGCGCTTACCTGCGACTCCTTCGTCCGAGAGTGCGCCTGGTGGAGTATTGTGAATGTTTAAACGAAGACTTGTGAGGTGTGATACTGGTAGAAAGGATGGAATGGAGAAAGCGGACAGGAGAGAAGAGATTATAATGGTAATAAACCCGCGAAAAGGGTAAGTGGAATAGATTAATGTGGTTGGGGTAGAGGGTAGAATTCTAGTAGAATGAGAGTTCTGGAATATAAGTTACAGGTGAGGAAGTAGTAGAACTTAGTAGAGATGGAATATCACTGCGGAGAAAGGAAAGGCTAAGTATATCTGAATCTGAATTTTTAGTTCAAACTGTGTGGTTCTGTGTCCAGTATTACTGAATGTAGCGATTCTCAAGCGCAGACGGCTTACATCATCAGAGTGACACTGTTTAATAGCTACTACTAGAAAACAAACTTGCTTCTATTGTTGAGGCCCTTGAAATGAGTTAAAGACTAGCTTGGTATCATACTGAAAGATATCATAAACTGGCTTGGAAGCATGCTGAAAGATATCATAAACTGGCTTGGAAGTATGCTGAAAGATATCATAAAGATATTTCTGCATCTGAGATCGGTCTTCCCAATATAAGCTATCCTATACTTTTTGCACACAATGGCATATATTACGATGCGGAACTTCGCATGTGAATCCCTCTTGGAGTGCGAGGACAGTTTTGGGAAAACTAATCGATTTCGTCTCCCAGACTACAGGGCAGGTGACACAGCGAGGGCGGTTACATCTTCTAGTTCCGACAAATGCAGGATTCCGCTTAATGTGGCTATGGACGAGGATATCCTTCAGATTTGGTTCCTGTTTGTAGGGTAATAGGGGGAGATTAGAGAAGATGTCGCTAGTGTCAGTGTCAAGCTGTAGCAGTGGCAGATGGCTATAGAGAATTTTCTTAATCATCTGGCCATGTGGATGAAACGGAAGCGCTAATTTGTCAGATAAAGTGGGAGCTTTTTCTTTTTCTGAACGTCTTCTTGTGACTCGCTCTCTGTATACAACTGAAGGCTTTCTAAAGACTTTTTCTTGAAAAATGTCAACACTAAAGTTGTTTTTACTGTTGTCCAATATGTGCTAGACATTTTCAGAAGACTATGTATGTACTTTTGTGTCTCAAAAATTTGATACCTGCCTGCGAGAGACTGAATCTAAGCTGCAGAATTTCTATGTCATGACCTTGTTTCCCTTCCGGATTTCACGATTTTCGGCCAGACACGCACTGATGTTAAACACCTTTTAGTTGGTGCAAGATAGCGAAGTTGATTAGTGCAATGTACTCTCGTGGCTAGATGCTTGCTCGTCCTACCATATTCCATTGTTCAAGTCCCAGGTAATTATCTTATCATTTTTTTCCTCTCACGTCTAAAGTCCTTTGTCTAGGAGTTTTCGAAGCCTAACCACCCAAGACTATTCTATCACTTTAATGGGACGGGCGACAGAGCTGGTACGGGAATCTCCCAAATGTAGTGACGCTACCTCTTGAGATCAATCATTCAACCACCAACATCCTTCTATACTTTTCCCATATACTTCCTGTGTTCCATACACTTTGCTGTTTCGCCTCGTGAGCCCGTGATCAATGTGATTCTTCCGCCTCATGTACCGTCCCAGACTTTGTGTACTAGCACATTTCCTTTCCAGGGTTTCTTCTATTTCACTTGTGTAGTTTCACCGGTCATTCAAGATTGTTGCCAAAGGGTAACCATCACGAGGTATTCGTGGAACCGATAAGAGCTCAGTAGCGAAATGAGAACCAAATAGAAGCTTGACTGTCCATAAGGATATGGCTGTCATTCGTGATGAAAGACTATCCCTCTCTTTCTCTCCCTCTCTCTCTCCTTCTCTCTCTCCCCCTCTCTCTCTCTCTGTGCTCCTACTCGCAATTTCAAGCAAAAAATGAATGCTGAGATACAAATATAGACGGAAATGATAGAAGAATTAGAAAAATAGAATTAACGAATGAACTGACAAAGATGACTAAAAACAGATGAAAGTAAAATAAATAAAAACAGAAATATTTAGTTACTACACTACAAGTATATTTATTTTACATGTTAATAGCAAAAATCTAGTGATGAGAAGAGGCTAGTTCTCATAACTAGATATTTTACTCACAACAAGGAAAAGTTGTACATAGAAATCTAATTAATGTTTGCAGTCTGTGAAGTAATGTAATAGTCTAACCCTATTTTATGAAAACTTCAGAATTTACACACATCATCAAAAAAAAAGAAAAGAAAAGAGAAATGATGTATGTACATTCTGAAGGAACACTTAATATAGTTTATGTGATCAGGTACCTCTGTAGTTTCTTCTCCAACTCTTCTATCAACTGCCACTGATTTTAGGCACCAGCTGTCTCTGTCGATTTCTTTTCTTTTTCATCTTTATCTACCTGCAGTCTCATACATAAGTCAATTATAGCTTCTTGTCAGATATATTCACACACACACACACACAACACACACAACACACTTAACATGTTCAGGTAACAATGATGTTAACATTTTCTGGCATTATACACTGAGAAACTAAAAAGATGTTCATATGGAACATATTTAGCTGATTGTATATGATGGTTTAGTTTTTAAAAAATAGCAAATACAGGGAATCAGTTGATTTTTCAGCATATAAGAGGATTCTGCTTAAGGAGTTTGGTCTTATTTCTGAGAGTAAGGAAGTTTCAATACACTATTTTCATCACTTGTAGGTTTGTTCATTGCCCGATGAATCAACTTTTACTTCAACCATAATTATTTTTTGTTTCTTTCTAGCAAAATTCTGAAATATAGCGTTGTTGAAGTGCTACCGCTCATATTTATTTACTATTAACTGTTACCAAAAAAAATCACCTAACCTTTTTCTGTCTTCCATCTGTGGAAGATGTTTAATCCAAAATTTTATGCAGTACACAACAGACTGTTGCACCTGGACAGCACTGTCTCACCCACGATTTACAACTGATTTTCTCATATATAGTGTATTTACTAAAGCTGTCATAGAAATTAGAAACTTTAAAACTGCGTCAGTTCAGTGACGTCCAAATTGTCTAACACAGTTTTGTATACAGAAAATGACAAGTAGCAGTGATACAAACCAGTTCACTTTTCCTACTAATTGGATTGCGCCTGGTTTTGTTCTTAATGTACGTCTACAATCTTTGTAGGTCTATCTAGTAGGAACTAATCGACAACTATGAATCACGTAATTTTCTAAGATCTTTCACAATAAGTTTCTGTTTATTTATTGACGGCTTTCTTTTGATTTCTTGGCGGTTGATGAATGCTATGTCCAGTTTCTGCTTGTATCCACTCGTTTTGTTTTCACGCAGTCTTCTTCTTCTTCGTTCGCTTCTACCACCAAAACCGCACTGTGATCCTACTGAATTTACGCCTGTGGTCCTCGTTAGGTCCCGTGGTCCCCGAAAGGAGACCACACGAGATCCACGTGAGGACCACAGGGGGTTCATAGTATCACAGGGCTTTAGCCTGTATTTTTGGTGGGTCTCAGAAGCGGGATTCCGTGACACCGTGGTTTTCATTGCACCAGTTTAGTCTAGAGTTAGACTTTCTCACCGGAAGACCTCGACGTGTTTAGGATATCAGTGCATCCCCGCTGGGTGAGAGATGGTAGCCCACCTAGGCCAGAGTTGGACCTTCTCACCGGAAAACCTTAACGTGTTTTGAGATACCCGTGTATCACAGCCGGGTGAGAGGTGGTTGCCCATCCAGTCCAGAGTTGGACTTTCTCACCGGAAAACCTCAGCGTGATTAGGATACGCAGACATCCCCGCCGGGTGAGAGGTGGTTGCCTATCTAGACTACCCTGATCCACTGTCTCCGACTTCAGCATTTTGCGGTCGTGGCCGCTACCCTTCCTAGTTGTGACCAGGATGAAGCTTTTGTCCAGGAGGACGAATCCTCACCACTAGTGACTTCCACCCCTGGGTTGAGCCGGTTTAGGCATATTATCCCAGTATGGGCATGTCTGGGACGTGTTTGGGATGTGACCGACCCCTAGAGCATAGGTACTGTGACATGCATAGCCTTCAAGATTCACCCCTGGTGTGAGCCGGTTTAGGCAAAATTCACTAGTATGGGTGTATATCAGGCGTGACCGACCTCTAGAGTGGAGGTGCCGTGGTATGTATAGCTCTCGTAGTGATACTACTGGACATACCGATTAAACTTCACTTTATCCTTTCCACCACCTTTCCCATCGGCAACGCACAGCAACCTTTGTTTCTTTTCCGCATTTCTTCCTTGACCGGAAGGAGCTTCACTCCACGCGCGGCATTTGAAGAGTCTTGCCAGCAGTGTCTTAACCTCTGGGACAAGCCGGTTCATGCATTTCACCTGATATGACTGCACTCAGGACGTGGCCGACCTCCAGACCAGAGGTGCCATGATTTGACTGTTTGCTTCTCTTTATCCTTTCTACCACCTTTTCCGCAGTGATGCTGCGCGGCAACCTCATTTGCATCTTTCTTCATTGGCCGGGAGGAGCACCGCTCCACGCACGGCAACTGAAAAATCTCGCCAACAGCGGGGTTTTGAACTAATAAAAGCGCTCTTTCCACGAGGGTCGGAGCTTGGTAAGCATGTATTAGCTCTAGAATTGCCACAGTTATCCAAGTAGGATCGTGTCATCTAAGGAACCTCGACTGATTTAATGAGCCATTCGCGGTTTCACCGTGAGACAGTGTGAACTTTGACATGCATGGCTTAATCTTTGAGACAAGCATATGACTACTGGCAGGATCAACCAGATAGCTTTCTTCACCGAACCTTTGTCGGATATCTGCCGACAGACCGACGCGGGGCAAGGGAGACAGCGCTCTGCTCAGAGCGGATCCCTTTCGACCCCGGCGGCGTTTCATTTCCTTTAACCGGCGGGGGCGGCTCTCTCTGCTCTAACGAGCGGAGAAGAAAGCCTGGCCACCCACGAAAACACACGTTACATACTGCAGACCCGATACTCTTTGCGAGAGATGGGCCAATTTCGAGACCATCGGTCGACAAAACCGTACTACATCGTTAGCACGAACCTGGCTGGCTAGCCGTTTACATGCTTCGCTCGACGGACAAACCACTTGCTTCTGCATCGAAACACCTTAACTCTCGCCGTCCGGGAAGGGAGCGAAAGCCTGTCTCCCCACGCACGGAACTCGAGAGCGCTTTTTCCCCAAAAGAACGGTCGGCCTGCGCAACAGCAGCAGCCCGCGCTGTGTAGCTCGGCGCGGCTGACTTTTCACGCAGTAAAGTGCAGACAATGCGTCCTTGCAGGTTATGATTATTCTAATTCTACTTCTGCCGTGCCGAGCGGCGTAGGCGATCAGTTCTCTCCAAGATTCCCTGTCTTTTACGTTGATTATGAGATCCTCCGGTGACTTCTATCAAATCCAAACTAAGCACAGCTTAGATATATCGTTAAATATCTACAAGTGGTTTTTTTTCGAATTTCTATAGCTTTTGCAATCTTTCCAGCACGATGAAGCAGATATCCTCGGTACTTGGTGAAGTCTTGGTTTTGTAGTTTTTCTCGAACAGCGTTATTTTCCAGTCCCCTTGGCTCTGACCTTCCTTGGCTCGCTTTACTGAATGTATACATCGACCACCTTACCCCAGGTACTCTGTATGATTTCACTGCTTCGCCTGTGATGCCACTGATTTTTCCTGACTTATGTTAATGCTGTTTTTGTTAATTTGCCATTTGATAGTTAATCTTTTATTTATCCTCTAAGTATTGCTTTATAACCTGCAATCGCGTTATTAACTAATTGTAAATAAAACTGAAACAGAAGAAAAGATTTTAACCTATTCGAAATCTTATTATTCCTCGAGAGATTAATCTTTAAACTAAATGAACACGCACACACACACACACACACATATATATATATGAGTTGTTATTATTATTATTATGTGCCGTACCAGATAGCTTTGGCGACCAAGCTTCTTCATCATGTACCGTCCTTGTGTTTTCCATTAGTTCAAATACTTTTCTTTTTCCATGCCATTTGGCTGGTCCACCGAGATATTTTCTCTCTTGGTCTTCCCCTCTTCCTTTTTCATCTTAAACTTTCCTTAAAATTACCCATTCAGTTTCCAAATGAGCGGTGTGCATCTTTAAGATCTGTGACATCTCGATGAATCAATTCATGAATCATGTAACTTCGTAATCAGGAGAGAATCGTTAGTGGATATATATTTATGACTTTTTTGTGCATGGAAAGTGACAAAAATATGCGCTTGAAAGTTGAATAAACTCTCTCTCTCTCTCTCTCTCTCTCTCTCTCTCTCTCTCTCTCATACGTCACAATGATTAGATAGCTAAAATGTTTTGTAGATTAAATCCCAGTTATTTCTATAGGAGTAAAGTTAATTGATCTCCCTTAATACATATATAAACATTGCACCACATATATGACTTGTTACCGTGGCCGATCGACTATGCCACACTGTTAGGAGCAGAATCAGCCATAAGTAACTCCACAAAGAATCCTTCATGTCCAAATCTGCTTCAAAGTCTTCTTATCACTCGAAGAAAGGCGTTAATTCATGAGCAAGAATAGTTTTTTTCTGTAAAAAAAAACTATTTAATGTGGTCAGAATTAAACATCAGCACGAAAGAGAGAGTAATCTGTATGTTAACCAGGTTCTCCAACTTCTGTCTTTTCGTGGCATGTCCAAGATATTTTTACATATTCTTTTCATTTTCACTAGTTTTCGTTGTTCTGGAACTTACTTGCGGATCTTCATTTGTTTTCCTGTGTGTCCGGTGCATTTGTTGCATCTTTCTCCAAAACCACATCTCTGTTGCTTCCAGTTTCTTATTTGTAAATCATGTTTTTACAAGGGAATAATGGCAAGACGGTGGTTTCCTGTGGCTTCCAATTAGTTTGTATACCATTTTCTCCGCTAGCCTTTGTCTAAAGAGACTGATCCATAAGGCAGTAGGGCATCAGTTTTGGTCTGCTGTTGTTAAATCACATATTCGCAGCTGACCTCTATATCTAGAAGCCGTCCCACCATTCTGGCACAGGGAAGACACACCTGGTGAATGGTCAGGCTTTATATATATCAGTCCTACGTAGCTAAATCACTAAAGACGCACTTCAAAAAACGTGGAGTGGCAACTGGAAGATCATGGGTTCAATCCCGGGACCGGGGAAAAAAAAAGCAACAACTCACAAGACCTCTGGGAGTCATGACCCAGAGGGGCCCACCCCCCTTAGAATGTCAGGAGTTTAAAGGGCCGAAACACTTGTCTGAGGGGGGGGGGTACTTCCTCTGATGCTCTGAAGAAGTTGTGTTGTTGTTCCGCTCTCTACGGTAGAGAGTTTCCTGCATATATATATATATATATATATATATATATTATATATATATATATATATCAGTCAATCATTTGCATGTCCCTTGCGGAATTTTGCCTCCCTAACAGCACTCCTGTAGGCCTCTCAGTTGTGAGCAAGATGGCCTGCTGCTGATGCATCCATTTGCAGATCATCAACGATGTCTTGCAGCCATTTTCGCCTTGGTCTTCCTCTCTTTCTTTTTCCCATTACGTACCCTTCCAAGACGGTCTTCTCTAAATTATTATGACGTTTAATTTGTCCAAAATATTTAACATTTCTATGTTTAATCGTCTTTACTAGTCAACCTTCTTCAATATTAAGTTCTTTTAATATGAATATATTTGTTCTTTTTTGTGTCCTTGGCATACTGTATGCTAATTATACATAAATCCTAAGCATTTAATCAATACACATTACATTGACATGCAGTACAAAACACCAAGACTAAAATTAAGGACACAGCATTTTTAATCTCACTATACACTACAACAGCACATACAACTGACACTGATATCAACATGACATCAAGACATATGTCATAATAATGGACGAACAATTGGATGAACAAGATCAGTGCAGTGCAAAATACTTCAAGCAATCTTCAATGTTAGAAAAACATTTGGATGAACAATGTCAATGCAGTGCCGGGTAATTTAGCATAGTATCATATGATAATGACGTCTCGTGTTTGCATACTGAGACTTGATGGACATGGGGTCCCGGGGTCTCCTGGCTCTCCACATAGCCTTCACTGCGAACATAGTGTGCATTGGCACTTATACCCGCGCAGTTATCGCTGCCATGACACACCTCCATATAACTGTGCTTCTGCAGCACACGATCAGTCTATATGAAAAACATAATAAAAGAATCATACATTTTGCCCATCCAGTATACCGATAAATCACACTGAAATCATACACAGAATTTCTAAATCGATATGTAAATACAAGAACCCTACAGGACAGATTAATTCAAAACTACATAATCTACACCAAATGAGGTGGGCTCGGCAGAATATACTAAACACGCACAATAATATAAGCACAACGTAGACACGACATCACCGGCGGCCATAGCTTCGATCTAATCTGATGCAAGCCAGTGTTTAAATGGATATTCCCTCCCCCCGTCCCGAAACCAACTACCCAATCACGTGAGCGATGATGCTTCTGTCAAGGTCGTACACTCCTCGACCTAATCGTATATCGTCCACAATAGTTTACATCCTTGTTTCGCGCCTGTTTCAATCTGGAACCATTCGCTCATTCCCTCTTCTATTCTGACTGCGCAAACATGTCCGTTGTAGAGTTCCTTAATTATGTTGACAGTTTTAGATGGTATTCCATATAGTCTTAAAATTCTCCACAATGAATCTCTGTGTATGCTATCAAATGCCATTTTAAAGTCTATGAAGTTCAGGATTAATGGTTTTTGTTTTTTAGTTTGTTCTTCAAGTATTATTATTCTTAGAGTAAAGATCTTATAGAGACAGCTTCTCCCTTTTCGAAATCCTGCTTGTTCTTCCCTCATTGCAGTATCCATTGTATCTTTAATTCTATTCAGAATAACTTAGCAAAATACTTTTGACACAGCAGATACTAAGGTTACTCCTCTCCAATTATTGCAATCGCTAAGGTATCCTTTTTTGCGTATTTTCAATTATTTCTTTTCTCCATTTAGAAGGAACCTTTTCTTCTCTCATTTCAATGAAATTTTAATTCAATGAAATTACATTGAACATAAATGAAACACCAGTGAATCACAGTTACCTGCGGTACAGGAAATTTCATCACAGAAGCCTGGGGACAACTTCTCCAACAAAGTCCATGTTTTTGCTACCATAATTTCATCAGTGATGGCACTGTATGATCCGAGTGCCTGGACGAGGAAATGTCAGATACCCAAGATAATCGTTATAGTTCTTTTGTAGACAATATTTAAACTAGTGTCATCAGCATTAATATGGTCACACTTTTCTGTGGAATATCCAGGTCTCTGGATCCGGTGAACCCTTTCTCTTTCAAATGTCGAAATTGGTTGGAGTGAGGAACCAGGGATTTCAAAACGTCCACTGATGTCGTCATAGTCTCGTCTGAGTTGAGCACTGATGTCGTCATAGTCTTGTCTGAGTTAAACACTGATGTCGTCATAGTCTCGACTGAGTTAAGCAGGATTTTATTCTGTATGATAATATTTTTATGACCTCAGAAAATCTCTACCATAGAAGACTCTATTACACGGATATAAATATATATGTGTGTGTGTGAGATCGAGAGAGGAACAGTGAGAAAGAGGTGTAGTGTATGTCATTCAACATCATGAGAAAACTATTAAAACCTGCCTGATTTGAGGGGGGGAGGGGGGAAATAGGGGGTGAGAGAATTCTGAAGGTATTTTATTCAACATTCAAGAGTGACAGTAGAATAGAAGAAACCATAAAAATGAACGTCTCCTATCGAAAGAATTTTCCGAAGATCTCAGACTACTTTATATATATAAACAGACTTTTAGCCACATATAGAGATATTCATAACTTTGTTGGAGAAAAATGCTCTTTGATAATACCAGACACTTGTAGTCTTGTGTTGATATTCAGAATTGTGAATGAAAATACCATTGTCTATTCTTACCAAACATTTTTAGCTGAATATAGATGATTACTTTATATTAAAATAATCTCTCTCTCTCTGAACCTTAAGTGCCCAGGGCACATGGGGCTTCCGCAAGGGTTTTCCACAAATGCCTGTCCTTCGCCTTTTTTTCTGCTCTTGCCCAGGTGAGCCCTCTATTGCTCAACATCCTTTCTGTTGTTCTTCTCCATGTCTCTTTTGGTCTACCCTTACTTCTGCTCCCCTGTGGTGTCCATCTTAGTGCTATTTTTGGTAGTGAGTTGTCAGTCATTCGGAGCACATGTCCCAACCATCGCCAGCGTCTTTCCTCAATAATTGTTGTCAGTGGTGTCATCTGCATTTCTGCTAATAAGATGTTATTTCTTATGGTGTTTGGCCAAAATATTAAAATAATATTAATTAATATTAATGCTTATTCATACCAGACATATTTAGCTAAGTATAGATTATGTACTTAAAACAATCTCCCAGACGGCGGCAAAGACTTAAATTTGTGTCTCACTTCATTTGATTATTTATTTAGAAGCTAATTTTAAAACTTTGTGATTAAGAATGGACGAAGAATTCAGTATCTGAGAGTTTAGGGCGAGATTGGGGGAAGAGAGTTGGGTGTGAGTGGAAGGAGATATAACAGAATATTGGAAAATGTACTGTTACGGTGTTTGGATTGTCATAAAATAGATATATTCCGGTGTATTTTAATATTTTGACCATTTGATTTAAAGCCCTTGGTATTTTTTGTTGTGTAAGAGTGCAATTAAAAGGTCTGGGTTGAGACGTTAAACTCCACGAAATTTTTTATGAACTTAGCCTTGACATGTTAGTAATAGAAAAGTTATTTTCGGGATGAAGGTCGTAAACAGGTAGAAAAACGGACTGAGTGATTCTCTGGATAGAAACTTCAGGAAGACTTAGGAATAGGAATTGTGTTTGATATTTAAGGACCAAACTATTACGTAGAAAAAGGTTTAGGTTTAGGATTAGGTTTAGATTGATTGGTAGCTTGAGAGGCATTATGATTGTAAATTCATTATGTAGAGGTTGACTGAGAAGATTGTTTCAGATAGGATGTTAGGATGTGAACTGTTAGTTTTTTCTTCCTCATGGATCCAATGTGTAAATTTTTGATGCAGCTACGAGTTGTTAGAAATAGTCTGTAACAGAAGAAATGTGAAATACTGAGATGTTTGAGGACTTTAAGTCCGATATCTTTTTGGGTGATGTGAAGTTGTATATAAGAATCCATGTAATTTCCAGTGAGCTAGTAAGTTAGGTCTTATTCCATCATGTTGAATGCCTGTTTTTCCTAGCTGAGAGTAGTGACTGTTGCCACTCCCTCCCTACATGGCGAACTAGTTCTCATCTGGAGAGGAGTTTGATTATTCATCTGTTTACTCGGTTTATTGATACATCCTCACTTATTCACCACTCATTTTCCCCATAATAAATATGTGAAATTGCTATTATCAACTGAGTATTAGTGGTTCTCAAATTGTTAATATGTGTTCGTTCTCAGTTACACATTAAAATTCCTCAGATGTAATCAGAAGATAGAGTAAGGAAACGTAGTACAGTTTACCATTTGGGTGGCGGCTTTTACACAATTGTGAAGTACTTTAATTATTGCCGTGTCTGTAACTAGCAGACAGATGCACGGCACTTCTAACAGTGGTACAGTACGGCTAGAGAGGGACGGGGAGAGGGGTGAAATGGTGGAAGAGAGAGAGAGAGAGAGAGAGAGAAAGAGAGAAGAGAATGAGAATTTGCTTAAGTCGCTGCCAACACCAAAATGAATCCATCCTGGAATAATCAGAAAAGAGGCAGTTTACAGTATTCCAAGCATAACCTGCTTTATGTAGAGTTTCAGACTGGGTGAAAACAATAACAATAACAATAAAAATAGAAACGACAACAGCAACAACAGAAAAACTCGCTAAGGAGGGTCACTTCAGACAATTGAGTCTATGAACTTAAGACCACTGCCAGTGCACTACTTTGGCTCACAATACACACATTGCTGTTACACAATCCAAGTACTGGCTACATAACTGTGTTAAAGACAGGCCAGTTAGAGACTGGCCAGGACCCTATTCTACATCTTTTGGTTCTCAGCCTGGCTGACTAGGCAAGGATCACCATGACCCCCATGGTGGTGAATACACTATGTCCTGCATATTAGCACAAGGTCAGATCTGCAAGCTAAGGGCTATAACTCACTCATAATTCACATGATGTCAGTGCATGTACACCTTCATCTGCTGCAAATTCTGCACGCAGTTCAAGGAAGATAACTCTTGTACTGTTAACTGTTAATATAAGATATTTTTAAGGCAGCGAAATGATAGTATCTTTCATTAATGTCACTGCATTCAGTGGTGACGACACAAACAAACGATGCTGTGATAGTTCTTTTATATGTGACTACTTGGCCAGAAGTTGTCACTGCTGTGCTGTTGGTAATGTAGAAACAACAAATATTAATATCACTACAAGAACTCCTCTCTGTGCTGTTAATATATAGAAACAACAAATATTAATATCACTTCATAAACTTATGTCTGTTTTGTTAACATACAGAAACAACAAATACTAATATCACTACAACTTCTTGCTATGCTGTTGGTAATACAGAAACAACAAATAATAATATCGTTACAATTTCTTGCTGTACTGTTGGTAATATAGAAACAACAAATACTAATATCACTACAACTTCTTGCTATGCTGTTGGTAATATAGAAGCAACAAACACTAGTATCGTTACAGCTTCTTGCTGTACTGTTAGTAAAACAGGAAAAAAAAACTAATATCGCTACAACTTCTTGCTGTACTGTTGGCAAAATAGAAACAACAAATACTTATAACGCTACAACTTTTTGCTGTACTGTTGGTAATATAGAAGCAACAAGTACTAATATCGCTAAAGGAGATGTTTTACCCCCAAAACGGAGATATTTTACCGCTGATGAAAGCAGTTAGCATTGGAGCCATTCCTCGTTCCAATTTTTACCATCACAATCATTACAGTACAGTCTCTCTTTCCTCCTCCTGCTACTCGTCTTCCCCCCCTCCCCCCCCCCCCCCCCCCATCTCTCTCTCCTCTGACTCTCGCCCTGAACTGAACTGGAAGATGTTCTGCAAGAATATTGACTTTCTTGTCCGAACATGTCATCTAGATCGTGCAGGTCAAGAAAGTAGACTTGTGGCCGTAATCGTTGTAGTATTGTTTAGGGTAAACGTAATAGCTCACGTCAGTATCGAAGTTAGTGAGATTGTAATCGTTGTGGTATTGTTTAGGGTAAACGTAATGGCTCACGTCAGTATCGAAGTTAGTGAGATTGTAATCGTTGAGTTCAGCCAATCTCATAGCACAAGCAAAACTTATTATGGAGATGGAAATGTCCAGAAAGATGAACTCTTGTCTCTCGCACAGAATGGCTTCCCCCCCTCCTTTTTTCTTGTTTATTGCTGTAGCGATCTCCCAGTCTCTTGCATGCTGCCATTGTTTCTAGAACAATCATGATTCCTCCCCCCCCCCTCCCTTCATTTAGTTCTAATTTACCCCACCACTGTCTGAAGCTCTCATTCTCTCCTCAGAAAATCAATGTGTTCTCTCTCTCTCTCTCCCTCTCTTTCTCTCATGATCATTCTTGTGTTAATTCACTATGTCAAACAATCGTTTTTTTTTACCTGTGCCCACTAAATCACACAAAAATCACTGGTGTCTGATGTATTCTTATTTCCACAGAAAATCAATACTGGTTTCTGATTGTCCCGCTCAGTCATTCTTACACTATTCCTTTTTTTCTCTTTATAATCTGTACATATACATACATGTGCATATGTATATATGTATGCGTGTAAGCATGTGTGTGTTAATTTATACACATACTTATGTATTATGTATGCATTAGATACGACATTAGTCATATGAATGTGAATGTATCTGTGTTTCTTCTCTTGTGATAAATCATTTTCACATTTGTGTTTTTCTTTGTCTTTCACTGTTTATGTTCAGCTGTTTGTGGACTGAAGCAACTCTGATCAAGCTATGGATTGCTGTCTGCAGGCGTTTACCAAGTGTTTTGTTGTTTGATGTTATTTATGAATGTTAATCGTTCTTCGTTCGTTTCAAAAAGAGTAGTTAAACTCATGCAGCAGTGCCAGCTATTGTAATTGTTTTGTTTTTTTTTGTTCATGTGACTTGTCCTTTCCAGAACGTTGTCCCTTTCATAGCCTTCCTGAATTTAATACGGTCTTGCGTAAGTTGATCAGCGTCTCGCAGACACATTCAGACTTTCCATGATATATAGTTATGTTATGCTGTTATGTTATGTTATGTTATGTTATGTTATAGATGCATTGCTGCATAATATTGCATGAAATAATGCACCAGGACTTCTTTCTGTTTATTTTTCCGTAGCCAACGGTTGACAATGGCTGAAGTGTGTTTGAATAACTTTTTGTCGGTTCAAATTTTTTTTTTACGTTTCACAAATTTTATGTGTAAATGGCTATATAAAGTGTTCAAGCAAGGAGTTGTTGAATCAAGAAAATGAAAAGGAAAAGATAAATGAAATACGTTTGCAGTAGCAAGCGGTATAATGCTGTATTAAAAGAATAGTTGAAAAGCTGAAGGAAGTAGAGCAAAGGGAAGATAATGCTATAGATAGTTAAGCAAGGTCAAGTGATGGTCTGGAATCAAATATAGATCAGTTAACAACGTCAAGTCATGGACTGGAATCAGGTATAGATGAGTTTAAAACGTCAAGAGATGAACTGGAATCAAATATAGATGGATCAACAACGTCAGGTGATGGACTGGAATCAGATATAGATGGATTAACAACGTTAAGTGATGTGCTGGAATCAGATATAGATGGTTAACAACGTCAAGTGATGGACTTGAATCAGATATAGATGTTTAACAACATCAAGAGATGGACTTGAATCAGATATAGATGTTTAACAACATCAAGAGATGGACTTGAATCAGATATAGATGTTTAACAACATCAAGAGATGGACTTGAATCAGATATAGATGTTTAACAACATCAAGAGATGAACTTGAATCAGATATAGATGTTTAACAACATCAAGAGATGGACTTGAATCAGATTGATCTATTGCACACACACACACAGAGCAAGGGACTCGGCATACTGGATATCCCTTGCAAACAATCTACCCCTGCGGAAGTGCACAAGATAATGATGAATATAATTTCCCATAAAACGAGAAGATCTGTCTAGTCATGAACAAAAACAAATATTTCGACACGCTATAAGATATAAACAGACGAATTTCCTCCCTCTCAATGTTAAGAATTTGTTCGATGAACTTCCCGAGTTTGTTTATCAAAAAGTGGCAAACAGAATCAGGGGAAATGTTTGGAAAAGAAAACGTGAAACATTCTGCAAGATTGTCCTTCGTCCCTGGAAGAAGAAAACAGGGTAAAAATGGAAGAAAAGATGCAACAGCAGTAAAAATAGAAAACAGGAGAAGATTAATCGACTCTTAAGTAAACGAACCACTCATGAAAGCTTAACGAGAATGTGCCTGGAGCGAAAAGAAGCAGAAAAAAAGAAGAAGAAAAAAAGTAACAAAATATCTGAGACAGATTCAGCAACATGTGAAATCCTTACCGAGTGTTCCATGCAAACATTGGAGAAGAAAGGAACACAGATTTTATATAAAGACTCAATCAAATTTATAATCATGTTATATATAAAGACTCAATCAAATTTATAATCAAGTGTTTGAGAAAAAAAAATAGCCACCCTGAGAGTGACAATGAGTTAGGTGAAGAGTACTTGTGTAAGACAACAAACACGATTCTCGTCCGTGTTTGGATCGTTTTCTGTCGTCCTTTGTGAGGCTTCTTCGTGTGTCATTGGTTGCCGTACTTTTGATCCTGTGTTGAGATATCATGGCAAATGAGCTCCTAGCCCCTATATCTGATGCAAAAAATGATGCATCAGATGTTAAAACTAATTACGTTCGTTGAGCTTTAGTTAAGAATATCCATGTTAAAAAGTCCAGCAGAGAACGTGTTTCAAAGGAGCTTAACTCACCTGGAACAGTTATTTCCCCCTGATTTCACTTCTCGTGCCACATGTTAAAAATAATAGAAATATTGTCTTTTCTAAAATAATAACAATAGAACAGCGTGATGTCTTGTTACCTCCTCAAAACAGAACATTATATCATCAACTCACAAAATGTGATGCAGCGTCATCATCATCATCATCATCATCATGTGCCGTGCCGACTGGCGTTGGAGTACACTATCCTTCATGCAGGCCATCAGCTCAATTGGTGATCTCCTCTCACACAATCCCGTCAGACTGTCCAGTATCATTTCTCTTGGTCTTCCTCTTGATCTTCTTCCTTCTATTTTTCCTGTTGTTATATTTTCAATCCCCCCTCTTCTCATTGCATGTCCTATGAAAGTATATTGTCTCTCTCTTATCTTTTTGACAAGATTTTTTGTCTCTCCAGCTCTTCTCATACATTCTTCATTAATTATTTTTGCTGTCCAGGGGATTCGCAACATTCTTCTAATAAACGACATTTCTGCTGCTTCCAATGATTTTTGTGCAGACTTTCCTATTGTCCATGATTCACTTCCGTATAACAAGATAGGTTCAATATAGCATTTTAGGACTCGTTTTCTAACATGCAGCGTAAGAATTCTAAAGTTTGTTTTATCAACATGAAAATGTGCAACACAAAACTGCGTAAGCAAATCTCATATGAATGTGTTTTAAACTACACGTGAAAACAGAGAAAAGCATTGATTCCAAATATTTTGTTCCCTCATTTACTTAGGACATATCAGGAGTGAAAATCCGGTTTACCACCAACACATTGCCTTTTTTTTTTGTCTTGCAGAACCTGAATTTTGCGACGATGTTTGGGCGGATGAGGAGGAGGGTGCGAATTAGAAGGGATTAATGAATTGTTGAAAAAGTTTTTCTGTTTCATTTTTGTTGCGTAATTTATTATATTTCATTAAGCTTAAATATTTGTTACTTAACTTCATGTGAAATGTGAGTAACAGATCAGATGTATGCACATATACACACATAATTATGTGTGTGAGAATGTGTCATGAGTATAGCGCGTATGTGTATGGCGTTTTTTTTTCTTATTGACCAGCTCCAGACTCTAGCCAAATTGTTGTTTGTAAGACTGAACTTCTCGTGATATCATTTGTACCCTTTCGTTCTCATATACTGACGTCTACGTGTCTGTGTGATCATATTCTTCCTCTTCGCATAGAAGACGAACATAATCCGTTCCAGAAGGTAGTTCGACTTACACTTGTTCAGCTTTGGAGTTTAACTTCCACATAACAAATAACGTAAACTGAATTAATCCATTCCAGAAGGTAGTTCGACTTTCAATTGTTCAGCTTTGGAGTTTAATTTCCACTTAACAAATAACATAAACTGAACTAATCCGTTCCAAATCCCCAAAGCTTACCCTTTATAAAACATTTAAGCACAAATATTGGTCATTTAAATCTGTATAATAATGCTAGTATGCATAAAGTCGTACATTAACACTATAAAATTGTTAATAATTTACATGCAAACTTACATGTTAAAATAACACTTTAATACTGCAGAATCATAAAACAATAAAAAGTGTAGGCAAAGATTTACTGAGATGTGATGATGGTCTAAGGGAAAGTGAAAAGGAAGATTTGTGGGGGAGGGGGAGTAATATTACTTCTTGGATAGTGAGTCACCTTCCACAAAAAACATCACCTAACTGACCTGGCGGTGTAGAATTCTCTTCTCTTGAATCTAACAGTTGAGGTCTGGGGCTCACTAACACTAGCACTGCTAGCACCACTTGATCTTTCCCTGGAGAAGAACCTGTCCTTTTGCTTTTATCCGCTTTTTAAACAAAATTTCCTAAAATTTTGTATTACATTGTCATCAAACTTGCTGATGTGTTCACAACTACGTTACTGGGATACCATCTCCCTACAAAGCTCGGTGGCTTACCCCTGTACTTCAATAGTTCCTTATTGCTTGCCTTGGGAATTCTGCTCTTCCTGTTTTCCTCCTTCTCTGAAAACATTTCCATTCTTGCTGTTGCTCCTCATGTAGATCCTCCAGCTCCTCGGTGGTCAGTTCAGCATTATGGTCTTCACTAACTTCTCAGCATCCTCATCGCTTACCTCCAGGCCCGTGGACTTCCACAGAGACACAGTTTCCTTCATTATTCCAGCATCCTGTTGAGGCTTCTCTACTAGCTCGGACTCCTCTAAGTCTCTGGCTGATACAGAGACTGACCAGAATTAAGACCCCTCTGGCTGGTACAGAGAGTGACCAGAGTTTGGACTGCTCTAAGTCTATGGCTGGTACAGAGACTGACCAGAGTTTGGACTCTTCTAAGTCTATGGCTGGTACAGAGAGTGACCAGAGTTTGGACTCTTCTAAGTCTATGGCTGGTACAGAGACTGACCAGAGTTTGGACTCTTCTAAGTCTATGGGTGGTATAGAGACTGACCAGAGTTTGGACTCTTCTAAGTCTATGGGTGGTATAGAGACTGACCAGAGTTTCTTCTACCCGGCATCGCCTTGTAATGAAACTTCGCCGCAAGCTTTGTCTATAATGCTCAAGTAGTGGAGGATATGCAAGTGGTCTTCCAAAACTCCCTAAAGGTTACCCCTGTCCCATCAGTCACCTCAAAACACCTTAAGAAAAGGGCCTTAGTGTGGTTTCTTAAAATTAGAAATTACATGCTGGTTCATGGGATGGATAAGAGGAATTGTGTTGGGGGCAAGAACTTTTCCTGGATAAAGTCATATTCCACACTCATATTTTCACCAGATCCTGAAGAGTGTGCACGAGTCCTGTCTAACACAAGAAGGGTCTTTTGCTCCAAGTATTTATCAGACTACGAACAAAACCTTCCTCGGTGCACTCGGTGAAGAACTGTCTAGTTAACCAAGCTTTATGACGCCTAGTTAACCAAGCTTTATGACGCCTAGTTAATCAAGCTTTATGAGGCATATGTAAACTTAGCTAGCGCTTATTCTACATTTTATGGATATATTGGGAAGAAATAGATCATCCCAGCTGTTTCAGGCATTCCCTTGGCATGTACTACCGTACTGTGTGGCCAAGATCTCGCGACCCCCATGACCGCCAACCCAGATTCTCCCCTCCAAGGATACTGCATGCCAGCTAATTCAGCATCTTACACACATTCATACATCACATTAACATGAATTACATATTACCTAGTCAGAAAATCAATTTACAACCATTTATTAACACTCTTCACATATATCATAGTGACGCCACAACAGACATTACACACGGGACATCAACATGCATCATCATGATAATAACAAGGCGTGAAATAAATACAATGTACATCTATAATTAAGTAACAACTAAATCAGTGGACTAGATTGACCTGGGCTTCTCTGGCCCTACTAAACAATTATACATTATCTCAATATTGTGCCGATGCACTGGTACAAATTACAGCCGCTGCTTCCATGAAATCCCCACCCCTAACTCACATAAAACTTCCCCGTGCCAATGCACTGAATAACATATCTCCACTTGTGTGAAATGCACTGACTACATATTTCCACTTGTGCTAGTGCACTGAATACATGTTCACTTTTGTGCACATGCACTGAATAACATATTTCACTTTTATGCTCATGCACTGAATAGTATATTTCACTTTTGTGCTCATGCACTTAATAACTTATTCGCTTTTGTGCCCGTGCACTCAATAACATATTCACCTTGTACCAACGCCCTGAATCTCCTCCACAGCTTCATAAAGTTCACAAGTACTAACGCGCTAATACTTCTCCATAGCTTCATGAAGTTCACATGAAATTAACACCATGATGGCATACCCCATGCCATTTAAGAGAACATTAATCATCATGAATCACCAATATATATATATATATATATATATATATATAACACAATATCCAGGGCGACTTGGGCTAAGTATTTCCATATCAAACAAACAGACAAGATCGAACTTGCCCCGCCATTTGCCTGCTGGCTATGCTCATGTGTGACCTTTCCCACACGCTTTTTCCTTTATATAAGTCCTCCACCCCCGCATCACGTGAACTGCTTTTCTCCGTCCAAAATCCATACACTATTCTGGGCTTCGAAAGGCAGTTCACACCTAGTTAACAAAGCTTTATGACGCTTAGTTAACCAAGCTTTATGACGCCTAGTGAACTTTTTTTTATGACGCCTAGTTAACAAAGCTTTATGACGCTTAGTTAACCAAGCTTTAGGACACCTAGTTAACTAAGCTTTATGACGCCTAGGTAACCAAGCTTTATGACGCCTAGTTAACAAAGCTTTATGACGCTTAGTTAACTAAGCTTTATGACGCCTAGTTAACCAAGCTTTATGACGCCTAGTTACCAAAGCTTTATGACTTTAACTCTTACACTAAGCCTGTCTGTTTGGACATTGTTTTTAATTTTAAAAAGACTTTGGCGTTTTCTGAACGACACACCAGGAGCGGTTTAATCTTGAGTTTCCCACTAGCATTACCACACAGAAGGAGGGTTAGCCTATCTTTCATAGGCCTGTGTCCTTGCAAGGACTGCCTTTTCTTAGTGGCATTTTGTTCCAGAACATACCTGTCTCATCACAGTTGAAAACTTATTGGGGAATGAAGCCCTCCCTATCCACACAATCTTTAAACCCAAACACAAACTTTTCGACAGCATCTTTATTTGCACTGGCAACTTCCCCATGCCTTATCGCCCTATGAATGCCAGTTCTCTTTATCTTAAATTATCAGACCACACCTTACTAACTTTAAAATCTCAGCACTACTAGACCCACTGGCATCTCGCCTAATGTCACTGTACAGATGCCTAACCTTCTCACAAATAATAGCCCCAGACATTCTATTACCAGCCAACTGATTTTCATTTATCCAAACCTTCAAAAGTTTTTCTCTACTTCTTCCATTGCTGGGGATCTAATACTGGCAAGGGATTTTTACCCCTTTCGCCACATTAGCCGCTTTAATGGCTTCCTTGTTCTTTAGTATGGTCGATATGGTCGACTTAGCCATCCCATGTTAAAACAGCCAGCTCCGATACACTTTCATCACTTTTTTCGTTTAGTGATAAGTTCCTTTTTCACTTCTATCATGGTGGTTACATTCTTTCTCATAGGCTTTTCATCACTGGTAAATTTCTTTGGCGCCATTATGAATTTGTAATTTTAAAGTTAAAATGAAGAAAAAAATCCAAAGAAATCGCAATAAACTTACAATTCGACACCACACACTAAACTTAAGTCACAGGTGAACTGACCACGTGACTCTTGTTTCCTTTCGGGTGGCAGTGTTTGTTTTGGTCGACTTTCGAATTTCTGTCCGAAATTCACATAGGAATTTTTGGTCTAGTTTCAAGTTATTAGAGTATCAAACCTTTCGATTATGCACTTAATAACTTATTCGCTTTTGTGCCCGTGCACTCAATAACATATTCACCTTGTACCAACGCCCTGAATCTCCTCCACAGCTTCATAAAGTTCACAAGTGCTAACGCGCTAATACTTCTCCACAGCTTCATGAAGTTCACATGAAATTAACACCATGATGGCATACCCCATGCCATTCAAGAGACCATTAATCATCATGAATCACCAATATATATATATATATATATATACACACACAACCACACCATGCATATGGGAGAAAGAACAGTTTTCGCCACTACAAAAGAGATTTATTGTGAATGAAGAAATGCTACGAGTGCACAGCTGACGAGATGTGCGCGCCTGATCTGACATTTCTATATCCTGTGCGATAACACTTTATCCTGACGGGATATTTCCTTATCCTGAACTGATGTTCATGTGTCCGCAAGACATTTCCTTGTATGGTTAGATTCTCTGTCGAGATGGAATTACTTTTCATCTGATACATCTCTTTCTTCTGACTGGCTATTCTGACTTGACAGAGAAGATAATGGTTATATTTTGTATGGCACACATGTGAACATCGTGTGTTTGTTTGATGTTAACAGCACGTGGTAGTCGACAATTTAAAGAGTCTGTGTTAGCAAGACGCTAAATTTTGTAGTCTGTTCTGAATTATTTGAATGTATGAGAAACGTGCGTGTTTTTTGTGGTATATTTTCTCCTATGTGTGTACACATGATAATGACCATCGTAGTTGACTGTGAATATCTAAATCATCATCATCATCATCATTATCATCATCGCCTTTCACTCCCTTGAGAGCATAGGCCACGGATGAAGATTCTCCAGACATCCCTGTTCTTGGAATTATTGTTTCCTTCTATGTGCATCCCTTGTGTCTGAGCACTTTCATAATTTATCTTCTCCAAGTAAGTCTAGATCTTCCTCGTTTTTGTGAATATACATTGGTAATTGTCCATATGTACTGAAACGATTGACTGAGTTTGTGTGTATGTCCGTGCCCTAAGCCGATATTTGAATTAATAAAATTCAGCTTCATAAAAATCTGATATGATCTTTATGAACACGTTGAGAGTGGCAATCTTGAAACAATCTAAATGGGCATATGTCATCATCATCATCAGGTGCCGTGCAGAAAGGCGTTGGCTATTATACTTCTCCAAAGTACACTATCCTTCATGCAAGCCATCAGCTCAGTTGGTGATCTCCTCTCACACCATCCCGTCAGACTGTCCAGTATCATTTCTCTTGGTCTTCCTCTGGATCTTCTTCTCTCTATTTTTCCTGTTGTTATAATATTTTGCCCCCTCTTCTCATTGCATGTCCTATGAAACTATATTGTCTCTATTATTTTTTGACAAGATTTGTTTGTCTCTCCAGCTCTTCTTATACATTCTTCATTAGTTATTTTTGCTGTCCATGGGATTTGCAACATTCTTCTAATAAACCACATTTCTGTTGCTTCCCATGATTTGTGTGCAGACTTGCCTATTGTCCATGATTCACTTCCATATAACAAGATAGGTAAATACAGCATTTTAGGACTCGTTTTCTAACATTCATTGATAAGGATGTGTTGGATAATATGTTTATCATTCTTTGAAATGCAGTCTTTGCTTGGCCTGTTCAGTTCCTAATTTCTGTTCTGCATTTCCCATCTGAAATTATTACTGCACCAAGATATTTAAATTTGTGCACCTGCTTTTGAATAATTCAGGATTTTGGTGGATTATGTTTCTTTAGCGACTTTATCCAAGAGATTTTGCAGGTCTTGTTGGTTCTCGGCTATCAGTACTGTGTCGTCAGCATACCAAAGGTTGTTCATATTGTATCCTCCAGTTTTTATGACTGGTTCTGTGATGATTGTTCCTAGAATATTCTCGCTGTACAGAGAAAAAAGGTCTGGAGATAGTACACATCCTTGTCGCACCCCTTGTTTTATAGGTTGATATTTCCAGTTCTATTTACTGCTACCAGTATAGATGTTTTACAATCCTCGGGTCTTTGCCGTCTATATTGATGTCTTCAAGCATTTTAATAATTTCATTATGTTTCACCTTGTCGAATACCTTGATGTAATCAATGAAGCATAAGTAGAGATCCTTCTGTACTTCTAAAGCTCTTTCTATTAGTGCTCGTAAAGCATAAATGGCATTGTGTGTTCACTTTCCTTCAACAAATCCAAACTGTTCATCTGCTATTTTCATTTTTAGCTTTTTCCTTGTGATTCTCATAATAATTCTCAGAAGTAGCTCTGTTATGTGACATGAGAGGCTGATAGTCCGGTAGTCCTCACATTCCTTTGCGCCTGGTTTCTTTGGTTGTGCTATAAACGTGGATGTAAGCAGGTCACTGGGTATATAACCACTGTTGTAAATGTCATTCAGTAACTTGGCTATTATTTGTATTCCTATCTCCTCTAGCGCCTCTATTTCTTCTATTGTTATATTATCAGGCCCAGTCACTTTTCCTTTCTTCGTGTGTTTGATGACATCTATGATTTCATCTTCAAGTATTGGTGGTCCCTCACAGTTTTCAGTATCTGGTGTTAGTTCTGGTTTTTCTCCTCCATATAGCTCACCGATGTACTCTGTCCACTTGTCCACAATGTCTTCTTTTCCTACTAACCTTCTTTATATTTCAAGCATCCTGTGGTATATTTTGTTTTCCTGCCTGTGAGTTCACTAATTCGTTTGTGCATGTTTTTGCTGTCTTTATTATGAGAGTCCTCTATTTGTCTGCTCTGTTCATTTAACCACACTTCCTTTGCTTCTCTGCATTTGCGTCTTATTTCTTTCATTATCTTGCTGTATTTTTCTTGATTATTTTTACTTCTCTTCTTGTCCATCAGTCCTAAGATGTCATCTGTCATCCATTTATTTTTAGAGGCTTCTTTTTTCGGTGGTATTATCTCCTTAACAGTTTGGTGGATAGAATCTCTTAACATTACCCATTGTTCATCTATACTATTTATCTTTGCTATTGCATTGTATCTATTTGTTATAATAACTCTGTATTGTTCTTGCCGTTATTGGTCATTTTTAAAGAGTTCTGTATTCAGTTTGATGTTTCTCACTTTTCTGCATGCTTTCTTTAGCTTTATTCTAATTTTTCCACAGAGTGGGTCATGGTCACTGTTACAGTCAGGTCCTGGCATGGTTTTTGTTGTCAGTAATGCATTCTGGAATCGTTTTGTTGCTTAATACGTAGTCTATCTGGTTAAAAGTCTTTTTGTCTGGTCTACACTACGCTATGAAATACCAGAGATTAGATATGCTGATGACACAGTATTACTGTCCACAACACAGAAAGGAATGGAAAAACTAATTATGTCAGTCTGTAAGAATAGCGAAGAGCAAAACCTCTATCTTAATGCAAAGAAAACTAAATCGATGACAACTGACAAAACAAACAAGGCAGCAGAAATATGTATCAATGAGGAAAAACTGGAAGAATTCGAGAGTTTTGAATATTTTGGATCACTATTAACTAGTAATGGAGATACAATGGGGAAATTAAAACGAGGACATCTATCGCTCTTCAGAAAGTAAAACAACTAAAGAATCTGTGGAGAGGAACAGGTAGAACCACAAAAATAAGATTTTTAAGGGCATGCATCTTTCCCTTTGCAACATATGCCTGTGAGACCTGGACACTTAACAAAACAGCTGAGAAAAGCATAAATGTCTTTTAATGTAAATGCTACAGATGAGTTCTTCAAATATCATGGACACACAAAAAAAAAGAACAAATATATCTATACTACAAGAACATAATATTGAAGAAGCCTGGCTAGTGAAGAGGATTAAGGAGAGAAAACTTAAATATTTTGGACACATTAAACGTCATGATAGTCTAGAGAAGACCGTCTTGGAGGGGTACATAATGGGAAAAAGAACGAGAGAAAGACCAAGGCGAAGATGGCTGCAAGACATCGTTGATGTTCTGCAAATGAATGCATCAGTAGCAGGCCATCTTGCTCACAACCGAGAGGCCTACAGGAGTGCTGTTATGGAGGCAAAGTTCCGCAAGGGACATGCAAATGAATGAATGAATGAACTACACCACATTGCCAAGTCTTCGAGGATGTTGTTTAAACCAGGTGTTTCCTATAACCATGCTGTGTATTCTTGCCCATTCAATTAATTTACTACCTCTGTCATTCCTCTCCCCCAGTCCATAGTCACCAACGATGTCTGAAGTTCTTCCTTTATCAACTTTGGCATTAAAATCTCCCAGGACTATAGTAACTTCATGTGACTTTGTGTGTTTCAGGGCTGTCTCTATGTCATTATAAAATAGCTGTACATCTTATTCAGAACTTTCAGATGTTGGAGCGTACACTTGTATATTATTTATGTCTATTGGTCGTCCTTTCAGTTGAGCTAGCAGGACTTGGTCCGAGTTGTTCAAATATCCTACAGTTGTCCTTGTTTGTTCGTCAAATGTTATTCCTACTTTGGTTGATGTTTCTCCCGTCCTGAATATATTATTGCATATTTATCAGAGTTAATCTTCCCTGGACATGTCAATCTAACGTCACTCATTCCTAATATGTTGATCTTCATCCTTTCCATTTTCCTCTTTACATTTTCTAATTTTCCAGCATGGAATAAAGCTCTAACATTCCATGTTGCTATTTTGAACTTGTTAGTTTGGCCACCAGTAGCTTGATGACGATCTGGCCTCACCTGTGGCTCATGAGCTGCCCTACCGGAAGAGGCTGTTCCAGAGGAACATCCATTACCTCGTTCATGACACATCTATTACTCTGAATAAGAATAATTGTTCTTGAGAGCTACGACAGTGGTTTCCAATTGCCTTCTATTGGTTTGTGTACGGACTCTTCGCTAGCTTTCGGACTCTCTGTCCTACCCGCAAGGCAGCGGGAGCGAGAGGTTTTTTAAAGACGCCTCTTACTTACCTGGTATTCCCTTCACTGGGCATTTTATAGGAGTAGTAGAGCCAGCTACCACCCCACTTCGCTCCCTGAGACTACCGCCAGTTGGTCCTCACCTGCTTATTTGGTTAAATCCTTTATTTATATTATTTTATCTTTATGTGTAGAACTGTGATAATAAACTACTGGGAAGCAAAAGGGTCACTGTGGTGTGTATGCTGGGAAACAAAGAAGTAAAGGTGGTGTACATGCTGATTGCTGGAGTAGGACATGATGTGAACATACTGAAGAGCAAAGAAGGAGCTGTTGTGAACATACTGAAGAGCAAAGAAGGAGCTGTTGTGAACATACTGAAGAGCAAAGAAGGAGCTGTTGTGAACATACTGAAGAGCAAAGAAGCCACTGAGATGGAGGATACTGAGAAAAAAAGAAGTAGCAGAGATGGGCATGCTGGGAACAGAAAAAGTAACTGAAGTAGGCATTCTGGGGAAAATGAAATAGCTGAAATGTCTTTGTCTGGAAAATAATACGTAGCTAAAAATGATATGCTAGAAAAAGTAACTAAGATGATCATTCTGGGGGTGGGGGGAATGCAGTGTAACTGTGAGGGTGAAAAACGAAGTACTGTAACTGACACTGGCAGTGTGGAAAAAAAGTAGTAAATGGGATAGGCATAATATGAAAAAGTAATAGCTGATCTGAGGGCGCACAGAAAAAAAGTAGTAAATGGGATAGGCATAATATGAAACAAAATAATAGCTGATCTGATGGCGCATAGAAAAAAGTAGTAAATGGGATAGGCATAATATGAAACAAAGTAATAGCCGATCTGATGGCGCATAGAAAAAAAAATAACTGAAAAGGGCAAGATGGACAAAAAGATTTAGCTGTGATAGGCATGTTATGAACAAAAAATGGTAGCAAAGATGGAGATGCTAGGAGGGGAAAAAAAAGAGAAGAAACAGCTAAGATTAGTATGCCTGAAACCGCCGGATCCAGAAAGAGAAAAGAGAAAACGAAGGCTATTTCAGGTTTCTAGATCGGCAGTTTCTGCTGCAGAGATCTGGAGATAATAACAACAACAAAAAATCGACATTGAGACTTGATTTTATGCGCTGGCGTGCGAGTGATCTGAACTCTGATGGAAGTGACAAAATGGCAAATAAAAAAATAGTCCAAATCCAATGCTTCATTCATCAACCAAAATCGATTTTCACCATTTCGAAATGACTACCAGAACAAACATTGAGCGTTGAAAACAATTCAGATGACTTAACCGCGATTATTGATCTAATGCGAAAAGTGTACTTAGGTTGGTAGTGACACTTTCCCATTACGGTGCAGTCACGGAAAGGAAGCATTTTCTTGTGATTATTTCTGAACAGCACATCATTTGAGGAGACCGATTACTCTGGTCAATTTCATCTGCACTGCTGGCCACACTGGTGAAGATGAACATGCAACAAGGGTTATTTTTACTCTTGATTCAAACAGATCATGGAAATAAGATACCTGGACAATATTTACCTGGATATGAGATGTTTGAATAAGATTTACCGAGATATAACAAATGTGGACAAAATTTATCTGGATATAAGATACCTAGACAATATTTACCTGGATATAAGATATCTGGACACGATTTACTTGGATGTAAGATATCTGGACAAGATTTACTTGGATATAAGATATCTGGACAAGATTTACTTGGATGTAAGATATCTGGACAAGATTTACTTGGATATATGATATTTGGACAAGATTAACTTAGATATAAGATATTTGAACAAGATTAACCTGATTATAAGACACATGACTGAACGTCTGAGTGCCAAAGTAGTTAGTACACTAGTCTCACATGGCGAAGATCGGTGATTCGAATCAGGCTGGAGGCCCACAGTTGTAAGGGAAGAGATAATGAACATAGCAAACCTAGGCTGATTGGCAACCCTAGCGTATGAAATAATGGGTCAGCAGCTGGGCAGATCAGGAGTGCGCAATTCTGAGTGATGTCAGTTCGCCAGACCTAGTATATAAAGAAAATGATAGAGAATTTTAATCGGTTGGGATTTGTAAGCTGAGCACATAGGAGGCCAGCGAATCGGGAGAGTCATGTCATTGTTCAAGCGCGAATGAGAATGTTTATTTGTCGAAGGAGAACCAATGTATGTATAGGATATTAATTGTTTATACTCTGTGATGTGGATGCATGCGAGCTGTGTAGTCGACTCTTCCGGTCCAATCCCGATCCACTTAAGGAATGATTTAAAATAATAATGTATATAATCAAAATTCTATTATAACATAAATAATCTATGTAAGATGTTAACGTTTTAGTAACGTGCGAAATGAGGGTTTATATGTGACCATAAATATGTATTTCTGAATTTTATGTATATTCATGTTGTACGCAATTATTACCAATTGGTACCTGTGATTACATGATTACATTCAGACTGAATGATGAAGACTTAATGATGAAGATTAGAGAATTTTGCAAGGAACGATTTTATGTTAAAAAATCAAACGACACGTATGATCTCAGTTACTCCATTGTTGGTACACTTTGACGGAACCAAATATTAAAAGAAAATTGATTTGATTTTGTTGATAACAATATACGCTGATGAATAACAACATATAAAATGATGATCATTTGTTTAATTTTGTTTAATTCTATGTAAACAATATAAGTGCATGATTATTTGAAGAAGAAGTATTGACTGTGATTTTTTTTCTTTCATTGGTGTAATATGTTGATGTGTTAGTCTGTGCAATCTTCAGTCTTCATGTACCTATAAAGATAAGTTACCAACAATAAAATTACGATATAACAACATATAAATTACGGACAACTATTAGCCCATTAAAATCCTATAATTCCTACACAGTCACCCAGCTATAGAAGTTGATACTCGGCTTTGTCTGGAGCTGGAGAAAGAAAGGCGGCCAGGCGTGATAATGATGATGATGACCATATCACACTCTAGAGCCCCGGCAGGTCAAGGAACATATGGCCACAAAAACCATTTAGTGTAGAGAGTTTCTGCCGTGAGGACGTGTTCTTCCCAGCTCCTGAGTCTCGGATGTTCTGCGTGCTTCCACAAGGAAATGTGTAGTGAGACTCACATCTGTGCACTCATCTTGTGGTCGCGATTACGATGAACTATGCCAGAAATATAAAGTGTGTGTTTTTTTCTTGGATAATTCCAGAAATATTGTAAGTTATATTCATCAATTATTAATAACCTATTTTCGCTGTTTTGCACACGTGGTGAAGCGTGACCCGGTCTAGTTAATCCTTTGGCCAAACAAAGCCAGTGTCAGACAATGGGCGTGGCAAAATATTGCTCGCGTGTACCTACACGTAAGATGATAACAGGTGAGGAAGAGGAACTAGGTGAGATAACGGAGCCGTGTAGTCGCCGTGATGGACTACGGTCCACGGCGGCTAAAAACTGTAGTTAAACTGTAGTTTTTGTTAACACTCAACACAATAATCTGAACTAAACTACGGGGGTGCGGCAACCAGCCCGGGGTGACAATAAAGAAGTCTAACCAGGGACAATGTGTTACTGTCTCGTTTCACAGTACTCTTCAATATCAGAGTATAAAGCACGCCCTGGATGAGAGGTATCACACAAAATGAAAAACGGACAGATAAAGATGGCGCAAATGTAGAAAATATAATGAAAGCGCAAGCCCTTACCATTCACTTATACAACACAAAAAACAAAGTGCTCGTATCGGGTACAGCTGAGGTTGTTGATTCCTGTTTGTCTGATGAGTTCAGTCTTTTACAAGAGTAATTGTAACAGGACAGAAATAGTGTCTAACTTGTGTCATGCACAAGACACTCTTCTACCAGTAAGTGACTGCCAGGACAACATGCTTGAGTACCAGAAGCTCGCCTTGAGAACAATCCTGACACCGAACATGCGGGAGCAGTCGTATCAGAGTCGACACCTCCACATACCGACGACCACACAGGCCAGCAAGTAGCTCCACTTTTGCTGGAATCACAAGGTACCAAATCTCCTGATCCACCTACTACTATCACGTGTATCACAAACCACAGTTGTCCAGAGTCACGTGATGATCGAAGTTCTCTGGAAATTTCATCTTCTGGCGAAAAGCCATCAATTCCTTTTAGCCATGGTGTAATAAATGCTGTCAAGGAGTTGGTAAAGACCCTCATCAAAGACGTAACTGCTGAAATAAAACAGTCTCTCAACAGTGAAAATGACAGTCTCAGGAGAGAAATCATGACTTTCAGGGAAGAAAACAAAAGCATGAAATGTCTTATCGATTTGATGCGGTCAGAAACTCTCGGCCAAAATAACATTCAAGAAAAAAGCACCAGGAAAGTTTCTGCAGATGAAAGTGACTCAGGTCAGGAGACACAATCACTGGCTGAGCCAGCGTCACCTAGAACATCAAACAAACCTGGACAGGAACTTGAGCTTACACCAAGACAGCGTCACCTAGAACATCAAACAAACCTGGACAGAAACTTGAGCTTACACCCAGACAGCGTCACCTAGAACATCAAACAAACCTGGACAGGAACTTGAGCTTACACCAAGACAGCGCAGTAAGGAATCATCATAAGGACTGAAAAAAACCTAACACAATGTACCCAAACGATGTACAGATTAGCAACAGGTTTGAAGTTCTGCAGGACAGCTCAGCATCAAGTAACCAGCAGGTGCCCAAATCACTAAAATCAGGCATGGTACACAAGCATTCCTCTCAGCAATCTCCACATCGAAATCACCACCAGCACCACCCTAATCACCAGCACAACTTCCATATCAAAGAAAACACAAATCATCTGGTAACTGGAGACTCTTTAATGAAAGGAAACTATGCGACCGGTTGTCCATCTCAGTAGAGGACATAGTCTCAGTGATTCCGTACCAGGGGGCGGTATCATAAAAAATAATAGGAACACTGAGAAGTTTGAAGGTCGACCTAAAGATCACGAGGACAACAGTTCATGTTGGCATCAACGACAGCATGAATGGTTTGACTCTCAGACCCTACGATCTTCATGTACTGATATTGACAATTAAACAGATATTTCCAAACACGTCAATCTTCATAATCATACCTGCGTGCTCTGGTGCTGGTTGTCGCTTGGCTGTGCCAACAAAACAACTTAGTTTCATCGACAACGCCCGTTCTTCACTTCGGAGCCTGGGGCTCCTAAGAAAAGACTTTATCGTGATCAGATCCACACCACCAAGACTGGTACTAGCATACTAGCCAAAAATATCAAGTATCCCGCTAAAACACAACAGGACAGACTGCCACCATCAGACAGCATAAAGCAGGGAAAACAAGTAAAAAATCGTAACACGCGGAGGACCACCTCTCCCCTGATAACGCAACACCATGTGTTTTCCAAAATCTCGCTATCTGTCCTCATACCAACTCCAGCTTCTTCATCCTCTCCATATGACTCATCTTCTTCCTATGACTCCATGTTCCCGCCCCTTCCCACTCGGCAGCCCCAATCATCCAGGCAAACCACTGCTAACACAACCCAGAATCTACCACACCCACCAACCATCCAGGCAAACCACTGCTAACACAACCAAGAATCTACCACACCCACCACAGTAGAATTAAGATTTACATTATCTCATGCAGTTCAGCCCAGCAGCTTTAACCCAAGCCTTCATGATGTCTGTCATCCACAAGGAACATATGTCACCGATATTCAGACAATAGGAACTGTGAAATATCGTGAAATATCTTGTCATTCAATTAATTATCCTTGTAACTTTACCATAATAATTTACTTTTTGTAGAAAATGGCTCAGATAGTGGATGAGTGGCTAAGAAAGCATGGTCTTAGAATTGGTCATTTAAACATTTACCACCTGTTAAGGAAACTTTCTGAAGCAACATAGTTAATCATAACTTCCATGTATTTGGCTTTTCAGAAAGTCATCATAGACAGTTATAATTTACTTCGACGTGACCCTACTAGGAAACTTGAGACAGGAATATGTTACCAAAACCATACACTCTTGCCGTAGAACAGACATTGAGACACCAGATATTGAATGTATGTGGTTGGAAATCAAACTTCCAAAGCAGAGCCTAATCTCTTTCCATGCCGGAGGGACGTTCCCTTCTGTGCCGGGCAAAAAGCGCGGGTCTTGATATGTATAGGGGATACATTTTAACTAATTATTTCCACGTTAAAAGTATGCGTGGCATGCCTCCAAATAGCTATAAATGTAAGAAGATTTCATAAATGAAGAGGTTTTTTGAGGAAAAAAGATGTAGTGTGATGATTTTAGCTGATAATTGTGTATTACTGTCCATCGGATAGATCTAGGACTGGCACCGATCGACCGGCGACGTGTAGATCGACTTTGTCGTTTTATCCGATCTTGTCGTGTGATTATGTTGCATGTTCACTTTAACATAATACCTGAAATAACCTTCTAATTACTTCTCCAGTCCATCTAATAGTCTAAATCTACTTGGGGTACATTCACGAACAGTGGTCTAGTCGTAGGGGGACGTATTTGCCTCCGAAGTCACACAAAAATTGATGTTTTTCGATCGAAACGCTGTATTTTGACCCCCGTTGTTATTATGCTTTCAAAATGGTGACAAAGGTCACTAGACATGCGTACTACACTGTTTACAATCAAAAGTTACACCGGGTTTTGAATGAAACGAAGCTAGGGTCCCTATCGGGACAAAGCGGAAGGGTCCCGATCCCATCACTGGTTTCTGTTTAGTGCATCGTGGTATGATCACTTTAGAAATATGATGGATTATGTTTTGTCTTTTAATTTAAAGGATATAATTATTCTTGGTGATTTTAATATTAATTACAAACAGGTGCTACATCGAATGTTACGGTTTTACCATACAACTTATCCCAAATTATCACTAAACCTACCAGAGTAACTGAAACATCATCCACACTAATAGATCATATATATATATATATATATATATATATATATATATATAGCTCATCCAGAAAACATTATAGAATGTAAAGTCCCTCACACATCACTGAGTGATCATTATCTGGTCTGTTGCACATAGACACAACATGGCTTGAAAATTCCCCAGAATAAACATACCAGTATTAAATTAGAAGTTTTAACAAATTCACCTTAGAATCATTTCTGAAAGAGTTACAAGCAGCACCTCTAGATCATGTGTACCAACTAACTGACCCCGATAACGCTCTGGAATACTTGATAAAAACCTTTCGGGATATATTTGACGCGCATGTTCCTATTAAAGAGGTGAGAGTTAAACATCAAGTGAAGTCCCCCTGGATAACACCTGAGATATTGCAAGTCATTAGGGAAAGAGATCAGGCCCATAAAAATAAGGAATTCACTAGCTACCGATTACTTAAAAATAGAGTTCAGTACTTAATAAGGCAAGAAAAGAAAAATTACTTTAAGAACCTAGTTCAGATTAAATCAGGCAGTAAATCTGTCTGGAAAGCAATTAACATTCTTGCAAACAAAAGAAAGCAGTCTGACCTGCAGAGTTATAATTGTGTTCCCACTTGTGAAGAGTTCAGCAATCACTTCAGAGAAGTCAATATCTTAAAATATTGGCTACCAACCCCTACTTGTGACTTTAGTGAATTAAATAAATGTATAGGTAGCAAATGTGCAAATCTAAAGCAACTCAGTATTATTTTCATGTCAGTGAAGTTTACAGTTATCTTTCATCTTTAAAGAACAACAACACAACAGGAATTGATGAAATTAGCAACAAGATATTATGCTATTCAGCCCCAGTAATTACAGATACACTAACATACATTTACATTCAATCCATTACACATTGTCATTTTCCTCAGGCTTTTAAAATTGCAAAAAATATTTTCCATTTTCAAATCTGGTTCAGAGAAAAATCCCTCAAGCTGTAGGCCAATTTCCATTCTATCAACTCTGATAAAACCCCTAGAAAAACACTTACTAAAAAAACAGCCTTACAACACATGCAAGAAAATGATTTGATTGTTGATTATCAGTCAGGTTTTAGGCCAAAATATTCCTGCCATACAGCTCTCATAAAAATGACAGATATTAGTTATCTAATATAAATTATGAAAAATTATCTTTGTTGATTTTAAAAAACATTTGACGTGATTGATCATGAAATCTTAGTTAGAAAGCTTGAGACTTACAAATTGACAAAATTTATTACATCTTTTCTTTCTAACAAACAACAGGTAGTTTCCCTCAAAAGCTCTCTAAGTCAAGTTCATCTGTGGTTAATAATGGTGTTCCATAAGGGTCTATTCTTGGTCTTCGCTTTTTCACCATCTACATCAATGATCTTCCATTTCATCTCAAAAAATCATCTTGTGATCTCTTTACTGATGACTACACAGTTTACACTAGTGACAATGACTGTATTAACCTTGAGTCAACTCTTCAAATTGAAGTAAACAGTCTAATTAACTGGAGTAACAACAACATAATGCTCATAAACACCAGCAAAACAAAATACATGCTCATTTCAAAAAGACAGAATTGAACAAATTCACTAACAACAACACTACAGCTCCGCGCTGGAACTTCACAGATAGAGAATGTTAGTGAACATAAAACTCTAGTTCTCATGATTGACCACCACCTCAGTTGGATTCATCATTTAGACAATCTAACCAAACTCACTGCACAAAAAAGTTTACCAATTTACTAAAATTAAACATTTTCTTGACGTAGACACCAAAAGAATATACGTACTACATATCACAGATACACACACATTTGGACTACTGTTCCACAGTCTGGGATGGTTGTTCCATGTAAAACATGAAAAGACTTTATTTACTTCAAAAACGAGCAATAAGGCTTATAGATGACAAACATGCAGCACATATTACAAATAGGGATAAACATCTTGATATTCTACCCTTCAAAAAGAGATTTCTTTTCAACAAGGCCAAGTTAATTCATAAAATTCTATCACACAATTCTCCACCCTATATGTGGTCGTTGTTCAAATTCAACCCAAAATGCAGTCAGTGCTTAAGCAATTGTATTCTCCCAAAACCAAGGCTTCACATCTTTAAAAAAAAAAAGCTTCTCTTACTCAGCTGCCCACCTTTGGAATGTCTTACCAACTTATGTAAAACTTACAAGTAATATTCGTTCTTATAACTTCAAACTTTGTCAGCATCTATTTGATGTGGACTATATGTCTTCCTGAGCATAGTCTAAAGTAGTTTAAAGTATTGCTTGATTGTTGTAATTTTTAACAGGTTTTCTATAAATTTTAGTTTTGAATGAATGTAAGAATGCAAGTTTATTTCATGCTATTGCATAAATCAGTATGGAGTGTACGTGACAAGAGATAAGTTTATTATTTACTTATGGAATAATTTAATTGTGTCTTTGTGGTTATTAATGCTCATTAATAAATGCTGAATGACTGTGACTTGAGTGAAAGCTGTATAATGAAGGGCAGAATGTTAGACGGGCCTGCGTGGCCAATTCTTAACCCTTTGAAAATAAAGTATGTTCGTTCGTTCGTTCGTTCGTTCTTTTCTAGATGCCTCCGTGGTATCTCAGGGTCGCCTTTACTTTTTTAAAGACATTCGGATAATATTTAATCATTCTCAACAGGATCTAGCAAACTAAACCGAAGTCTAACACATAGAAAGGCAGACAGACAGACAGACCAGACAGACAGACAGACAAACAGGTAGGTAGGTAGGATGGATGGATGGATGGATGGATGGATGGATGGATGGATGGATAGACGGACGGACAGACAGACAGACAGATCTAGTAAAATGTTTCTAGTCATCTTGTCGCTAACAAGATAGAAATGCATTCTTGGACGCAAGTTGTAAACACGAGAAGTTGTCAGGCGAATTATTTCTTAAAAGGAAAGGAAAACTCGAGATTTTTGCACAGAAGAACAAAATATAAATGTTTCAAAATACGCAATCAAACAACAACAACAAGAACAACAACAACATTTAGAACTGCTACAAAAAGTTCTTTCCTGTGTAGTGCTCATCAGCTGAGAATAGAAATACTCCAGCACCCAGTCAGAACTATAAAAGTCAATTAGACGAAAATTACAGCACATTTTCACAGTTAAAGACACTTAGAGCAGAAAAAAAATGGAATAATTAAAATCAGTGAGAACAAATTGAAGAACACTGTGAGCAATTCAACTGAATTAGAATATAAATGTTGAAGTGCGGAGTGGGAGCGCATAAAATGAATTTGAAAAGGAAAATTTAGAATGTGAAAACAATTTAAATGAATGAGAAGAGCAAAGTAGAGTCAAACTGTGAAGATAATTAATTTGAGTTTAAGGAATGGCGGACACCCATAATGATAAATTAATCCTAACTGCTCATTGAAACTGGCAAGAATCCACATTAAAAACATAGCATATAACAAGGCAGCTGGAGAATCTGTACAAGCACCACTTTGAAGTAGTACACTTTTTAAAAAAATACACAAGCATCGAGGATCTTATTATTATTAGCGCTTTCTGCTTGTCAGCGTGGAATAAAAGTTAGGACTTATTATCAATTTTAGTATTTTTTTAAAATCTGTTTTTTTTTTAAGTACTTGACAAAGAAATATACTTCTTCTAAATCTTCTGTTATGGAGGTCCAAGAACATCTTTTTTTTCCCTTTTCATTACACCTATATTGAAAGTACTTGGCGATAGAGAGTAAAATCTAACAAGTACATATTTTAATGAACCTTTCTTTCACATTCACTGAAAGAAAACAATGAAAGAAACATTAAGTGTCACCACTGGTAAACTAGTGCTTGTATCTATTACCACAGTTGTGTGTATTCACATTTCAGGGTTGTTGAGCACGTTGTTGCTGCAAGGATAAAGCTCTGAATGAGAGTGGGACCAGAGCTTTAACCCTCAGTCATGAGCTAATGTCGACCAGTGCAATCCTCAAAGGTATAATATAACTACGAGATAATCCATATCTCTCACTCTCTCTGCTCTTTCTCTCTCTCTTTCTCTGTGTATGTGTGTGTTTTTTCTCTCTGTATCGTCTCCCTCCCTCATTTCATAAATGTTGCCAGAACATAAATAAAATATAAAAAATAAGCGCTTATTAAATAGTTTTCTGTGTATTTGGAACCTGCAGCTGATACACGTGGTTAATTTGTAACAGATAGAAGGTAGAATAGAGTGAAGCTATTCTTGTACGTGGCAGCGTGGCATGTAGGAGATAAGAGTGTTTTTATGTTCATAGACCTGTAGGTACATGAGAAAGTGATGTGGAGTGCCGGATTTAGACTTGATGAGACCATAAGCTATGTAAAGCTTAGACATTTGCAGGGCCGTCTTAGCAGCATCTGGGGCCCCTTGGCAAAGTAATGCACTGGGTCCCACCATTCCTCTCTAACCTATGCAAGTAATGTTAGGAATTCATAGATTTCCGTAGGCTGGTTGGGCCTCGTGCACTTGGGGCCCCTGGGTAGTGCATAGGTGGGTCCATGCGTTAAGACGGCACTGGCCATTTGTTATAGATAAAATAATAAATATATTTTGTGAGGCTTTGTGGATTGTGAGAGCCCAAACTTGTTTAACATATGCCTAACTCCAACATCTTGATGTGATCGAAATCTTGCCTGGTAGCTGTTTCACCAGCAGAGGATGGTTCCAGAAATTCACGAGACATTTTAAACTTTGTAATCTAAAGATTACAGACGACAGCCTGCATATTATTTAGTTTGAGGAGAACTTGGACGTAACTGACAGCCTCATCCTGATACAACTCACTCTGAATGATATGGAAGACAAGTCTATAAGCGTCTGTTGTAAGAAACCGTGGTCCGGATGATATGGAAGACAAGTCTATAAACGTCTGTTGTAAGAAACTGTGGTCCGGTGTGCATTACACTTTCGAGGAACAGTGCAAGGAAATCATGACAGAAATTGAGAGAATACTTCCCATTATTTGGAAGAGCTCTTCTCCACATATATCTACATCTGTCCCTTCTTTTTTAAAGTCGCTCAGAGACAAAGATTAGTGACATGAATAGAAGAAAAGTATACACACTTCAATAAAAGAAATCAATGGACTTATTCAGAAGCTGAATGTATTTAATGTTGCAAAGTGTGATACAACGTTGTAGTGAAAAATGATGTAAACCAAAAACGATGTGCTTTAAACTGGACTCCAGAAAATCTACATACGTATGTTGACAAAGCAGTCCATTTACCTGGGCTCGATACTGAACCATTGTGTTTTGAAGGTACTGTTGCTGGTCAAGATTACTTAGATTTATTCGAACATCCATTTTACCTGTCATTCGTGCCCATGACAATGAACGATTTCAGTTCCACCAAGACGATGCACCAATACCCCACCACCGAGACATGAGATCATACCTCGATGAGACTTTGGCCAGGACAAAGAACAAGGCGACTGAGGGGCCTCTTCCTCCATTCTCCTGATTTAACACTCCTGGACTTTACCTATGGGGGACCTTGAATGTTGTTTATCGTAGCAGACCAGTACGCTGGCGGCGCTTCGAGAGGAAAATGAAACGACATGAGCATCAACTCCATTAGAAATTTTTGGTAACGTTGCTCAAGCAGTAGTTCGCCATACTCAGAAATGTTTGGACGCTTTTGGTAACCACTTTGATCACCTGTTGCAATTGTTGAAAACTAAAGCGACCTAATATTCATTTGTATGTATGTATGTATGTATGTATAAATTTAGTATTACACAATTCATGTTGTGTTATCAGTTACCTATCTTCGCTACATATGTATTGCTTGCTGTAGTCTGTCGATACAACACTTGGTTTTTACAATATTTCAATACAAGTATAATACTTGCTATAGTCTCTAATCCAAGTATGAAACGTGTCTGAACTATATATATATATATATATATATATATATATATATATATATATATACTTCCCATTATTTGGAAGAGCTCTTCTCCACATATATCTACATCTGTCCCTTCTCTTTTAAAGTCGCTCAGAGACAAAGATTAGTGACATGAATAGAAGAAAAGTATACACACTTCAATAAAAGAAATCAATGGACTTATTCAGAAGCTGAATGTAT